>OY292380.1:882402-2082402 GCA_958496195.1 Timandra comae
TTCATCGCTGAACTACTCGCGTGAACTTGAAAATCCGTTGCATGTTTTAAAAGATATGAGTATAAGATAGAACTGTAATAAAATCCATAGCGTAATTTACAAGATCGGGCATAAGAAGACAAAACCACCTTCTCAAAGACTTTTTATATAATACTAACTGTGCCCCGCGGTTTCACCCGCGTAGTTCCCGATCCCGTGGGAATTTCGGGATAAAACAGCCTATGTTCTTCCCCGGACCATAAGCTACCCCTGTACTAAATTTCAAGTCTGTTCGGTAGTTTAGCCGTGAAAAGGTAACAGACAGAGTTACTTTCGCATTTATAATATTAGCAAGGATAAATGAATTAATTTAATCATCTTTCTCCGTTACTTTGCAGAACGACGTGCCCCGCCCCAAGAACGACGTGGAAGTGCCTCCCGCCGTCTCCTCGCTGGGATACCTCTTGGAGGAAGAGGAACTCTACAAGCAGGGGTATGTACTCCAAAGGATTATGGTTAACTAGATATTTAATACTAGCAGATTATGAGTTACTGGAGTGCCCTGTGGTTTCACCCGCGTAGTTCCCGCTCCCGTGGAAATGCGGGCATAATATCATACTGAAAACCTTCCTCTTGGATCACTCTATCTATTAAAACAAACCGCATCAAAATCCGTTGCGTAGTTATAAAGATGTAAGACACACACACACACAGACACGTCAAACTTAAGGGGGTTAAAAACACTTGACCGTTCACACTCAACGCACTAACATATAATTGGTTGAGTGTGAACGGTCAAGTATTATTCTATACATTCGTCTGTTCTGGCGTTACGCGACCGATAATACGCGACGCATGTTCCGTCAGATATGAACCTTCACTAAGGCGATACTTTAATCTTTTTTAATAAATGATTTGATTTGAATCGTCAATTTTCCATCATCACCTTCTCCCACCCCCAGATTATGGAAGAAGGGGCAAGGCAAGACAGGGGAGCGCACGCGCTGGCTCAACTCGCCCAACGTGTACCAGAAGGTGGAGGTGCTGGAGACGGGTACCAACGACCCCAAGAAGATTACCAAGGTAGAATATCTGAGGGTCGAGGCTGAGTGAGGGGGTTAAGTTGTGAGTTGGTGGGTGAGGGGGGGGGGGGGGCAGACTTTTAAATGTAGATGGGGGATAGTTTTTCTTAAATTTTAGTTATTTGAAAAATTGGATGATAGTTTTCTCTTGAATTTAAGTAATTCAAAAAGTTTGGTTTGCTAAGTTATGGGTTTAAAATATCTATAAATGGTTAAATTTTATTTTTATTCGTAAATTTAAAGGGGTTATAATAATAATGTTTTTTATTATAAACTGTTTCCAAAGGCGGAGTTAAATCAAAGGAATAAAGTTAGGAATATTGGTGTTAAAAAAGGGATTCAATTCTGTATTTATTTAATCACTGGCATAAGTCTGTTCAGAGTTAAGATAATTTAAACCTACGATTTCTTAAAATTAATATTTGGGGGTACTAATAGGAACTTTTTTATTTTAATTCTCAACAAAACATTTTAAAATCATGTTTTGTGTAAATTATATTTCTTTAATTAGGGGTTAAATCAGGGATTAAGAGGGATGATTTTCGAGTTTTTAAAATCATGATTATAAATTATATTTAGTTTTTTATTTGCTTAACAAATATTTATAAATATAATTATTTTTGAGGGATTATTATTTACGAAATAGGGGTTTAATTTTTTTATTTAATTAATATTTTGAAATCATAATTGCGTATGATCTCAATTGAGGCTATTTAAGTAAGGTGTGTAAATTCATTAAAAAATATTATTTATATTATTGTGACTTTGTGAAAGTAAGGTTTTATTAAAAACTAGCAAACTCCGAACTCCGTTTCGCCACCAGATGGCGCTGTATGTGAAAAAAGATTTTCCCGCTTTTCTGTTGAAATTTTTCCTGAATTTTCTTTGCTATAAACCTCACGGAGCCCGAGACCTTTCCAACGAATGCAAAACCGTGGAAATCGGTTCTTGCGTTCTGGAGTTATAGCGTCAGGAAGGAAACCCGACTTATTTTTATATAATACATTTGTTTCTTTTATATATGTGAAATCAGGGATTAAATCGGGGTTAATTTTTTTTGTTACTGTGACATTTTAAGGGATGATAATAAGGTCTTATTTAAAATACTTTTTTTTGTGAATGAGGGATGAAAAGGGGGTTTAAATGTGTAAGTGGGTTTATTATATGGGTTAGTGGGTTTATTATATGGGTTAAAAGATTTATTGCTTAATATATTGTAGAATTAAGAATTATTATGTATATCACGGAAAATTACGTTATGTTAATATTGAAAAGGGGTTGAAAATAGGGATTTAAATATTTTTTTATTATAAAGGTTCTACCCGCGTGTATCCGTAGCTCGTAGTATCATACAATCTCGGCACAATTCACCATCGTGTGTTAAAAAATTAAGTAACAACGCCATCTATTGGTAGGATTTGTGACTACAAAAAGTTACAATAAAACATACGATTACTTATACACAATCCCATGGGAATTTCGGGATATAAAGTATCCTATGTGTTATTCCTAGTTGTAATGAACATCTGCAAAAAAAAAAAATTAAATCGATACAGTAGTTTTTGCGTGAAAGATTAACAAACATCTAAACTCACAAACATAAAAAAAAATATTTTAACCCCAAATTTCATCCCCTTTTTCAAATAAGATGTTTAATAATCGCAATTATAGTTTTAATAAATAATGCTGAATCACAAATGATAGATTTTATGATTACAATTTTTAATATTTTAAAATGCAACATTTTTGATTATTTTTAAAAGCCTATTCACGACCTTCAAGTAAATGTACTCACCAATTAAAGTTAGCTTTGTCTCTTTCTTACTTTATATCAGGTGACTAAGACAAAATATGTAAGTAGTTACTTGGAACGTTACTTGAAGATGGTGAAATAGGCCGTAAGATAAATATTTTAAAATGCAACGTTCTTTGATTATTTTTTAAGAATAACATCACAAACGAAATGCTGTATCACAAATTTTTAATATTTTATTTTACATTCCAATACTAAAATTATCTATAAATTATATTATTAGTAATTTGTTTATTTAATAAATAAAAATGCAAGATGTTTTTAGTCACCGTACATAATGTACTCAGTGGTCTAGTGGCACATACACCAATAGCCAGGCTAAAGGACATCTATTCGATTCCTAGGACAAGCGATGTATATTTTCTCCCAATTAACTGTTGAGACCCAAAAATGTCTTGCCTTTGAGATCACCAACACACTTCAAGCGTGGTGGGCAGCCTATAACTCGCAACTGTCTAGCAGTCATTTTTCAGCCAGACCTCTCATGGATCAGTGCGGTTAAGCAACGTCTGGCACCGTCATGACTGTGATGGGTCGATACTAAAAAATACTTTTAATTTCATGAGCGTCGGAGGGCACGTAAAGCCGTCAGTCCCGGCTGTCGAACTAACATCATCGACAATCGTTACGGGTAGTTAGAGCCCTCAAAAGTCTAATGTCGTATAGCCCTCTGGGTTGTGAAGGTCTGATGGCAGTCGCTTCACGTAAAATACTGACATTCCGCCAAATCTGTTAAAACTGAAAACCGACCCCAAATAGACATGGGATAAAGGTACAGAAAGGAAGTCCTCTCCATTTAGTATATTTTATGAGCGCTACGATATCATGTTTCTTAGTAACATTTACTGCTTAAGACATACACAATCGATTTCTAGTTAGAAATAATGAACATTACATTTTTGAAGACTTCCGGGTTCGATTCCCGTAGTGAGTAATAGATTTTTTCTGAAACTTTGAATGTAATTATTATTTTTACAAAATCGATGACATGGTTCTTAAGAACAGATCTGTGTATCTCTTTTTTATACTTCCCCCCATTGACCGTTCTATTTGGGACACCCTGTATTTAGTTCTTCTCTTAGCGACTGACGATGTGAACGAAATTATAAGCCACATCGATAGCTAATATGGCGTTATCTAAAAATATCTTGTATTTTTATTTATTTTTTAAATGATAGTTTTTTATATTATTTACTTGATATATAGAGGTTTATTTAGTAGGTTTAAGTATATAACAGTCAGGATATAGATATAACTCGGTTTCATAGCTCAAATACCTTTTTCTTTAATCCTATAATGTCCCATTTTCAATAGTTATTTGAGTCAAATCTTTAAATTTCATTTAATAGTAGTTATTCTTAACTCATTAACAGCCGTACTCAGAGAAAAATATTTCTGTGCCGGTGACGTGTCGCTGTCGCATCTTTTGGTTGTCAGTTTATTGAAAATGTATCCAAATGACATTAGAGTCACAATGACAATAGGAGCTTACAGTTTTGACCGCCGGCACAGAGTTATTGTGGCTCATTAGTTTAAGTATTCGTTAAACATCTCTGAGTGCGGCTGTAAGGGCTGCTTTTTCATCGCCAGATAACTTTATTAGAGGAATAATTTTTATATTTTGACAGTTATTTCATTCAAAAACTGTCAAACATCAATTTTATTACTCGAATAAAAGTTATCTGGCGATTGAAAAAACAGCCCTAAGAAGAAGAAATTTTAATCAACAAATATTTCTTTAATTTTTTTTTACACAAAACTAGTCTGGACAAAAATTCACAATTAAATTTATCTGTGTAAATGGCGTCATTATAAATACAATATGGCGGATTTTTCAAGATGGCGGAAAAGTTATTTTTTTGTTTAGTTATTTATTAAAATATGGGACATAAAGTTATACAAAAATCATAATTAAATTTATCTGTGTAAATGACGTCATTTTAAATACAATATGGCGGATTTTTCAAGATGGCGGAAAAGTTATTTTTGTTCAGTTATTTATTAAAATATGGGTCTTTTTTTTTAATTATTACAAAATGGGACATTATATTGTATAATAGTTACTGCGTAAAGATAATTTTAAAACTAAAATGCTATTTTAGTGCGAATAATGCTATATTTCTCAAGTTTTACATTTTTATTCCAAAGTCATCGAAATTATGTTAGCATATAGAATAGATACATAGATGGTATATATTTATTAGTATATAAGATTTAAGCTTCATAGTCTAATGTCAAAGAATATTTGAGGGGGAAAGTGTGATTTTTCAAAATCAATTTTCTATTCAAAATTTGCCTCAAAAATCTAAAATTTAGTTTATCCTAAAAATTACGTATTGTCAAAAACGGTTCTATAATTATCTTCAAGTGATGATTCAAGAGTCCTAGGTTCAACACCCGGCTTAAGCAATGCTTATTTGCAGCGTCTTTACTACTGAAAAATCTTTATAGTGCAACTAGCAGTGCCCCGCGGTTTCACTCGCGTAGTTCCCATTCCCGTGGGAATACAGGGATAAACTCTAGCCTATGTCACTCGCTGACAATATAGCTTCCCATTAGTAAAAGATTTTTTGAAATCGGTTCGGTATATCACGAGATTACCCCTTACAATTTAACAAACAAACCAACTTTACTTCTTTATAATATTTGTTTTATACTATGTAGTGAAGCCGGGGTATTTCACTAGTTTTTTGAAAAATCACACTTTTTCTTAATTTAAGAAATGTTTAGCCATTTTATATTATTGTGCTTATTGTAATTAAATGTTTATGAATGTAATAAAATAATATATATTAAAGAGAATTATTAGTTATTTCTAAATGAAATGCTTATGATGGTAAAGTTATGACAAGTTTTTATTGTTAAAATATGGTGATTTTAGGCTAATTTTAAGTCAAAATAGGGTATTTTTTAAGTTAAGTTAGGATAATTTAGGCTAATATTAAGTCGATTTAGGGTAATTTAGGATATTTTTAAGCTAATTTAGGGTAATTCAGGATGATTTTAAGCCTTCTTAGGGTAATTTATGATGATTTTAAGCCTATTTAGGTTAAATTAGGCTAATAAAAAAGTCAAGTTAAGAAATAGGCTAATTTTATGCCGAGGTAGGGAGATTTTAAGTTATACTTGTAGTAGGATATTTTAGGCTAATTTTAGTAGGATATTTTAGGCTAATTTTAAGCCCAAGTTATGGTTATTTAGGCTAATAATTTTCGTCAGGTTCATAATTTTAAGGTAATCATATTTTAATAAGTTTAGGTGTAAAATAGATGTTTTAAAAATTTACTTCATTATAAAATTTATTTTTAGATATTACTTTTAGGTCATATCTCATTAAAAAACTTCTGATTTTATGTTTCTATGAAAGCAATTTTTATTAACTTATGCCATTTCGTGGAATTTGACTAACATTTGTTTCAACAAATTGCTTTGGCCTTTAAAATACTGAGTTTTTTAAATCAATGTTGCCAGATTGTTAACCTTTTATTTTATCTAATGTTGCCATATTTTAGTTTTTTTTTATTTCGTAACTATTTTTTTTGTTCTTTTTTTATTTTGCCATGTTTTTCGTGACTTTTTTGTTTGTTTGTTTGTAACTAATAAAAATAAATAATAATAATAATCCGTTTTGCAGTGGGTGGACGCTAACAACGAAGAGGTAATTAAAAAAATAAAATATTTTATTTTTTATTTAAAAAAAAAACTTTTCTTCTTCACTCTTTCTTTTTTTCTTTCTTTTTAGTTTATGGGTTTTAAGGGTTACTAATTTTTTTTTAATTACCCCAAAAATATGTTTTTTTTTGTTACTAACTTACACTTTGGTGCCAAATATGTATCGCGAGTGTGATATTCGAATCTTTTTTAGGGTAATCTCGCTGTTGACTTCCTTAACGTACGTTTAGTAATAGCAATATAGAAAAAAAACGTGTGGCACTCGGGGACTGCCGCGGTAAAGCTATTGCATAGCAATTTTATCAACTAATTGTTTTTTTTATTCTTGTATTGCAATCCTAACCTTAGAAATTTTGATGTCGTACATAAAAACTTTGTCTACATTACTATAAAAACTTTTTGGAAAATTTCCAAAAAAAAAGTTTTCTATAAAAAAAAAAAACGTGAGTTTTTTTTCGTTACGGAATTTCTGGATTCGGTCCCCGCGCTCAAGGCCCGCGATAGAAGCTATGCAATAGCTTAAAAATGTTAAATGTTTGATCTTTTCAATTTATTACATACAGACAAAAACTAAATGTAGGGCACCTCTTAATTTATCTAAAGATAGAAAACTCTTCATAATATTAAAGTATAGTTTAACAAATGTGTGTAAAATCCTAATGTTTTAGCTTATTAACAATCAAAGTACTAAAGCTTTTTTTTCTGCGCTTAGGAATTCAAAAATAATACACTAATGGAAAAAATTAAGGGATCAAAAAAATATTCCAAATTTTTCGGTACTTTTCAACAGGCCGTCCAAGTGTCTAGTTTTTGGATTAGAACTTCAAAATTTTGTAGCCTCCGCGGTTTTTGAGTAATCGTAGAAAAACCAACAACAAAAAAATTCTCAAATTTTTTTTAGTTTTTTTTTTGGTCTACGAGCGTGGAAAATTTTTTTTTAGCTTAACCACCATAAGGATCGGATACTTTGTTCATTTAGCTTTAATTTCTTTTTTTAAACACCCTATACGTCCACTCCTCGCTGAGATATCGGTCTTCAAATGGAAAAGGATCTTTTTGTCTTTGATTATCGATATCTCAGCAACCAATGATCGCACAGAAAGTTAAAGGTGGGTTTCAAGAACTTGAATGAATTCCCCTTAAATTGAAAATTTAAGCACTTTCTGGAACAAAAATGTGGAAAAAGCTCGAAAAAAACATTTTTTTTTTCTCATTTTTAAAAATTGCAAAAAAACGTGATCCTTTAATTTTTTCAAAAATTCGATCAAGTGAAACAAAAAAACGGCTGGCTGGATTAATTTGATTCTTTGTAGGGTTTTTGTGGACATATTGAACTGTAAAAGGCACACTTAACATTAGTGGTTTCCTCAATATTTTCGATCCAGCGCTTGATTTTCCAAAAAACCACTAACTGCCCTTTTTTTGTTGCATTTTCAAATTCATGTGACAGAAAGAAAAAAATTTTTTTTCGAAAAAACAATGGACAGTCGCTAAGGGGAATTCATTCAAGTTCTTGAAACCCACCTTTAACTTTCTGTGCGATCATTGGTTGCTGAGATATCGATAATCAAAGACAAAAAGATCCTTTTCCATTTGAAGACCGATATCTCAGCGAGGAGTGGACGTATCAGGGTGTTTAAAAAAAGAAATTAAAGCTAAATGAACAAAGTATCCGATCCTTATGGTGGTTAAGCTAAAAAAAAATTTTCCACGCTCGTAGACCAAAAAAAAAACTAAAAAAAAATTGAGAATTTTTTTGTTGTTGGTTTTTCTACGATTACTCAAAAACCGCGGAGGCTACAAAATTTTGAAGTTCTAATCCAAAAACTAGACACTTGGAGCTACAATTTCCTTTTTTTTTATTTCCTGTACGACCATTTCTCTCAAAGTTACGGCCTGTTGAAAAGTACCGAAAAATTTGGAATATTTTTTTGATCCCTTAATTTTTTCCTTTAGTGTATATAATTAATTTTGACGTTCACAAGTGCCTCATTGAGGCCTTAACTGAATAAATGATTTTTGACTTTGAGGCAATTCTTGAACTAACCTGTCCGTTTTCCGAAATTAGTTTTTGGTTAAACCAAATTTTAAAACTTGGAAAGGGCTCCCAAAAAGACTGTCGATGATATTATATCAAAACTAGCTGTGCCCCGCGGTTTCACCCGTAGTTCCCGTGGGAATTTCGGGATAAAACAGCCTATATCCTCCCCCGGACTATAAGCTACCAAATTTCAAGTCAATCGGTTCAGTAGTTTAGCCGTGAAAAGGTAACAGACAGACAGAGTTACTTTCGCATTTATAATATTAGTTAGGATTATATTTTTTTATATCATGAAAACTTATATTTAATTATTTCTTTAATTTATAAATATTATGAAAACTTGTATTTTCTTAATTTTTAATATCACAACATAAGCATTTCATTCAAACCCTGGTTTAAAGGATAAAATTATTATTTTACAAAAATAATTTTATTCAAATTATCGAGTATGTACAGTTAAAAAGGGAAAAAATAGTTAATTTCTTAGTATAAATGTTGCCAAGCTAAATAAATCCTTTTCCCCACCGCACTACCTTTTTTTTTCTATTTTATCGCTCCCAATATTTTTTAAATATCAGGTTTAATGCAACCGCATTGCATGACGTTTTTTTTATTTAATTGCCATTACAAAAAATATTACCCGAATTTTAGGGAGATTTGCCTTGTATTTTAGGGTCTGTTTTTTGTTAATATTATTTTTTTATATATGAAAAATTAAAATTAAAAAAAGTATTGCATGAAATTTATTGAAAATATAAATTATTTTGCCTGAAAGTACTGTACACGCTCGATAGCCAGATGTTAGACAAAAAAAAAACTATCCTTCTCATTTCTATTTATTTCACTTCTCTTTCGCACGTTTCAATACTTTAACCTACCACTTCCTTTCTTCATTCACTAAAAACACCAAAAAAAATTCGGGAATGTTCCCCAAAAAAATTTTTTTTTCGGGAAGTTTTCCCCAATTTTTTTTGTTGTTTTTTCTTGCTGGCAACATTTTTACTAATTTTACCTATTTTTTCTTCCCTCCTCGGTGCGGTACGTTTACAAAGTGGGTACAAGACGGGTCGCCTGCGCACTCGAGCACACCTGTCAAAATTGACACTCTACAATTTGTGCCGAAAAACACTAACCCTAAAGAGTTTAAGAAACTGCAGCAACAGGTATGCCGATTTACTTAATTTTAAATTTGGAATTTAGGATATAATGTATCCTATGTTGGATAAAAAGTTCTGGTTATGAAGAACCTCTGTAGAAACTTGGGTGTAAATATGTAAATAAATAAATAAATAATCCTATGTGAGATACAAAGTCCTGGCTACAAGGAGTATCTGTATCAAGTTTTATTGAAATCCATTCATGACGTCATTATAAATCAATATGGCGGACTCTTGTTTACTAAGTCGGTATGACATTTTCGATATTTAAAAAAAACATAATATTTCATCATCAAAAATATGTAGTATGTATTGAATATCTTTAATAGATACTGGTTAGTGACGACACTTTAAATCCAATATGGCCGACTATCAAAGATGGCGGATCAGTTAATAGAATGTTTTAAATATGTTTCTTTTGTTAGTGTTGGTTAGTTTTCTAATATGTTTTGGTACTGTATATTTTCTACTTAACTATATTCCACCCTAGATAAAGGACAACCGCCGCGCGGACAAGATCAGCGCTGGTCCACAGTCGCACATTCTGGAGGGCGTCACGTGGGACGAAGCAAACAGGCTGGTCGGAGAAGACGCCGCTAACACGCATACAGGGGATCATGTGGTGAGTACTTTCACATTCCCGTGGGAATTTCGAGATAAAACATAGCCCATGTCATTCGCTGATAAATTAGCTTTCCATTAGTGAAAGAATTTTTGAAATTGGTGTGCTTAGTGCGAGTTTTATTTTCGAAAAGTTAACGTAAAAGGATCGAATCAGCGCCATCTTCTGGCGGAGTGAGGATCCTATACAAATCTGCGCTATCGTAACGTTTAATTTTCGAAAATAAAACTTGCAATAGGCACACCGATTCAGTTGTTTCGGAGCTTATAACAAAACAAATAAACTATCAAATCCCTCTTTATTAGTCATCATCACCAGCTCATATATGTCCCCCACCGAGGGGCTCTCCCTACCCTGAATGAGGGCGATCAGGCCATAGTCCAACCACAGGCCGAGTGCGGGTTGGTCGACTTCACACACAACCTTAGAATTTATTCACAGGTGCAGGTTTCTGACCAATGTTTTCCTTCGCCGTATTTTTCTTTGATTAATACGAACACTAAGTTCGCTTGTCTCCACTCCGCTCAGCTCAGCGTTAATGGAAACGCACCATACCTAGTTATCATTCCCTCCATCATCTCATTACAGTAACTGACCCCTAAGTCCGTAACTTGTATCTAGGGTATCAGGAACTACGGACACACTCATTCACACACACACCCAATGACAATATTATGTTATGACAATGTTTCCCCTCGCAGGTACTAATGGGCGCAGCATCGAAGGGCATCATCCAACGCGGCTACCAACACAACGCGACAGTGTACTCCGCTCCGTACGCGCGTAACCCGTTCGACCAGGTCTCCGATACTGACATCGAGGACTACCGCCGCGCCGTGCAGCACAAACGGAACGAATGTACGTATTAGGGGGAAGAGGGAGGTGACACTGTGATACACTGTGTCGAGAATATACTAGGGAGAGCTTTCCAATTAGATGGCACTGTGACGCGCTGTGTCGTAGATACACTAGGGGGAGCTTTCTAATTAGGTGCCACTGTGACAGGCTGTGTCAGAGTAAAGGTATAAGTTGGTAACCGACTGCAGACAGCAGCAGCAGACCACACATCGCCGCCTAACGTCATCATGACACTTCGCCGCCTAACGTCATCATGACACTTCGCCGCCTAACGTCATCATGACACTTCGCTGTCTGTTGCTCGGCGACGCGAAGCTAGCTTCATGTCGCCCACTACGAATGTAATTTCATAGAAATACATTCAAACCAATAGTGGCGCGGCGACGTGTGGTCTGCTGCTGCTGTCTGCAGTCGGCTACCAACTTATATCTTAAAGAACGAATGTAGATTGCGATCAAGCGACGAGACTCTTTTGTGGTCTCACTAAGTCCAAATACGCCTCCGCTTTGCTGCCGCGTCAGTGCGTTTTCGCCAGCTGGTAACTGAGAGGTAACTGAGAGGTGGGTGGCACTTTCAGCGGGAGGCAGGGAGTGACCGTACTGTACGCTGGTACTCATTATTATACTGTACTGTGGGGATCGTGTTCATTCAGGGGGTTTCGCTAAAATAAGAATAACAATAATTATGTTTTTAAATAATAAAATTCACTTTCTTTTATAAAATACAAATTAATTCTTCTGACTTTAGAAACATTCTGTCATATTATATTTTTAACCAAATATTCTTACTTACTTCTTAAAAAGTTTTCATTAGCGATACAAGAAGGTGTATATCGCTTCAGTACTGATATTATGTTTGACGTCACAAGGTTCATCAAGTATGTTTGTCAAACACTTAAATGCTTGTCAAGCAGTCATCTTTTTGACCCCCGACGCAAAAAGAGGGGTGTTATAAGTTTGACGTGTCTGTGTGTGTGTGTATCTGTCTGTGGCACCATAGCTCGCGAACGGATGAACCGATTTCAATTTATTTGTATTAAAGGGGACTTACGCGCGAGTGTTCTTAGACATGTTTGATGAAAATCGGTTGACCCGTTTAAAAGTTATGGGGGTTTGAAAGTAATTGTGTTGGGGGTTTTTAATTTTTTTAATTTAATGTTATAATTACTCCAAAGTTCTTTTTACCGTCTAACATCCCCTCAAAACCTATTTTACCGTACTAAAACCATGTAAACTTGACTAACATAATCGAACGTTGCGTCAAGCTTCATCAAGCACGCTTGTTAAATACATGTCAAGCAGGCATCGTCTAAGTTTTGAGTCACAATCTTTCCTGTGCCGGTGCCAGCGACGCTGTAATCGCATCTTTTGGTTGTCAGTTTATTGAAAATGTATCCAAATGACATTAGAGTCACAATGACAATAGGAGCTTACAATTTTGGCCGCCGGCATAGACAAGATTGTGACTCAATATTATTAATCGTCAATAACTTTTTTAACGTACTAAAACCATATAAACTGACTAATATTGTTGTTATTGTGTGTAGATGACACAGACCTGTCGGAATCGGAGGCTATCAGCGGCATGCAGATCACGTCGCCGGCGAGCGCGCCCTCCGAGACAGAGGAGGAGTCACGGGACGGTCAGTAGTCATATATCACAAACTTTGGTCCCCATGTCTACTTAACTAGCAGCGCCCCGTGGTTCTTCCGGCGTGTATCCGTAGCTCGTAGTTTCATACAATCTCGCCACAATTCACCATCGTGTGTTAAAATATTGAGTAACAGCGCCATCTATTGGTAGGATTTGTGACTACAAAAAGTTAATAAAAAAACATACGATTACTTATACACAAGGGAATTTCGGGATAAAAAGTATCCTATGTGTTATTCCTAGTTGTAAGGAACATCTGTGCCAAATTTAATCAAAATCGATACAGTAGTTTTTGCGTGAAAGTGGAACAAACATCCAAACTTTCGCATTTAAAATATTAGTAGGATTTTGAATCATATATAAAGGATACAACATCACAGTTCAATTAATGATTTTGGCATATATTTATTTATTTATTATTTTTTCAGAACACCGCGTGCTAAGAATCGAAACGACTCAAGCGCCGGTACGGAGCCAGCCCGAAGTAGTGCTCAGCGACGGTAAGATTAACAATAAATATACTAGATACTTAGACTTAGATGTTTTTGACGGAGATTGGAGAGAGCTGGCTCACGATAGAGACAGATGGAGGGATTTGGGGGAGACCTTTGCCCAGAAGTGGGACGATTCAGGTTATTAAAAAAAAATACTAGATAAATTTATTTCATCTGACTGACTGACTGATATTCGTCAACACCTAAACCAAATTCCTTTGGCTAGTATCCCATAAAAATGCATGTTTTTTTATTTGTATGATAGTACAAATATATTAACCTAGTATTCAAATTATTTTAGTTAGTAGCATAAAAATGCCTGTTTTCTTTTTATGATTGAAGAAATATATTTACTTGTTCATATTCAATCACTGACTGACTGATTACAAAATACAGATTAAAAATGTAGGTTTAACTATTCCGTTGTTATTCCTCGTCTTAAAATTTGCAAATACTGATGTAGTTAATAAGGATTAGTGGTCAATTGGTGTAATGAGTAGAGATTGATTATGTTTTAAGCATGTTTTGATAAGCATGTGTTTTTGAAAGTTTTCATATAAATACCTGAAGAGAAGAGAAAAATGTCTGCCTTCTTAGACAGTTGTCCCACCGCGGGCGAGTGAGCGATGAATTATTTATAGTTACTCGCCTGTTCGCACCGCCAGCGAGTAAGGGGGCGTCCATTAATTACGTGAGGCGTTTTTGTCAATTTTTCGACCCCCTCTCCCCCCTTGGTGAGATATTGTAAGATTTTCCTTAACTCCCTCCCCCCCTCCCCTAATCTCACGCGAGATTCTTGAAAACTTCTATTTGAACAGTAAACGTGTTGGATTATTGAGAGAAAAAACTTGTTCTATTAGATACTTTAATTGAAGACTAGCACAGACTAGTATTTGCGAATATTAACGTAACAAAAATATTTTCATTTTTATATTATAAAAAAAAATACGTGATATTTGCCAAGACTCTAGCCCCCTCCCCCCTAAGTGAGATTTGGAAAGATTTAGCTTGAGCCCCTCCCCCCTAGAACACCTCACGTAATTAATGGACGCACCCTAACTATTAATATGTGCATCCCTTTCGTTTACACGGAACGTACATTCACTGTCTTTTTCTTGGGCGAGTAACTCGCCGATAGTTCATCGCTCACTCGCCCGCGGTCGGACCACTGCATCAAGTATGCGTTTGTAGTGCCATAAACTTAGCTGCCCCGGTGACAACGTCGCTGTAATCGCATTTTTGGTTGTCAGTTTATTAATAACATTAAATAAAAAATTTAAAAAACCCCCAACACAATTACTTTCAAACCCCCATAACTTTTAAACGGGTCAACCGATTTTCATCAATCATGTCTAAGAACACTCGCACGAAAGTCCCCTTTAATACAAAAAAACTAAATTGAAATCGCTTTAGCCGTTCGGTAGCTTTGATGTCACAGACAGACAGATACACACACACAGACACGTCAAACTTATAACACTCCTCTTTTTGTGTCGGGGGTTAAAAATGAACACAAAATTACATTTAAAACACAATCACAGTATCACACTACATAAAGGTGCTGATAGACTTGAGCATCCACTTGTAATGAGCATTCGCGCGAATGTTACATTACAGAAGAATACGAGAATATTTTAGCGAGCGTTTTAGCGAGCTTTTTGCCGAGCGAAGCTTCGACCATCGTCCCGCGCTCCGCCTGACATGCAAGTCTGATATTTTCGTGAAGAATCTTTTTTGACGAGCATCGACTAGCGCGTTCTCTAGAATGCTCATGAAAATGTTCATAGCAATGTTTGGCTCTATGCTCAGTTCGGCTCGTTGTTCGACAAAATATAAAAATGGCGAATGTTCGATGTTATGTTAGACATTAATTCTCAAGTCGGTACCTTGACTAGAGCGTTCTCTAGAATGCTCATGAAAGTGTTCATAGAAATGTTTGGCTTTATGCTCAGTTCGGCTTGTTATTCAGTTCGACAAAACATAAAAATGGCGAATGCTCGATGTTATGTTACACATTAATGCTCAAGTCTAACAGCACCTTTACAATTAATACAAATTGTTATTTTAATCAGTCAGATAAGTTTGTGGCACAATCAAGACTACGAAGATTTTAGCTCCATACAAAAACTTTCCAAGCCTTTTTGTTTGCGTTGTATGAAGCATGTTACAAGTAGATATTTCAATTTGTTTGTAGTCGACACAACTGACTTTTTGAACGCTGAACGCGCCCATGTCGACAGGACTAGAGGTATGTGCACTTTTACATTAATATGTATGTAATATTGTAATATTACATTATTAAGGGCCTATTTCACCATCTTCAAGTAACGTTCCATGTTTTGTCTTTGTCACTTGATATAAAGTAAGAAAGAGACAACACTAACTTTATTCGGTAACTTTACTTGAAGGTCGTGAAATAGGCCCTGTTATTAATAAATTATTTATTAACTGTGGGCGTAAAATAGTGTTATGTTATGTATATAAGCGGTTTTTCTCACGGTGAAACTTATTCCGTGAGAAATACGGTTGTTTAAGCAAACGAAACGCTTCAGCTTTATAATATTTTTTTGAGTTTTTGGTTGCTACCACTGAACTTGAAAAATATTTTCACTGTAATTTCAAAACGCACTTTATGTTTAATCTCAATTATCGAAAAGGTCATCATATATTTTAGGATTCTGAAAAATGCATCCAATATTTCCTATAATAAATTGTGTGAATCACTATAAAATAAATTCTGATAGTCATCATATATGCATAGTAATAAAAAAGTTTTGAAGTTGCAGAATAACTTAACCTTTCAGTAAAGTTCAATCAAAAAGCGAAAATTACACCTAAAACATACCACTATTTCCACCCACACACTCTTAACTAACGCTTACGCTTCACTAACAAACTCTTTACTTCTAACTATAGACACGCGTGGTCAGACATTGATATCTGATGATGACGTGTTCCTACGTACTGTGAAGGGTGATGATGGGCTGAATCGCGTTGGAAGAGGTGAGGATTGATAGTTTTTGGAGGGTAGGTGGGCTTGTCATGATGGTAGGTGGGTTAGTTCTGATAGTAGGTGATTTGGTCGTGACGGTAGGTGGATTAGTCACGGGGGTAGGTGAGTTGGTTATGATAGTAGATGAGTTTGTCATGGGTTTAGGTGAGTTGGTCATGATGGTAGGTGGGTTGGTCATGGGGGTAGGTGGGTTAGTCATGATGGTAGGTGGGATTGTCATGATGGTAGGTGGGTTGGTCATAGGGTAAGTTCATGATGGTAGGTGAACTCATCTATGGCCCAACTGGTCATTGGGGTAGGTGGGCTAGTCATGATAATAGGTGAGCTGGACATGGTAGTAGGTGAGTTGGTCATGATATCAAGTTGAGTAATTAAGAATGATCCTTCAGGGAAATATATTCTAATTTATCATATTTGGAAATCATTAGGTAGTTAAAAAAGCATTAATTAGCAAGGTAGGATATTATTGGGTATTAAAACGCCTTTTCCCTCAAAGATCCAAACCTACTCTCCGATGATGAAGTGTTCCTGGACTCCGCCGCTTCCACAGTCACTTCCAGCGTCTCAGGTCTGACGTCACCGCCGCCGCGCGGGCCGATAGTCGTCAGAGTCCACCACAAGGCAGTTGAAATGGTCAAAGGTTCGTTTCAGGGTTGTGGTCAGCGTGAAAAAAAAGGTTATGGTCATTGTGATTGTCCTGTCTCGCTTCATCAGTTCATATGTGTCCTCACTGCGGGGCTCGAAGCTACCCTAATTAGGCTGGCTAATGAAGGTAGGTATTCAATGTTTCATTATCATCAGCTCATATGTGTCCTTACTGAGGGTCTCGAGCGTACCCTGAAGGGTGATAAGGTCTTAGTCAAACACAGGCAGGTTGCTCACAGCATTTTTTTATCACGGCATTTCGTTAGCTTCAAAGGTGAAGGCAGGTTTTTATTTTCGTCATATTTGGCGGTGAAGTTCAGCTATGGAGCTTTCTCTGTTGCATTAGAATTTAATAGTGGTAAAGAAAAACAGTTGGAACACGGTCTGTCTCAATCGGGGAAGTACGCTCTCACTGAATATCGGCATCAAGTATTACTGCGTTTAGCATGGTCAGTCTTCCCCATTCCCCATTCTAATATCCTGTTATCCAATTTAGTATTATGAATCTCTTGAAAATCCTTACTGTCAGGTACCCATGAAATTAACTTACCTTCTGGTGACACATCTTCCTAATTTCAATGGCTTCGCATATCATGCTAGGCAGGTATTTGTCTCCTTGGCTTAGAGGGAATCAGGCTTCTGGGATACGGCCCAGCTTATATGGTCTTTAGCGAATATTCAGGGTTATTCTTTGTCTTGATGAATCCTAGTTATTGGTTGTGTTTGTCCAGAGTACGTGTGACTTAAAGCTGTATAGAATCAAAATCTTTTCTGTGCCAGCGGCCAAAATTGTAAGCTACTATTGTCATTGTGACTCTAATGTCATTTGGATACATTTTCAACAAACTGACAACTAAAAGATGCGACAGCGACGCGTCACCGGCACAGACAAGATTGTGGCTCTATACTGTTCTCGCTCGCAATAAGCTATGTCATTATATGTGCTATCCATCTGTAATTTTAGAAGAACCATAGTCATTAGACATCGCTATAATCATCATCATCAGCTCAATACAATGTCCCCACCGAGGGACACGAGCCTACCTTGAGTTAGGGTGATTAGGCCTTAGTCAACCACGCTGGCCAAGTGCGGGTTGGTCGACTTCACACACAACCTTAGAATTTCTTCCCAGGTGTGTGCAGGTTTCCTCACGATGTTTTCCTTCACCGTAAGAGCGTCGATATTAACGTACTTATGAATTCGTAAATTGAAAACACATTAGTACGTGGCGGGACTGGTGGGGTTCGAACCAGGCACCTTCCGATTGGAAGTCAACAGCCTTAACCCCTGAGCCACCGACGCTCTTCTATCGCTATAATAACCAATGGAAATGGTGTCTACTTTCTTTCTGTGACTGGTTTTGTTTATGCTACCCTCATTTTGCCACTAATATCTATACGAGCTATTTTTAAATACAAAAGCAAAAGTGAAGTATCCTGTAAGATCCCACTAAAGAGAAAAAGATTATATTCTTTACGAAACTAATTTAAAGATACAAATGTTTTGTTAAGAAATATTTTTTCAAGTAAAAATATATATAAAAAAAATACAGATTACAAGTTGGTTAAAAATAGCTTGTATTTGATCTTGAAGTTTTTGCACTTGTCATGTTTTTGCTTATGTTTGCACGATTAATTGCACGTTACAGGTAACGAACCCGCTACAGAAGCCCCGCTAACCACTAAACTATGTACCAAACGCGACTATACTCGTAGTCCTAAATTCGATAAAATAATTCAAAAATTTGAAAGTCCTATTAAAACTGATATTACTCCAAAAAAGGTCAATAAAAAGGATAATAAGGCTGTTAATATAGATACTAAAATTGATAGTAATGATAATAGTTCCATTAATGATATTACTCTTACCCAAAATAATACTAAAACTGCTAAAAACACTAAAAATACTACTAAAGCTGATAAAAACGATACAACACAAATAGTTTTCACTAAACATAATACTGAAAAACTTAATACCGATGTTGTTACTAAAGATACAATTAAAATAGACAGTAAAAATGAAGAAAAGCCTATTCTTAGAGATAGAATCGATCCAAAATGCAAAACAAGTCTCCATTCACGTCTATATGACAAAACAGATGCAATAGCTAGCAGTGTATCAAGTTTACAGTCCATACCCTCAATAGAGTGGGATGGAAGATGTAAATCTGAAAATGCTCTCCGCACCCGCTCCCTGCCCAGACATAGAGTGAATAACACCAACCTATACCGCACAAGATCACACAGCGGTTTTATCAACTCTTATTTGAAAGATCCAGAACCAACGCATTATCATGTACCTAGATGCAACTCTTGTGGTGCTACCAACGTTTCTTATTCCTGGGAGTTGTCTAAAGAACGTACTAGAAAGTCTAGATATTCACTGTATTTGTCAGTAGATAATTTACATCAGAAATGTAAGGAAGAAGCTGATATAGTAACTGTTAAAGAAGCGAAACTGCCAGTTTACAAAGTCGGTAATGTGCCTGAGTTTGTTGAAAGCCAAGAATTTAACGAGGATAACTATTTAGATGATATAGGTAACAGTTTTGATACTAAAAATGATACCGTTATAATGGTTGATAAGAAAACTGAAACTGTAGTTGAAAATGCAAAAGTTGATAAAGAAGTTCAAGTGGATGGTATTGATGACGTTTACAGAGCAGTATGCGTGAAAATAGCAGACGAATCATCAAGTAACACTCTAGATACAACTGAAGGTGAATACCACAGTTTTTCAGAGGACTTTGAAGAAGCATATCAGAGTCCTGTCAAAGATTTAGTTGAGAAAGATATAAGAGACTATTCTGTACCTATCAACTTTTATTGTGAAGATTATCTCAAGAAAGATAGCCCAAAGAAATCTCCGATGAAGGCTAGAGATGTTAAAGTTTTAGAGCCTATTTTGGAAGAGTCTAAAAGCTCTTACGATGATTCAAATACTTCTAATGAAAGGAGAGATTCTGATCAACTAGATGCTTATAAAAATGAAGCTAGCGTTGAATCTTTAGCAGAACATAGTGCTGAAAACAATACTAATGCTGCATCAGATGTTCTTGAATATGAAACTAAAGAAAAACTCAATATAGATAATAAAACAAATGCTAATTATGAGTTTGATAGTGATAAAGACAATACAGAAAGAAATGCAAGCAAAATTGATCCTAACGTCTCTGAAAATAAAATCCAAATAGAAACAACAGATGCTGTGCCAAACAAAACTGACTCTAATATGCAAGACAATAAAGACCACAGAAAAAGTTCAATAGATTACAGTATAAGCACAACGATTGATATTGTCAGTTTCAATTCTACAGCTGAATTTGAAAAGTATGAAGTTATAGCTGATCTTTTAACCAATTTGCTAAATAAAATTAACTACAATGATTTCAAAGACTTGATTAATATTCCTAGTGATAGAACTGTTAATACAAATTTTGATATTGAAAGCAAAGCTGTAGACACAGACAAAGCAAATATAATTACTGAATTTGGAACAATATCTGGTAACACTGAGTTTGATAATTCTGAAAATTACGATAAATTAATAATAGAACCTCTAACTGATAAAACAGATATTTTAATAACTATTGAAGCTGAAATAATACATAGTAACACTGAAGAAAACAATTCTGTAAACGATGATAATGATTCCATGGCAGAACCTGTTGAAAATAAGACTAATATTACTAAAACTACAGCTACTAATACTGACAATTCTGAATTTAATAATAATAAAGAAGAAGTAATTAATCTTTCCAATATAAACCCAAAAGAAGAAGCAGAAAGCTTTTCAATAGCAAAAATAATTGAAGATATAGAAGTTAATGTGTTTTTAAACGAAACTGTATTTACAGATAACAGTGATATTACAAATGAAAGTCATATTATTGTAGAAAGTGTACTTTATTACATATTCGAACAAGTATTCTTCAAAACAAAAAGTAAAAAGAGGAAAAATGTGAAAAGAGTTATAACTGTAGCTGATTTTGAAGATATTATGTTTACAGCTAAACCTATTTGGAGTAGTGCAAGCGAAAATGATCATTTAGATAATACTGATAAGGGTGATATTTGTATAAATGATGCTAACGTAATTGATACCAACAAAACTGATTTAGATATTGAAGAGATTTACGATAATGAGTCTTATAGTTTTGACGATAAGGTTCAAATTGATAGTAAAGACAAAGCGAATGAAGAAAGCATTGAAGAAAATGAAAGAAATACAACACAAACTGTGCTCTTTAACAATGAAAATAAAGTTGAATTTACTCAAACAGAAATTGCTGTAACAGACAAACTTAATTCACAAATACAAGACAAAGACGCAAACGAGTCAACGGAATTTGAACTCTATGCTGAAAACAATACGGGTGATTATTCTACAACAGACGATGAAGAATGTCGTGAACTATCTGATAATATCACTGAAGCTACATACGATATTATTTATAAAGAATTTTCTAGATTTGGAGAATGTTCTAAAGATTTTGAAATTGGTGATCATGATGAAAGTGGACGTCTAAATGTCACTTTTGAGTTAGATGAAGATGATGATTATGAGATACATAATATAAATAAAACGTATATTAATGAAATTAAACATTTTGAATTTGATAAAAATTCGTCTGATATTGATAAGGTTGTAGATGATTCGATAGCTACACATGATGATACAGCTGAATTAAATGTAGTAGATACTATAAATGATTTAGATGTTTCAAAAAATGATAAAGACAAAATGAACGAGGCGTTTTTTGATGATCTAAACTCATCATCACCTCGTAAAGATATTAAAGCATTCGATTCATGCACAGAATCACCAATAAAAAATCCTAATACAAGTTTCTTAGGACAAGACTTGACAGTTTTCTATGAAAAAGACGATACCATTCTCGGTTCGCCGTTCGTTAGACAAGCGAACGTTATATCCATGTCGCAAACCGAGAATACAGGTGGCATCAAATTTTGGATATCATTCGACGAAAATCTAGCTCAAGATAAACATTTTACTACAAAAATTAAAGATTTAGATGAAACTATACCTAGCTTTTATGGTATAGACAGAAATATTGATAAAAATAATAAAAAATCTGTCCTTGTTGTAGATTTTAGTGACAAAAAAGATTTTAATACAGAATCTTATTATAATGAGGCAGAAAATGACATAGGCTTGCCAAAAGAGAATTCGGATTGCACATATAGCTCGCAGCTGTACAAAACTTGTGACTCAATAGATTTTGAAAGTCCTAATAAAAGGTTGATATATGAAGCTAGAAAAAAGAGTCATTTGTATGCAACATGGCCGCCTTTTGAAGATACCCTCTTTTACAGAATTATATCTAAGTTTAGAATGTCGCAGAGTTTTGATCCTAATGATTTAGATACCACTAGGATTGATAGTTTATAAATAATTATTTAATAATGTGAATTTATTTCGTTTTTTTTATTATAATTATGAATTTTACTAAATTTTCTAAGAGTAGAAAAAAATACAAAAAATACGGGTATAGTCGCCGCTAAAACATTACTTACAAATGTTTTTTTATTTTGTTGTTTATTTTTTCATATTTTTTAAATTAATGTCCTTGAAATGTCACTGTCATTTATGTCACTGTAAATATACGCTTGTCAATGTCAAAATGCTTGGAAATTTCTTAATTTACAAAAAAAAATCTTATTGTGTCTACGGCCACACTGTCGTGCGAAACTGTCGCCAAAAATCCTTTGATTGATTATCGACAGCGAGCGAAGGGCGTTCGGTTCGCGGAACTGATTCGCGATAGGACGATTTCCTGGATAGACGTTTCTCGTAATGTTCGCGTTATCGCGATAGTGTGGCCGGAGGGTATGTGAATGCTACAAACATATCTGTGCCGGCGGCCAAAATTGTAAGCTCCTATTGTCATTGTGACTCTAATGTCATTTGGATACATTTTCAATAAACTGACAACCAAAAGATGCGACAGCGACGCTGGCACCGACACAGATATAATTGTGGCACTATACGAGTACATATACCGATTGGTCTTAAGCAGTCTTAATTGCGTTACATTTTAAATCTGGTTTAAGCATTTGACACCTTGTCAGTCAAATCTGTCACTTTGACAGTATTCAAAATTGATTGTAAAACCTGGTTTAGTGCTAAACACGACTAAAAATGCAACGCAAATAAGGCAGATGGTGATTTTGTGTGTTTAATTCATAATTTCATTAATATTAATATTACTTATTATCCGCAATTTTTTATTTATATTTTTAAGGTATAAATATGTTTCTGTTGCTTGCATGTAATAAAATAACTATAATATAATGTTTGCATTTCATTTTCAAAGGCCTTGGTTATTAATAATTAATCTTTAAAATCCATGTTTTTTGTGTAATTTTTTTCGAGGCTTAATTTAAATAAGTGTTTTTTTTTTTTCAAATTAAATTAAAATATTTATATAAAAAAAAACAACTTTATCATCATAAAAAAGAAAAAAATGCCATAATAAAGAAAAAAAAATTCTAGACAGTTTTCAATTTTTATTTTTACCACTGGCGACACTAAAAACATGGCTTCTAGCATTATTGAATGTGGCAACACTGCTTTATACCCTTGCATGGCAGCTTCCGGATGGTTTCGGCACAAACGCTTCTCAGTGCATATTAGAAGTAAGTATTTATATTTTATTTTAATATTCTTATATATTACTAGCTGGGCCCCGCGGTTTCACACGCGTAGTTCCCGTTCCCGTAGGAATTTCGGGATGAAAAATAGATGTTGGCCGATTCTCAGACCTACTGAATATGCTCACAAAATTTCATGAGAATCGGTCAAGCCGTTTCGGAGGAGTATGGCAACGAAAACTGTGACACGAGAATATTATATATTAGATGAATTTTAAGGTGCCTGAAAATTGGCTACAAAAATTGCATCTTGTTGTCTATTTAGCTATACATATTTTCATGTCCTTGCCAATACACTTTTTAAATATTCTCGATCGAAATTCTTTGTTGCATAATTTACAGTTAATAATCAGTCTTCTCGTGACCACGATCGGTGTAACCCGGTCCAAACGTCGAGGTAAATAATAATTATGTTATACGCGATTAAGACCTTTAAATTATGCAACGATGATGTCCTTGCCAGGTGTCAATCTGGTAGGCTAGACAATGCCATTTTTTGGCAACCAACCGGATCGATTCCTGGCTTGGAGTATTAATTTTCAAAAATCTAATATTACTGTTTTAGTTTTTATCAAAATTAGCATTTTTCGATATCCCTTACTAGCAGCGCCCCGCGGTTTCACCCGCGTAGTACCCGTTCCCGTGGGAATTTCGGGATAAAAAGTATCCTATGTTCTTTCCCGGACCATAAGCTACCCCTGTACCAAATTTCAAGTCAATCGGTCCAGTAGTTTAGCCGTGAAAAGGTAACAGACAGACAGACAGACAGACAGACAGAGTTACTTTCGCATTTATAATATTAGTTAGGATAGTTTCGGATTTCGTCTACCACGCCCACTTGAACACCCCGTATAACCTAACTAGCAGCGCCCCGCAGTTTTACTCCCGTAGTTCCCGTTCCTGGGGATAAAATATTACCTATAGCCTTCCTCGATAAATGGGCTATCCAACACTGAAAGAATGTTTCAAATCAGACCAGTAGTTCCTGAGATTAGTGCGTTCAAACAAACTCTTCAGTTTTATATTCAGCTGTATAATGTAATGTATATGTTTTCAGGCGAGCACACCGTGAACGGAGACCACTCGGACGCGCATCAGAGCACTTTCTCACACAGTAGTAAAGAGGTACGTACATTATATCTAATATTATTTTACAGCCCCCCATAGCATAACTGTGCGTGATAAATAATATCTACACCACGATATAATATCGATTTCGCGAGCATGACCAAATGAATTATAGCGTGATACGATATGATAAAATTAAATATGGCAGGTATTGTTAACATATTTTGACAGTTGGATGTCGATAAATCGCTATATCTATCGCGTTTTCGAAGTCATGCTAGCCCGGTAGGATTTCCCAAAATTCAAAGATAATTCGGGCTTAAACGGTAGTCCCGTTTGTGGGTGCGCCAAAGTTCACCTAAAATTTCAACTCCGATAATTGGAAATCCGAAAATTTTCTTCCTAACATTTTTCATCCTAACAATCACAATTCCTAATTACTTTATCTCTAATGTTAATAATCCGAAACATTCAACTGCATAATGTCAGTAGCAATAAACATCTTTTATACTTTTATTTGTTTTCCTATATTTCCTCTACATAACCATCGTTCATACTATAATTCAAAGTCATATCTTTTTTGTTTAGTTTTTTATAAATTTATTTTTATTTATAATAATCAATATTATATATACATTAATTTTGCGTAACTTTGTTTTCACTAACATGTAGGTATAACATATAACGCACGAGACGAGCGAGCAAAACCAGAGTCCTGCTCCAATCATTCAGCCAAGTTCCAGAAACGAATCGGTCCTATTCCTAATCATTGGTTTAGGTTAGGTTAGAACTGTGACCCCAACGCACGAGCCGAGCGAGCGTAGCGAGCGTGCCGCGGCAGCGGCCGGCGAAGTGCCAGAACCGAATTGGTCCTTTAGTTATTGGTTTAGTTACGGTTACGGTAAACTCCCAGGCCATAAGCATAACCGTAAACGAGTTGTATAATAATCATTAAAACTATAAATATCATCTTCTATCCACATATATTTTTTATTACACTTGGTAAATGTTTCTTTCTGAGTATGAGTGAAAATATTATGGTGAGTATGTTTAGGGATAAAAGCGTTATGATAAAAAACAGTAGGAGTTTAAATATATTTACATTAATGATGTTATTGATTACAATTTTCGGAAACATGAGTGTTATGAACATCGCCGGTAGCACTACAAATAGTATGAATGAAAACTTTAGGATGAAAATTTTTAGGAAGAATGATCATTCGGACTACAAATAGTTAGGAAGAACAATTTCGGGTAAAGAACTTTAGGTGAGCCAATATGGACCCCCCGTTTGTACCTACTACCAAATTTTATAACAAAAATGAAAACATTTTTAAACGGCTTTATATAACTACTAGTCAAATCAACTAATTGTTTGTCTAACTTTTCCTGTTGATGGATATTTAGATTTGGTACGCGCCTTTAGGTCTGATAACTATAGAAATTAATACATTGGGTATCATTGTAAATCCAACATGGCCGCCGCTTCAAAATGGCGGATTACATATTTTATCACTACTACCAATAGCAATATGGGAATCAAATGAAATGTTTTTTATTAAATTAAAATGGATTTTTTCTTTCCGTATCAGTGATTTCGGCCATGTTTTTTTCTGCCTAGCATTTTGCTACGATATTATATTAACACTTTCACAGCGGATCACGACCTCAGCTCGGCATTCATATTTTTCTCTAACGCGCGAATCACGAGTAGCACTCGTGACCGCCTTTCAAATGTTTATTAGAAAATCACGACGTCTTGTCGTGATCCGCCTTGTACACGTTTGTAGCTTAGTTCATAAGCTACACACACATATACAATGTTTGTATGTAGTAAGAACGCGATAGCTACAGTTCGCGATCGCCCGCGCCCACTCAGTCGACCGCCGGCGAGAGTACGGAGCGAGTGTGACTGTTTTTGTCTGTATGACTTTTTTTTTTTTATAAAAAATGACCATGTTTACTTTACTCGTATTAAATTATTTTATATACTATAATTTTTTTTTATTTATTATCCATAAAATATAAAAGTATATCTTTTAAACACAAAAAGAATTATCCATATACCCCTATCCGTTATTTTTCTATGATGTTCACAATTATGCAGAAATACGCCCGCGTACCGTATCAAGCGGCGCTCTAAACGCTCCGCTGTGAAAGTGTTAAAACTATGATCAAATTCCCCAGGGTTCCCCCTCAAAGGAGATATCGACCGAGGACTCTCCGAAGAAGGACAAGAAGAAGAAGAAAGGCCTGCGGACGCCTTCCTTCTTGAAGAAGAAAAAGGAAAAGAAGAAGGAGAAGGCCGCCACGCCTCAGCCCGCCTAAATGTAAGTAACATCATCATAAAAAGGTTTCTGTTTCCTTCATCCATCTTTAAAAACTTTCGTCTTTAATAGTTATTTATGGTACAAGCGAGGTAAGTTGGTGATTACTTCCGAGGCGCTATTGAGGCCCGAGCCGTCAGGCGAGGGTCTGAAGATAGCCGAGGATAGTAATCATCAATACACGCGTGTACCATACAACGTTTTCAACACATTTGCGAAGAAATTATCATTTTTCGCTAATAAATAAACAGTTTTTCTATTCGCGCGCATCCAACATAACAATGGTGATCGGCCAAAGACTAAAAGAATATACTTATTAAAAAAATCGAATGAATGAAAGCATGGAATCGACCATAGACCTACCAAAAGTAAGGAAACATAGTTGAAGTTTGTTTTTAAAATGTATGGATAATTTTTTTTTGGTATCGAACTTTATTTTAAAATGAAAGCAATTTAAAAAAATCAATCTATAACTCACTAGTGAATAAAACGTGTCATTATTCAACTGTTTTTGCACAAATAAGAGCCCCTTTATGAGCAAGTGTGTTGAAAAATGTTTTTATGTATTAAGTCAGAAACCTATGAAATTGTATGATTGCCCTTGAAGTCAATTCCCGCACCTGGCCTAAGGACTGATCGCTCTAATCCAGGATAGGGAGAGCCCCTCGGTGGGGACATGTATGGCCTGATCATGATTATGATATCATACTACTGATATTATAAAGGCCACTGATAGCGCTACACCGGTGGCCGAGTTTGGGTCCTCAAAAATTTGAGTCGTCACGCAAAGAAGAAGAATATTATAAATGCGAATTTTTGTGAGGATAAATGGATGTTGGTTGTTACTTTTTCACGCAAAAACTACTGAACCGGTGTAAATCATTTGACACAAATGTTTCTTATGGTATAACATACTTTTTATTCCGAAATTTACCTATGTTCTAACTAATTTATAGGCGGAAAACTAGCCACCCACGAACACAAGAAAAAAAATAGGATTTAACTGAATTAGGGCATATTTCACGAGTCAAGTAAAGTTCCGAGTAGCTACCCACAAGTTTTGTCTTTGTCACTTGATATATAGTAAGAAACAGACAAAACTCACTATACTTGGTGAGTAATTTTACTTGAAGATCGTGAAATAGGCTCTTAGACTAATTGAACTATTTATTTTCCCAAAATTAACCAAAATATTAATATTTTTTTCCCACAGGTAACACCCGTACCACCTCACTGCCATCGCTTTCAAGGTTTTTAAATAAATATAAATTAAAATAAATTAATGATAAACGCGTAAAATACAGCTTCGACAACGTGTGCCTGCGAGTTGTACATAATTGTATGTGTTTTGACTATGTGTTACTATTTTAAACATATTTTTGAGCTCGTAATACCTATATATCATCACTACATAGTATAAAACAAAGTCGCTTCCCGCTGTCTGTCCCTATGTATGCTTACATCTTTGAAACTACGCAACGGATTTTGTAACGGTTTGTTTTAATAGATAAAGTGATTCAAGAGGAAGGTTTTTAGCATTTTATTCCTGCATTCCCACGGGAGTGAGAACTAGTTGGGACAATAATTTGATAATCTTTTAGAGGTCATTGGAGGAGTGATACCAGTGTCTTGTATTAAATATTGTACAGGAGTAACTTATACCATAATTATTTAACAAAACGGGATGTTAGTACGTACTTATTTAAGTCGAAATCCTCGACTAGTTTCAGCCACGTCCGGTGGCCTTCATCAGGAGGAGTGCGATACGCCCGCGCCGTCGGCGCCGACTAGTCGAGGATTTCGACTTTAATAAGTACGTACGAACATCCCGTTTGTTAAATAATTATATACGATGACGTACGTTTCGTTTAATAATATAACTTATACTTACCACTTATTTGAAATTACTGTACAAAAAATTCTTATAAAACGGTAATAGAAGTTCATCGTCTGTGAACATTTCAACTGTCTAGCTATCACCGTTGTTGAGATACAGCCTGGTGGCAGACGGACAGCGAAGTCTCAGTAATAGGGTCCCGTTTTTATCCTTTTGGTACGGAACCCTAAAAATAAAGACAATTTTGAACAACTTTGACTTAAAAGCAAAAGATTAAAACTAACTTTGCGTATCGCAAGTCTTATTTTCGTGAAAATATTAATATTTTTAAAATAGTAACATGTTAGCAAGCCGCTCAAGAAAGCAATGTTCTGAAAAATCGGCTTAAAAATGAGTTGAACAATAAAATTAAATGTTTTATAAATAGGCTGGCTCATTTTTGATAAAACTCCCCACCTGATGGTATTTCTTTGGTGCACTGTAGGATTTTAATATTATATTTGTATAAACTGTTTCTGAATAATTTAAAATTATAATTTTTTCATGTTTTTTGACATAAAATAAATGATCTTTGATTATTCTGACTTCCTACAAAACTTGTAGGATTTGATGCTTGACAAACATGTCTTTTTGAGATCACCAACACGCTTCAAGCGTGGTGATTACGGCTATTCCTCCTCACTGTACTAATATCATCAGTGAGAGATCTTACAGGACGATACTACTACTATACACTCGTGTTTGAGATCACCAACACGCTCCAAGCGTGGTGATTACGGCTATTCCTCCTCACTGTACTAATATCATCAGTGAGAGATTTTTTAAATTGTAAATTTATTATTCAGAAACATTTTATGTAATAATTTAAAATATTGATGTTATGCCTTTAAAGCTGATTTTAGTGTAAAAATAAATATTGAGAAAAATATTTTTAATTTAATTTTTTCTTTTAATTATTGGTACTATACTTGCCAGTTTCTAACGAGGGGTTGCAAGTTGAAAAAACTTTATTTTTCTATTTTTTATTTTTAATATTACGTACAGTACGATACAAAAGTAGTATTGGTACTATTTTTAAGTACACTCTTTGGTACAAAAGCTATTCGAACTCAAAAGTTTTATCAAAATCAGCTGAGACGTATTCTAACGTATATAGGAAGTACAATGTGTATGTGTTGTTTCACTAACGGCTGTTCTCAATATCTGATCAATCTATGATCTTGTCAACGGATAATTGTGTATATCTGACACTAGTAGCTCCCCGCGGTTTCACCCGCGTAGTTCCCGTTCCCGTGGGATTACGGGGATAAAATATAGCCTATGTCACGCACTGATAAATTAGCTTTGCTGAAAAATTTTTTGAAATCGGTCCAGTAGTTTCGGAGCCTATTCATTACAAACAAACAAATCTTTCCTCTTTATAATATTAGTATAGATAAATATGTGTAAAATGTCAGATATACAGATTTTTGTATCCGTCGATAAGGTCATAGATAGTTTGAATTTTGGGAACGGCCATAAATCGTACTGTACAGTTTTTGGTGCGATTATCAGCATGAGATGCTTTCATGTTTTGAGTCGTTAGACTCGAATGCCATTTGTGCTTTTAAAATATTACTGTAATTATTAAATAGATTGGGAGTAGGATACAAAGAAATATATATAAAAAAAAAATAAGAATAAAAATTTAACAATCTCCCGAAATTTTGGGAAAATTAAATGGTATCACAAAATTTCCCTAAAAATGGGGAAATTAAAAAATAAAATTGAGGAGATCCTGGAATTTTCGGGAAAATTAAAAATCACAAAAATTCCCTAAAAATTGGGAAATTTATATTTTTCTGTATCCAACCCCCTTATATATAAATAAATATTTGTAGCACATTATAATTATTATTATTGGCTATCTTTAGAAATTTATAATTTATTTTTTTATTATTTTCTTTGACTACCCATGATATTTTATTTTTTCCAAAATATATTTTAAATTTAATTATGTAGTACAAAATAGGGAAAATTGGCTTCATTTTTGAGGTAAATATTAAAAAATAATCAATTTTCAGTATTTTTTTTTACCTTATAATAATTTGACATTACCTAGATTTTTCTAGAGTTTGATAAAATGACAAATTAAATAAATAAAATGTTTTTCGAAATGAAAATTAATTCTTATGATTAACAATAAAATTATTTAACTTAATTTTAATCTTATGATTGTTTTAAAAAAAATATGGTGGTTATATGGTATTTTCATTTTGTGAAGTAAAATTATTCGATTACTGTGTCAAGCATAGCATGTTTTTGAACATTTTAAGATCACCAACACGCTTCAAGCGTGGCTTTACTAATATCTTATTTTATAGGTCATATGTTTCAGTAGGTATTTACATAAACTATTCATATGTCAAAAGTCTTATATATTTTTCTTATGATTTTTTTATTTTATTTCGAAAAACATTACAAATAAGGTTTCATATTGTATTCTAAAATATCTTATAGAACTGTCCCCGAAAATGTACTCTTAATTATTTAATTGGTACATAAATAAATTTATATAAATAAAAGTTTAAATTTTTATTAAAATCAATTTTTAATTTTATTTCATCAAAAAATTCTCCAATTTTTATTTATTTTATTACGTACCAATTAAAAAATAATATATTAAAATTACGTAAAAGTATGTATTTAGATTTAAAGTTTGTTTTTAAAAAGAAATGTCAAATAATTTTTCCATATTTAATTTTATTAATTTTCATAAACTGGTATCATTTGTAGTGCTACAATTTTTTCTGTGCCGGCGGCCAAAATTGTAAGCTCCTATTGACATTGTGACTCTCATGTCATTTGGATACATTTTCAATAAACTGACAACCAAAAGATGCGATTACAGCGACGCTGGCACTGGAACAGATAGATATGTTTGTGACACTATACTTTACTTTTCAATGTTTTTTTTTTATTAAATTGTTTGACATTTCTTCCAAGATGGCCGGTCACAAATTAATGGCGGTATTTAAATATTTACGGCAATTTATTAAAATAAGTTAAGCTTATGTTTTTATGTTATTGATTTTGTAACATGATTTTTTAAATATATGCTATTTCGAAGATTATTATGGATATTATTGTTTTATTTTACAATTCCTAATCGAATTCCCTTAGCACCTATGAACTTCAACTAGCTTATCTCTATACACCCCTATTTTGAAATTACGGGACTTATTAAAATCAGAATATCTGTAGCACAAACTGAATCCATATTCTTAGATCGAACAGAAGGATCAAGTTAAAAAAAAAAAAGAAACAATTCAAAACTAATTTAATAATAAAATCAAATTTATTAGCAAATTAAATTAATACACCAAACTTCGAACAAATCAATTCTAACAATCAACACAATTACGGAAATCAATATCAAACACACAATTATTACGAACTATGATAACACAAAAGAACTCGCATGTACAGACACTAGACAGCAAACGAAAATATCCTTGATGTTGCCTATCCGAACGCCCGAGAGCAAATACCCTTTCCATACTGTGCGCGGCGTTTTTATGCATATTAGTTGTAGTAGTGTGGGGGTACATCTAACACGGCCTCTCCTGACGTGAAGTTGTCCTCAACTGCGGTAAGGCTAGTCCTCCTCGTCCAGCAGGGGCATGGATCGTCCTGGTACATTGCCTGATACAAGGGGATCAGGCTGAGGTTCCGGTGGGGGTCCAGATGGTCCAGCTTCGGGCTCCACCTGAGTCGTATTTGGTTCAACGTCTTGGGTTACGGGACGGGACAATGATCCCATCTCGTTCTCATTTGTGTCGTCGTCTGCGAAGTACGTTAAAATTAAACACTGTGTAAACAAAATTATCGTTTCATTCATCATCCTTTCGTCATCATTCACTTAATTCACACGTCATCTATATCAGTCTCGTCATTCAAACATCCCTCGGTAAACAAAGAAAAAATAGGCCTTTAGTTCCTGTTTACACCATATCCTTTGCTTCGCAGTCGCAGGCTTCACTTCACTGGCTGCGTGGTACGCGACGGATGACTCGCTGTAACCGCCCGCAGCATGGCCCGACTGCTTCCTGGTTTCAGTCTAGCGAACCCGACTATGCATCTTGTGCAGAAACGGGTGATCCGACTATGCATCTTGTGCAGAAACGGATAATCAACTCTGTACTAATCCGACTATGCATCTTGTGCAGAAACGGATAACACACTCAGTACCAATCCGACTATGCATCTTGTGCAGAAACGGATAACACACCCGGTACCAATCCGACTATGCATCTTGTGCAGAAACGGATAACACACCCAGTACCAATCCGACTATGCATCTTGTGCAGAAACGGATAACACACTTGGTACCAATCCGACTATGCATCTTGTGCAGAAACGGATATTCTGGTTACCACTCATAGTATGGTACAGAACAAACACACATATAAAACAACAGTAACAAGAGTACTTACGCTCAAAAAATGCAGCGCACGTCTCCGGACACCACTCACCGCGCCACGGCACCATAAATTGTGCGGCGGCTTGAGTAACCTTGCCGTAGCCACCAGCGAGCAACTTTAGTTCGTAGCGCCCGCTCGGTAGGATCTTGACAACTTTGTACGGCCCGCGCATTCCCGGGTCCAATTTACCTGTTGCCTGAGAATATTTAATGACAAAAACAAGGTCGTCAAGGTTAAACTCTCGAGGTGGGTGCCTATTCTTGTTGGCAGCTTCATCTTGAGCAGCCTGGTTGTTCCGGAGAAGCTGGTGAGCCCGACTCCTGGACAACTCGCGCAGAGCTTCCCGATTTGGTCTCGTTTCTTGAACAGCTACATCTCTGATCAAGGCTCGAATGACAGGCGTTGTAGCATCGGTTCCTATGAGTAGGTTTAGCGCAGATGCCTGCGTGGTTTTGTGCTTGGTGATGTTGATAACCAGTTGAAGTTTCCACAATACCTCAGCCCAGGAGGAGTGTTTATGATTTACTTCAATCCTGATCATATTGAGCACTGTGCGCACATACCTTTCGACCTGGCCATTGGCGTGGTGCATTTCAGGTGTTATGTAGTGCATCTCACACCCCATGTCGTTGACCCAAGATACGAACTCTCCGGCCTCAAACATACGTCCCTTATCAGTCACCATCAGTTTCGGTACTCCAAAAAGCGATATTGCTTGAGTTATGACACGCTTAAGTTCGGTGACGTCCTGTCGGCTGATAGGGTAGAGTAGACAGTACTTCGTAAAGGCGTCTACTAAAATTAAGACGTACTTGTAGCCCTCAGATATTGGTAGAGGCCCCAAGGCATCCACATGAACGGTGTGAAACGGCACGTCTGGTTTTTCCCACGACGTGATGTTTTGCAGTGGACCTCGTGGAACGCGCTTCTTAGATATGCACGTTAAGCAGTGCGACACATACTTTGCGACGAATTGCCTCAAACCAGGGAACCAGAAATGTTTCAGTATGAGGTCCACCGTCTTGTCAGCCCCAATGTGTTCATGTTCATCATGAAACACTCGGAGAAGACTGAGTCGGTGTCCCTTAGGGATGTAGCAGAGCAGTCGGGACTCTTCACCAACCGGGGTGTAGCGATAATAAAGGAGTTCATTATTTACTACATACCTTGTTGAGTCCAGACCACCTTCCTGCACCTTCTGGATCAAGTCTAGGGTTTCGTTGTCCGCCGCCTGAGCAATTTGTGCCCAGTTTCGCGGTTTCGTGATCTGATTGACAGAGGCGGGCGGATTGCGACTTAAATAGTCAGCGTGAGGTAACATGATTCCCTTTCGGTACTCGATGGTAAAATCAAAATCTTGAAGATAGACCCACCATCGAGCTACCCGGGGAATTAAATCCTTCTTTCGCTCCGTCGATTTCAGGGCGTTACAGTCGGTAACGATCACAAATCTCACTCCCACGAGATAGTGTCGAAAGTATTGCAGTGCTTTTACCACTGCAAGCGTTTCGAGCTCGTATGAGTGATACTTGTTTTCGGCGCCCTGGGTCGACCGACTAAAGTACGAGACCACTCGTTTGCTACTATCCGCGTGGGTTTGGAGTAATACTGCTCCATAACCCAAACTACTAGCGTCCGTGTGGACTTCGGTAGGCAAGCTAGGATTAAAAATGGTCAATATCGGCTCACTAGTTAAGTGGCGAATTATCTCTTGTCGAGCGCTTTCTTGCTCATCTCCCCATGAAAATGTTACCCCTTTTCTGGTTAAGTGGGCAATACACGCAGTCTTTTCTGCGTAACCCTTAACGTACCTTCGAAAATACCCCGCCAATCCAAGGAACTGTCGAACTTGCTTGACATTCTCCGGCGGAGATGTGTTCGCAAGGGCCTCGACTTTCCTAGGGCTCGGCCTTACCTGACCCTTACTTACCAGTCTCCCAAGATATTCGACTTCGGTTACAAGGAAAGAACACTTTTTTAAATTCACCGAGAAGCCAGCTTGCGTCAGCGTAAACAACACATTACGTAGCAATTTGATTCCATCTGTAATTGAATCGCTTAGCAGGAGTACATCATCTACGTAAACTAAAACGTTGCCCTCGTTGATGAAGCTACGTAGTGTATCGTTTATTATCCGCTGGTATACGATCGGAGAGTTAGCCAATCCGTAAGGCATTTTGACATATTCAAAATGTTCCTCGGGTGTCACAAAGCCTGTTAAGTGGATACACTCCTTCTTAATAGGGATTTGGTGAAACCCGGTAGCCATGTCAAGGGACGAGAAGTATTGGTGGTTTCCCAGCCTGTCGATGTGGTCATCGATCAGAGGGAGGGGGTACCGGTCTTTAACAGTGATTTTGTTAAGGGCCCTATAGTCTACGCAAAGCCTGTCAGAACCGTCACGTTTCTTAACTAGGATTATAGGGCTTGCGTATTCCGATTGAGACCGCCTGATAATCCCTTTATCTAAAAGATCGTTTGTGATCTCACGTACCCTCAATTTTTCTTGGTACGACAGTTTATAAGGCCTATACACGATTGGAGAAGTGCTTGTAAGCCTTATTTCCATTTGTCCAGTGCTAACTGTGGTTGTAGCGGTACCAGTTATGAGGAAATCTGAAAACTCGTTAATGACCGCCATTAGAGACTCATGTGCCTCTCCTACCAAAGGCGTATTTACATCCTTGGGACTGTGGTCAACCTTAACCGAATGAACCTCTAAAGGTGTTTTACTTGTGTGCGTTATGTACTGCTTATCCTTCGTCCGTATGTATGTCACCCCATCCCGGTTAAGTACGTCTGTTCCTACAATGACTGGAGTGTTCATACATTCGGACGGCACAACGACTAAGTCCACCTCGATGGAAATATTCTGGAACTCCAAGGTTACCGTAACATAGGAGGTTGATACTATCTCCCTATCACTTACACCCTTGAGAACGCTCCTCCTAAACTTTGGTTGGCACGAAAGATGTTTAAGCAAGTCAGCGGATATCAAAGACACGTTTAAAGCGCCACTATCTATGAGGACGTCTATTGGGATACCATTAACAACAGCTGCAACAACGTCATTATTGCCCGGTGGGTATTGCGATTGATGAGCGCATAGATTTACTTTGCGCTGGTTTTGTGAGTCCGAACGTGCTTTAGCGAAACAGACGCTCTCCGAATGTCCTGGCTTTTTGCAAAAGTTACAAACTGAACTCGTACCTGAACTTGCTGCGACCTGGGTTGTATTCTTTTGCTTGCTGAAACAATTGCGGCTAAGATGCCCCTTCCGACCACAGTTAAAGCACTTACTTTCCGGGTGACCCGCAGTTTTCTGCACCAACCGCTTCTTAGCTGGGTTTTGAGAGTGAAGAGCAGGTTTAGTCCTGTAAGGCTTTGTATAAATTGATAGGAAAGATACAAGTCTTTCCGTTGTCAATTCAGCATTGGAGGCTGCAGCTCGGACCTGAGGGTTGTCTATGCCTCGTATTACTATGAGTGTCCTAAGTTCCTCACTAAGACCTGGAATTATCCGTAACCTTAGCAGAGTTCGACGCGCATACTCGGCGTAAGTGGGGTAGCTATCGGATGTGGCCTTCATAGCTTCAAACAAAATATTCGCGAAATCTAATTTGCTTGGGCAAAGAGGTTTAAATTCTAGCTTGAAGTTTGTCCACGTCCGATCACTAGTGACCCACTCCGAAAGCCAGACCCTAGCATCGCCCTTAAGGCAAGAGGCTACACGAGAAAGACATTCATGATCACTCCACCCATTTGCCTCTCTGGCGCGATCCACCTCCTCACACCACGCATCAATGTTGTGAACCGTAGGATCAAAACTCGATACGAAGTAGCTCTGTGTCCTGTTTGGTTGAACCGATTTTATCACGTCTATTAGCGCTTGAGTAAGGCTACTTGTCTCCGAGCGCTGTGTACTAGATAACATTGGTTGATCAATAGTCACACTGTCTGCCACTAACCTGCCGGTTGAAGGCTCCGTAGGTCCTCCAACAACCGAAGACTGCCGTAGATTTTTGCTGGAATCTGTAATGGGGGTAGCGGTGTGGTATTCGCCAACCGTATTCAAGACACAAGAACGTGAGCGACTCCTCGAACGATCCAGGCGTGTATTAGTAGCCCGAGCTGACTGGTCGCGATCCCTACGTGAAGAACGAGCCGGCGGCGTTAGCTTCCTGTGGATCCCGTCCAACCGCGACCGTGATCTACTTCTATCACTACGACGGTTATGACGCCTTTTATTAGTACTAATGTACGATGAAGCTGACCTTGATCTGTCGCGGGAGTAATGTTCACGTCTGAACGTACGCCTAGACCTCGACCTTGACTTATGCGAATGCGCCCTCCTAGTAAGTGGTGGTGTGTGACCACGGGTATAACGTGAGGCTGACCGAGACCTAGCCCGCGAATCTACCACATTATCAAGTCGCCTTTGCCTTCGAGAATCACGGCGTACACGGCTATGAGCACTATCCCGAGAACGACGTCTCGATCGTACATGCGAGCCATTTTGTGAACCAGTTTTCGATCTCGGCATCACGAAATTAACTCAAAATCGTTGATTAAAACAAAATACAACGAAAACTGCACCACGTTACGAAAAGTAAATTTTTGAGGGTAGATTTGTCTTTCAGTTTGGTTATTGTAGGCGCGTAAAGAATCCTTTATCCCACTTCTGATCTTAGATCGAACAGAAGGATCAAGTTAAAAAAAAAAAAGAAACAATTCAAAACTAATTTAATAATAAAATCAAATTTATTAGCAAATTAAATTAATACACCAAACTTCGAACAAATCAATTCTAACAATCAACACAATTACGGAAATCAATATCAAACACACAATTATTACGAACTATGATAACACAAAAGAACTCGCATGTACAGACACTAGACAGCAAACGAAAATATCCTTGATGTTGCCTATCCGAACGCCCGAGAGCAAATACCCTTTCCATACTGTGCGCGGCGTTTTTATGCATATTAGTTGTAGTAGTGTGGGGGTACATCTAACAATATATCCAATAAAAATATAATTAATGATAGTCGATCACTTATCTATAAAAATACCAAATAAATGCCGTAGACGACACACTAGCTATCAAGTATTCTGTGACGGCTCGGGTCGATGACCGCGCTCAGCTGTGTATCGCAGCGTTCGCCTGTTGCTCGGTGTATAATAACAATAAAATTCGGCGGGATTTTGAAAAACTTTGACTTATCATAACTTTTTAAATAAAAGCAAAAGATAAAAACTAACTTCACTATTATATTGTCACCCGTCGTTTACATTAGCTGTGGGATTAGGTATCTCGAATTCAAAATAAGGGTGTAAGTATATAAAAATGAATCCCTATTTCCCTTGGTCACGGCATCACACGTTTCTTCGGACCGATGGTCCGAGGAAGGACATAGGCATAGGTATTATCCTGTCTACGGGATCCTAATAAAACCGCGGGTCGGGGCAAGTGGAAAATAATTAGTATAGCATAGTTAAAATACATAATACGTACTTACTATGGTAAGTACGTATTATGTATTTTAATCATTAAAAAATATGGGTATAGGGACATAGTATCAAATTCATACCTACATATGGGTTTTGATACTATTTAGGCCGGCTCCACACGTTGGACGTGTAGCGTTGGGGCCAACGTTGGCGCCCGATCTAGAAAATGGCATTGGTCCCAACGTTGGGGCGTGCGTTGGTAGTTGGCCGGCTCGTGTCGGTTTCATCAAAGGAATCTGCGCCAACGTTGGCGATCCCGTCCACACGTTGGCGCTTGGTTCAGTCCTGTTGCAACACGCAGCGAATGCGTACGTCGAGCGAGAATGGCTTCCTCATCTACAGGCGGCATGGAGAAAGCGCTCAGAGCAGTTTCGACTTCTGTATCGGACATCTTCATATTGGCCCTGACAGGGCAGAACTAACTTGTGTGCCAACGTGTGGACGCCTCACCGAACTCGCAGTCCAACGTTGGTACGAACGTTGGGGCCAACGTGTGAAGCCGGTCAACATTTATAAACATAATAAATCATTTTTAGCGAAATAAATGGTAAAAGTCTTGAATGGTCGTGTTTTTACGGCATTCATTAGCGATATCTATGAAGATTATATTCTACAATTGATTTTTGACTAGAGATAACAAAAACCCCCTAAGTTCGTGACTTGTATCTAGGGTATCAGAAACTACGGACACACTCATTCACACAGGCCGAGACAAACATTTGAGGTCCACACAAATATTCGCCCCACACGGGGAACGAACCCGCAACCTTACGGATGGCTGTCCGGAATGGTGACCACTCTGCCATCGAGGTCGTCGATGTAAATCTCCCTTTAATCCCTCTATGGAATCGAAAACTTCTTTGTTTTCGCAACAGCTGACAGAAATGTCAGAAAAACGCCAAATTTTTTATGTCTGACCATTTTTAGTTTTATATTTTATAATTTATTATTTGCGTTATTGCAATAGATGGTTCATCAAGATGTACGACGCTGATTCCGGGTGACGAACTATGGGTCTCATATCCAAAGTTTGGGCCATATCTAAGGTATTTTTTTATTGTTAACCTGTAGTGTCGCACTGCTGGGCAAAGGTCTCCCCCAAACATCTCCAACCATCCCTATCCTTCGCAGTCTCCCACCAACTACTGTCGAAGGTAGCCAGATGGTAGGTAGATATATAAAGTATGTCGTACAAAAATATTTAAGTTATTTTTCAAGAAGAATTGACTGACTTCAGACATTTTTATACGGGGTCAAATTCAGATTAAAGAACTAATCTGAAGTACCTATAGGTATATACACCCCTATTTTTGAATTCGAGATACTTAATCACACAGCTAAAGTGAACGACGGGTGACAATATAATAGTGAAGGTAGTTTTTATCTTTTGCTTTTATTTAAAAAGTTATGATAAGTCAGTTTTTCAAAATCCCGTTAAATTTTATTGTTATTCTACACCGAACAACAGGCGAACGCTGCGATACACAGCTGAGCGCGGTCATCGACCCGAGCCGTCACAGAATACTTGATAGCTAGTGTGCCGTTTGGTAATACGGCATTTATTTAGTATTTTTTAAAGATAAGTAATCGACTATCATTTTTGATATTTTTATTGGATATATGGATTCAGTTACTGCTACAGATATTCTGATTTTAATAAGTCCCGTAATTTCAAAATAGGGGTGTATAATTATACCATCATCATCCTCCGAACTTATAGTGAAGTAGGGTAGTAGGTAAGTATATTTCATTGTTGTAAATGTTTGGTTCGACCAGATTTGTCGAAATATCAGTATTTTATGTGAAGCGACTGCCATCAGACCATCACAAACCAGAGGGCAACATAAACATACAACATTCCTTGGTTAAATCAAATATTAGACTTGTGGGCTCTTAATTACTCGTAATAACTATCGATCAAGGGCGTAGCTACCGATCAATCAAGCGCCAGCGAGCTAGCCGAGCGAGCTAAGCGAGGGAAAGAACTATAAGTACAAACTATGCGGAATATAGTCGTGATAAACTATGGGCCATCTCTTTCTTCCGGGCATATTTAGCCTTCATTTGCCCACAATTTTTGTGATGTGGCCAAAAATCGCTTATAAATTGCTATTCAACTAAAGCTAACCGTATTTAGTAGATAAAATGACAAAATGCAACCGATTATTTCGCAGTGAAGTAATAGTTATTTGTTATACAAGAGTGCAAAGTTGCTTTTTAACCGGGGCTCCAGTAGAGGACCGAGCCAGCGAAGGATTCTAAAATTGAATCACGAGCGCAGCGAGGGATTCAAAATAAGAATCCTGAGCGTTAGCGAGGGAGGAGAAGGAGCACAAGGTTAAAAATGTTTTGCACTCGAGTGCAACACATTATTTTTCATCCAACCCTCAGCGAGGAAATTACTAAAATAGAAACATAAAACAATCACAATATTAAATGATAAGAAAATTAATTCAAATTTACTTTAACCTCTAGAGCGCAAAAACGACTTTTACTCCCAGTTATCGAAAATGCCTTGGGTCCTGCACGGCCTGTCACAGCGACCCCGATACTTTCCACTCTTGAGATTAAAATCGACTTTTACCCCCAGATATCGGGGATTAAAAACATACTTTCCGAGCTAGTGGGATGAAAATTAATTTTCATCCCTCACTGCGCTCGTGATTCAATTTTAGAATCATTCGCTGGCTCGGTCCTCAACTGGAGCCCCGGTTAAAAAGCAACTTTGCACTATTGTATAACAAATAACTATTCTTCAGAGGGCCCTTCCATTACATTTGCCAACATCCCCCCCTTGCTTCATCCGGCACTGGTCTGACTCATGAAGTTCTAGGTAAAAAATGTGGAGCCCACACTTGGAACAACAGCTTGAGTCAAATACGGGCCGATCTCTCTTTTTAGTCAGACCTTCTCTTTTTAGATACCTTAGTTAGAAAGAGAGAGCCTGCCCACAGAGAGCGCGATAGTGATATATATAGGTATGCTTCAAGTAGGTAAAAAGCTTGTTTTAAAGAGGTTTCTTTTTTAATTTATTTCTTTTTTCAATGAGGCAGCTAATGTTAATTATTTTCTCAGGTTCCCGAAATAAAACAACATGACAGCCGGTACACAAACTACATCAGATCAATCATGTCTGTGCAACAGAAGGATAACCGAATTTACGCCGATAACCCGCCCAACAAGAAAGCAAAGAAAAAGAAATCCAAATTAACCCAATGCGAGTGCCACAAAGTTGATAAAAAAGCCGAGAAGCTCGAGAAGAAACTCGAAAACGCAGAAGAAAAGAAAAGCAACAAAGGTTCGAAACGCACCAAGAGCAAGGAAAGTTTCAGCGGTTACTCGAGGCTTATTAAGAACGATTGTTGCGACATCTGCCGTAATATTACAGGTTATCTGAACGAGGTGATGAAAATTTACTGCTGTAGAGAAGAAAGCGACACTAAAATAGCTGAAAAACTTTGTGATCTATGTACTTCAATCATTAATTTGTACTCTGATTGGGGGAAAGTGTTGCTACATTGTGCTAATGTAATTTGTTGCAGATAAATTAGGATTCTGCGTCCGCTAATACGATGTTGTTAAATAAAATTGCAGAATTATGCCGATTCTTTGAGCTATGCCCATTTTTATTTGTTTGTTGATATGTCAATAAATAATTCTGAAAAGCTGTATGTGTTATTTTTTTGTGGTCTCTGCGGTATTACTAAGGCTGCGTCTCCATTGACGCGGAGTTGGGTGGAGCGGTGCTTAGCGGTGCATGAATTGACCAATCACTATGCTCGAAAACTCTACTCCGCTTCAGTGGAAACAGCACGAGCGGAGCGGGGCAGAGCTGAACGGATATTCATAATGGCTCTACATTAATGTTATTTGAAACTTTTCATTGAGTCACAATCTTTTCTGTGCCGACGGCCAAAATTGTAAGCTCCTATTGTCATTGTGACTCTAATGTCATTTGGATACATTTGCAATCTGACAACCAAAAGATGCGATTACAGCGACGCTGGCACCGGCACAGGAAAGATATAAGAAGACCTATACTTATGGTTTGCGGGTTCGATTCCCGTGCGGGATGCATGTTTGTGTGAACCACACATATTTGTCTCGGTCTGTGTGTGTGTGTGTGTGTGAATGAGTGTGTCCGTAGTTTCTGATACCCTAGATACAAGTTACGGACGTAGTTAGGGGTCAGTTACTGTAATGAGATGATGGAGTGAATGATTATGTTATGTTATTACTAGGTCAATATGATAATTAGAGCCCTACAAATTGACATAGAAGACATAGTAACAATGCGATGTATATATAAATGTAAGTATATTCTCCTCTCTATACCAACTTCATGCCCAGTCTGCTACCGTGCCATAGATTACGGGGTTGATCACCGCTCAAGACAAACATTTGTGTGCAAGTGTCTGTTTGTCTTGGTCTGTCAAGTCTTTTCTATCTATTCAAATTTAGGGTGAGGCCAAACGGGCGCAATTTTGTGAGTTGTGAGTCGCGTAAAATGAGTCGCGAAATTTACGTTCAACTGAAATTCGGATAGACTGCCACACAGACGGACGTATTTTCAGTTGTAATCCGAAACATTTGTACGGATCCTTGTATCGTGCAAGCTCCCCACCTCACCCCGACCGAAATTCAGAGTTGATATTATGCGTGTGAGTCGGCAGACAATTCATTTTGCGTCGCCGTGTGAATCAAATAGGACTTTTCTTTGAAAGTGAATGCAGCAGAATTTCTGCGATCGAAATTCTGCTGCTCACAACTCACAAAATTACACTCGTATGGCTTCACCCTTAATAATACATACATTCATTGTTTAATACCCATAGTACAAGCATTGTGGGTGATATTATGATCACGCGTTGGTTGTGCCGCCGTGGTTCGCGCGCGCGTTTGAAGATGTCTGGTGGCAGTAGTTGCGTTTTTGTGTCGCGCGCTTGAGCAGCGTCGCATGGTGAGCTGAAAATCGACTTGAATAGACATAGGGATTTCAATTTTCTATAAAAGCCGATTTTCAGCCCACCGTGCGCTGCCCAGCGGCGGGTTTAACAGCGCGACGATAAAACCAGTCTGAGGGCCGATTTTTCCATCGCCAGATAACTTTTATTCGACGAATAAAATTGACGTTTGACAGTTTTTGTATGAAATAACTGTCAAAATTTCAAAATTATTCGTCGAATAAGGTTATGTGGCGATGGAAAAATCGGCCCTTAGTTTGGGACTAGATGGGGATGTGTGATGTGTGTCCCGATATTTCATTTAGTCGAGGAAAAAATAAAACAAGATATTTTTTAAATATTTTTACTTCAAAAACTTCTTTTTTTATAAAATACCCACTAATAGTACAAGGTGTAACATCTTAACATTAACTTTTTATAAAGTAGGGTAAAATATCTAAGCACAGTCGCGTGCAATAATATGTATACAGTTGGAATTTACAAAAATATATACACACGAGTTTGAGATCACCGACACGCTTCAAGCGTGGTGATATTTTTTGACGTTACATTGCCAATATCTAAACGTCAAAAATATGAATGTAATTAATTTTCACGCCACGTTTCCAGAGCATTCGCGTGTAATGTAGATTTGAGCATTACATCAGTGAAGGAGAACCGAGAATACAATGCGCACCTTGTAATTTATTAATTGTAATTTGTAATTATTACACGCGAATGCTCGTTAGTCAGGAGGTATTATTGTAATGTGATGCTTAAAGACGAATCTGTAACGTTACATTACACGCGAATGCTCCCGGCGAAGGAGCACCTTAAGAAAGTCTTATCGATCAACATATTGTCTGATCAATAATGTCAATTTGCAGACTTAGGCCCCTGGTCGGCCTTAACATTGTCCGAAAATGTATGAAAGGATGTCCTTGTCCGTGGACACGCGGCCTCAATCTCAATCGCATTGATTGAATATTAATATTCGACGTATGTGCATATTTTTGTCAAAACATTGTACACATATTAATGACAAATCTAAGTGTATATTTATTTTTTGATACAATGAAGAAATAAATATATTTTAATGACATTTTAAGTAATAAATATGCAAGTATATTAATTATTTTTAATTTACATTATATTTTGATATTATCGTGCGTAACACCATGCTGCGTTCCCTTACCGGTATCACCGATGTTGGTAACAAAACTGCCCGACTAAGGGTGAGGCCAAACGAGGTAATTTTGTGAGTCGTAAGTCGCAGAATTTCGTTCGCAGAAATTCTGCTGCATTCAGTTTCATAGAAAAGTCGTATTTGATTCACACGGCGACGCAAAATGAGCTGTCTGCCGACTTACACGCATAATATCAACTGAATTTCGGTCGGGGAGAGGTGGGGAGCTTGCACGATACAAGGATCCGTACAAATGTTTCGGATTACAACTGAAAATACATCCGTCCGTGAGGCAGTCTAACCGAATTTCAGTTGAACGTAAATTTCGCGACTCATTTTACGCGACTCACAACTCACAAAATTACGCCCGTATGGCCTCACCCTAAAGTGGGAATGAGCGGGTCATGTGAATCGGATGGCATCTGACAGGGCCCACATAACAACTCACTGGGTTCCCGAAGGAGGGCATCGTCGGGATCGGCCGAGAAAGCATTGGCAGGATGCTCTCACTACCTTCGACGGTGGGAGACTGCGAAGGATAGGGATGGTTGGAGATGTTTGGGGGAGACCCTTGCCCAGCAGTGGGACACTATAGATTGAAAAAAAAATACAGTGAAATGGGTTCAAAAATTGTCCTACTAATATTATATATGCGAAAGTTTGTATGTTTGTGAATTTGGATGTTTGTTACTCTTTCACGCAAAAACTACTGTATCGATTTAGATTAAATTTGGTACAGATGTTCCTCATACCTAGGAATAAAACATAGGATATTTTTATCCCGAAATTCCCATGGGATTGGGATAAACGCGGGGCGCATGTTAAATAATTGAAAAAATGTTTGTCTCGGTCTGTGTGTATGAATGTGTGTCCGTAGTTTGTGATATCCTAGATACAGGTAATGAACATAGTTAGGGGTCAGTTACTGTAATGAGATGATAGAGGGATTGATTATTATATAATTTAATATCTAGAAGACTAAAACTATTTTAAATGTTGTAACATTATTAAAAAAATATTAATAATATTTACAAGTTTATTTTTCTATAAAAATCCATCACATTTGAGCAATTTCTTTTAAATATTGCCGTTCATTTCGAAAGATTTTACGTTTTTGTATATTTTTTTTATTAAAACTTAATTAAGAGTAGAAAAGGGGGATGAAAAATTAATATAAATAAAAAAACTATACAAAAACGTATAACCTTTAAATCAAAATTGAGAATTAAACATCTACCTGTATATTACTGGTTCGATTCCCGCCCGAAGACAATTAGTTTCATTTCTATATATAAAAATGAATCCCTATTTCCCTTGGTCACGGCATCACGCGTGAACTACTGGACCGATTGACTTGAAATTTGGTACAGGGGTAGCTTATAGTTCGGGGATGGACATGTTTTATCCCGAAATTCCTACGGGATCGGGGTAAAACCGTGGGGTACAGCTAGTCACAAATAAATTTTCAATTCTCAATTTTGAAAGCACATCAATAAATTCATTCCTTGTATATTTTTTAATTAACAATAATAATAAATTACATTAAAACTACAATTTTTATATTAAAAACAATTTCTTACAAATTAATAATTAATTAAGCCGTTTTAATTAGTAATTTAAACGCATCTAAAAGTCGGTAAAAGTCAGAAACTAATTTGTCGTGTCGTGTCGTTTAAGTCGTGTCGTGTCGCTTTGTGTCGTGACCGACATATATAGAGTCACAATCTTGTCTGTGCCGGTGCCAGCGTCGCTGTAATCCATAGAATAAGGATCACGACCAGGATTCTCTCTGGTCTCTGCTGTAATCACATCTTTTGGTTGTCAGTTTATTGAAAATGTATCCAAATGACATTAGAGTCACAGTGACAATAGGAGCTTACAATTTTGGCCGCCGGCACAGACAAGATTGTGACTCAATATTTTGCAATAGGGATGTCGACTAAAAAAATAATTAGTCCGTTAGATAGATTCCGAAAAAATATTGGACACGTATTTTCTCCTTTTGATACAAACAAATAATTAAGACGATATAGTGCATAGAAAACTCGTGTGACGTCACAGCTACGTACATTTTTTACCAAGAATTATCGTCACAAGCCCCCACTCCTGAACTTTAATGCGTTATAACTGAGTCAGTTTTATTAATTTGATAAAACAAAAAAATACGTGTCTAATATTTTTTCGAAATCTATCTGACGGACTAATTAGAATTTCGTTTTGTTTACCCAGATAAACCATTTTTGGTTTAACCAAAATGATCTTTGCACGCAAAAAGGACACAAACTATTATATATTTATATTATATTTGTGGAAAAACTGCTTATTTCTTAAAGATGTTAGGTATTATAGTATCTAAAAATATTTATATTTGACTAAATCTAGTTTTTTTTTTTGACAAATATTACAAAATATTATACAAAAATACGAAACACGAATCGGCAATTTCTGTTAAATTTCGGAAAATATCGGTTTTTATTATTTCTTTCTTTTTTAAGTTTTATTTACCCTAACTAGCAAATTAATTGAATATTAATATAATATTTATTTTTATTTTTAAGGAGTGTCAAAAGGGGGCGTCCATTAATTACGTGAGGTGTTCTAGGGGGGGAGGGGGTCAATTTAAATCTTTCCAAATCTTACTTAGGGGGAGGGGGGTCTTGGCAAATATCACGTTATTTTTTTATAAAACAAAAAATAAAATATTTTTTGTTTGATATAAATTATTTAATTTTGATTGTTTGATTGTTGATTGTAATTTAAATTACATTAATATTCGCAAATACTAGTCTTCAATAAAAGTATCTAATAGAACAAGTTTTTTTTTCTCAATAATCCAACACGTTTACTGTTCAAATAGAAGTTTTCAAGAATCTCGCGTGAGATTAGGGGAGGGGGGAGGGAGTTAAGGAAAATCTTACGATATCTCACCAAGGGGGGAGAGGGGGTCGCCTCACGTAATTAATGGACGCCCCCAAATAAATGCATTCAAAATATTTTTACCACAACTGGAATTGGAACCCACGACCATACTAAACCGTATCACTGTTTTAAACCAACTGACCTGAAGCCATTTAAAAGGCTATTGACGAGTCAGTTGAACTGATCAATCTAGACATAAAACTGTGACGTCACTCCAAAAGTTTTAGGCCAACTAGATTTCCCCACTGGCATCTGGAATCGCTCCGGCGATTGACGACCATTTTTGGAAGGACGCCAGTTCAACTGATCAGTTTAACTGACTCAATGGCCACATTATGAAGAAAGCAATCAAAAATCAATCTTATTCCGTCAGAATAAGGTCCAAAATTTTTTTTTTTTTTTTTTTGTCCTTGATGCACCACTTTGTGTACTTCAAAATATTGCAATCTAGCCATATTAAGGCTAATAAGCAATTTAACTTTAACTTAAACTAATAAAATGTTTCTGTTAAGAATGTGCCCATCGGCACTTTTCTTATTGTTTTTGTTAAGGCGAAGACACTTTGTTCATGTGTTCTTTACCATAGTACATACACTGCACTTTAACACTATTTACTATCACTACAATAATTCAAAAGGTTTTGTCCTTTTTAAACGTCTTATAATGTCCGTGTTGTCGAGGAGCTGGATAGCCTCAACGTTCACGTGATGATGAAGTCTTTTCTCATGAGCTTCGGCATGTTTTTTAACAATAATGGCAACAGGTTCCACACTGAGGTCCCGGTGGAGGTCGTCATTTCTAACGTACCAGGGAGCATTTACGATACCTCTAAGTACTTTATTCTGGAAACGTTGGATCATCTGTACGTTACTTGATTTGGTACAGCCCCACAGCTGTATACCATAAGTCCATACAGGCATTAGGACTTGTTTGTATAATAGTAATTTATTGTGTACTGATAACGGTGAGTGCTTACCAAGCAGCCAGTACATCTTCTTATAGCGAATTTCTAGCTCATCGCGTTTCTTTTTGACATGTGCTTTCCAGCGCAGCTTGGTGTCTAGTGTCATGCCTAAGTATTTGGCCGTGTTTTCATAGGGTATTGCATGGGTGTTAATGTATACCGGATGATAATTCGTCATTTTATTTGTAAAATCAATGTGAACCGATTTTGATTCATTAAGTTTAATGCGCCACTGTTCAGTCCAATCATATATTTTGGTTACGGCTCTTTGTACGTTTTCCACAGCGACTTCATGAGTGACACCAGTAGCCAGTATGGCTGTGTCGTCTGCAAAAGTTGCAATGGTGCAGTTTTCTATCTGTGGAATGTCACTAGTGTATAATAGGTACAGGACCGGGCCTAATACACTTCCTTGCGGCACTCCTGCTTTTATTTCTTTTAGTTCAGAGTAGGTGTCTTCTTGTTTTATTCTGAACATCCTGTTTGTTATGTATGACTCCAATATGTCAGTAAATTGCTTTGGTAGCATTTTTTTCAGTTTGTACATAAGGCCTTGATGCCACACTTTATCAAATGCCTGTGCTACATCCAGGAAAATTGTAGAGCAAACTTTTTTTTCTTCTAGAGTTGATTCAATAATATTGGTTATTCGATGGACCTGTTCTATTGTAGAGTGCTTTTCTCTAAAACCAAACTGATGCTCAGGGATAAGTCTATTTTCTTCTATAATAGTTTTTAACCGTTTCAAAAATAGTTTTTCAAACAATTTTGACATAACTGGAAGAAGAGAGATTGGCCTGTAAGATGTTACTTCATGAGGTGGTTTACCTGGTTTCGGTATCATAATAACTTCAGCCACTTTCCACACATCCGGTACATGTTTTAGTCTGAATGTAGCATTGATAAGGTTGGTAAGTTTGACCACTGCTTTTTTAGGTAAATGTTTAAGGACTTCTCCGGTAATGAGGTCATAGCCCGGAGCTTTATTTTTATTTATAAATTTAATTTCATAATAAACCTCTCTTGGAGTTACAAGTTTTATTTCTGACTCATCCTGTGGCGATACATGTTCTATAAGTTCAGTGTTATTTTCGTTTGGCTGAAATATTTTTTCTAGGTGGTGCGCAAATCGTACAGCTTTTTGCTCATTGTTGATGGCCCATGTACCATCAATTTCTTTAATAGGAGGTATTTGTCTGGTTGGGTGTTTAATACTTTTAGTGGCTTTCCATAGAGAATAGTCGGTTGTACGGTCACTAGTAAGTTGACTTAGCGATGAAGACATTGTATCCTCTTTGAATTTTTTAATCTCTCTACTAAGTCTCTTTGAAAGGTTATTTAATAAAGTTTTGTCGAGTGGGAATCTAGTTTCCTGCCATATTTTTCTTTGTTTTCTTTTTTTTGCTATAAGCTGTGGAATTTCTATTGGGTACATGGTTGTTATATTTTTTCTTTTTATATCCGGAGTATTATTCCAAGCACATTGTTGGATATCCGCTATAAACGTTTCAAGTTCCAAATTTAGATCTGCTGGAGTCTTCAGTGGTACTTTTAGATTTATTTTAGAGTCTAAGTCATGTTTAAAGCTATCCCAGTCCGTTTTTTTATTAACAAGCGAAGGGATTTCTTTTTTATTTAAGATTTCATCACTGAGAATCAAAATTATTGGGGAGTGGTCTGAACTCATATCAAAACCTTCCTCAATGTGAAGAAAGTTAGGAGAGAGATTTTTATATATAAAAAAGTCTATCAAATCAGGTATTTTGTGAGGATCTGTGGGCCAGTATGTTGGTTTACCTGTAGATAACACATCACATTTAGTTTCTTTAATTGCATTTAACAACTCTTTACCTTTAGTTGTTGTGAGTCTAGATCCCCAGTAGGTATTTTTGGAATTGAAGTCGCCGCCAAGGATAAACCTATTGCCAAGTTGTTTAAGGAAATTTACATATTGATCGGTCTTTAACGTATACCTCGGTGGACAGTATATTGCTGAAATAGTAACCGGGTAACGTTTGGTTTTAATGGATATCCCAACTGCTTGTATTTCAGGTTCTTCACATTTAAAGACCTCGCAATGTTGGATATTTTCTTTTATTATGACGGCACTGCCTCCTCTAGCTTTATTAGTTGGATGCAGTGCGTGATAGATTTTATATCCTTTAATATCTAGGTATGTTTCTCTGGTGAAATGTGTTTCTGATATGAGACATAAGTCAATATTTTCTATGTTTAGGACAGCTTGTAGTTCATTTTGGTGCCGGAGAAGTCCATTGGCATTCCATGCAAATATCTTTACTGACTTAGACATCATTTTTGATACCCAAACGTTTCTCAATATTTTTGAATCTTTCATCATAAGATGAAATGAAATTTAAAATGGTGTTAAGTTTGTCCTCCATGTTTAATGTAGGCTGTTTTTTTGGTTGGGTTTGCGGTTTGAAACCCTTTGTAATTTGTGCAAAAGACACATTCTTCGTCACTTGCTGACTGGGTATAGCTTTTTTTGTAATATCGGGCTTTTGTGCCTGGGTGGTCGAAATTTGATTTTTGTGGCTTATTTTATTTTTCAACTTTTGGAGTTCTTTAGCTACAGTGCAACCTCTGTAGCTAGCTGGATGCTGTTCACCACAGTGAACACATTTTGGTTTGGCTTCTGCGGGTTTCTTGCAGTCTTTCGTTAAGTGTTTTCCAGTGCATTTAACACACCTGGGTTCTTTGGAGCAGTATTTGTGGGTGTGACCATATGCCTGGCACCTTTTACATTGTGGGATTAATTTTGACGTTTTTAGGGGTTGAATGTCTACTTTACAACCCAAAATAGACTGGATTTTGTAGATTTTGTTGACATCTTCATTTTTGTTGAAAGATATCATGAACATGTTTAAAGGTTCCTTTGTCCTCCAACTTAGTTTGTTCACTGCATCTTCAACATTGTATCCTTTAGATACTAAATCCTCTATAATCCGAGCAGGCACACATGTAGAATGCAGATTTTTTGCCATAACTCGTATGGGCCGATCCTGCTTGTTTTCGTAAGAAAACCAGACACAATTATTTTGCAGTAGAAACTGAGTCACAGTCCTATATGAGTCGCCATCTCTACAATTGATTTTAACGACGTTGCCGCTCTTCATCTTAATTAGAAAAGAATCTTTTGCAACGGATGATGACAGAAGATCAAAAAAGCTCTGATAATCTGTCACATTTTCAACAATTATTGGTGGTGGCTGTGGGGCTTTTCTAGCTTTCGGCACTTTTGTAACGTCCTCTCTGGAGATTGATTCCTGTTGCGGGCTGAGTGACTGGTTCAGCTTCCTTTTCTTACGGCTTTGTTGCCGTACCCACTCGGTCTCTTTGGCAAGTTCCTCTTCATCAGTCTCATACTGAACTTGGTTAGAGTAACCTGCTGATGGTTGTTTAGCTGGAGGTGTATTTTTATCCTCCTGAATTTGCACTAACTGTTGTTGTAATTCTACAATTTTATCTTGTAGTTCTTTAACAAGGTTCTCATATTTCTTACGTTGCTCTTTTTCTTCGTTGAGGTACTTGTATAGCAAATGCTCAGTCTCAGTTTTAATTGTGATTGTTCCTGTTGCCATTTTTTCTAACTAAATATTAAATTTATAATAAAGGTGTAACGGAGCCTTAACAATGTTTTTTATTAATTCACTACATAGTCATGCATGATTCACACAATCTAGGTCATCGCGTTGATGACCGGCCGGGCGCACGCGTACCGTACCGAGGTCACTCGCGAGTGTTTGCCGCGTCAGCGCTTTACCCGAACGCGCACTAAAGCAACTGCAACGCAACTGTTCTTTGCGGACGCTGAACGAACACTGAAGGTCCAAAATGATATTCAAAAAATGCTTGACAAAATTCGATAATTCACTTTAACGAAGATTGCCGAATCGTATATCGTAGAATTAAATATGATTTATATTATCCCGTGTCGAAAACATATCAGTACAAAGTCGTTTTCTCTGTCCCTATGTATGCTTACATCTTTAAAACTACGCAACGGATTTTGATGCGGTTTGTTTTAATAGATAGAGTTATTCAAGAGGAAGGTTTTAGCATAATCAATATGAATAACACATGGGATACTTTTTATCCCAAAATTCCCCCGGGATTTGGGAAACATAGAGTGATTCAAGGGGAAGGTTTTTAACATAATTAATATGATGATATGGGATACCTAGTATCCCAAAATTCCCCCTGGATTTGGGAAAAATATAAAATATTTCCTTTTTAAATACTTTGTAACCTAAAATTCCCACGGGATTAGCACAAACTATTTTTTTTTAAATTTATGACGGGATATTATAAATCATAATTAATTTATTTAAAAATGCGAGTAAAACAGTACAACTTTACTAGTATACACGATATACACATACTTATTAATATCACGGATATATTTTATAACTACATTTTTTTTGTATTTCCAATTAAAAAAAAATCTAATAACATTTTGGTTTGGCTTGAAATGAGAATTAGTTTAAAAATAATGTATTTAAAAAAATGTTAATTTAAATAAAGTTTTTTTACTGAAAAATTCTAAAAGTCACTATATTTTCCTCAAAAGTACCATAATGTTACTAAATATTACCCAGAAGTCCCCAAACAGTGAAATTGCTACCAAAGTTACCATTTTCTGAACATATTTTCCCCAAAGCACCCAAAATAACACTATATTCCTCCCCAATACTACAAAATTTTCCCCAATTATTTGGTATTCTTTTTTTTTTATTTTAAATTTGCATAAAACCCCCCCATGCTTTATAGATTTTTACCTTTGTTTTAAAATAATTTCAAAGTTCCCCAAGTTTATTGAAATCTCAAAGAAATCCCAAATTTTTGCAACTCATTATAATTGTGTTTATCTATATTAGAAATTTTCCCTATATTTTTATAACTACACAGGACTTAACGTAAATAAATGTTATTTCGTTCTTCTTGCCGGACTGCCATCCGTAAGGTTGCTTCGATTCACGCGCGGGGTGAATATTTGTGTGAACCACAAATGTTTGTCTCGGTCTGTGTGTGTTAATGAGTGTGTGCGTAGTTTGTGATACCCTAGATACAAGTTACGGACTTAGTTAGGGGTCAGTTACTGTAATGAGATGATCGAGGGAATGATTATGGTATGTTTGTGTAAATATCTCATTCCAAGCCACATTTCTACTACTATATAACTAAATACATTATTTATTCGCCTTTTAGCCTCTTACTGAACTCTTCCTGTTGTAACTCCCGCCATTCCTTCTTCGCTTTTACCCGCTTCAATTGGCCGTCCCTGGAAAGAAAAGTTTTTTAAGATTCTAATTTAAAATAAAGGTTTCTCTTATATATCTATACTAGCGGCGTAGTTCCCGTTCCCGTAGGAATACGGGGATACAATTATGCTAAAAACCTTCCCACTGAATCACTCTATCTATTAAAACAAACCGCATCAAAATCCGTTGCGTAGTTTTAAAGATCTAAGTATACATAGGGACAGAGAAAGCGACTTTGTTTTATACTATGTAGTGATACTAATATTATAAAGAAGTAAAGTTTGTGTGTTTGTTCAATTGTAAGGGGTAATCTCGGGATCTACTGAACTGATTTCAAAAATTCTTTCACTAATTGGAAGCTATATTGTCAGCGAGTGACATAGGCTATAGTTTATCCCTGTATTCCCACGGGAATGGGAGCGTAGGTCCCCCGTTGGAAATCCCCCCCTAGGGGAGAAAAGGGGGGTAAATTGAAAACTATGCGGGTGAAACCGCGGCGCTGCTAGTCTCTATATATAAAAACTAGCAGCGCCCCGCTGTTTCACCCGCATAGTTTTTAATTTACCCCCCTTTTCTCTCCCTAGGGGGGGAATTTCCAAAAATCCTCTCTTAGTGGTAGCCTTCTCCCCCCAACAAACACACGTGCCTTTCAGCTCCCTACGACCAGTAGTTTCGGCTGTGCGTTGTGTGTCAGTCAGTCAGTTAGTACATCACTCGGTAATGGAAGAGTTTTATGTATAGATAGATAGATGAATCCCTATTTCCCTTTGTCACGGCATCACGCGTGACCGACTGGACCGATCGACTTGAAATTTGGTACCGGGGTAGCTTATAGTCCGGGGGAGGACACACGCTATTTAATCCCGATATTCCCAAGGGATTGGGATTTACACGCGATTAACTCTGTCTGTCTGTCTCTTTCACCACCAAACTACTGAACAGATTGACTTGTAATTTGGTACAGGGGTAGCTTATAGTCCGGGGGAGGACATAGGCTATATAGTTTTTATAGTTATCGTGGTTATTAGCACTCAAATTATTATATTAGTTCATCCGTGATCATGGCGCTTGCAACAGCGTCGAAATATCGGAAACTCGAAACAAATAATATACATGGTAAATATCCCGTTAATTATAATAATTTGAGACATAGGCTATATTTAATCCCGATATTCCCACGGGATTGGGATTTACACGCGATTAACTTTGTCTGTCTGTCTGTCTCTTTCACCACTAAACTACTGAACCGATTGACTTGAAATTTGGTACAGATGTAGCTCACAGTCCGGGGGAGGGCACAGTCTACATTTAATCCCAAAATTCCCACGGGATTGGTATATACACGCGTTTAACTCTGTCTGTCTGTCAGTCTCTTTCACGGCTAAACTACTGAACCGATAGACTTGAAATTTGGTACAGATGTAGCTCACAGTCCGGGGGAGGACACAGTCTACATTGAATCCCAAAATCCCCACGGGATTGTGCTAAAATAACGTCGTTACCACTGCAGGTCGACGAGCCCGCCGCGGCGCGCGATGGCGGCCTTGACGCGGTTGGCGAAGCAGACGGCGGACTCGCCGGGCCGCCGGCCCATGGCGGGCAGGTACCACACGTCGCACACGATGGCCCACGACGTCATCATGTTCAGCAGGTAGTGCAGCATGCCGTACCGCGAGCTGTTCCAGAACGCGTCGCCGAAACGGGCGTCGTATCTGCGGGGGGAACAAATATTTTGAGATATGCATTCAACTTTTAAAATATACACCCCTATTTTGAATTTGGGATACTTAATCACACAGCTAATGTAAACGACGGGTGACAATATAATAGTGAAGTTAGTTTTTTCTTTTGCTTTTATTTAAAAAGTTATGATAAGTCAAAGTTTTTCAAAATCCCGTCGAATTTTATTGTTATTCTACACCGAACAACAGGCGAACGCTGCGATACACAGCTGAGTGCGGTCATCGACCCGAGCCGTCACAGAATACTTGATAGCTAGTGTGCCGTCTGGTAATACATTTATTTAGTATTTTTTAAAGATAAGTAATCGACTATCATTTTTGTTATTTTTATTGGATATATGGATTCAGTTACTGCTACAGATATTCTGATTTTAATAAGTCCCGTAATTTCATAATAGGGGTGTATATCCAACGCAAGTAAACCCGCGAAACATAGCTAGTCATCTATTACTTACTTAATAGCCACCGGGTATATAGTGCCGCCGACTTCAAAGCTTCCTTTCTTAAACTGCATCACGGACGTGTTGTTGATACACGTTCCCTCAGGAAATATCAGGATTGGCGGGTTTTCAGGCACTGAAATGTGTTCCTTTAACCTGAAAAATAAAAAGAAAATAAATATTGAAAATAGGGCTGTAGCTAGAATGGAAAAAAATTCAGCTAACACTGAGCTCGCTATGTTCAACGAGGTAGGGCATATTTCAAGCATAACCTATCATGTGTTCTGGTGCCCTTTCTGGTGTTTTCTGGTGTCATTTATATTATAATAGGCCTTTCCAGCAAGAAAGCCATTGAGTGCAGCTTTGAACTGTTTGTTGTTGCTTATGGTTCTGATGGTGTGAGGTAGCTTATTATATATTTTTGGGGCCATAGAGTAGATACTTATACTCATCAGCCTGGTTTTGCGCGAGAGATCTATTTTTAAGATACCTTCGCGGCGACTACCCACTGGGTTCCAATTTAAATATTGAGGACTAGTAGCTCCCCGCGGTTTCACCCGCGTAGTTCCCGTTCCCGTGGGATTACTGGGATAAAATATAGCCTTTGTCACGCACTGATAAATTAGCTTTCCATTAGTGTAAGAATTTTTGAAATCGGTCCAGTAGTTTCGGAGCCTATTCATTACAAACAAACAAACAAACAAACAAACAAACAAATCTTTCCTCTTTATAATATTAGTATAGATTACTTTTTTTTTTGATTAAGGGATAATCCGGGACTGAGTGACTTACCTTTTCGCGACTGCATGTCTGTCCTTAACTTCGGACCTTTCAAACCAAATGTGAGGTGACGCGCGAGCCAACGCTCTTTGCAATAGCCCTAGAAATCCACCGTGCCTTTGACCAATCTGAAAACATTAACATAATCAATCCCTCTATCACCTCATTACAGTAACTGACCCCTAACTAAGTTCGGGTCTTGTATCTAGGGTATCTGAAACTACGGACACACACATTCATACACACAGACCGAGACAAACATTTGTGATCATACTTAAATTTAACCACGCACAGGAATCGAACCCGCAGGGATGGGCTCCTTAAAAAGGTAGCAAATATTCATAAATATAATATACTTTTTATTTATTTAAAATACTAGTATAAACAGGTATTAAACATAACATATCATAATCACTCCCTCTATCATCTCATTACCTGTATCTAGGGTATCACAAACTACGGACACACTCATTCATACACACAGACCGAGACAAACATTTGTGATTCATACAAATATTTACCTAGCAGGGGAATCGAACCCGCAGAATTTTCACAAATGTTGATAAGGATCTTATATACGTAGAAATGCCAGCCATGACCTTATTTATCAAACTAACTCTCTTACAAATTCATGAAAATCGGTTCAGTATTTTCTATTTTACCCTTGAAAGGTAAAAAAAACATGCACTTTGACTTTGACGACCTCGATGGCAGAGTGGTCACCATGCCGGACTGCCATCCGTAAGGTTGCTTCAATTCCCGTGCGGGGTGAATATTTGTGTGAACCACAAATGTTTGTCTCGGTCTGTGTGTGTGAATGTGTGCGTAGTTTTTGATACCCTAGATACAAGTTACGGACTTAGTTAGGGGTCAGTTACTGTAATGAGATGATGGAGTGAATGCTTACTTTAGCACCAAACAACAAACGGTAAAATACATAAAAGTAGGGGAAAAATAACAAATAAATAAAGTACTTACCAGCCCAAAAGTTAATTCTACCCAAAAATCATGCAACATATACCCACATAAAACATGCTATTACTATCAAATTGACTAAGGCGATAATTGCTTGCACTTAAATCGTTTTATTTCATTAAATTGCTGTAACTTATTTCATAGGTATGCAAGCAATTTTCGCTCTAAGCGTCAATTTTGATGAAAAAAGGGGTAAAGAGTGATTTCAAGAAGGTTATGAAAAGGGTATTTCCAGGATATTAGGTACACACAGGATATAAATTAACCTAACACAAAGGTTTACGGTATATATGAAAGATATTACGGTATGATGGTAGGAGGGTTACTAAAAGGGTAAATATTAGAGTAATATCAGGATATTAGGTACATACAGGATATAAAATAACCTAACATAAAAACAAAGGGTTACGGTATATACACCCTTATTTTGAAATTGCGATACCTTATCTCACAGCTAATGTAAACGACGGGTGACAATATAATAGTGAAGTTAGTTTTTTTCTTTTGCTTTTATTTAAAAAGTTATGATAAGTCAAAGATTTTCAAAATCCCGCCGAATTTTATTGTTATTCTACACCGAACGCTGCGATACACAGCTGAGCGCGGTCATCGACCCGAGCCGTCACAGAATACTTGATAGCTAGTGTGCCGTCTGGTAATACGACATTTATTTTGTATTTTTTAAAGATAAGTAATCGACTATAATTTTTGATTTTTTTATTGGATATATGGATTCAGTTACTGCTACAGATATTCTGATTTTAATAAGTCCCATATTTTCAAAATAGGGGTGTATATCAAAGATATTATAACAGAGTAACTATAAGCGTAATTTCAGGATATTAGGTACAGCATACAGGATATAAAATAACCTAACACAGCACACAAAGGGTAATTCAGAGATATTACGGTATGATTGTAGGAGGATTACTAAAAGGGTACTATCAGGATATCAGGTACCCACAGGCTACAAAATATCCCAACATAAACACAGAAAAACGAACACAACTTACCAGCGAATAACAATTATCGCACATCAACACAAGCACATCAATCGGACTTGTATGATTGGCCACACATATCCCATTTCTCGGCTTATAATGCTCGTCGTGATATGTTATAACCGCGGATATACAGCGGGATAAAAAGTTGAAGCATGCGTGTGCGCTTGCCGTGTTGACGCGCTGTTTTAACGCGCCGTCTGGTAAGGCCCCGACGCACCATGTGGCGAATATTAGCCACCATACCTATATGAGGGACGTTTACAATGATAATGAACATGTTTTGATTTAATAGTAAAATGATGTGGGTTAGGGCCCTTGGTGGATGGGGCCCTTGGTTGATGGGGCCCTGGGTGAGGGGCCTTGTGACAGTTGGGGGCCCTGAGTGGATGAGGGCCCTTAGGAGATGGGGGCCCTTAATTATATATAACCTTTTTTTTCTTAACTAACATATAATATTATGATACTTATAACGATAAAAGTGAACTACACGTCAAAGCAGAGCGTATGTGAAGGCTGTTTATTTTATAATTTTGGAGTATGAAGAAAAACTATACACACAAACGCGAACAGTCGAACACGTTTTTACTATATGTAGTGCACTTTTATCGTCAAGGGCCCTAACTGAGGGCCCCTAAAAATGGGTTGATGGGTCCCTAATGAAATAACTATAACAATGTTTAAAACCATATAAAAAATGATTACGATTTAAGCATCAATGACGTAAATGAGGCCCTTGGCTCATTTAAAAGGACCCTTGACTTTAGGAACCTCTTACAACAATGACATTATATGTATGAGTGGTATACCATGTATTTGAACCCATATAACCAAGCCCCTTAATTTCTACCCATTTTCAAAATTTCCCTAAAATTCCCGAACTTTACAAACACACCCCTTAAATATAGCAACATTTACATTCATAACCTAAATTTTTTTTTCAAAAACGCCCCGTTTGTCCCCAACTTTACAACATACCCCCGTAATACCTTTAACATTCACATAATAATCTCCAACATTTTCCCAAAACTCCACAAATTAACAACATTACCCCCCAAAACTGTCACATTTACCCATATTTTCCCCAAAACAATCCATTTTACCCCAAAACTAAACAAAACCACCCTGTTCAACCTCCCACATACACCCAAAACTCCCATAATTTCCCATAAACACCCCAATTTTCTCTATACCCTATAACATTCACATAAAAAACTCCCCAACTTTACACAACCTCCCACATACACCACAAAATTTCCCACATTTTCCCCAACTTTGCAATCACAATCCTTAAAAATTAGACATTTACATTATTACCCAAAAAATTCCCAAAAACACCCTCTAATAACCCCCCACATACACAAAAATCTCCCAAAATCTCCCCAACATTACCTACCAAAGAGAAACAATTATTCACGCTCAATATCCCCACATCTATGGGACTCGTGTGGTTGGCAACACAGAATCCATTAGTTTTAGGCATGTGTTGCAAGTCGTGAAAATAAGTGACACATGACAGACTCCTCATTAACGTCCGTATAGATATCATATAGGATAGCGCACCGAAGTAACGCTGCACTTTTCCCGATGGTAGCGCGCTTACTACCGATGTAGTTATAATCATCGTTATAACCTAGTGGAATTAGAAATATTTTTACACAATTATATTATAATAATAATCGCCTTAATATAAGCTATAGTCGTAAGCTATAGGTTTCACTCTTAAAATCGGGATAAAACATATCCCACTGTCACTAAAAGGTTATGTTTTATCCCACAAATTCCATGGAATATACACAAATGTTAAATACTATACATAACTCCCAATTTCCCCTATAATTTCCCTAAAATAACCTATTATAGTGACAATTCCGTAGTAATTTCGGGATAAAACATAGCCTTTCATAGTGAAAAAGGCATCTTTTAACCCCGCTAATTTAATTTCTTCAATAAATACAAAATTCTTAATAACCTACTCGAATAAAACAATATCAATAACACTTTCTCTTAAAATAGGGATGAAACATAGCCTAATGTCACTATAAAGGCTATGTTTTATCCCGTAATAGGGAAAAACAGTAAGTACTTAGTAAAAATATATAATAAGGGCTATGTTTTATCCCGAAACATAACCTCACGTCACAATAAAGGTTACGTTTTATCCCAAAACAGCCTAACGTCAGTATAAAAGCTATGTTTTATCCCAAAACAGCCTAACGTCAGTATAAAGGCTATTTTTTATCCCGAAAAGGGTAAAAACAGTAAGGTCTTAATAAAAATATGTCACAAACTTACCCCGGTGAAGAAGATGACTATCCTCAGGGGTAGCAGGAAGAAATATCTCACTATGAAACCCATCACCCATATTATAGTCAAACGCCAAGTGAGGAACTCGTATTGTCTGGAAACAAACAAAAAACTTTAATATTTCAATTTTATATAACATTAAATTAAAAATTTAAAAAACCCCCAACACAATTACTTTCAAACCCCCATAACTTTTAAACGGGTCAACCGATTTTCATCAAACATGTCTAAGAACACTCGCACGTAAGTCCCCTTTAATACCAAAAAAAACTAAATTGAAATCGGTTCATCCGTTCGGGACGTATGATGCCACAGACAGACAGATACACATACACACACACACAGACACGTCAAACTTATAACACCCCTCTTTTTGCGTCGGGGGTTAACAAAAAAGTATTTCTATATTTCAAGTTAGTGGTAGGCCTAATCCGAAACTATAAATAACTAGCTAGCTGTAGTAGCTGCGTAGTTCCCGTTCGAAATTCGGGATAAAAAGTATCCTATGTCCTTCTCCAGCCCCCCTAGCTTGACTGTGCGTGATAAAATATATCGACACCACGAAATAATATCGATTTCGCGAGCATGACCAAATGTCATAAAATTAATCACGTGGTAAAATTCAATATGGCGGGTATTTTTATCAAATTTTGACAGTTGGATGTCAATAAATCGCTGTATCTATCGCGTTTTCGAAGTCATGCTAGCCTAGCTGGTTCTTTATATTTGTAAAAAAAAGTTTGTCTTAAGCGGGAATAGATCCCGTAACCTTCGGTGTACCAACTATACCACTCAATCATTTTAATTCCATATTGATGTATTGAGTATTGAGTCACAATCTTGTCTGTGCCGGCGTCCAAAATTGGAAGCTCCTATTGTCATTGTGACTCTAATGTCATTTGGATACATTTTCAATAAACTGACAACCAAAAGATGCGATTACAGCGACGCTGGCACCGGCACGGAAAAGATTGTGATTCAATAGGTGCTATGAGGATGAGAAATCCCCATTGAGTCGCTCGGATCCTCCGACCAGACGGGTGTTATGTCTGGTGGAAGCTGCCCGACGGTTGTAGTCGGGCTCTCGTATACATAGTCAATTGCTCTGTAAATTTCTCTTGCGCAATTCAGGACTCTTCATTTTTAGTTCCTTATGAGACGTCTAGATGTCGCCACAGGTGCCATCAATAACCTACCTGTTAGTCCTGGTGAGCAGGTTCCAGCTCCTCAACTCCTCGGCCTCGAAGACGGACGTGACCTGGTCCTCGATGATGGACTCCATGCCCGCCTTCACCAGGTCCATGCAGTGCGATATGTGGAACTCCAGGCTTTTCTGGAAGGTATACAATCACTTTTTGATTAGATTTAGCCAAAAAAGGGAGTCCATGTCTTTTTGCAAACGCGTGACTTGGATGAAATTTATTTGATTTTGATGTTTAAAGTTCTTTCTAAAAAAAATCTCCTGAATATTTTTAAATAATTTCTAGGTTTTCCAGACTCCTCTATAATTTTTCCAGATATATCCGAATTGTTCTTCCAGATTTCTCGTTTTTTTTTTACTGCGTCTTAAATTTCTTAAAACATTTTTTGAACTATCCAGATTTTTATACAATTAAATAAAAAAAACCAGATAATCTTCGATAATCTCCTATTTCTAAATCATACTTTTTTCTAGAGTTTCCCATTTTTTTCTTCAGAATTTTCTATAATTAAACAGACTACTCTAGATTTCCTTAGGCCCTAGATCTTTCTAGATTTCCGATATTTCCAGATCTTTCTAAATGTCCCCACCCATCTCTTTCCTATCCTTACCTCTCCCTTCTGCTCCAGGCTGTGCCCGTTCTGCACTCGCTCCTGGCTGGAGCTCCGCTTGTAGTTCAACTCCGGCGATGGTCCCAGGATCTCATCCCGTTGTATTACCGTCATTTTGGTACCTGCAATTTGAAATTTATCGTAAACTAGCCATCGTCTGCGTGGAATAATGACTTCCGGCAGAATTTGGGTATATCCCCCTTTTCTCCTCCTAGAGGGGGGGGGAGGGAATTTCCAAAAATCCTCTCTTAACGGATGCTTACGTCATAACATCTACCTGCATGCCAAATTTCAGCCCGATCCGTCCAGTGGGTTAGGCTGTGCGTTGATAGATCACTATGTCAGTCAGTCAGTCAGAAGAGATTGTTAAAATACTGGTTTTAGGCGCCTTTTCAGTTCAGGCATCATAAAAGCACTTTTTAGGGATGGTTCATATCTGACGGAACATGCGTTCACACTCAACGCACTAACGTATAATCGGTTGAGTGTGAACGGTCAAGTGTTTTATTATTAAACGAAACGTACGTCATTGTTTATATTTACTATCATTTACGGGACATTTACACGTACCTATGTCGAAACCCTCGACTAGTTTCAGCCACGTCCGGTGGCCATCATCAGGAGGATGAGTGCGATACGCCCGCGCCGAAGACGGTAGTGCGGAGCGAGACGCCGTCGGCGCGGGCGTATCGCGCTCATTCGACTTTCATTCGGCACTCAGTTTCGACATAGGTTAGGTACGTGTAAATTTCCCGTAAAAGATAGTAAATATAGGTCAATTGTTTTTCTATTCATTTGTCTGTTCTGGCGTTACGCGGCCGATAATACGCGACGCATGTTCCGTCAGATATGAACCTACCCTAAGTCCTTAAGATAAGGAAAGTCCTTCCTCTAACTAATGATATTATCACAGGGAGAAAGAAAAAAATTAAAAATCTCGAGCTCGAAATCATGTATGCATCAAATCACGGGCAAGCGTGTTGGTGATCTCAAACACGAGTCATTTCTCGAAAATAAACAACCTTGATCTGCCCAGGCATTGAACCTGGGGCCTCAAAGGGAAGTGTTTTTACTTATACCGCGTAAATAATTAGTTATATGATATCAACTTTGTCATTTTGAAGTCATTAAATTCCAAAAAAACTTTGGAGTCATTATGGTGTACCAAAAAAGTGATCTTAAAAAACGATTAGCACAATTATACGTACCAACCTTAGATGATAATAATCACTGACTGACTGACTCATCAATACTCATAAACGCGTATTATGGCTGGTTTACACGGGCTTAGTAGCTAAGCGCTTAGTACTTGTTACTAATACTAAGTCTTCGTGTGTAAACACGCTGATTAGTGCTTAGTATTAGTGTTTGTGAATAGTGCAAGTGAATAGAGATCGATCCTATTTACTAAGCGACAAGTCGATACCCCCACCACGATTTACTAAGCACTTGTCGCGTGCTGTCCGCATGTAAACAGCTCGACAAGTTAGTTAGTGACAAGTTGTACCGGGAAGTGAAAACACGTGTTTATTTACTTACGTATTTTTTTGTGATCATGGCTGCGGAAAGATGGAATTCGGAAAAAACAATCAAGTTCATTCAGGAATTTAAATCCTATGAATGTTTATGGAACCACAAATCGGCTTTATATAAAAATAAACTCGCAAAAGATGCTGCTTATCAGAAAATCGTTGAAGAGATGAATATTGCTGATTTCGGAGTGCCTGAGGCAAAAAAGAAAATGAGAACACTTCGGTCAACCTATTACCAGGAAAAGAAAAAAATTCAAAATTCAATGCGATCAGGAAGTGGGACTGATACTGTCTATGTGCCAAATCTGCATTGGTACAAAGAAATGCATAGTTTGTTGAAAGATATAGACGAAAGGCGCACAACTATAGAAAATGTAAGTAATAAAACAACATTTTTCATAGGGTAGGTATTAGATTTATTTTGAAGTAGGTATTATATTCAATAATAATAAGTCTCGAACCATGATTATTTATCATATACTTGCAGGTATATGTTTTGTGGGAGACTGAAGCCTAAGCTAGGTTATAAACCTGTGTTATAATATAACACAGGTATTAGTAGGTATGTACTTATTTAACAATAGATTTAATTTAATTAATAAAGTTGTACATTTTAAACTAATAGATCATTCTAGATTGCCATGATACGGCCCCTTCGTTTACGAAGTAATTCGTATATCTTTCTCTCAATTGTCGGGCCATTCTTGACGAGTGATTACTACCCACTGGCTGAACATTTTGCAAATCAAAGTTGGCGTCCCTCCATAATCCTGGAATAATTTCCCCAGTTTCCAAATTTTCATAGTCAACACATCTCGTGGTTAGGTATGTCCTTGAAGTTTTTCTGAGCCAGTTATGTATAGTGCATGTTGTACGAACAATGCGATCAGTAACTGTGAGATTCGTAGATATAGATGTTCTAAAAATTCTAAAGCGACTGGCTAAGATGCCAAAAGCATTCTCGACGATTCTTCGGGCCCTTGACAATCTATAATTAAAAATTTTCTGTTCGTAGGTCAAAGGACTATGCTTGTAAGGTTTCAATAAATATGATTTCAGGGGAAATGCGTCATCTCCAACAAAAAATCCATTGTTTGGCAACATATTGTTTTCGAGATCACGAAAAATCGAACAGTTCTGAAAAACACCACCATCTGAGCACCGGCCGTTTGCGCCAATATTAGCATATATAAAACAGTAATCATCATCTACGACGGCCATTAGCACGATGCTGTTGCTTCCTTTATAATTAAAATAATCACTGCCACAGTCAGGAGGTGCTTGAATACATATATGCTTGCCATCTATAGCACCGTGAGCCCCTGGAAAGTTCCAACGTGTATTGAAACCTCTTTCTATTTTCTTCCATTCATCCTCTGTAGCAGGAACCTGAAATGCAATTTTATTTTTCAGGATAGCGGATCTACAAGCAGCGAGCAACATAATCCTATAAGTAGCGAGCAAGATATCTCTATGGCTTCCACTTCAGAGGTTGAATCTATTTCGGAACCAAGGGGGGAACAACGTCAAAGTACCTCCAGTAAAAATATGTCACAGCGGAAAGGAATATTTCGTGCGATTGGAGAACTAAAAAAATTACAAGAAGCTGTCAATAGGGATGTACCTGAAAAAGAAGACAGATTCGATGTGTTTGCAAAGAACGTAGCAGTGCAGTTAAGAGAATTATCATTCGAGAGAAGTATGATTGCACAAACAAGAATACAAAATATTTTGAGTGAACTAGCGATCGAGAACTACATGTACAATAATACATCTGCTTCCATTGAAACATTGGAAACCATCTCATCTGCGGGATCGTTACGTAATGCATCCACACCTGCTTTAATTTCTGATGAAAATATCCTATCACAGGCCATAACAATGACACTTGACGGTGAAGACTTCACACAATAATATTTCGTGTACTTATGTTATTTCAAATGATTACACTAATGATAACAATAAACAAACATAATGTTTTTTTTTACCTTCATGTAATCCGAAAGTTGATTATAAATTTCATCCAAGACTTCGGGTATGAATTTTGAAATCGCTGGTTTAGAAACTCTGAACACGTGTGATAACATGCGGTAGCTGCTTCCTGTTGCCAAAAATGACAAAGTAACCTCCAATTTTATTTTAGCTGGTATGGCACTCCTCATATTTGTGTCTTGTCTTTGAATTGCTGGTGCAACTTTTTCTAATAAAATATCAAATTGTGCCGTTGACATTCTCATAGTTACTCTATATTCTCCTGGATCTTCGGTTGCTAGCTCTTTTAATAGAAGAGCAGAATGGCCCCGTTCATCTCTGCGCAGTAACCACTGTCTTGTCCACAAACGTTTTCTTTTTAATGTTTGTCTTTCAAGCTCTTCGATCATGCTTGAAATAATAATGTTTGAATATTGTTTAAACACACTGCGCAAAATCAGGCGGCGTCGTTCCATTTCGAATGTCTGGTCACTAATGACTTCTACTGGCTCCAACGTGTAAACGGTTACTTTTCACTTGTCATATTGCGGCTTAGTATAGTGACAAGTATAAGCGCTTAGCTACTAAGCCCGTGTAAACCAGCGTACTAATAACAAGAAGAGAAGCGCTCATGGCCCAGTGCTACCCGCGGATAAGCAACGTCTGGCACCGTCATGACTGTGATGGGTCATTACTAAAAATGACTTTTTCAACACACTTGCTCATAAAGGGGCTCTTATTTGTGCAAAAACAGTTGAATAATGACACGTTTTATTCACTAGTGAGTTATAGTTTTTTTTTTTAAATTGTTTAGATTTAAAAAGTATCGATACCAAAAAAAATTGTGTCCGTACATTTTAAAAACAAACTTCAACTATGTTGCCTTACTTTTGGTAGGTCTATGATCGATTCCATTCATTCATTCATTCGATTTTTTTTTTAATAAGTATATTCTTTTAGTCTTTGGCCGATCACCATTGTTGATGATGGATGGATGCGCGCGAATAGAAAAACTGTTCATTTTTTAGCGAAAAATGATAATTTCTTCGCAAATGTGTTGAAAAACGTTGTTTGGTACACGCGTGTATTGATGATTACTATCTGATGATACTTACCTCGCTTGTACCATAAATAACTACTAATTTCATGAGCGTTTCCGGCACGTAAAGCCGTCGGTCCCGGTTGTCGTACTAACATCATCGACAGTCGTTACGGGCAGTTAGAGCCCTCAAAAGTCTAGCATTTGGTTTAACCAAAAATGTCGTAAAGCCGTCTGGGTTGTGAAGGTCTGATATAAAATATCCTTACCATTAACACCATTCTCCTTGACAATGGCCGAGGGTGGTTTATCGTCAGGCACGGGCGGGTCCTCTTCATCATCAGAGCTGTCGCTGCGGTGGACCTTCTTCGCCACCTCGATGTGTTGGCGGCCATACTGGAAGTTGGAGGGTCGATGTTAGGTTTAAGTAAAGAGTACTATCGGTTTTTCAAGATTTACGTAAGTTAGTTTAAGATTTACACCCAATATTCTTATATATAAAATTCTCGTGTCACAGTTTTCGTTGCCATACTCCTCCGAAACGGCTTGACCGATTCTCATGAAATTTTGTGAGCATATTCAGTAGGTCTGAGAATCGGCCAAAATCTATTTTTCATCCCGAAATTCCTACGGGAACGGGAACTACGCGTGTGAATCCGCGGGGCGCAACTAGTCTTATATATAAAACTCTCGTGTCACAGTTTTCGTTGCCATACTCCTCCGAAACGTCTTGACCGATTCTCATGAAATTTTGTGAGCATATTCAGTAGGTCTGAGAATCGGCCAAAATCTATTTTTCATCCCGAAATTCCCACGGGAACGGGAACTACGCGTGTGAAACCGCGGGGCGCAGTTCGTATTAAAATAAATTTAATTATGATTTCAATTAAAAAAATACTAAAATAGGTATTTTTTATCTTTAATTAAAAAAAATACCTTATGATACTTTTTAAATCCCAAAATTCCCACGGGATTTCCTAAGGTAAAACCGCGTACCGCTGCTAGTATCACAACAACATGTAATACACGTGCAAACACATGTCCAGTTATCTTTATGTAAACATATTAAATCATTTTGACCCTTGATCTGTATGTCACTCGCTCTAAATGTGCTTAGTTTTGTAAAATTAAATACACTTATTTCCTACTATCAGCGCCCCACGGTTTTACCCGCGTAGTACCCGCTCCCGTGAGAATGCGTAGCTCGCAGTATCATACAAAATTAAGTAACAACGCCATCTATTGGTACGATTTGCGACTACAAAAAGTTACGATAAAACATACAATTCAACAGAAAAACAAAAAAATTATGAATGAATAGTCCACTTATCTAGGAAGACTTTTATTTTCTCTTCCGCATACATAATTGATTTTTAATTACAAAAATAAATCTAATATATAAAATTCTCGTGTCACAGTTTTCGTTGCCATACTCCTCCGAAACGGCTTGACCGATTCTCATGAAATTTTGTGAGCATATTCAGTAGGTCTGAGAATCGGCCAACATCTATTTTTCATCCCGAAATTCCCACGGGAACGGGAACTACGCGTGTGAAACCGCGGGCACAGCTAGTCAAATTATAAATATCTCACAGAGAAAATTTCAGACTAGACGAACTATTTTGCATCGGGGCTCGTAGTCCATTTATCTAGGAAGACTTTTATTTTCTCTTCCGCGTACATAATTGATTTTTAATTACAATAATAAATATTAAATAAAAAAAGATTAACAGCCTTACCAATAAAAAATACCCACTGTGTATATTCTTGATATAACGAATTATTAATATGCTTCACACTCGTTATATCAAGAATATACACAGTGGGTATTTTTTATTAGTAAGGCTGTAAGTATTTACAATGACATTGAACATACTCTTGTCTATAGGTCGGCTAACTTGCTAATTTGTAGATCCGTTTTGATAAGTCTTATCAATTTAATCTGCACTATATAAATAAATATGAAGTGTTTGTTTGTATTTGCAATATATTTACAATAACAATTGTTATTTCGGGTTAATGGCCGAAAAGACACTTTTCTTATTTTTAACCCCCAACCCTCGTTTTCGAAGTCATGCTAGCTTAGCAGGAGGTATTTAGCTTATTTTTGATGAAAGATAAATAGCCCATTTTTTTCTGCTCGAATTTTGTGATCCGTTTACGCCGGATCTCCTTTGAATATTTGGTTTCAATCCCTACTATCCCTACTAATATTATAAATGCGAAAGTAACCGTCTGTCTGTCTGTTACCTTTTCACGGTTTAACTAAGTACTGAACCGATTGACTTGAAATTTGGTACAGGGGTAGCTTATGTTCCGGGGAAGAATATAGGCTATGTTTTATCCCGAAATTCCTACAGGAACGGGAACTACGCGGGTAAAACCGCGGGGCACAGCTAGTAAAATTAAACTTTTGCGTCTTATTGAGAAAAGCTATATCTATACTAATATTATAGAGCTGAAGAGTTAGTTTGTTTGTACGCGCTAATCTCAGTAACTACTGGTCCGATTTGGAAAATTCTTTCAGTGTTAGATAGCCCATTTATCGAGGAAGGCTATAGGCTATATAACATCACGCTACGACCAATAGGAGAGGAGATAACGCGGGGTAAACCGCGAGGCACAGCTATTAGCTAGGCCGGTTTTTTAATGAATTGGAACATTTTGTCTCGGTCTGTGTGTGTGAATGAGTGTGTGTGTAGTTTCTGATACCCTAGACACAAGTGACGAACTTAGTTAGGGGCCAGTTACTATAATGAGATGATGCAGTGAATGATTATGTAATGTTATTTATTAGTATCTTAACTGGCCATAACATTTCGAACCTACGACAAGGTCATAAAACACATGTCATGGCCGCTAAGCCATCGCTGCTCTAACGAGTAAATAAGTAGCATATATACTTAATTCTAACCATTATGAGTAATACCTTGACTAAAGGTCAGTAACTTATATACTTATGAAGTTAAAGTCGTACATATTTATAATTTACTAGTAGCGCTCCGCAGTTTCACCCGCGTAGTTCCCGTTCCCGTGGGAATACGGGGATAAAATATAGCCTATGTCACGCGCTGATAAATTAGCTTTCCATTAGTTAAAGAATTTTTGAATTCGGTTCAGTAGTTTCGGAGCCTATTCGTTACAAACAAACAATCAAATCTTTCCTCCTTATAATATTAGTGTAGGTTTAATGCCTAGCTTTACTCCACGGCTTTGCTCGGGTTTTCGTAGGAATTTCGGGATAAAAATATCCTATGTGTTATTCCTAGTTGTAAGGAACATCTGTATTATACAGGGTGGCCCAAATAGAACCGTCAGTGGGTGGAAGTCTGAAACTATAAAATACAAAGATCTGCTCAGGAACCATTTCATCGATTTTAGTAACAATAGTAGCTCCCCACGGTTTCACCCGCGTAGTTCCCGTTCCCGTGTGATTACGGGGATAAAATATAGCCTATGTCACGCACTGATAAAATAGCTTTCCATCAGTGAAATAATTTTTGAAATCGGTCCAGTAGTTTCGGAGCCTATTCATTACAAACAAACAAACAAACAAACAAACAAACAAACAAACAAACAAACAAACAAATCTTTCCTCTTTATAATATTAGTATAGAATAACAAGTGCATTCATAGATTAATGAGACAATTTTTATTTTTACTCAAATCGATGACATGGTTCCTAAGAACAAATCTTTGTATCTCTTATAGTTTTACACTTCCCCTCACTGACCGTTCTATTTGGGCCACCCTGTATTTCATTTAAATCGGTTCAGTAGTTTTTACGTGAAAGAGTGACAAACATACATCCGTCCTCACAAGCTTTCGCATCCTACTAATATTATAAAGCCGAATGTTTGTGAGTGTGGATGTTTAGATGTGTGGATGTTTGTTCCTCTTTCACGCAAAAACTACTGAATAGATTTTAATGAAATTCGTTACAGATGTTCCTCATACCTAGGAATAACACATAGGATACTTATTATCCCAAAATTCCGACGGGTGCGGGAACTACGCGGGTGAAACCGCGGAGCGCTGCTAGTTTATAATATTAGTAGGAAAGTTGTAGCCACCCTGTGTGAATTACATGTATGAAATATATTTATTATACATTATTTATTTATTATATATGAATAAGGGCCTATTTCACGACCATCAAGTAACGTTCCGAGTACTCAGAAGTTTTGTCTTTGTCACTTGACATAAAGTAAGAAGGAGACAATACTAACTTTACTTGGTGAGTAACTTTACTTGAAGATCGTGAAATACGCCTTAAATATGGAACAAAAGAATTGAAAATTAAAAAACCCCCAACACAATTACTTTCAAACCCCCATAACTTTAAAACGGGTCAACCGATTTTCATCAAACATGTCTAAGAACACACGCACGTAAGTCCCCTTTAATACAAGAAAACTAAATCCCACCAAAAACATTCTGTAAAAAACTAGCCAAGTCTCGATGGAGCTGCTTGTTTATCTCTAAAAAGTAATGAAATCTAGATAAAGTCGTGCCAAGTGTAAGGTTCCTTACTGCGATTTCTTTATTATTATAGTTAATGTTGTGTGACTTGGCCGTTAAAGGATACACTGTACACAAGTACACAACTGTACACAAGGGTACAAAACTAGGTGCTCCATGACACTATTGCACCAATCTGTCGCCAGAACCACTACCCATTGACGATAGAAAATTGCCACTTGAAAAACGTTGATTCAATATCCAGTCTTGATAAAGCTGCGTATTTTAATAATGTTACAACATTACGTGTAAACAAAATTGACTTATACCCACTACTAACGTTTTAAACAATGATCAACGGCCAAGTCACACAACATTAACTATAATAATAAAGAAATCGCAGTAAGGAACCTTACACTTGGCACGACTTTATCTAGATTTCATTACTTTTTAGAGATAAACAAGCAGCTCCATCGAGACTTGGCTAGTTTTTTACAGAATGTTTTTGGTGGGATTTCATTTATTTTTGTTGAAACGTGTTTATATTGTTTTTTTTTATTATATTTTCTTATTTGACACATTTTTTTCTTTTTAGGAGTAGTATTTTATTACTAAGCGCCCCGCAATTTCACCCGCGTAGTTCCTGTTCATGTTTCCGTGGGAATTTCGGAATAAAAAGTATCCTATGTGCTTCTCCTGGTTCTAAGCTACCAATTTTCAGCCAAATCAATTCAGCCGTTCTTGAGCTATAAATTCCCGTTCCCAATCCCGTGGGAATTTCGGGATTAAAAGTATTCTATGTTCTTCTCAAGGTTTTAAGCTACCTCCCCACCAATTTTCAGCCAAATTAGTTGAGCCGTTCTTGAGTTATAAATTCCCGTTCCCAATCCCGTAGGAATTTCGGGATTATACGTATCCTACGTCCTTTTCCTGGTTCTAAGCTACCACCCCACCAATTTTCAGCTAAATCAGTTGAGCCGTTCTTGAGTTATAAAGTCCCGTTCCCAATCCCGTGGGAATTTCGAGATTAAAGGTATCCTACGTCCTTTTCCTGGTTTTAAGCTACCTCCCCACCAATTTTCAGCCAAATTAGATGAGCCGTTCTTGAGTTATAAATTCCCGTTCCCAATCCCGTGGGAATTTCGGGATTATACGTATCCTAAGTCCTTTTCCTGGTTCTAAGCTACCACCCCACCAATTTTCAGCTAAATCAGTTGAGCCGTTCTTGAGTTATAAATTCCCGTTCCCAATCCCGTGGGAATTTCGGGATTTAAGGTATCCTGCGTCCTTTTCCTGGTTCTAAGCTACCACCCCACCAATTTTCAGCCAATGCAATTCAGCCGTTCTTGATTTTTAAATTCCCGTTCCCAATCCCGTGAGAATTTCGGGATTAAAGGTATCCTTTGTCCTTTTCCTGGTTCTAAGCTACCTCCCCACCAATTTCCAGCCAAATCAGTTCAGCCGTTCTTGAGTTACAATTCCCGTTCCCGTTCCTGTATAATTCCCGTTCCCGTTCGATTATCCTAGTTTTTATAGTTTTCCCTTTATGTGGCCATTAAACCCTAACTCTGTACCAAATTTCAGCTCTCTAGGTTTATGGGAAGTACTAGTTCTATTTTGATGATCATGAGTGAGTGAGTGAGTGAGTGAGTGAGTGAGTGAGTGTCTGTCATAAATACGAAACTTTGCATTCGCTTTACTTCGGAACTAAATGACCTACAGACTTGACATTTTATTTTAAGTATGTGATTGTATAGCTTACTGGATGACGAAAATTTCAGCGCTCTGGGCTTATCCAGAGGTTCTCAAATAGGGGCCTGAAAATGCGGCGAAAGGGTTCCTGTAAAGGATGGTACGGCAGTGTTTGCTTCGCGCTCGACTTGGCGGGGGGCACTGCCGTGCCCCCAGATTGAAATCGGTTCATCCGTTCGGGAGCTATGATGCCACAGACAGACAGATACACACACAGACACGTCAAACTTATAACACCCCTCTTTTTGCGTCGGGGGTTAAAAAGTATGATGTACAAACTAGCTAAAAGTTTAAGCCCTCGGTTTCGCCTGCCCAAGACGTACGGACAGACGTACTTTGCGTAATATATATATTGATAAGGAGCAATAAATGTTTCAATAACATGTTATCGTGTTAACGTGATATTGAAATAAAGATAGCTAATACATGAACGATTAATAATAAATCTATACTAAAACTAACTGTGCCCCGCGGTTTCACACGCGTAGTTCCCGTTCCCGTGGGACGAAATTCCCACAGAAAATGTTTTTTATGTACGGAATTACTAAAAAGCAGTATTTTTAGTGTTATAAACAGACTAGCTGTGCCCCGCGGTTTCACACGCGTAGTTCCCGTTCCCGTGGGAATTTCGGGATGAAAAATAGATGTTGGCCGATATTGTAATAAAGATAACTAATAAATGAACGATTAATAATAAATCTACACTAATACTAGCTGTGCCCCGCGGTTTCACACGCGTAGTTCCCGTTCCCGTGGGAATATGGGGATAAAAGTAAAACCTTCCCACTGAATCACTCTATCTATTAAAACAAACCGCATTCAAATCCGTTGCGTAGTTTTAAAGATGTAAGCATACATAGGGACAGAGAAAGCGACTTTGTTTTATACTATGCATAGAAACAAATCTTTCCTCTTTATAATATTAGTGTAGACTAGCTGTGCCCCGCGGTTTACCCCGCGTTATCTCCTCTCCTATTGGTCGTAGCGTGATGGTATATAGCCTATAGCCTTCCTCGATAAATAGGCTATCTAACACTGAAAGATTTTTTCAAATCAGACCAGTAGTTTCTGAGATTAGTGCGTTCAAACAAACTCTTCAGCTCTATATGTAGTGATTATTAAGTACTTACAGACACATATTTATTTCATTCAATAATAATACAAGTATTTATTAACATTATATTATTGACATAACGGTGCCGGTATTGACAGTAACCTATTTAGCCTATAACCTACGCTTATAAGCAATAATAACATTATATACCAATATCTAAATAAATAAATATTATTATTAGGCCAAATCACCCTAATTCAGGGTAGGCTCGAGCCCCTCGGTGGGGACATCAATGAGCTGATGATTTATGTTTTGATTATTGATCCATCCGTATGGTTGCGGGTTCGATTCCCGTGCGGGGTTAATATTTGTGTGAACCACAAATGTTTGTCTCGGTCTGTGTGTGTGTGTGAATGAGTGTGTGCGTAGTTTGTGATACCCTAGATACAAGTTACGGACTTAGTTAGGGGTAACGTCAATCATAAGCTAAACTGATAGCAGCGCCCCGCGGTTTTACGTCCATAGTTACCGTTCCCGTGGGAATACGGGGATAATATATAGCCTATTGCCTTCCTCGATAAATGGGCTATCTAACACTGAATTATATTTTTCAAATCGGACCAGTAGTTCTTGAGATTAGCGCGTACAAACAAACTTTTTAGTTTTATAATCTATCTAATATATAAAATTCTCGTGTCACAATGTTCGTTTCCGTACTCCTCCAAAACGGCTTGACCGATTCTCATGAAATTTTGTGAGCATATTCAGTAGGTCTGAGAATCGGCCAACATCTATTTTTCATCCCGAAATTCCTACGGGAACTACGCGTGTGAAACCGCGGGGCACGGCTCGTATTAGTATAGATATAACATCACGCTACGACCAATAGGAGAGGAGCTAACGCGGGGCAAACCGCGGGGCACAGCTAGTAAATATAGATTTATTTAAACCCGAGCTATGCTATAAGTTAAGGTAGGTTATCTTAAAGCAGTTGAAATCCAAAGATAACGTTTATCTAATCATAATAATGTGTTATTGGTTGCTAGCCATTGAATCCTACTAATATTATAAATGCGAAAAATGATTGTTACTCTTTCACGTTAAACTTATTCAACTGTTTTTTTTTAACCAGCCTCCCCTAGCATGACTGTGCGTGATAAAATATATAGACACCACGAAATAATATCGATTTCGCGAGCATGACCAAATGAATTATGGCGTGGTACGATATGAAAAATTAAATATGGCGGCTATATTTATTCTATTTTCACAGTTGGATGTCAATAAATAGGTATATCGATTTCGCGAGCATGACCAAATGTTATAAAATTAATCAATATGGCGGGTATTTTTATCAAATTTGGACAGTTGGATGTCAATAAATCGCTGTATCTATCACGTTTTCGAAGTCATGCTAGCCTGGCAGAATAGGCTTGCACTTGACTGTAACTCGCCTGATGGAAAGTGATGATACAGCATAAGATGGAGCGTGCTCGCCTAGAAGGTATCTTTTCATTCACAACTTAAAAAGACCCAGATTTCAGGGAACAGAGAAGTTGGCAGGAAGTGATGATGAAATTTGGAACAGAAGTTTCTTATAACCAGGAATAACCAATAGGATACTTTTTATCCCGAAATTCCTACGGGATATACTTTTACCTTGAAGTTCCCACGGTACATTTTTATATCGAAATTCCCACGGGATTCTCTTTATTCCGGAATTACCACGGGATTAGAATCCTAATCCTAACTAATATTATAATTGCGAAAGTAAGTATGTCTGTTACCTTTTCACGGCTAAACTACTGAACCGATTGACTTGAAATTTGATACAGGGGTAGCTTATGGTCCGGGAAAGAACATAGAATACTTTTTATTCCGAAATTCCCACGGGAACGGGAACTACGCGGGTGAAACCGCGGGGCGCTGCTAGTTATTCATAAAAGATCTAGACAAGTTTTGCACGTTTTTGGACAGTGATGTCTTGATTCTGGATTTGCCCCCGGGACCCCCGCATGTGACCCACAGATGGAAAGAAATTCAAGAATTTTGAAGATAAAAAATCTTGAATAAACAAAAAAATCAAAAGCAGTATTTTTAAGATAAGGCAACACAAATATAAAAAAAATTTAGCTAAAAAACAGCCTTTAAGATACACAAAAGGCTAAAAATTAAAAAGTATATTTCACAAAAACAGTATTTGAAGATTAAAAATATGACGTCACTTATCAAAACAACAAAAAAAAAACAATGGAATAATACTGTCTATGTCACAAAGATTAAGTTTCAGGCAAATTAAGTTAGTGTCTTGTATTTAAACATTTTCATGAAAATTCTACTTCCTACTTCACTACATAGTATAAAACAAAGTCGCTTTTCGCTATGTCCCTATGTATGATTACATCTTTAAAACTACGCAACGGATTTTGATGCAGTTTTTTTTAATAGATAGACTTATAGAGTGATTCAAGAGGAAGGTTTTTAGCATAATTTTATCCCTGAATTATCAAGTGAGCGGGAACTACGCGGGTGAAACCCTGGAGCACTTCTAGTACTCTATAAATTTGAAAAAACATCAAATCCGTTGCGTAGTTTTAAAGATCTAAGCATACATAGGGACAGAGAAACAGCTTTGTTTTACACTTTGTAGTGAAGGCTATAGGCTATATAACATCACACTACAAGCAATAGGAGCAAAGTTTAGGTAGGTAAAACCGGGGATGACAAATATAACAAAACATAATCGTTCCCTACATCATCTCATTACAGTAACTGACTAACTAAATTCGTAACTTGTATCTAGGGTATCACAAACTTCACACAGCTAGTGTACGGCAAATGTCTCAATTAAATATAAGCCAGTTGAAAATAAGTTTGTAAAATTGCAATATAATTTAAATATGAACATTAAAATGTAATTTATAGCTTGTAAAATGATTATTTACATTAGTAGGTGCTTTTTGTTATATGTTAAGATTGTTATCAAAAATCTATATTATACCTATTCTATTGTTCTACTTACATGTAAATAATATGTAAAACATTTTAATTTTAATTTAAATAAGTAATAAATTAGGTTTTTGTAATTTGGTAAATAAATATTTTCAATTCTATGAAAAAAATTGCCTCCAATTTTTAAAGTCCATAGAAAATAAATATCTCTATGTTTTTCTTCCAATTTAGAAAATAAAAAAAACGCAGACAAAACTTACGTATCGATTATTTTAACTCGATTATTATCAAAGCGAATACCTTGAATTCTATGTTTGAATTTTTAATTAAACATTTATCGGCGAATGTAGAAACACCTTCCATGGTTTAGCTAATATCGAGTGCATGTCGAAATAACCTCATCATTCCGCAATAAATGGACATAATTTGAAACAAAGAACTTCTAAATATAAAGAAATGTATAAATAACTAATAAAACAAATTACGAAGTACAAAAACAATACCATTGTCTTTAAATTCGGGTAAAAATGTATTTATTTATTTACATATTTCGACAAACGTAGTTTACTTACCTCGAAAAGTTTGAGTAATATGTTCACGTATAATCTTCTGACGCCCAATGATTTCCCGATGGATGCGAGGAATATTACACAGAGGATTAGTAATAGAAACGGCGTGTACAATATTGAAATAGCAACGGACACGAACGACATGACTAGCGCCATTTTAGAACACTGACTGATTCACCAATTCATGTTGTCATGAATTGATTTAATTGGCGATAACCGGTGGTTCATATTTCATTCAACTGTCAGCTGTTCTTATGTCAGATTGGACGTTGTTTACGGTATTACTAGGATAAAAATAATTTTGATACCCAATTTATCCAAAAAAATGGAATCAATCAAATATGAAATATATTTCTTTCTTTTAATAAAAGTGAGTCTAGAGGTTAAATTACACCTCTAGACTCATCATAAAACAAGAGGGATATTGATGTTCAGGTTCACACTCACAGTCCAAATCTCGGACACTTAAACTTAATCTGACCTAAAAGAAACATGAAATTTATTATTATTTGTGTCTAATTATCATTTTATCGCTAATATATTGTTTGTAATTGATGAAGATACTTCAATAAACGTCCTCTCAGTAACTAAAATGGAACGTAAAAATCATAATTTGACATATTCCTAACATGACGTAATGTTTTTTTACGACAGCAACACTAAATTAATTTCTAACCTCCATTCAGCTGAAAGAAGGATTATTGGGATTTTTTATTAAATCCTTTTTGGATTCCTAGTCCCATAAAACTAATCAGAATGTCTGACCTTCCTTACGGACCCCCAGTACGTGTGTCGCCGTTGATCAGGGTAAATATTAAAAACAATAAAATATTTTCAAAGATTACTCCCATCATTATGTAATATGTGTTTTCATCTAAACTACATGGAATTTGTATTATTCCACCCCGTTTAAGTATCTAAAATTTGCTACATAGTATTAAACCCTTAATCGGAACATATTTTGACCATAATCTGAATAAGAAAATATTAATGTATTTTTTAACCTTCCATGGTTTATTAATTAAGTTCTTTTTCTATGTACTTGTAAATCTTACTGGCCGGAATAAAAAAATAAAAACTTTTTCGTCGTCGTCGTCCGCGTCCCGCTCAACAGAAAGTTCTGTCATATTTATGTCAATTTTTCTTTTGTTTTTATTAAAAATTTTGTTTTGATTATTTGCCTAAATTAATATTGTGTAGGTACTTATTCAAACTTTGAATTAACTTGCACAATTATTAAAAACGTGTATAAATAATAAAATTAAACATTCCTTTTGCAACATTAAAGTAATTAACAATACTTTATACAGAAGTAATGAAGTAATTTACAATAGTATTAATGACATTTTCACATTTCTTCCAGTTCGGCCGCTGGTCCTTCCTCACAGCAGGTATCCTGTACGGAGCCTTCCACCAGAACAGGCTCTCCAAGAAGGAGACCAAGATCCGTGAGATTGAAGCTAAGGAGAAGGTCATCCGTGACGCAAAGCTGAAGGAAGAGAAGGCGAGAGCAGCTGCTGGTAATTATATATTTATTTCTATATATTCTTAGTATTTATTTACAAAAAGTTTTTATGTATGTATGTTGCAAAGTATAACATACAAATCTGCGTTATTGTAACGCGAACTTTCGTCTTATTTGCGTTAAATTTTAAACCTAGTTTAACAAAACCTGGTAAGTAATTGTCAGTCAAATCTGTTCCTTTAGTCCTTTGACAGTATTCAAAATTGTACTTATATCAGATTGTAAAACCTGTTCAGAGACTATAAATGCAACGCAAATAAGGCAGAACGAAAATAAAACTGGCACTAGGCACACTGTTGTCTAGTATCCTTAAGGGTGAGGCCAAACGGGCGTAATTTTGTGAGTTGTGAGTCGCGTAAAATGAGTCGCGAAATTTACGTTCAACTGAAATTCGGTTGGACGACGTATTTTCAGTTGTAATCCAAAACATTTGTACGGATCCTTGTATCGAGCTCCCCACTTCACCCCGACCGAAATTCAGTTGATATTATGCTTGTGAGTCGGCAGACAACTCATTTTGCGTGCAGAATTTCTGCGAACGAAATTCTGCGACTCACGACTCATAAATTACGCTCGTTTGGCCTCACCCTAATACACTTGCTTAAATTGGGTGAAGATGTGGTATGTGTCTGTAATATGCTGCATCAGCATTGTAAGCTACAAAAAAAAAATTATAAACAAACTCGATCTCTATGGGTTAATTCCAGTCCAGATTTAATTTCTAAAATAACATACATTTACCTCAGTTACTCCTTACATTAGCTATCAGTCATTGCATAGTTTTAAAGATCTAAGCATACATAAGGACAGACAGACAGCGACTTTGTTTTATACTGTGTAGTGATTATAGCATGGTAATTCACAGGAAATATTGTATGTTGACCTGTAGCTATCTATCTTTGTCACACCTGCGTATATGTATTATAATGCGTCCCGCTCGCCATAGCATCCGTGCGAGCGGGAGGCATTATATAATTTACGCAGGTGCGACAGAGATAGATAGCTACAGGTCAACGTACAATATTCTTTGTGAATTAAGACCGGACTTTAGCAATCTTTGGGAACCCAAATACCATATTTGTTATTTGGTAAATCTATCCAATTTTTTTTTACCTGAAAGGATCTTTCTGTTTGGACCCATAAAATAGTTTTTTAAAATGTTTTCCATAATTTGGTAACAAAAATAGACAATAAGTATTATAATTTATTTTCTTTTTTTTCAGCCGAAATCAAACAACTAGAAGAAATGGTATCAAAGAAGTGAACAGTTATAAATTATTTAGTCGTAAGTCAATAGTGAACGCCGCCATCTTGTAAAATGTTGCCACTACAAACACCAGTGTTGCAATAATTCCATGAAAAAACAAATAAATCAAAAATTTTGTTTTTAATGAAATATAGGTGATTTATCTTATTTTGTTTTTTATTTATATAAATAATAAAACCTTGATATAAATCTTTTAAGATTTTGGGATAAAAATCTTTTTTATATCTATTCTATACTGATATAATATTAAAATTTGACGACCTCGATGGCAGAGTGGTCACCATGCCGGACTGCCATCCGTAAGGTTGCTTCGATTCCCGTGCGGGGTGAATATTTGTGTGAACTACAAATGTTTATCTCTGTCTGTGTGTACGTGAATGTGTGCGTGCGTAGTTTCTGATACCCTAGATACAAGTTACGGACTTAGTTAGGGGTCAGTTACTGTAATGAGATGATGGAGGGAATGATTATGTTATATCTGGAGAGTAGGAACAGCCACAATCACCTTGTAATAATGGTATTAAAGGGAAATATTACAAAGAATTTAATAAAAAACAATTTGATTTAAAAAAAATTATTTATTCCTCCATAACTATTATAAATAAGTACCTATGTATGTATTTTTAATGTGTGAATAGCTAAATAATAATGATGTTTAAATTTCACCTTTGAAATGCTCTAGATACAGAGAGCAGAATATAAATTAAGTTTTGAGGTAGCGACTTCAAAATAAACCTATTGAAGTGTAACTTAGTGACTTCAAAATGTTAGAGAGATTAAGTCGCTAGACTTTAGTGTTTAAGTATTGAAGTCGCTACGAAAAAGATTTTAATGTTAATAGTGCTTTTTTGTTCGTAAAGATTAGCTAACAAAATTAGTTTGATATTATAACGACTTCAAAACCTAACTAATGAAGTCTCCAGCCTATATGTTTATCCATTGAAGTCGCTACGCAATACAAGCGAATTAAATGCAAAAACCAACTTTATTTCTTATCAATAAGACTTAATTTTCTTCAGCAAATCTCTATAGCTAATTTAGGTGATATATTTGAAGTGCATTAACAATAAATAAAAAAAATAGCTTAAAACATTATATACAACTTAGTTAGTACATAATTTTCTTATAATATAGCATAAATAAGATACAAAGGCTTTTAGATTTTATAATGTTTTCATAGAAACCGTAGGTATTAAAATAAATATATTGAGTCACAATCTTGTCTGTGCCGGCGGCCAAAATTGTAAGCTCCTATTGTCATTGTGACTCTAATGTCATTTGGATACATTTTCAATAAACTGACAACCAAAAGATGCGATTACAGCGACGCTGGCACCGGCACAGATATGATTGGGGCTCTATAGCTTATTAACGGCCTTTCCCAATATTCAATCAATCTATGATATTTTCTTAAGACATTTTGAAACAATGTTATTTATATAAATATCTCAATTACACACTTCTTCTTTAAGTAATAGCAGCAACCTCTTAGAAACATTCGAAAACCTTCTAGAAAATACTGAAAGCTTCATAAGCATTTTGAAACCTTCGGAATCCATCTAGAGACATTTGAAAGCTTTTGAAAATATATGGAAACATTACGAAACTTTCTAGAATGATATCAAACACTTTGGAAATATTTTTAAACCTTTAGAAAGACTTAAAAGCCTTCCAAAATCCACGACAAGTATTCGAAACCCTCTAGAAACCACCCATACCTTTCTAGAAACTTTCGAAACCATCCGTATCTTTCTAGAAACCTTTGAAAAGCGCCCAAAACCCACGGAAACCATCTAGAAGGTTTTCCTATGAACAGCACGAGGTCCTTCTTCATCGTACTCTCGTTTGGAGACCCACATCTTACGGAATGTATCTAATGAGGCGAGAATCGATCCCCCGATCCATGTTGAGTATAATCTCTCCTGGGGGGCTGAGATCTGAAATAAAAAAATATATATTAATAACTTCAAAAATCTCTATCGTATTAATAGATTATAGTGATTTTAACTATGTAGTTTAGTCATTGAAGTCATCACAATATCTATGGAAAAAGACACTTTGAAGTCACTACGAATTTTTTAAACATACTGAAGTCTCTATGAAATCTCTGCCAAAAATACTAACTCTTCTCAGTAATTAAATCACTCAAACACACTTAAGAAACTTGAAATTCACTCAGACACACTGAAGTCATTACGAAATCTCTGTGAAGTCGCTACGAAATGCTTAAAAAAAATTAAAGTCACCAGAAAATTTTTTAAACACATTGAAATCACTAAGAAAACACTTAAATGTCTCTTTACTGTACCCAAAAGACCTGTATTTTGTACAACTTTACTCCTAATCACCTATATTTGTTTGTCTCGGTCTGTGTGTGTGTGTAGTTTCTGATACCCTAGATACAAGTTACGGACTTAGTTAGGGGTCAGTTACTGTAATGAGATGATGGAGTCAATGATTATGTTATGTTATTTGTCCAACTTACCCTAATCTTCATATCCTTAGGCGCCAATCGCCGTATCTCTGCCAGGAGCCGATCCCCGAACCCCTTGAACAGCGTGGAGCCCCCGCTGAGGACAATGTTCTGGTACAGCACCTTACGGAGGTCCATGTCGGACTTCTGGATCGAGAACATTAGGACTTCGTGGAGACCTGGAGGAATAAAGGGAAGGAAGATATCTATACTAATATTATAAAGAGGAAAGATTTGTTTGTTTGTAATGAATAGGCTCCGAAACTACTGAACCGATTTCAAAAATTCTTTCACTAATGGAAAGCTAATTTATCAGTGCGTGACATAGGCTATATTTTATCCCCGTAATCCCACGGGAACGGGAACTACGCGGGTGAAACCGCGGGGAGCTACTAGTTTAGATAATAAATCGATGGTGTAAATCTCTGGTTACATAGGATGCAGTCATCTAGCGGCTGTAGCTTATATCTGTGAATGTCTGTCTTTTGTCCTAATTAACTAATTTTTCATCTGTCTATTTGTCCTGAACCGATATATGAAATCAGATAATCTAATATATAAAATTCTCGTGTCACAGTTTTCGTTGCCATACTCCTGCGAAACGGCTTGACCGATTCTCATGAAATTTTGTGAGCATATTCAGTAGGTCTGAGAATCGGCCAACATTTATTTTTCATCCCGAAATTCCCACGGGAACGGGAACTATGGGGGCAAAGCTAGTCTGTTTATAACACTAAAAATACTGCTTTTTAGTAATTCCGTATATAAAAATCATTTTCTGTCTGTCTATTTGTCCTAATCCGACGTTATCACCCCCGGCTGGTCAATACATCCTAACTATCCTAACTAATATTATAAATGCGAAAGTAACTCTGTCTGTTACCTTTTCACAGCTAAACTACTGAAGCGATTGACTTGAAATTTGGTACAGGAGTAGCTTATGGTCCGGGAAAGAACATAGGATACTTTTTATCCCGAAATTCCCACGGGAACGGGAACTACGAGGGTGAAACCGCGGGGCACTACTATAATTTATAAAACTTCTTAAATAAATATCCACATACCTTCACACTCTTCACCAATGAGATCAGGTCTAAACAGGACTTCAGGAGCTCTGAAACGGGCTGGGCCAATCTGAAAATACACACATCAAAAGTGTCTAGGGATCAACATATATTTTTGCAATAACTTTTCTCCTGATTGATATTAATTAAAATTTTCTTTAAGGATTCATCAAATAAAGTGTTTTCGTTTGTCACAGTAACGATAAACCAAGTCACCTTTGCATTAATAAAGAAATTTGCCATTTTCCTAATAAAGGGATTTTTGACATTTGAACCACTAACATTAAAGTTCGAAAAAAAGACTGAAATAACAGTTTTCTTTAAAATTTTATTGGGTAACTTAAACAATTAATAATCCGTGTTTCTACCGCGAACACTAACAACACAAGAACATCGGTTTGGCATACTCAAAATGAGTTCATCCAAATCACGCTGTGGAATGGCCGCCCATGTTCGTTGCAACAACAAAAAAAGGTCTTCTTGCGACTGGATACCCTCCATATTCGGCAGAGCTCTTCTCTGTAGCATATCCCATGCATGCTCAATCGGGTTCAAGTCTGGCGACTGAGCAGGCCAGGGCAGGACATTGATGTTAGCTGCGGCGAGAGTCTGTCTTACAACTCTTGCGGTGTGCGGTCGTGCATTATCATGCATTAACTGAAATAAGGGACCGATTTGCACTTGTAGAGGAACGTTGACGTCTGATACAATCGTCTCAGCATAAATTTGAGCGTTGAGGTTGCCTCTGATCCAAATCAACTCAGTTCTTCCGCCGATCCAAATACCCGCCCATACCATGATGGTTCCACCACTATAAGGATGGACTTCCTGGCAGGATTTTAATCGCTGTTGGCGTCCAGGGGTTCTCCAGTGTCGTATACGTCTTGTATCCGGTCTCATACCAAAACGAGACTCATCAGAAAAGCACACGAAACGCCATTGTTCTTCTGCCCAATTTCTGTGTTCAAGAGCCCATTGATATCGAATCCTACGATTGTGCATTGCTATAGGTGGTACCCGTAGCGGTCTTCGGGAATGAAGGTTCACTTCATGCAAGCGGTTTCTGACTGTTTGGTCGCTAATTAAGTTCCCTGAAGAGTGATGAAGCCGCACGGCTAACATCATGGCGGTTATTGTTGGAGCTCTTCGAGTTAAGATTTGAATGTATCGGTCTTGTCTCCGTGTGGTGCAGCGATACCGTCCTCCATGGCGCTCAGCCACGGTACCAGTGCTTCGGTAACGTGTCCAAAGTCGACTGATAACACTCTGACTTGTATTCAGAGCTAAAGCCACAGTACGTTGCCGGGAACCAGCTTCTATCATTCCCACGGCTCTGAGCATTTCTTCCCTGCTTAAATGACGTCGCCGCTCCATAATAACGTTGGTTTTAATCAGTAGTAGGGAAACAGTAGCACTAATAATGTCTTCAATGCGTTGTATGTTTTTATAGGGAAAATATTGACAGCTGATTTTCATCTTTTACTCGAATTTGATTCACAGTTCCTGATTCAAATTATGAAATGCACCAAAAAGGATCCATATAAATTTATAAAATCATAAATTTATTACAAAGCCACATCTCAATCACAAGAAATCCGCATAAAAATGCTTGATCCCTAGACACTTTTGATGTGTGTATATTACTATTTAGCTACCGACTTCCCCGTTTATGGAAATTAAATAATGACATAGGCTATACAACGACCTCGATGGCAGAGTGGTCACCATGCCGGACTGCCATCCATAAGTTTGCGGGTACGATTCCCGTGCGGGGTGAATTTTTGTGTGAACCACAAATGTTTATCTCGTCTGGGTGTGTGTGAATGTGTGTGAGCGTAGTTTGTGATACCCTAGATACAAGTCTCGAACTTAGGGTCAGTTACTGTAATGAGATGATGTAGTGAATGATTATGTTATGTCAAAAATCCGTTTAAGTAGTTTTATTTCAATGTGTAGTGCTTATGTAAATAAAAATAAAACAATATCCTACTAATATTGTAAATGCGAAAATTTGTATGTTTGTGAGTTTGGATGTTTGTTACTCCTTCACGCAAAAACTACTGTATCGATTTTGATTAAATTTGGTTCAGATGTTCCTTACAACTAGGAATAACACATAGGATACTTTTTATCCCAAAATTCCCATGGGATTGTGTATAAATAATCGTATGTTTTATTGTAACTTTTTGTAGTCACAAATCCTACCAATAGATGGCGATGTAACTTAATTTTTTAACACACGATGGTGAATTGTGCCGAGATTGTATGATACTATGAGCTACGCATTCTCACGGGAGCGGGTACTACGCGGGTAAAACCGCGGGGCGCTGCTAGTTTATAATATTAGTACATAATTACCTCCAACTCAGTCCCATCAGGCAATATATACTGTGCCCGTTCCGTGTCCATGGTTTCCTCTTTGAGAGGGTTGGGGGACAGGTAGCAGGTGCGTTCCTTGATAGCCCGCACTATCTCCAGCTCGGCAGACGTTCGTAGGTTGACGCCCTCTTTACGGAGGAGTAGTCTGAAATATAAATAACTATATAAATAATATAATATTTATAATAATCTTCGATATATATAAAACTCTTCCGTTACTGAGTGACGTACTGACTGACTGACAACGCACAGCCGAAACTACTGGTCGTAGAGAGCTGAAATTTGGCACGTGTGTTTGACTGTTTGTTGTGGGGAGTTGGCTACCACTAAGAGAGGATTTTTGGAAATTTCCCCCTTAGGCTGAGAAAAGGGGGGTGAATTGAAAACTATGCGGATGAAACCGCGGCGCGCTGCTAGTATAATACAAATTAGAGAATGTGGGGATAAAATTATACTAAAAACCTTCCTCTTGAATCACTCTATCTATTATAAAAACCGCATCAAAATCCGTTGTTTAGTTTTAAAGATGTAAGCATACATAGGGACAGATAACATAACATAATCATTCACTCCATCATCTCATTACAGTAACTGACCCCTAACTAAGTCCGTAACTTGTATCTAGGGTATCAGAAACTACGCACACACTCATTAACACACACACACACCGAGACAAACATTTGTGGTTCACACAAATATTCACCCCGCATGGGGATCGAACCCGCAACCTACAATCAACACACAATCAATCGCAATAATCACTACATAATATAAAATAAAGTCGCTTTCCGCTGTCCTGATTTTGATGCGGTTTTTTTTAAAAGATAGAGTGATTCAAGAGGAAATAGCTCAAGTATCTGGTGACGTCCACTCTCATTATGCTGTGCACACACCGCTATATGACGGCACCGCTATCTCACCGTGTGCTAGCCCCACCTGAGGTATCTGGTGACGTCTCTGCCGGCGACGTCCACTCTCATGATGCTGCGCACACACCGCTATATGACGGCACCGCTATCTCACCGTGTGCTAGCCCCACCTGAGGTATCTGGTGACGTCTCTGCCCGCGACGTCCACTCTCATGATGCTGTGCACACACCGCTATATGACGGCACCGCTATCTCACCGTGTGCTAGCCCCACCTGAGGTATCTGGTGACGTCTCTGCCCGCGACGTCCACTCTCATGATGCTGTGCACACACCGCTATATGACGGCACCGCTATGTCACCGTGTGCTAGCCCCACCTGAGGTATCTGGTGACGTCTCTGCCGGCGACGTCCACTCTCATGATGCTGTGCACACACCGCTATATGACGGCACCGCTATCTCACCGTGTGCTAGCCCCACCTGAGGTATCTGGTGACGTCTCTGCCGGCGACGTCCACTCTCATGATGCTGTGCACACACCGCTATATGACGGCACCGCTATGTCACCGTGTGCTAGCCCTACCTGAGGTATCTGGTGACGTCTCTGCCGGCGACGTCCACTCTCATGATGCTGTGCGGCATCGCGAACCCCTCGTAGATGGGCACCGCGTGCGTCACGCCGTCACCCGCGTCCAGCACCACGCCCGTCGTGCGACCTGTCGCGTACCTGTGGAGGGAGATAGTTAAAAATACTGAACGAAATTCGACCGTAAACACACTCTGCCTTATTTGCGTTGCATTTTTAGTCTGGTGTAGCACTAAACCAGGTTTTACAATCAATTTTGAATACTGTCAAAGTGTCAGATTTGACTGACAAGGTGTCAAATGCTTACCAGGTTTTGTTAAGCCGGACTAAAAATGCAACGCAAATAAGGCAGATTGAGTCGCAATTCGTCTTTAGGGAGATGTGGTCGAAATTATTGTAAGGCCCACCCACCGCGGGCGAGTGAGCGATGAACTATCGCCGACAGTTCATCGCTCACTCGCCCGCGCGCCGCGCTGGGACCACAACAAAGGGACTGCATAAACAATCACGGTCGAAACTGTAAAAGATGGGGTTAGAATTCAGCTGTAACATACGAGTATGTGCTCAAAATTCGCCTCTATAGAATTCGAGACGAAATTCGTCCATAAACTTTTTCGGACGAAATTCATTTGCAAGTAATTTGTTTGATAGTTTAATAACTTGAGTATTTTTCAAAGATTTAAATAACAAATTCTTTGTATATTTTATTAATTGAATATATTTACTACTTACAAGCTAAGCACAGCCTGCATAGACAGAAACAATGCTGGCACGTTGAACGTCTCGAAGAACACCTCGGCTGCCTTCTCCCTGTTGCGACGGGGGTTCAGCGGGGCTTCGGTCAGTAACACGGGGTGTTCCTCCGAGAATGTTGACAGTTGGTCCTGGAGTAGATATAAATAAAGTTAATTTAAAAAAATAAGAAACCGACTTCAGCACTAAAAAGTAAGAAAATAATTTAAATTAAACGATATTATTAATACATATTTATAATTAGTTACTTTTGGAGTCAGTGCCAGCCCAGGATAGTTTTTATTCCTTATAAGATAGCACGAGACGCGCCTATAATATTAATGAAGGCTTTGGCTGTCACCGACTTCAAAAGTAACTAATTATAAATTGTAAATATGTATTCATAATATCGTTTAATTTAAATTATTTTCTTACTTTTTAGTGCTGAAGTCGGTTTCTTAATTTTTTAAATTAACTTTATTTCAAATTTTTTAGTGGGAAGCAAGTCTCCTTCTACAAAAGACGCTTAAATTTTCATCCAGAAGAGCTTTTGACTCGTGGATCACTAGAATCCTTTTTTTGTGGGAGGAAGACTTTACGTCTTTCCTCTGTCCAGGGAAACGACGGGGTATGTCGGACTCCGCGCCGCAAAGATAGAGCGGCGACGCGCTTACCGACTAAAACGTTTTTTTGACGTACATAAGTGCCTCATTGAGGCCTTAACTGAATAAAGGATTTTTGACTTTGACTTTGACTTTGAAAACCCCTCGGTGTGCTACCTCTGCGCTTATGGCCGAAACCGGAAGAAACGCGGCTGCACGCTACTACGATCCCGGACAGCGCCTCTACCCTGTTAAGGGTTTCTCCTCCGAGCTAGAATGTAGCTCTAGGCGACAGATGTTGAGTTACCCCCTTCCAAAAGTACCGCGCGCCACCTCGAGGCCTATATGGCGGCAGTGGATCTCCCCCCGGGGATCACTGCCGCAGGTCGGGCGTATGGCGGTTGCAGGACAAAGTGGTAGTCCCGCTTCCGTCTGCCCAACCTTCTGCTGCGGATAGTATTAGTGGAGAGGGCTTTGCGCTCTCTCTCCGCAGCTTTTTTTTTGCGAGAGTACGACCTCACAAAAGGTGGACACTCCAATCCAAGACCTCTCCTCGCTCACCATAGCAGAGACTACATTTGGCAAGGAGAGGTCGTTTCCCACGATTGCCGCGAGAGTTGCGAGGGCAATAGCTTCATGCAGGTATTTCTTCGCTGCTCTATAACTGTCGAGCAGTTCAGCCTCAACGGGTACCGCTTGAATCCTGTCCCATGAGCTGATGTTACTCATGATTAATAATCTAACACAACGCTACATTTTATTACACTTCTTTTTAACTTCATCATCCCAATTAAACCATCATTTTACTACAAAACTTCTTTATAACCACAAAGGTATAAGAACTTTTTAGAAAATTAACCAAAGTCAAAATAAAAACGAAAATAGAAGAAGACGTTTATACTGTCTATTTATTAATTAAAATAATATATACAATCTGGTGCAGTGTTTGTTTGTAATATCTAAATATACTTTTTTACGAAAAGTTTTATGAAAACGCTCTGAAGATATATGTGTAATAGGTACCTATAATAGTATAAAAAAAAACATTTTTAAAAAATGTTGTAGGTTCGGGTTTATTTCAGTTTGTGTCAACGAATTAAAAAACAGGACCTTTTTATATCTAAAACCCATGAATTGTGAACAGCATTTGATTTAAATACGAAAGAATACAGCCAAAAAAATTTCATCCAGAAATTCTTATGGTATCAAGAATATCGCGAGCAAAACCACGGGTCACAGGTAGTTTTACTTTTAATAATGTCAATCGACACCCCAGCCTACATTGTTGCGAGTTTTTCCTCGATTTTTCCTGGATTCCATCATCAGATCCTGATTTCCTTGACATGGGACCACTTCGCGAATATATCCGCTTTCTAATGAAACAAGAATTTTAAAATGCTCCATTCATGATTACAAAGAAATCGCGTAACAAACACACAAAAAAAAAAAATATATATACACGTCGAATAGAGAACCTCCTCCTGTTTTTTTGGAAGTCGGTTAAATAGCAACATTCCATGAGAATACGATGATAAAACATAGACTAAGACACTTACAAATAAACATAGCTTTCTTACTGAATTTATTTTTATACACAATTTTTTAGCATTTTGAAAAATGCATTCAAAATTTTCGCCACAACCAGGACTTGAACCTGGCACTACGCTGAACCGTAGCACCACTCTTTCCAATTCGAGCTGCCGTGGCTTCAAGGCGACTAGCGGCTGCCCTAAGATTGCAATAAGAAGCGTTCAAGATCTTCGACCAGTCGCCATCACCAGGAGGAAAACATAGTGAGGAAACCTGCACACACCTGGGGAGAAATTCTAAGGTTGTGTGTGAAGTCAATCAACCTGCACTCGGCCTGTGGTTGACTAAGGCCTAATCACCCTAATTCAGGGTAGGCTTGTGCCCCTCGGTGGGACATATGATGAATGAATTCACTAACCTTACTATAAATATAGTTCCACACCCTCTCCATATCGTTCCAGTCCGTCACTATCCCGTGTTCCATGGGATACTTTATCGTGAGCAGACCTCTGTGCTCCTCGGCGCGGGGACCCACGAATAGCTCGCCTTCTAGCGCTCCGGCCATGACGCGCACGTGTTTTGGGCGGCCGATACTGAAATTAAATGATAGTTTTTAATTAAATTTCAGTATTCGCAAGGAATTTCAAAACTATCATATAGTCCATTCATTTCATGTGTGTATCTGCGTTTTGGAGGGATTATTTAAAAATACAATAGGACCGGAAATGAGAGACAATGTTTTAATTTAATTTATTGAGCTGAAACTTCTAAAGATGTATTTTAATTAAATGGAATTTTATAGCAATGCACAGTGTGTTTTTAGACCCAAAAAAGTGACATTATCTTTATATTCGCTTAATCAATAGATTTTGTGATTACAAATGTGAGAGTAAATATGTTGTGTGACAATTTTCAAAACTTTTAAAAAAATATATTTTTAAGTTTCTGTGACCTATCAAACGTCAAACGGAAAATAATTTCTTAATATATTTTTAATAACAAAAAGGATTTTGATTGCATGAGTTTCAGAGGAATTATTAAACTATCCAACTGGGTCCAAAACGAAGGTTTTTTTTTGGATATTAAAAAAAGTCACAGTTTTCTTTAAAGTCAACCATAATTATGTCTATGAAAATGCAGTAGAGCCTTCAAAAAATTAAATTATTGGCTTTTACCTTACTTAAATTTTTTTTTAACCTAGTAGTAACTAGATATCCACAAAAAGTTTCTCTGTTTTTATTAGTATAATTCAGTTTCAAAAGCTGGTAATGTTTTTAAAAGAGACAATGAAGGAATTGAATAAGTCTTATTATCTTCTACTTCTTCGTGTCGTTTGACATGACTTTTTTGACAGTTAATTTTAGATATTAGAGCACCAATGAGTGGCCACCTCAATGGTGTTAGATTGGCACAATATGACGTCGTCCAGGGTACAGCTATTAGGACATGATGGGCAAAAGATGTAACATTGTGCTGCGCCACATGAGCAATTTGTATTGGTCGCATTTATCATGTTCCATTTGCCCAGGTTGCACCTACAAGTCATGTTATTAAAATTATGATTAGTACTTACTAGTTTGGAAACCTGCATTTTGGTATCTGATCTCCAGCGAATCCAGCTTTGATAACCCCAGAACCCTGTAATAGACAATAATTTATATGAATTAATACAAAGGTTACTTTTTATTACAATAACAGGAGGTGGCCTCTCACTGGAGCCCCATAATTTAAGTCTTGTTACAATCACTATATTCTTCTATGTTTATTACCTATATCTAGAGTAAAATAAGCTACGGAATTACGGACAAATATACAGACACCCATATAAAAAGAATATAGATCACTGGAATTAATACATAGCTTAGAAATCGAACCTGCTACTTTTTTTTCGGTAGTCATAGCATGGGCATGGTGACTACCATTTGGGTCGCCAAAACTTTTTACCCCATAATTATTACGAAAATCAATATTCATTCAGGAAAAACCACGGCGCATAGCTAGTAACTAACTTATATGGGACCTCTGACGTTTTTACATACAATGACTCATTTCAAGCATAAATTAGATAAAATAAACATTATAACAAATAATACAGATAGTAAGTAGACAGTAAAAGAACTAAGATTGGTTTTTGGACTCTAAAGACTGATAAATAATTAATTTTATAGTGAAATAAGAGTGTGCCAAATAAGCTACGAAAATCTAAGTGGTTTTTAAAAAATTAAGGGTATTTACGTTATCTATAACGACGGGTTGATTGACTATAACGTCGTTTATCTCCATTTTGTGTTTTTCTGAGTTATTTTTGGAGTTGTAGACTTATTTAATAACAATTTTTATTCACAACCGCATCGGTATCAAAAATTATTTCAGATTTTGACAGAAAGATAGATCACAGACAGTGTTGCCAGATGAATATTATAAATTCCCTCCAAATCTTTTACAAAATCCCCCCAAAATATGGATATTTTAAGAAAAATCCCCCAATGTTAAAAAAAAAATATTATGACAAAAACATAACAATACGTAAGTAAATATTTTTTTCAACACACTTGCTCATTAAGGGGCTCTTATTTGCGCAAAAACAGTTGAATAATGACACGTTTTATTCACTAGTGAGTTATAGATTGTCTTTTTTTTAAATTGCTTTGTTTTAAAAAAGTTTCAATACCAAAAAAAAAATTGTGTCCATACATTTTAAAAACAAACTTCAACTATGTTTCCTTACTTTTGGTAGGTCTATGGTCGATTCCATTCATTCATTCATTCATTCGATTTTTTTTAATAAGTATATTCTTTTAGTCTTTGGCCGATCACCATTGTTGTGTTGGATGCGCGCGATAGAAAAACAGTTTATTTATTAGCGAAAAATGATAATTTCTTCGCAAATGTGTTGAAAAACGTTGTATGGTACACGCGTGTATTGATGATTATTATCCTAGGCTATCTTCAGACCCTCGCCTGACGGCTCGGGCCTCAATAGCGCCTCGGAAGTAATCACCAACTTACCTCGCTTGTACCATAAATAACTATTATTTCGGAAATTGCTTCCATATTGCATCTGTATCTCTACATGCTTCATCGGTGCCATACATTTTTTTAAAATGAATTTCTTCAGCATCTATGCGCACACACAGTAGTTGGCGGTACAAATAATCTTGAGGCTCTATTCTCTTCTCTAGCTATTAAGCTGTGATAATGCTACTCCAATGTATTGTAATGTCAACATCATAGCCGTTTTTTTAATCTTTTTATAAATCGTATGTTTGATTGTACTCAAACCACACTAACACATCGTTGTGCGTATGTATGTGCTGATTATGTAATAAAATAAATTCTTTAAATCGCATTCAGTTATAAAAAAGAATATTTCATTGTTTTTCAAAAAAGCCCCCATTCCCCCCAAGCCCATTTTAGTTCCCCCGGCATAATCCCCCAAAGAATTTGTCCCCCCGAAATTGCCCCCAAGGGCTTAAAATACCCCCAAATTTGGGGGGAATTCCCCCAATCTGGCATCAGTGATCACAGAAGTACAGAAGCCGATGACCTAAAAATTGCTGATATCCATCATGAAATGTAGTTGTATCTCTTTCACTCATAACCATTTTACTATATTTTATCTCGCTCATATGCTTTATGTTACTCGCTTTTTCTACAACAATGTCGATGACATCAGCGCAGTTTAGTTGCCATTTCAAAAAAAGAGAAAGAAATTAATAAAATACGTTCCATTTTACGAAAGTTGAATAATATTTCATAATAAATTATGATTTATTCTACTTGCAAAGAGGTATAAATTTACTATTCTCAATAAACATATAATATCGAGTAAAAATATGCCAACATTACTAGAAAAATATGAGTTTTGTTGGTGAAAGATTGTATCCAATCGATTCTTTTTTAGAGTTTTTTAATTCGTTATAAATTGTTATTAAATTTTCGTCATCCATCTCCATAATCCAAACAAAAAAAATCCATTGATTGATTTGATTGATTCGAATTATTTAATTGGAAATATAATTCTTCCATCCCTTCTTATCTATGTCAAAATCAAATTAAAAAACAAAGTGTCAGATCTGAAATGTGTTGTTTGTGTTTGAATCTTGTGAACTAAAAAAAATCCATAAAAACAACAATTATAAATGAAGCAAGTGTTTTAAATATTTCAAAAATGATACCACTACGACTTTTCATCGTAAACATACTTCTAGTTTCCGGTGAAATTGATTTAATTCACAACGGGTACTGCGATCTTAGACAACACGATTGCTCTACGCCGAACGACTTATTATACACAAAACAGTTATTTTACGATGTAAATAGGTATGAAGGGTTCAATTTGAGGCGCGATGTGTATATGAGGTTTGCTACAGTGTTCGCGGAGGCTAATAAAACAGGTGCGCATACGGAATGGCGCTTAGTTCTGCCTCCTTGGTATTTGATACCTCATTGGAAACACTTGAATAGGCATAGCGCCGCGCGACCATGGGGGAACTACTTCGATATCGACGCACTTAAATCCTACGCTCCAGTCTTAGAAATATATGAGACCTTCCCTAAAACTAGATCTGTGTTAAATAAAATATTAGGCATAGACACAATTTTTATTCTACAACATTATGAAGAATTAGATCATGATGTTCTTAATAAATGGGAAATTGGCGGTACTTGTAGCTATGAGGGTAATTTTTGGGGGTACTTCAATATAACAGCTAAGGAAAGAAAATGTGTGAAGTTTCAAGGAAAAATCTCTCAAATTTGGGAGATTTTAGACGCTCATCCAAAGAGTAAAAGAGTCCTGATTTACAATGCCGAAGTCCCTCTACACGATAACTACGGATCCAAATCATATTGGGACTGCCGTAGGAGCATGAAGTTCAACAAAAACTTAATAAAAGCCGCCGAAAAATATATGTTGTATACCTTAAAATGTAACACAAAAAAATGTTCAAACTACCTATCAATACATTGGCGAAGAGGAGACTTCGCTAAATACAGATCTAATGACATGCCGTCAATACAGGAAATGCCTAAACAGATACATCAAATAATAAAAAAAAATACATTGAACATCAAAGATATATTCATCGCAACTGATGCCTCTATGGACGAACAAGAAAATTTGAAAATGGAATTTAAGAAGCATGATTTAAAAGTACATTATTACACACCAACCAAGGAGGAATTAAATCAATATGAGGATGGCGGTGTTGCCATTATAGATCAAATTATATGCTCCCATGCAGCTTTTTTCATAGGCACCCATGAGAGTACTTTTACTTATAGGATTCAGGAAGAACGGGAGATTATGGGTTTTGATAGCAGTACAACGTTTAATAGACTATGTCCTGATAAAGGGAAATGTCAGAGACCTTCCAAATGGACTATAGTTAATTAAAATACTTTTAAATGTAGAATTGGGATGATTCTTGGATCAAAAGTTAACTTTGTAACTTTGTCTCTCAGTTAGGTATAGACAAAATATTTCAAATACTACTAGCGCTCCGCGGTTTCACCCGTGTAGTTCCCGTTCCCGTGGGAATACGGGGATAAAATATATCCTATGGCACGCACTGATAAAGTAGCTTTCCATTAGTGAAAGAATTTTTGAAATCGGACCAGTAGTTACGGAGCCTATTCGTTACAAACAAACAATCAATCAAATCTTTCCTCTTTATAATATTAGTGTAGAAAATAAAAAATACTTGGTTTAAAAGCATTATACTTGGAGAGTGACATGTTACTACATCACAATTTATCTCAGAATTTTATTCATTTAAGTTTTGATATCATATTTCTAATGTTAGCAGCCAATGATGGACTTATATTTTATTGAATAAGATTAAAATCATGCGCCATTTTCATTTCATAAATTTACATCTTAGTAATATTTGTTTATGTAAAAAAGAAAATCAAGGGCCTATTTCACGACCTTCAAGTAAAGTTACTCACCAAGTAAAGTGAGTTTTGTCTCTTTCTTACTTTATGTCAAGTGACAAAGACAAAACTTGTGACTACTCGGAATGTTACTTGAAGATGGTGAAATAGGCCCTTAGTTTAATAGATTTTAATAATCTACCCATAATATATATTATATAAAAAACTAAGAGAGAGATACTGTCTTCCATGAATCAACCTGATGGCAAAAAAAAAGTCATCATCCCGAATATATGATTGATAATAAAATACTTGCAGGATAATATTTCTGTATTATATCTAAGGATATTAGGAGATAAAAATAAATCACTTAAACGGATTTTTGTCGTGGTTGCATTTGATTTACATTCGAAACATTAGCAAATTTAAAACATAATTAAATTAAAAATTTAAAAATTCCCCAACACAATTACTTTCAAACCCCCATAACTTTTAAACGGGTCAACCGATTTTCATCAAACATGTCTAAGAACACTCGCACGTAAGTCCCCTTTAATACAAAAAAACTATTGAAATCGGTTCATCCGTTCGGGAGCTATGATGCCACAGACAGACAGATACACACACACAGACACGTCAAACTTATAACACCCCTCTTTTTGCGTCGGGGATTAAAAATACAACCACGACAAGAATCCGTTTTAAGTGTTTTATTTCAATGTGTAGTGTTCGTGTAAATCAAAGACATCAATAGGAGATTATTTAATAGTGCAATCCATTATTTTTTAAACATTATATAAGTTGTTAAATCTATGAATGCTAAGTAATGTCTACATTATATTTGTTAGATTTAAGTAGCTTCCAATACAGTCCTTTTTTTAAGTTGTGGTCAATATGATATAATTATAGAGTCACAATCTTTCCTGTGCCGGTGCCAGCGTCGCTGTAATCGCATCTTTTGGTTGTCAGTTTATTGAAAATGTATCCAAATAATATTAGAGTCACAATGACAATAGGAACTTCCAATTTTGGCCGTGGGCACAGTAAAGATTGTGACTCAATAAAATATTGATTTCTAAGTCAAATTTGTATTAAGCATTCCAACCAAAGAGAATAAATATTATGTTTTAAGCTATTTTTATATGTAAGTTCATTTATTTCTTGTTACTACAGTGCTAAAAAGGACCTATTATTAAGACTCGCTGTACTAATATCATAGAGATTTTATAATAAGACTTTGTATAAAGTATGTTTAATAAAAAGCATGTGCCATACATTTTTTCTTTTTTTATTTTAATTTTATATTATTGGAAATAAAAAAAAAATATTTATTATTAGTTTTTTTACAATATGTTAATGTTTTTTTTTTTACCGCCTACTAAGTAAATCTTAGATATTACAAAGTTGTTACCTAATAAAATTAAAATAATTATGAACTATGAATAATAAGTAAGTATAAAAATTGTAAAATAAATTAATGTTCGACTAATAATTTGATTTTATTTGAGTAGCTAGTTGCCCTGTGAATAGTGACAAGTTACGGGTTTGATTTGTAGTGAAGCAAATATAAATATTACTCGCGTAAATCCCGTGGCAATTAATATTCTATATGATATTCGGTTGGTGTAATGAAAAAGTTAACAATATTCGATCGGTCCTATTGGTTTTTAAAATGTCGTATGTGTTCCCACCAAAGAAATTATATTTCCCGCTACATGCACCAACATGAAAATATGCTACCAAAGACTAGAAGTCTAGACTCATTCCATAGTCATTTATTCTTTGAGCTTATTAAATATCAAAAACCGGTAATTTCCTCTAATCGATCGACTAAACATCCTTATTTTTAATCTGTTACCAACATTGTACCGGTAACCCCGCCATTTTTGATTTGTTGACATTAGTTTGACTTTTGGATAGCGACCATCTTTGTTTGGGAGTCGGTTTCGATTTTTGAGGTTCGCTTGTGTTGAAACTATTAAATCAAGCATTTTAAGTAGTGATGAAGAGTTAAGTTTACAGTGTGATTATTAAATAGTGTTTCAAGATGGAGGAGGAGTATAATATGGACTCGCAGGACGCTAATGTTAATGAAACTGGTGACCAAAGTATTGACGAAGATGTTGATGAACAACAGAAAGAATATGGTGATGGTTATGATGAAGGATTTGATGATGGAAACAATTTCCGTAATAACCGGGGCCGTGGAAGCTTCAGGTACGGTCTTAGACAAGTAAACACGCTTCTTATCATAGCTTAATTAAATATCGGCGTGTATCACACCAAGGCCTCTTTCACTGATAATATTAGTAAAATAGGCTTCAAAATGGCAAAGGCGTTTAAACAAAGTGATAATTAATAATTTTATTGCAATATTAGGTAATTACATTCATTATTTTAATAATTATGATGGCTTGTAGTTAGTCAATTACACTAAAAATTAGGGATTCGTTTGATATGTATCTATAGTAACGCATCGGCCTAGTGCCATGTAGACCTGCCAGCAAATCCAGAGGACGCAGGTTCAATTCCTGATATAAGTAAGGCATGTTTTTTTGGAAAAGCTGGTGTATAAGATACCATCATGTATTTTTCAAGTGTGGTTACGGCTATTCCTATTCACTGTACTAATATTATCAAAAACTATTTTAAAGAGTTAGCCTATTGATACATTAATATTGAATGTTAATTAACCATCTTTTTAATTAAAAGAACTTTTAATTAAAACAGTAGTAAATTTGATGGGTATTATACATCATAAAATGATAATTAGAAACAGTTGCTTTTATACCTACTTGATTAATTACATAGCAACTGGAGTTACAGTATTTATTTATTAAGGACTTCAGTGAAAATTACATTAATCTAAAAACTATTAAAACACACAAAATACAAATCTAAATGTAGATTCTTTAGAAGCCATAACATGCTCAAAATAGTAGTTATTATACAGTATGAATGAATACAGAATAATGATAGCATTATGGTTTATTATTTTTTTTAGAATAAACTAGCTTTGCCCCGTGGTTTCACTCATCCAATTATTTTGATGTAATATAAAAACATCTTGTTTGTTCTTTTATACTAAGAAGATTATTAATAAGAGACTTCTAGGCAAGCACGCTCCATCTAAGGCTGTATCATCACTCTCCATCAGGCGAGTTACAGTCAAGTGCAAGTCTGTTCTAGGTAAAAAAAGGCTGATGATGATGATGAATAACATATTGGGCCTTAAATTAATAATAAAGATTTATTATGACATTCAAGATAAAAAATATCTTATTTGCTTAAGAAATACTTAGATATTTCGTTTGACCAGCAGTCAAGGTCAAGATAATAATAACATTAACATAATCATTCACTCCATCATCTCATTATAGTAACTGACCCCTAAGTTCGTAACTTGTATCTAGGGTATCAGAAACTACGCACACACTCATTTACACACACCCAGACCGAGACGAACATTTGTGGTTTATACATAATAACATAATCAATCCCTCTATTACCTCATTACAACGACTGACCCCTCACTAAGTTCGTAACTTGTATCTAGGGTATCACAAACTACGCACACACTCATTCACACACACACAGACCGAGACAAACATGTGTGGTTCACACAAATATTCACCTTATGGATGGCAGTCTGGCATGGTGACCATTCTGCCATCAAGGTCGTTGACAAGAGATATACTTCACCTAAACCTGTTTAGTCATTTTAATGTGTAATATATTAAATTAATGACTGAATGAAAAATGTTTTTAGTGGCTTTGTTAATGTCAAGACAAAGTTAGTGTATTATTTTATTGAAAAATTCATAGGACAGACCATGTCCAAAGCTGGGGCAGGTTACTAGTTTTAAATACTTTTAATTCAATTATGTGTCTGATCTGAATAATCATTAGAATCCTATATTATCCGTGATAAAATGTCATTTTTTTTAACCCACATTGTCCCACTGCTGGGCAAAGGTCTCCCCCAGACATCTCCAACTCTCCCGATACTTCGCAGCCTCCCCCCACCAGCTACTGTCGAAGGCGACCGATCATCCCGCCAATGCTTTCTCGGCCGACCCCGACAACGCCCTCCTTCGGGAACCATTACTGTTGTTATGTGGGCATACTTCATAATAAATGACATATATTTACTAAAAACAATAATGAAACCCTGGCTAAGAATATCATAATTTGATCATGTTTAGAACTGTGGGACTCAGCTCAGCTCAGTAACTCATAATCTAACTTAATTAATATTAACAACACCAAATTGCCGTAGCAGTCGTGGGGGCCGACCCCCGCCAGCGTGGATGAACGGGCCCCCCATGCGCTTCCGCGGGCGCGGCTACGGCCCCGCCGGACCCCCCATGCGAGGTCGGGGCTTCTTTCGAGGTCGCGGGCCACGAGGCTTCGGGCCAAACAACGGACCAAATTATGACAATAACTGGGGTCCAATGGGCCCCCCGCCGCCGGGCATGATGGGGGGTCCGCCGCCGTTCGGCCCTCCTCCCGGGATGATGCCCCCGGGGGGCCCGATGGGTCCTCCGCCTAATATGATGTCGCAGCCGCCCCCGTTTGGGGGGCCGCCCGGTATGCCTCCACCTAATATGGTAAGTTGATTACGATTTTTGGTAAATGGTAATAATTTTGTTTTAGAAAACTGTATTAACCTATATACATAAACATGACATAAGTAACTCCCTCTAACTGCTTCTATCCAAAGCTGAGCACAACATGACACCAACCTAATCTTGTATTTGGCTCATGTAGCTGGCCACTCTCTTCTTCTACGTACCATATGTACCGATTTCGTCATATTCGCATTTCTCGGCTGCGGGTTGAAATACTCTTGCATGTAACTCATCCTTCAGATTATGGTCTTGACTGTAACTGGTCAAGGGATTTTTTAATCACACTTTAGCAGCTGTAACCCATATAAAATAATAAAAAAGTAACATTATCTTTATAAGCAGTTGCTAATATACTTTAGGACTTCCCAATAATCACAACCTTGTCCACCCCACAGCCAGCCCCACCAGAACTGTGGGTAGAAACCAAGTCTGAAGAAGGTAAAGCTTATTACTACCATGTCAGGACCAGAGAGACCACGTGGACCAGGCCGCAGGAGTCTCCCACTTGTAAGGTGGTCACGCAGGGGGAGGTCGAGATTATGGCTGCTTCAGGTGAGATCCTAACTAATATTATAAATGCGAAAGTAACTCTGTCTGTCTGTCTCTCTGTTACCTTTTCACGGCTAAACTACTGCGGCCTTATTTGCGTTACATTTTTAGACCGGTTTAACAAAACCTGGTAAGCATTTTGTCAGTCAAATCTGTCACTTTGACAGTATTCAAAATTGATTGTAAAACCTGGTTTAGTGCTAAACCAGACTAAAAAAGCAACGCAAATAAGGCAGTTGAACTTTAAACTTGATACAGGGGTAGCTTATGGTCCGGAGAAGGACATAGGCTAGGTTTTATCCCGAAATTCCCACGGGATCGGGAACTAAACTAACAGATTTCACAAACGAAAAGGCTCTCAATATTTTTTTATTCTTCATAATCAGAAAATTTATAAAGGATACAAAAACTATTCCGTTTTTTGTATAAATAAATTTTTTTTTTTGTTATCCAGGCCAGATCCCAGGCGTGGGAGGTCCGCAGTCGATGGGCATGTCGGGCCCGGGGCCGATGGGCCCGATGGGCGGGCCGATGGGCGTGATGGCCGGCGGCATGATGATGGGCCAGCCGCCCAACACCGGCCCGCCTTTTATGACGCCGCCGCCCTGGGTTAAAGATGGTAAGTAATTTAAATTCCAATATAATATCAATCTATTAGATTGACGGTGAGGACAGGCTGCGTCCAGTAGACTACTGCTCCCGCACATTACCTCAGGGAGCAGGGGGCATCTGAAAATCAGCCCTTTTCAGGACTCCGGTCTCGGATAACCATCAGCTCAGATGTCACCCTTTTGCTACGACTTATTAATTATATCTATTTGTAAGTTTTGTGTATGTGTTTTAGTAGCAATAAAGATTTTTTTTGAGATTAAAGATTGATTTCATTCATATTTTTGGACGTTTAGCTATTATTGGCAAGCTAAGGGCCTATTTCACCATCTTCAAGTAACGTTCCGAGTATCTACTCACATGTTATGTCTTTGTCACTTGATATAAACTAAAAAAGAGACAAAACTAACTTTACTTGGTGAGTAACTTTACTTGAAGGTCGTGAAATAGGCCCTAAATGTCATTAATTTAGGGCGTAAGTCGAGCGAACAAAGCGAGCAAGTTTTCGGCAACATAGGCCGATTTTTTCTTATTCCTTTACTTATTTTTATTTATTACCTTTTCATGGCTAAACTACTGAACCGATTGACTTGAAATTTGGTACAGGGGTAGCTTATGGACCGGGTAAGAACATAGACTACGTTTTATCCCGAAATTCCCACGGGATCGGGAACTACGCGGGTGAAACCGCGAGGCACAGCTGGTAATACATAAGTGCTATTAATTTGACTGTACATTTCAGCACAAGGACACAACAAACCGGAGACTTCAAATGAAGAGGGACAGAATGAAAATGACGAAATGCCCCCCGGCGAGAACGCGCCACCCAACTTTGGACCCCCAGGTAACAATCAATGTCTTTATCACCTCATTACACCGACAATAGTTATTTATGGTACAAGCGAGTAAAGTTGGTGAATACTTCCGAGGCGCTATTGAGGCCCAAGCCGTCAGGCGAGGGTCTGAAGATAGCCGAGGATAGTAATCATCAATACACGCGTGTACCATACAACGTTTTTCAACACACTTGCGAAGAAAATAATAATAATCATTTTTCGCTAACTAAACAGTTTTCGCGCGCATCCAACACAACAATGGTAATTGGCTATAGACTAAAAGAATATACTTATTAAAAAAAAGATCGAATGAATAGTATCGACCACCAAAAGTAAGGCAACATAGTTGAAGTTTGTTTTTAAAATGTATGGTTTTTTTTTTGGTACCGAAACTTTTAAAAACATAGAAACTTAAAAAATTCTATAGCTCACTTGTGAATAAAACGTGTCATTATTCAACTGTTTTTGCACAAATAAGAGCCCCTTTATGAGCAAGTGTGTTGAAAAATAAATATTTAAGGGGGCTCCCATACAACAAAGTGTCGTGCGCGAGTCCCGACTCGCACTTGGCCGGTATTTTCTATATGCTCGTATTATTCCTGCAGGAGGTTTCCCCGGCGCGTGGAGTAACTGGGGCGGGTGGGCGCCGCCCATGGTCAACCAGCCGCCGCCCAACCTCGCCGCCTCTAGCGCTGGCACTGATACAGGTAACATACATAATATATTTGAAATATTCTATTCACCCCTATTTAAAATTCGAGATACTTAATCACACAGCTAATGTAAACGACGGGTGACAATATAATAGTGAAGTTAGTTTTTATCTTTTGCTTTTATTTAAAAAGTTATGATAAGTCAAAGTTTTTCAAAATCCCGCCGAATTTTATTGTTATTCTACACCGAACAACCGGCGAACGCTGCGATACACAGCTGAGCGCGGTCATCGACCCGAGCCGTCACAGAATACTTGATAGCTAGTGTGCCGTCTGGTAATACGGCATTTATTTAGTATTTTATAAAGATAAATAATCGACTATCATTTTTGTTATTTTTATTGGATATATGGATTCAGTTACTGCTACAGATATTCTGATTTTAATAAGTCCCATCATTTCAAAATAGGGGTGTATGTCGTATATAGTTACAGACGTAATATAGTTATACACTGGACGATGGCTATACGAAACGAAAGCGAATCATGTAATCCCTACTATAATATTATAAATGCGAAAGTAACTCTGTCTGTCTGTTACCTTTTCACGGCTAAACTACTGAACCGATTGACTTGAAATTTTGTACAGGGGTAGCTTATGATCCGGGAAAGGACATAGGCTATGTTTTATTTAAAAATTCCTACAGGATCGGGAACTACGCGTGTGAAACCGCGGGGTACAGCTACTAACATAAATAATATCATTTTTCCCAGGTGCCTCCACACAGATGCCAGTATCTGCCAATAACACGCAGCCAGCTATGAATGAAAATGTACAGCAAGGAGACAGTACGCCACCGACTCAACCGCTACCCAAGAAGGAGGATATGGTTAGTACAACATAACATAATCATTCACTCCATCATCTCATTACAGTAACTGACCCCTAACTAAGTTCATGACTTGGAGCTAGGGTACCAGAAACTACGCACACACTATCCTACTAATTATAAAGCCGAATGTTTGTGAGTGTAGATGTTTGGATGTGTGGATGTTTGTTCCTCTTTCACGCAAAAACTACTGAATGGATTTTAATGAAATTTGGTACAGATGTTCCTCATACCTAGGAATAACACATAGGATTTTATCCCGAAACGCCCATGGGATTGTGTATAATTAATAGTATGTTTTATTGTAACTTTTTGTAGTCACAAATCCTACCAATAGATGGCGCTGTTACTTAATTTTTTAACACACGATGTTGAATTGTGCCGAGATTGTATGATACTACGAGCTACGCATTCTCACGGGAGCGGGTACTACGCGGGTGAAACCGCGGGGCACAGCTAGTTTTTTATAAACAGCTTATTTTTTAACAATTAATTGTAGTAATATTGTTTGTGTTCCTCCCCCAGTTAATCCCAGCATCTCTGATAGCGGCGGCGAGCGCGTGGAGCACGCACCGCGCGCCCGACGGCCGCCTCTACTACTACCACGCGCACTCCCAGGACAGCGTGTGGGACAAGCCGCAGCCGCTGCGGGATCTAGAGGGTAAGGGTAACACTTCTTCTTCTTCGTGTCGATTGACAAGACTTTTTTAACAATCAAGATATACACCCTTATTTTGAAATTGCGATACCTTATCTCACAGCTAATGTAAACGACGGGTGACAATATAATAGTGAAGTTAGTTTTTTTCTTTTGCTTTTATTTAAAAAGTTATGATAAGTCAAAGATTTTCAAAATCCCGCCGAATTTTATTGTTATTCTACACCGAACGCTGCGATACACAGCTGAGCGCGGTCATCGACCCGAGCCGTCACAGAATACTTGATAGCTAGTGTGCCGTCTGGTAATACGACATTTATTTGGTATTTTTTAAAGATAAGTAATCGACTATCATTTTTGATATTTTTATTGGATATATGGATTCAGTTGCGGCTACAGATATTCTGATTTTAATAAGTCCCATATTTTCAAAATAGGGGTGTATATTAGAACACCAATGAGTGGCCACCTCGATGGCGTTAGGTTGGCATGACATAAGGTCATCCAGAGTACATCTATTGGGACATATAACAGGGTAACACTAGGAAATATACACATACTTCTGCTTCTTCTTAGCGTGTCAACTTATATTTTTGAGGACCAGAACTCGGCCACCTATATGGCACTATCAGTGGCCTTGTAAAGGTCCTCGCGTGTGCTGGTGTAGGGACACGCACGGCAAGTTAGGAGATGGGCCATTGTTTGGGGAGAAATGCCACATAGACATGCACTCTATCAATGTGCATGTTCTCCTTGCTTCGGCCTACTTGAGTCCACAGACATCCTACTAATCCTACTAATATTATAAATGCGAAAGTTTGTATGTATGGATGTTTGTTACTCTTTCACGCAAAAACTACTGAATGGATTTTAATGAAACTTTACAATAATCTTGCTTATACATCAGAATAACACATAGGATACTTTTTATCCCAAAATTCCCACGGGAACGGGAACTACGCGGGTGAAGCCGCGGGGCGCTGCTAGTATACTATATAGTTTTTATAGTTATCATGGTTATTAGCACTCAAATTATCATGATTAACGGGATATTTACCATGTATATTATTTGTTGTTGTGAATAATAAAAGGACAAAGAAGAGGGTAGACAGATTTGTCTGCTCTTACACAATTATCAAATCTACCCGCAGTACAGTCCAACAGTTCATCCGTGATCATGGCGCTTGCAACAGCGTCGAAATAACGGAAACTCGAAACAAATAGTATACATGGTAAATATCCCGTTAATTATAATAATTTGAATACACATACTATGTTTCTCATATTTAAAAATATTCAACATGCTTCAACATATTCAATACTAGCTTTACCCCGCACGAAACCTAATCCCGTGTAAATTTCAGGACAAAACATAGCCTATGTCCTTTCCCGGACTATAAACGACCCCTGTACCAAATTTCAAGTCAATCGGTTCAGTAGTTTAGCCGTGAAAAGGTAACAGACAGACTGAGTTACTTTCGCATTTATAATATTAGTTAGGATGTAGCGAAATTATTGAATTTTCATCAATGAAGGCCTGTCGTTTGTGGCTGAAACTAGTGTTTACAACGATAAAAATGACTGAAAGTTAGTAAAAATACTTGAGGCAATCTGTACATATGGACAACTCATAAAAATATTTAGAACTTAAATCTTTGCTTTTAAATATCTGCTTAATGTGACACTGTAGAGCCTTTTACTCCAGAATATTCTTTGTTAGTATGTGTGTTCTCTATCCATATTTAAAGGTTTAGTGCGTCTTGAAAAAATCTAATCTAATTGTCGGTCGAACACTGCCAAAATCTTCGTAGCCCTTTTTAACCCCCGACGCAAAAAGAGGGGTGTTATAAGTTTGACGTGTCTGTGTGTGTGTGTGTGTGTGTGTATCTTTCTGTCTGTGGCATCATAGCTCCCGAACGGATGAACCGATTTCAATTTTGTTTTTTTGTATTAAAGGGGACTTACGTGCGAGTGTTCTTAGACATGTTTGATGAAAATCGGTTGACCCGTTTAAAAGTTATGGGGGTTTGAAAGTAATTGTGTTGGGGGTTTTTTTAATTTAAAATTTTACTTAAATCAGTTATTGAGTCTGTTTATTCATTTACAGAACTGCAAGCCAAGATTTCGGGCGAGAAAGGTGACAGTAATGACAGTAAAAATGACATGGAGGAACTTAAAATGGAAGGTAATTATTATAGAAATACAATAATACCGACTTTCAAGAAAAAATTTCTAAACTGGATACTCCCCCGTTCAGTTACTCCCCCGCCCAGTTACTCCCCCGTACAGTAACTCCCCCGTACAGTAACTCCCCCGTCCAGTAACTCCCCCGTACAGTAACTACCCCTTCCAGTAATTCTCCCGTCCAGTTACTCCCCCGTACAGTAACTCCCCCGCCCAGTACCCCCGTCCGGGTACTCCCCCGTCCAGTAACTCCCCCGTCCAGTAACTCCCCCGTCCGGTAATTCCTCCGACCGGGTACCCCCCGTCCAGTAACTCCCCCGTCCAGTAATTCCTCTGATCGGGTACTCCCCCGTCTAGTAACTCCCCCGTCCAGCAACTCCCCCGTCTAGCAATTCCCTCGTCCGGGAACTCCCCCGTCCAGCAACTCCCCCGTCCAGCAACTCCCCCGTCCAGCAACTCCCCCGTCTAGTAACTCCCCCGTCCAGTATCTCCCCGTCCAGTAACTCCCCCGTCTAGTAACTTCCCCATCCAGTAACTCCCCTGTCAAGTAACTCCCCCGTCCGGGTACCCCCTCGTCCAGTAAATTCCCCGTCCAGTAACACCCCCGTCCAGTAACTCCCCTGACCAGTAACTCCCCCTTCCGGGTTCTCTCCCGTCCAGTAACTCCCCCGTCCAGTAACTACCCCGTCTGGGTACTCCCCCGTCCAGTAACTCTCCCTTCCAGTAACTCCCCCTTTTAGTGACTAACTCCCCCGTCCGGGTACTTCCCTGTGCAGTAACTCCCCCGTTCAGTAACCCCCTCGTCCAGTAACTTCCACGTCCAGTAACTCCCCCGTCTGGTTACTCCCCCGTCCAGTAACTAACACCCCCGTCCAGTATCTCCCCGTCCAGTAACTCCCCCGTCCAGTATCTCCCCGTCCAGTAACTCCCTCGTCTAGTAACTTCCCCATCCAGCAACTCCCCCGTCTAGTAACTCCCCCGTCCAGTATCTCCCCGTCCAGTAACTCCCCCGTCTAGTAACTTCCCCATCCAGTAACTCCCCTGTCAAGTAACTCCCCCGTCCGGGTACCCCCTCGTCCAGTAAATTCCCCGTCCAGTAACACCCCCGTCCAGTAACTCCCCTGACCAGTAACTCCCCCTTCCGGGTTCTCTCCCGTCCAGTAACTCCCCCGTCCAGTAACTACCCCGTCTGGGTACTCCCCCGTCCAGTAACTCTCCCTTCCAGTAACTCCCCCTTTTAGTGACTAACTCCCCCGTCCGGGTACTTCCCTGTGCAGTAACTCCCCCGTTCAGTAACCCCCTCGTCCAGTAACTTCCACGTCCAGTAACTCCCCCGTCTGGTTACTCCCCCGTCCAGTAACTAACACCCCCGTCCAGTATCTCCCCGTCCAGTAACTCCCCCGTCCAGTATCTCCCCGTCCAGTAACTCCCTCGTCTAGTAACTTCCCCATCCAGTAACTCCCCTGTCAAGTAACTCCCCCGTCCGGGTACCCCCTCGTCCAATAAATTCCCCGTACAGTAACACCCCCGTCCAGTAACTCCCCTGACCAGTAACTCCCCCTTCCGGGTTCTCTCCCGTCCAGTAACTCCCCCGTCCAGTAACTACCCCGTCTGGGTACTCCCCCGTCCAGTAACTCTCCCTTCCAGTAACTCCCCCTTTTAGTGACTAACTCCCCCGTCCGGGTACTTCCCTGTGCAGTAACTCCCCCGTTCAGTAACCCCCTCGTCCAGTAACTTCCACGTCCAGTAACTCCCCCGTCTGGTTACTCCCCCGTCCAGTAACTAACACCCCCTCCCAGTAACTCCCCCCGTCCAGTAACTCCCCCGTCCAGCAACTCCCCGCCCAGTAACTCCCCCGTCCGGGTACTCCCCGTCCGTTACTCCCCCTTCCAGTAACTCCCCCGTCCGGGTACTCCCCCTCCGTTACTCCTCCGTCCAGTAACTCCCTAAAAGTATTTATATTTTGTCTATATCTGTAGTACAAGCTTTGCTCAGTTTGGGACTAAAATGGCGATGTGTTATGTGTGTCCGAATATATATATATTCATATATTAATCAGACCCAGAATCGTCTGCCGAATCTATGGCGGCGGCCGCTGAGAGGTTGGAACGCGAGCGACAAGAGCGCGAGCGAGCGGAGCGCGAGCAGGCCGAGCGGGAGCGAGCGGACAGAGAAAAGCAAGATAAGCAGAAAGCGAAGCAGGACATGACGCGACCTATATCAATTACGCATATATCTGGGACGCCTTGGTGAGTTACTTTATCTGACGGTAACTTTACCGATGTGTTTCCTAGTTTCGATTTTGAATGTACGTTCGACGCTCTTAGGCTGCGTTTCTACAGAAGTTGAGCTACGCGGAGCTGAGCAGAGACTTCACATTGCTCAAAATACATTTCTCATCTCCATTCCGATTCAGTGTTAGCGGAGTTGGGAAGATTTACATGGAAAGTATAGTGCGCTGAGATGGGCGGAGTGGTGTCGCTTAGTGGAGCTGTGCCAGGTGAGGCGGCTGAACTACGCGCAGTTCCTCTTCTGTGGAAACGCACAGTTACGGTGTAGAAAAACGTTGTTCAAAAAACTGTTGTGTGCTTCGTGACCAATCCGCTCTCGGCCTGTGGTTGAACAAAGCCTGAATCGCCCTCATTTAGTGTAGGCTCAAGTCCCTCGCTGATGATGATGACTCCCCCTTCTCTGTAGGTGCGTGGTGTGGACGGGCGACGGGCGCGTGTTCTTCTACGACGCCAAGGCGCGCGCCTCTGTGCGCGAGCGGCCCGCCGCGCTCGTAGGGCGGGCGGACGTCGACAAGGCCGTGTGTAGTCCGCCGGCAGCACTGAGAGACTTACAGGTACACACACACACACACACACACACACACACACACACACACACACAGCCCTCTGTGCGCGAGCGGCCCGCCGCGCTCGTAGGGCGGGCGGACGTCGACAAGGCCGTGTGTAGTCCGCCGGCAGCACTGAGAGACTTACAGGTACACACACACACACACACACACACAGCCCTCCGTGCGCGAGCGGCCCGCCGCGCTCGTAGGGCGGGCGGACGTCGACAAGGCCGTGTGTAGTCCGCCGGCAGCACTGAGAGACTTACAGGTACACACACACACACACACACACACACAGCCCTCCGTGCGCGAGCGGCCCGCCGCGCTCGTAGGGCGGGCGGACGTCGACAAGGCCGTGTGTAGTCCGCCGGCAGCACTGAGAGACTTACAGGTACACACACACACAGCCCTCCGTGCGCGAGCGGCCCGCCGCGCTCGTAGGGCGGGCGGACGTCGACAAGGCCGTGTGTAGTCCGCCGGCAGCACTGAGAGACTTACAGGTACACACACACACACACACACACACACACACACACACAGCCCTCTGTGCGCGAGCGGCCCGCCGCGCTCGTAGGGCGGGCGGACGTCGACAAGGCCGTGTGTAGTCCGCCGGCAGCACTGAGAGACTTACAGGTACACACACACACACACACACACACACACACAGCCCTCCGTGCGCGAGCGGCCCGCCGCGCTCGTAGGGCGGGCGGACGTCGACAAGGCCGTGTGTAGTCCGCCGGCAGCACTGAGAGACTTACAGGTACACACACACACACACACACACACACACACACACAGCCCTCCGTGCGCGAGCGGCCCGCCGCGCTCGTAGGGCGGGCGGACGTCGACAAGGCCGTGTGTAGTCCGCCGGCAGCACTGAGAGACTTACAGGTACACACACACACACACACACACAGCCCTCTGTGCGTGAGCGGCCCGCCGCGCTCGTAGGGCGGGCGGACGTCGACAAGGCCGTGTGTAGTCCGCCGGCAGCACTGAGAGACTTACAGGTACACACACACACACACACACACACACACACACAGCCCTCCGTGCGCGAGCGGCCCGCCGCGCTCGTAGGGCGGGCGGACGTCGACAAGGCCGTGTGTAGTCCGCCGGCAGCACTGAGAGACTTACAGGTACACACACACACACACACACACACACACACACACACACAGCCCTCCGTGCGCGAGCGGCCCGCCGCGCTCGTAGGGCGGGCGGACGTCGACAAGGCCGTGTGTAGTCCGCCGGCAGCACTGAGAGACTTACAGGTACACACACACACACACACACACACACACACACACACACACACACACACACACACACACACACACACACAGCCCTCCGTGCGCGAGCGGCCCGCCGCGCTCGTAGGGCGGGCGGACGTCGACAAGGCCGTGTGTAGTCCGCCGGCAGCACTGAGAGACTTACAGGTACACACACACACACACACACACACAGCCCTCCGTGCGCGAGCGGCCCGCCGCGCTCGTAGGGCGGGCGGACGTCGACAAGGCCGTGTGTAGTCCGCCGGCAGCACTGAGAGACTTACAGGTACACACACACACACACAGCCCTCCGTGCGCGAGCGGCCCGCCGCGCTCGTAGGGCGGGCGGACGTCGACAAGGCCGTGTGTAGTCCGCCGGCAGCACTGAGAGACTTACAGGTACACACACACACACACACACACACACACAGCCCTCCGTGCGCGAGCGGCCCGCCGCGCTCGTAGGGCGGGCGGACGTCGACAAGGCCGTGTGTAGTCCGCCGGCAGCACTGAGAGACTTACAGGTACACACACACACACACACACACACACACACACACACACAGCCCTCCGTGCGCGAGCGGCCCGCCGCGCTCGTAGGGCGGGCGGACGTCGACAAGGCCGTGTGTAGTCCGCCGGCAGCACTGAGAGACTTACAGGTACACACACACACACACACACACACACAGCCCTCCGTGCGCGAGCGGCCCGCCGCGCTCGTAGGGCGGGCGGACGTCGACAAGGCCGTGTGTAGTCCGCCGGCAGCACTGAGAGACTTACAGGTACACACACACACACACACACACACACAGCCCTCTGTGCGCGAGCGGCCCGCCGCGCTCGTAGGGCGGGCGGACGTCGACAAGGCCGTGTGTAGTCCGCCGGCAGCACTGAGAGACTTACAGGTACACACACACACACACACACACACACAGCCCTCCGTGCGCGAGCGGCCCGCCGCGCTCGTAGGGCGGGCGGACGTCGACAAGGCCGTGTGTAGTCCGCCGGCAGCACTGAGAGACTTACAGGTACACACACACACACACACACACACAGCCCTCCGTGCGCGAGCGGCCCGCCGCGCTCGTAGGGCGGGCGGACGTCGACAAGGCCGTGTGTAGTCCGCCGGCAGCACTGAGAGACTTACAGGTACACACACACACACACACACACACAGCCCTCCGTGCGCGAGCGGCCCGCCGCGCTCGTAGGGCGGGCGGACGTCGACAAGGCCGTGTGTAGTCCGCCGGCAGCACTGAGAGACTAACAGGTACACACACACACACAGCCCTCCGTGCGCGAGCGGCCCGCCGCGCTCGTAGGGCGGGCGGACGTCGACAAGGCCGTGTGTAGTCCGCCGGCAGCACTGAGAGACTTACAGGTACACACACACACACACACACACACACACACACACACACACACACACACACACACACACAGCCCTCCGTGCGCGAGCGGCCCGCCGCGCTCGTAGGGCGGGCGGACGTCGACAAGGCCGTGTGTAGTCCGCCGGCAGCACTGAGAGACTTACAGGTACACACACACACACACACACACACAGCCCTCCGTGCGCGAGCGGCCCGCCGCGCTCGTAGGGCGGGCGGACGTCGACAAGGCCGTGTGTAGTCCGCCGGCAGCACTGAGAGACTTACAGGTACACACACACACACACACACACACACACACACACACACACAGCCCTCCGTGCGCGAGCGGCCCACCGCGCTCGTAGGGCGGGCGGACGTCGACAAGGCCGTGTGTAGTCCGCCGGCAGCACTGAGAGACTTACAGGTACACACACACACACACACACACACACACACACACACACACACACACACAGCCCTCCGTGCGCGAGCGGCCCGCCGCGCTCGTAGGGCGGGCGGACGTCGACAAGGCCGTGTGTAGTCCGCCGGCAGCACTGAGAGACTTACAGGTACACACACACACACACACACACACAGCCCTCCGTGCGCGAGCGGCCCGCCGCGCTCGTAGGGCGGGCGGACGTCGACAAGGCCGTGTGTAGTCCGCCGGCAGCACTGAGAGACTTACAGGTACACACACACACACACAGCCCTCCGTGCGCGAGCGGCCCGCCGCGCTCGTAGGGCGGGCGGACGTCGACAAGGCCGTGTGTAGTCCGCCGGCAGCACTGAGAGACTTACAGGTACACACACACACACACACACACACAGCCCTCCGTGCGCGAGCGGCCCGCCGCGCTCGTAGGGCGGGCGGACGTCGACAAGGCCGTGTGTAGTCCGCCGGCAGCACTGAGAGACTTACAGGTACACACACACACACACACACACACACACACACACACACACAGCCCTCCGTGCGCGAGCGGCCCGCCGCGCTCGTAGGGCGGGCGGACGTCGACAAGGCCGTGTGTAGTCCGCCGGCAGCACTGAGAGACTTACAGGTACATACACACACACACACACACACACACACACACACACACACAGCCCTCCGTGCGCGAGCGGCCCGCCGCGCTCGTAGGTTGGGCGGACGTCGACAAGGCCGTGTGTAGTCCGCCGGCAGCACTGAGAGACTTACAGGTACACACACACACACACACACACACACACACACACAGCCCTCCGTGCGCGAGCGGCCCGCCACGCTCGTAGGGCGGGCGGACGTCGACAAGGCCGTGTGTAGTCCGCCGGCAGCACTGAGAGACTTACAGGTACACACACACACACACACACACAGCCCTCCGTGCGCGAGCGGCCCGCCGCGCTCGTAGGGCGGGCGGACGTCGACAAGGCCGTGTGTAGTCCGCCGGCAGCACTGAGAGACTTACAGGTACACACACACACACACAGCCCTCCGTGCGCGAGCGGCCCGCCGCGCTCGTAGGGCGGGCGGACGTCGACAAGGCCGTGTGTAGTCCGCCGGCAGCACTGAGAGACTTACAGGTACACACACACACACACACACACAGCCCTCCGTGCGCGAGCGGCCCGCCGCGCTCGTAGGGCGGGCGGACGTCGACAAGGCCGTGTGTAGTCCGCCGGCAGCACTGAGAGACTTACAGGTACACACACACACACACACACACACACACAGCCCTCCGTGCGCGAGCGGCCCGCCGCGCTCGTAGGGCGGGCGGACGTCGACAAGGCCGTGTGTAGTCCGCCGGCAGCACTGAGAGACTTACAGGTACACACACACACACACACAGCCCTCCGTGCGCGAGCGGCCCGCCGCGCTCGTAGGGCGGGCGGACGTCGACAAGGCCGTGTGTAGTCCGCCGGCAGCACTGAGAGACTTACAGGTACATACACACACACACACACACACACACACACACACACACACACACACACACACACACAGCCCTCCGTGCGCGAGCGGCCCGCCGCGCTCGTAGGGCGGGCGGACGTCGACAAGGCCGTGTGTAGTCCGCCGGCAGCACTGAGAGACTTAAAGGTACACACACACACACACACAGCCCTCCGTGCGCGAGCGGCCCGCCGCGCTCGTAGGGCGGGCGGACGTCGACAAGGCCGTGTGTAGTCCGCCGGCAGCACTGAGAGACTTACAGGTACACACACACACACACACACACACACACAGCCCTCCGTGCGCGAGCGGCCCGCCGCGCTCGTAGGGCGGGCGGACGTCGACAAGGCCGTGTGTAGTCCGCCGGCAGCACTGAGAGACTTACAGGTACACACACACACACACACAGCCCTCCGTGCGCGAGCGGCCCGCCGCGCTCGTAGGGCGGGCGGACGTCGACAAGGCCGTGTGTAGTCCGCCGGCAGCACTGAGAGACTTACAGGTACACACACACACACACACACACACAGCCCTCCGTGCGCGAGCGGCCCGCCGCGCTCGTAGGGCGGGCGGACGTCGACAAGGCCGTGTGTAGTCCGCCGGCAGCACTGAGAGACTTACAGGTACACACACACACACACACACACACAGCCCTCCGTGCGCGAGCGGCCCGCCGCGCTCGTAGGGCGGGCGGACGTCGACAAGGCCGTGTGTAGTCCGCCGGCAGCACTGAGAGACTTACAGGTACACACACACACACACACAGCCCTCCGTGCGCGAGCGGCCCGCCGCGCTCGTAGGGCGGGCGGACGTCGACAAGGCCGTGTGTAGTCCGCCGGCAGCACTGAGAGACTTACAGGTACACACACACACACACACAGCCCTCCGTGCGCGAGCGGCCCGCCGCGCTCGTAGGGCGGGCGGACGTCGACAAGGCCGTGTGTAGTCCGCCGGCAGCACTGAGAGACTTACAGGTACATACACACACACACACACACACACACACACACACACACACACACACACACACAGCCCTCCGTGCGCGAGCGGCCCGCCGCGCTCGTAGGGCGGGCGGACGTCGACAAGGCCGTGTGTAGTCCGCCGGCAGCACTGAGAGACTTAAAGGTACACACACACACACACACAGCCCTCCGTGCGCGAGCGGCCCGCCGCGCTCGTAGGGCGGGCGGACGTCGACAAGGCCGTGTGTAGTCCGCCGGCAGCACTGAGAGACTTACAGGTACACACACACACACATACACACACACACAGCCCTCCGTGCGCGAGCGGCCCGCCGCGCTCGTAGGGCGGGCGGACGTCGACAAGGCCGTGTGTAGTCCGCCGGCAGCACTGAGAGACTTACAGGTACACACACACACACACACACACACACACACACACAGCCCTCAGTGCGCGAGCGGCCCGCCGCGCTTGTAGGGCGGGCGGACGTCGACAAGGCCGTGTGTAGTCCGCCGGCAGCACTGAGAGACCTACAGGTACATACACACACACACACACACACACACAGCCCTCCGTGCGCGAGCGGCCCGCCGCGCTCGTAGGGCGGGCGGACGTCGACAAGGCCGTGTGTAGTCCGCCGGCAGCACTGAGAGACTTACAGGTACACACACACACACACACACACAGCCCTCCGTGCGCGAGCGGCCCGCCGCGCTCGTAGGGCGGGCGGACGTCGACAAGGCCGTGTGTAGTCCGCCGGCAGCACTGAGAGACTTACAGGTACACACACACACACACACACACACACAGCCCTCCGTGCGCGAGCGGCCCGCCGCGCTCGTAGGGCGGGCGGACGTCGACAAGGCCGTGTGTAGTCCGCCGGCAGCACTGAGAGACTTACAGGTACACACACACACAGCCCTCCGTGCGCGAGCGGCCCGCCGCGCTCGTAGGGCGGGCGGACGTCGACAAGGCCGTGTGTAGTCCGCCGGCAGCACTGAGAGACTTACAGGTACACATACACACACACACACACACACACACGCACACGCCCCAAGGCGAGCGCCTGAGTAGGTCAACTGCGGATGCGCCAGGCAGTGACAACCTACACATGTATCAAACTGTTTCTGTAATGTGTCCTTGTGTGTGTAAGTGCAATAAATCTATCTCTCTCCCCCTAGCGAGAAGAAGCCCCGGCCTCCACCCCCGCCCCGGCGCCGACGCCGGCCCCCGCGCTGACCCCCGCGCCGGCCCCGGCGGCCCCCAACGGGGACAACAAGCGCCCCGCGGACTCGGACACGGAGGACTCGGAGCCAGAACCAGCCAAGAAACCGAAGCAGGAGGAGAGTGAGTGGACTATTTTTTTAGATGATTTCTCCATCGCCAGATAACTTTTGTTCTGACTGACACACTGGGGATAAATATCCCAGTCATGACTCTTCTAAATGTTTTGTTATTTGCTAGTTAGCCAAGAAATAGAATTAGTTCTTGGGTGTCACCTTTTTACATTGAAAGAAGAACTGATTTTTCTGTTTTTTCTCCTAATTCCCACTAGATATTCGTATTGCCTTGTGGGAATTATAATTATTAGTTAATAAGAAGAATTAGAATTAGGAGTTTAGATATTATATTGTAATATCTATTCTAACGTGTAATTCCTCCTAGTGACCGACCTATTATACCCCTGCCGTGGCTTTCTTCCTATATTCCTAGTCGTGGTTGACCACTTATACCCCTGCCGTGGCTTTCCTCCTTAATGCCTAGTCGTGGCTGACCTCTTCCGTTAAGGCCTCGTTGTGGCCGATTTCGTATATCTCTGTCGTGACCGAGCTAGGTTATCCCTGTCGTGGTTTCCTTCCTATTAGCCCACTCGTAGCCGTGTCTGTATTCGTGCCATTCTGTCTCCGCAGAGATGGTGCAGATGGGCGCGGCGGCGGCGATGGAGGCGGAGGTGCGCGCGGCGCGCGAGCGCGGCGTGGTGCCGCACGAGCAGCGCCTGCGCTCCTTCCTCGCCATGCTGCACGAGAAGCAGGTCTCCGCCTTCTCCACCTGGGAGAAGGAGCTGCACAAGATCGTCTTCGACCCGCGCTACCTCATGCTCAACTCCAAGGAGCGCCGCCAGGTCACATTCACACTCCACCACCACACACAGGCCTTACCTCCTACTATTCCTCATCTTGAACACTTCTTCACAGGTATTCGACCAGTACGTGCGTTACAGAGCAGAGGATGAGCGAAAGGAGAAGAAGAACAGACTCAACCAGAAGAAAATGGCGTTTGTAACTCTCATGGAGGATGCTAAGCTACACTCCAAGTGAGTATGAGGGCATTAGCTCAGCTGCTATTGGTCGTAGCGTGATGTTATAGCCTATAGCCTTCCTCGATAAATGGGCTATCTAACACTGAAAGAATTTTTCAAATCGGACCAGTAGTTCCTGAGATTAGCGCGTTCAAACATACTTTTCAGCGTGATAATCCTTACTTCCTAACTAATATTATAAACGCGAAAGTAACTCTGTCTGTTACCTTTTCACGGCTAAACTACTGAATCGATTGACTTGAAATTTGGTACAGGGGTAGCTTATAGTCCGGGAGAGGACATAGGCTATTTTTATCCCGAAATTCCCATGGGATCGGGTACTATGCGGATAAAACGGACATATTTGACGACCTCGATGGCAGAGTGGTCACCATGCTGAACTGTCATCCGTAAGATTGCGGGTTCGATTCCCGTGCGGGGTGAATATTTGTGTCAACTACAAATGTTTGTCTCGGTTTGGGTGTGTGTGAGTGTGTGCGTAGTTTTTGATACCCTAGATACAAGTTACGGACTTAGTTAGGGGTCAGTTACTGTAATGAGATGATGGAGGGAATGATTATGTTATGTATGTTATACTAGCTGTGCCCCGCGGTTTCACCCGCGTAGTTCCCGATCCCGTGGGAATTTAGAGATAAAACGTAGCCTATGTTCTTTCCCGGACCATAAGCTACCTCTGTACCAAATTTCAAGTCAATCGGTTCAGTAGTTTAGCCGTGAAAAGGTAACAGACAGACAGAGTTACTTTCGCATTTATAATATTAGTAGGGATTAGTATGGATCACTAATGATAATACCCTTTTCAGATCATCATTCTCGGAGTTCTCAGCGAAATACAGCCGCGACGAACGTTACAAAGGTATCGAGAAGAGCCGCAACAGAGAGACGTACTTCAACGAGTACCTCGCGGAGGTGAGACGGAGAGAGAAGGAGGAGAAGGAGAAAAAGAGAGAACAGGTCAGTGGGACGTCCGCACTCGACGGAGGCTGGAGGGCAAATGACATAGGACGCTATTTTGTACAGTCGGCGTTAGAGAAACGGTACCTTATTGGTTCTTCTCGGCTGATGTAATTTCCGTATCGGTGGTAGTGGTTCGGTCGTAATTCACACGAAAGTTCATACGTTGACTTGTAGCTATCTATCTCTGTCACACCTGTGTACATTATAATGCGTCCTGCTCGCACATTGAATCCGTGAGCCGGGCTTTAGCTACATTTGACGTTCATAAGTGCCTCATTGAGGCCATAACTGAAAATTATTTTTGATTTTTAATGTTGGTTACTCATTTTGGTATGATTACTTTACTCGGGAAGTAAAGTCTCGATTAAATCTAGAATATTATTCATCATCATCATCAGGAGCTCGAGCCTACCCTGAATTAAGAATATCACTATCACTACATAGTATAAAACAAAGTCGCTTTCTCTGTCTCTATGTCCTTATGTATGCTTAGATCTTTAAAACTACGCAACGGATTTTGATGCGGTTTGTTTTAATAGATAGAGTGATTCAGTGGGAAGGTTTTTAGCATAAATTTATCCCCATATTCCTATGGGAACGGGAACTACGCGGGTGAAACCGCGGGGCGGCGCTAGTTATTAATGTGACAAAATTTTAATAAATTATTTGATTTGATTGTATGACAATTATGGTACCTTTTCTCTGACGCTGATTGTACATAGCATCGCGGTTTAGTCCATTATATACTAATAATATTACATAAAAAAATGTGTGTACAGCTGGATGTTTGTTACTCTTTCACGCATACATTACTGTACCGATTTAGATGAAATTTAGTGCAGATGTTACCCAAAACTGGGAGTTAAACATAGGATACTATTTATCCTGAAATTCCCATGGGATTGGAATTTAAGAGGATGCTTTTTATCCCGAAATTACCTTGGGATAAACGCATTACATAAGATACTTTTTATCCCATAATTCCCACGGGATTGTGTTTATCGCGGGTAAAACAGCAAGATGGTGATAGTCTGTATATAAAAGAGGCAACTTACTGACTGACTGACTGATCATATCAATACAGCTAAAACTACTGAACCGATCGCTCTATATGTAGTTATGATGATGTAAGCATTTGCCAAAATGCGGATAAAACTGCAGGCTAATAGCAAGTTTATGATATTTTATACTTTGGGATATATTTTTATACCATGGGATATAGTTTTATCCCGCGGTAATATATGTTTACAATTTAAAATGTTATACTATACTTTCTCGTGATATGAAATTGAAAATTGATTTAATATAATTGAATTTATATGCGAATTTTAATTTAATGGTTGTGATATGGCAAGGGTTCGAATCCTGGTTTAACACGTTTTTATTATATTTTTGGTGGTATTTGTATGTATGTATGTCCAAAGATAATTTCATACAAGATTTTTTATTTTATCCCTAATGGGATAAAAATATTGTCTGGGATAAAAGATTTATCCTTGGGGACAAAAATTGACATATTTCATAATAATAATGTTTTTTTAATATGTTTTTATTATTGTAATATAACTGTGTAACTTAATGAACTTTTTTTCAGAGATGTTTCAAATTGCAAACAAAATAACGGGTTCGATTCCCGTTTTTGTCAATTGGGATTCGATACCCAATTTTGTCTTTTTTATTGTATTTTTGCTCAATGTTTGCTGTGCAATTTTTGATTAAATATTTTGTAAAGATAACTATTATTTTGAATTAAAATTTTGATAATATCCAATTTATATTTCGTACATGAGTAATATTATTATATTTTCACATGTCTATGAAGTATTGAGTTTTTTTAAAGAATATATTCAAAAATAAATAATAATACTTATGCACGTTTTGTTAATTAAATTCTTTGACTTAATATTATTATAATATCTTTTTTGAAAATTCCTATAGTTTGGCTATTGTGGTTCATTATTATGGCTTTACTTAATAATTTAATAAAATAATAAATAAATATTTAATTCAAAGAAAACTTATAACTGATGTACTCGACAAAACATTTGTTCAAAAAAATTAAATATGAATTCAAAATCGAAAACACTTGATCAAAATATTCAAAAAAATAAAATACGAGTTCAAAATCGGGAGATTTACTAGGAATGTCAGGATTAGAAATCAAGGAATGTACATGCGGAAGTTTCTAATTGGAATTTACTAGGAAAGCCACGACTGGGAAAAATGAGAAATTGGGAATATGCTGGTAAATCTATGATTGGGTTTGCTTAGTTAATTATTACTAAATACGAGGAATTTCACAATTGGGGTGAACTAGGAAATGCATAATTAGGATTTACTAAGAAAGTTGTGTTTTCATTATAAAATTGAGTGGGATATGAGAGGAAAGATAATTACTAGGAAAGGTGTGCTTGAGTTACGAAACGTAATATGTTTGGGATATACCGAGAAAGCCACGACTGGGAAATACTGAGAAAGCCACGACTGGGAAATACTGGGAAAGCCACGACTGGGAATTACTAGAAAAAGCCACGACTGGGAAATACTGGGAATGCCACGACTGGGAAATACTGGGAAAGCCACGACTGGGAAATACTAGGAAAAGCGTGATTTTGAAATACTATGAAAGGTTTGATTGGGAAATACAAGGAAGGCTGGTTGTGCGTTGTTTTTAATATGTATGACTGTGTATATCATTCATACGGCTAATGGTAGTGTGTTAGCAGACTAACACACTCACCGTTAGCCGTATGACACGCCACAGCGTGGTATTGTGAAATACGTTTGTCAGTCCGCCTGTTTGTTTGTTTGTCAATTCAATTTGTTTGTGACGTAGCTTAGATTTTTTATTTGCTAAAAAATTATGCGTTTCAAAATTTTGGTGTTGAATATATTCGTTGAAAGTTGTGGCGATAACTGATTCAAATGTATCTTCCAAAAAATCGTCATAGCGAGAAGTTTTCTTCGTTTTTCGGACTCTATTTTGAATCTTTTGTGCGTACAACGATTCTTTTTTGTTATACTTGAAATGTTACATACAAATATATCTTAAAAAGCCATACTAACGAACCACAGTAGCCCTTAGTCCTCGCTACCTATACATCTATACATCATCCTGTATGTGGCACCAGCGGCGGCCCGTAGCGCGGCGGCGGCGGCGGCGGCGGGCGCGGGGGGTGGCCATTTGATGGGGGGGAGGTAATACTATGGGCGGGGCATTATCGACTCTGTAGGTGTTGGAATAATGTTCAAATTGGCTTGTATTATATCCCCTCGGGATAGCCTACTCAGATGAGATATATGCAATAGAATAACATCCAAACCAGGTCATATACATTGAGCCTACCCTGGTTAAGATTCTGGTCGTAGGCCTTAAAAAATTTGGTCATTATATCAAAATAATTATCCAGTTTTCGTTCAGTCGTTTTCAAGTTATGACCAAAGGAAAAAGAAAACTAATTGTTATTATCATCATTTATCATCAACAGCCTGTATGTGTCCACTGCTGGACATAGGCCTCCAACTCGGGCCAATGTGCCCTTAATTTTTATATCGAGACACATATCACACACCTAGACCCAAACTAAGCAATACTTGTACTATGGATACCAGACAACGGATACATAGTCAAAGATCCTTTATTCAGTTAGGGCTCAATGAGGCACTTATGAACGTCAAAATTGATTCTACCACCGATTCGGAAATTATATCAGCCGAGAAGAATCGGCAAGAAACTCGTGAACACATAGTATATTATATGCCGTACATATAAAACATTTAAAATCCTTTTTTACATACGAGAGCTTTATTTTGACTTTATTTCATGGGTCTCCCCTCTGAAAATATAACATAAAATGTTCCTATTTATCAATGAATTTTCAATCTTATTTCAACGCCTACAAGATCCATAATGCTTCATATGAAGTATTTATAGATCTATATACTATTTTATATCATAAATAAATGGTTATTTAAAAGATTTATTGTACGATCTAAGGATTAATATTTTTTCAGTGGCAATAAGTATATAAAATACTCGAAGGATAATTAAAGGATAAAAGCATATATGATATATACAATCGTCAAATGGTCACCCTGTATCCTCACAAATATATAAGGTTAGATATACAATAAGATGACAAATACAGATAAAGATTATATAAAATATATATTTCATTATATATATTATATGAGCATATATAAAATTTGAATTAGTATATAATAATGTATTGTATTTGGAGCGGTATATAAATATATAGCTTAAATAATTTTCTATTTATAAATGTAGAAAATAAAAAATAATTTATTCAATTAAGGCCTCAATGAGGCACTTATGAAGGTCACTGAATCTACCACCGATTCGGAATTACATCAGCCGAGAAGAATCGGCAAGAAACTCGGGCTGGTATTTTTAAAATAAAATATAAATTAAAAAATTAAAAATCCCCAACACAATTACTTTCCAACCCCCATAACTAAACGGGTCAACCGATTTTCATCAAACGTCTCCTTTAATACAAAAAAAAACTAAATTAAAATCGGTTCATCCGTTCGGGAACTATGATGCTACAGACAGACAGATACACACACACAGACACGTCAAACTTATAACACCCCTCTTTTTGCGTCGGGGGTTAAAAATACAAATGTTATAGACCTCTCCAGTTAACCAACTTTTATTATGAAAGAGAATTTTGACCATAATACCATATTCCTGACTCCACCAACCGGTTGCAGCGGAGGACCAGCGCTGGTCTACGCAAATAGTCCAGCATCATGCTGAGTTGCTACCATTTTATGGCCACTATTTTATGTACTTTTTAATTGTAAGTCATTTTAAGCTAACTTGGTCACAAATAAAAAAATTTGTATTTGTATATTTTTGATTAAACTAACTGAAAATGAGTGACAGAATTGCTTTCGAGTGCTCTAACTGCCCGTAACGACTGTCGATGATGTTAGTACAACAACCGGGACCGATTAAACGGGCATGCCGAAGTATGCCAACCATCCTGCCCCCCTAGCATGACTGTGCGTTATAAAATAGACACCACGAAATAATATCGATTTCGCGAGCATGACCAAATGAATTACGGCGTGGACCGATATGAAAAATTAAATATGGCGGCTATATTTATTATATTTTGACAGTTGGATGTCGATAAATAGTTATATATCGATTTCGCGAGCATGACCAAATGTCATAAAATTTATTACGTGGTAAAATTAAATATGGCGGAAATTTTTAACATATTTTGACAGTTGGATGTCGATAAATCGCGTTTTCGAAGTCATGTTAGCCTAGCTGGTTGTCTGCCTTGGCTATATAGCCTATAGCGTTCCTCAATAAATGGGCTGTCCAACACTAAAATATTTGTTCAATATGAACCAGTAGTTCCTGAGATTTCGGAGCGTTTAACCAAACTTTTCAGCTTTGTGGTATAAGCAATTAGTTTTAAAAAACCTAGACCACAGCGCCCTCTATAGACCCCAATTATATTCTATAATAAATAATTATCCAGTTGTACGCATATGTACGAAAATATATCATAATTCTTTTTCGCAGAAAACTGCGCCTCCTATAGTCCCGAATTATCATTCAAATCTATCCACTTGAATCCAAATTATGCGAAAATATACACCCCTATTTTGAAAATATGGGACTTATTAAAATCAGAATATCTGTAGCAGTAACTGAATCCATATATCCAATAAAAATATCAAAAATTATAGTCGATTACTTATCTTTAAAAAATACTAAATAAATGCCGTATTACCAGACGGCACACTAGCTATCAAGTATTCTGTGACGGTTTGGGTCGATGACCGCGCTCAGCTGTGTATCGCAGCGTTCGCCTGTTGTTCGGTGTAGAATAACAATAAAATTCGGCGGGATTTTGAAAAGCTTTGACTTATCATAACTTTTTAAATAAAAGCAAAAGAAAAAAACTAACTTCACTATTATATTGTCACCCGTCGTTTACATTAGCTGTGTGATTAAGTATCTCGAATTCAAAATAGGGGTGTATATAATAAGAAATTATAAACATGCATTCCTACACTTCTTTTTTTATTTATAATTTAACTACATACATACTACTGAACCATTTTCTAACCGACAACAATACAATATGGCGGAGAAACAAAGATGGCAGATTAGTAATATATTAAGGTACCCCATTTTTTTTAAATATATTTTTACCAAATACTATTTAAATAAAGTTACCAGTTCAAAAATATATTAAATACCGCTCCAAATAAAATACAGAAACAAAAATAAATCGATTATTATTATATAAATAAAAGTCCCCAAAGATAGTAGAATTAATGCATGTCAAAGGCAATGTTGCCATAAGCTTGACAATTCTACCAAAATGGTAGAAAATGGTAGAAATATCTTGGTGATGGGATATATTGCCAGTAATGATAAATTAATGTAAATAAAAAATAAATTTGAAAATAAAGTCAGGTTTATATTAATTAATTATTTTTTTAGGTTTCAAATAATAAATAAATTGTTTTTTTTATAATTCAAAATTTAAAAAAATACTGAACTGATTTTTTTTTTTAAATTGAAAGTTTATGAAGTTATTTCATATCCATGGTTGACATAAATTGATATAAAAATATATTTTTTTAATAATTTTCAAAAACAAATCAAAATGTAACAAATGAGATAATAATAAAAATAATGTACTCAGAATATTTTTTAAAGTTTATTAAATTAATCATATTTAGAATGAAATCTAACCAATTTTATTAAAGACTAGTTGCGTAATTCGGTTTCGCTCGGTGCATTTTTTGAATACACATGATTATGTATCACTGAGCTGTTAACTTAATGTTGCAGGTTCGATTCCTAACCCTAGCTATAAGTATTAAAAATTTTAATTTTAGATATAAAAACAATAATAAGTCGCCATCTAATAAACTTAAATTATGTATTCAATGAGTAAATGTTTCTTTTTCATAAATTAAATAAGAAACAGTTTCGATTCCTGTTAAAGCCATGTATCCACTAGGGAACATTTTGTACCGCAACACAAAATTTACGTGAGTCTGCAACGTTGCATAGACCCGCAACATGCTCCGCAACATGTACGTGACGCGGGGCATGTTGCTTGCTCCCGCCTCGATAGCGAGCACATGTGTCCCGCGTCAATGTTGCGCCGTTTGTCAACAAGTGTAGTCGCGTTTATTAACTCTTATTTCTCGTTGTAGTAAGAAATTCCGCATCCACCACCTTCTCTTTCTCTTACGTTACAACACACTCGATATAATTACTATGTATGCAGAACTAATAACCATAACCTCCTCGGGCGACATTTCTATAAACACTGGCTAGTGTGGCCAACACAGTGTTCCCCGACATGTTCGGGGGCATGTTCTACGTAGTTGTTGAGGAACATGTTCCGCAACATGTTGCTCCATTTGTCCCCTAGTGGATACATGGTTTAATGATTAATGACTAAATATCAGTTTTCATCTAAATACTGACATTCCGCCAAATCTGGTTAAACTGAAAACCGACCCCAAATAGACATGGGATAAAGGTTCGGAAAAGAAGAAGATCAGTTTTCATCAAAATCGATCTCGAGACATTTTTGAGCATTTTCTGCCTGAGAGTTATTTTTAGCATTTTATACCACAAGTATATAATATACATGAATAAAATGTATTCACAACCTTAGAATTTCTTCCCAGGTGTGTGCAGGTTTCCTCACGATGTTTTCCTTCACCGTAAGAGCGTCGCAATTAACGTACATGTGAATTCGAAAATTGACAATACATAAGTATTAAAAATCTTAATATTATGTTCATAAAATCTGTAAGTTTGTGGTGAAAAATAAATTATTATTCGCTAAGTATATGGTCTTTATTAAAATTGGTTATATTTCAACATTAAAGTAAATTCCTTTAAAGTTATTTACGAAGCGATTTGGTATTTGGAGAGTATATAAATAAAAACATAATATAATATATTAGTAACTATGTTTCAAGATTAAACTAAGCTAAGGATTAATGTAGCTTTTTAATAAAAATAAATTAAATAAATTATTGGAATATTGACATAAGATTAAATCCTAACTAATATTATAAATGCGAAAGTAACTGTCTGTCTGTTACCTTTTCACGGCTAAACTACTGAACCGATTGACTTGAAATTTGGTACAGGGGTAGCTTATGGTCCGGGAACGGACATAGGCTATATATACGTTTTATCCCGAAATTCTCACGGGATCGGGAACTACAAGGGTGAAACCGCAGGGCACAGCTAGATAAGATCTTATTATAAACTAAACACTTTAACTGAAAAGTGAGCCTGAATTACAAAAAGAAACTGAACTGAAAGAGTTCAGCATGGTCGCGGGTTCAATTCCCGAATGAGGCGAAAATTTTGAATGCATTTTTCGAAATAACTCAAAAGAGTATTAGAAACTACTATATTATACCAAAATTCCCATGGAATTACCAAAAAAAGCGCAGGATAACTAGTTTAATTAACAATATGAGCTTTACAAATGACAAAATGTGAACCGATTAGGAAAAACCGCGGTGTACAGCTAGTTATTATAATACATTTATTAAAATTAAAATTTGTATGCAAAAGTAATAATAAAAAACTATTGAGCCGTTTCAAATAAAAATCTGAGCCGTTTCATATAATCTGTTGAGCCGTTTCAAATAAATACACAATTTTTTACACTTCAAAAGTGTTTAAAATATATATTTTTGATTATAAAAAAGTTTATAAAAAATGTATCTTACAGAATAATATTTTTTATGAAATCAATATAAAAATTAAAAACTACTGAACCGTTTCTGAAAATACTTTTAATGATAGAAAGCTACATTATTCCTTAATGCTATGAGATTTTATTATTATTTTATAAGTATAGATATCAATACAAAAATAGTACTTCCTAATAATAAAATATAAAAATAAATTTCCTTTATCTATTCTAAAGAAAAACGTTGGTTCTGTCTGTCTGTCTGTTTATATAATCTTCAAGATTAAACTACTGAACTGATTCTACGAAAATAAAAAATATAATTAGATATACAAATAAAATACATAAGTTACATTGAAATTATAAAGAGTTTTTAATGTGATTTGAAATAAATTGAAATGAGTGTCTAAGAGAATACACATAACTGATTTTAAAGTTCCTTGAAAAGAAGATGTAATAGCAGACAAAGCCGCGTGTGCAAAGCTAGTTTGACATATAAAGCGATGAGAACCGGGGGAAAAAATAGTTAAATCTTTTTTTTTCCTAATGATGATATAGCATGACTCATCAAAACCGCGGGCACAAAGCTAGTTTGTCTTTAAAGGTGTTAAAAGTCAGGGAAATATACTAGTTTTATTGTCATTAACTCCAAATATCAAACGCGAAAACTAATCAATATTTTTTTTCAGGGATTAATCCTAATTTTTTACATTTTCAGCTATTAATTACAATTTTTTTCAGCTTCTAATCAATTTGTCTATTTAAATCTAATATGTAAGATACATTTCAGGCCTGAATTCTGTTTAGATATTAGGTTATTTAAGTGAAAGTTACAACTTTTGTGGGGGTGTGTTGGTCAATTTTACGTTTATTTTATACTAGTAGCGCTCCACGTAGTTCCCGTTCCCGTGGGAATACGGGGATAAAATATATAGATGGCACGCACTGATAAATAAGCTTTCCATTAGTGAAAGATTTTTTTAAATCGGTTCAGTAGTTTCGGAGCCTCTTCGTTACAAACAAACAAATCTTTCCTCTTTATAATATTAGTGTAGAAAATAAATAATTAATATTTGGACACATAGGAATTAAATATCTATGTAAAAGAATATCGGGACACATAACAAATCGTCATCTACTCCCAAACTAAACAAAGCTTGTTCTATGGATACTGGACAATATCTGCCTTATTTGCGTTGCATTTTTAGTCTGGTTTAGCACTAAACCAGGTTTTACAATCAATTTTGAATACTGTCAAAGTGACAGATTTGACTGACAAGGTGTCAAATGCTTTCCAGGTTTTGTTAAACTAAAAATGCAACGCAAATAAGGCAGTATATGTAGAAAATACCCAGACCAAGACAAACAAACATGTGACACGCCTTTGATGTAGAAGACCACATAATTCCTTGTGACTCATATTGTAAATCAATGAGTAACTTAAACATTGTTGCAAAATTTATTTAAAAAAATACAGATATTTCTACATTAATTAGAAAACATAAGAAAAAAAGAAACTTAAAACTAGGAACAGAAAAACATATAACATTCTTTAACAAATACTTTAGGGCAGTTTTTGTTACTTATTTTTTCGGAGCACGCTAATTCTCGAAAGTTAGTTTGTAGCCCCTTCCCATGTTAATGGCATTTTTTCCACCAATAATAGACATATCTATAAAAAGACCAAAAAAAAAATTACAAAAATCTAAAGAAAATGTGTGTCGTCATCATCACCAAATCGTCATCAAAACAAAAAACACGTAAACTTCACCAACACACCCCCACAACCACCCCAAAAAACCATACCCCACCACTCTTCTAACCCCCCACGTGATTATAGACGAAGTCGGAGTTCCTGGCGCTGCTGCGGGAGAAGGGCGCGGACCGTCACACGCGGTACGGTGACCTCAAGAAGAAGCTGGAGGGCGACCCGCGCTACAAGGCGGTGGAGGGCGGAGCGCTGCGCGAGGACTACTTCCGCGAGTACTGCAAGCAGCTCAAGGACGATCGCCGGAAGGATAAGGACAATAAAGGTATAGTAGTTGCTGTAGGTTTGACGACCTCGATGGCAGAGTGGTCACCATGCCGGACTGCCATCCGTAATACCCTATTTACACTATGCTCCTGCTCCTGCTACTCGCGCTGCCGGAAATATTTCCCAAAATACTTCCGCGGCAGTACGCTATCTACACTATGCTGCAATGAGCAGGGAAATGAGGAGGGAAGTGGGCAGCGGCATAGTGTAAACAGTTACTCGTGCTGCTACTCGTCATGCCGGCGCTGTCACTTGTATGTCATTTGGTACGTGAGGACTGAGTGAAATAGCGTATATGTTCTCTCTCGCTCTCCCTCCTTTGACTTCCGCACGAAAAACCGACACTCGCGGGAGCGTCGGGCAGGAGCAGCGGCATGACGAGTAGCAGCACGAGTAACCGTTTACACTATGCCGCTGCCCACTTTCCTCGTCACTTTCCTGCTCACTGCAGCATAGTGTAAATAGGGTATAAAGTTGCGATTCCCGCGCGGGGTGTAACATTTGTGTGAACCACAAATGTTTGTCTCGGTCTGGGTGTGTGTGAATGTGTGTGTGCGTAGTTTGTGATACCCTAGATACAAGTTACGAACTTAGTGGTAAGTTACTATAATGAGATGATGGAGTGCGTCCGTGACCGTGAGTCCTCCCGTTCTCGGCTGTGAAAATGCATGAATTTGGATTCAAATCCAAGAAAAAGTAGGGGGTAAAACTGATATTTTTTGTAAATCTTTGAATGCAATTTTCATTTTTACTAAAATCGATGACTTGGTTCCTCAGAACAGATCTTTGTATCTCTTATAGTTAAGTACTCCCCCCCACTGACCGTTCTATTTGGGCCACCCTGTATATAACTCTGTTACTTTTTCACGGCTACGGTACGGGTAGCTTGTGTTCCGGGGTAGGACATAGGCTATGTTTTATCCCAAAATTCCCACAGGATCGGGAGCTATGCGGGTGAAACTGTGGGAAAATGCATTCAAAATATTCCCTCAGCTAGAACTTCAACTTAGGACGTTGCTATGCTACGGTTCAGCTTGACAAAGGAACATACATACTTATTTCATACATCCCTACTAATATTATAAATGCGAAAGTAACTCTGTCTGTCTGTTACCTTTTCACGGCTAAACTACTGAACCGATTGACTCGAAATTTGGTACTGAGGTAGCTTATGGTCCGGGAAAGAACATAGGATACTTTTGATCCCGAAATTCCCACGGGAACGGGAACTACGCAGGTGAAACCGCGAGGCACAGCTAGTTATTTATATTTCTTTCCAGACCGAGACCGCAGCAGTAAAAAGGATAAGAAGGACAAAGACCGGGACAAGGATAAGGATAAAGAAAAGGAGAAGGAGAAAGAGAGAGAAAAAGACAAGGACAAGGACAAAGATAAAGATAAAGACGGGAAGAAGGAGAGGAAGAAGGAAAAAGAAGTAAGATTTTGATACCATACTTTTTGGACTACTTCTGCCTTATTTGCGTTGCATTTTTAGTCTGGTTTAACAAACCCTGGTAAGCATTTGACACCTTGTCAGTCAAATCTGTCACTTTGACAGTATTCAAAATTGATTGTAAAACCTGGTTTAGTGCTAAACCAGACTAAAAATGCAACGCAAATAAGACAGCAAATGTTTATCTCCGTCTGGGTGTGTGTGAATGAGTGTGTGCGTAGTTTGTGATACCCTAGATACAAGTTACGGACTTAGTTAGGGGTCAGTTACTGTAATGAGATGATGGAGTGAATGATTATGTTATGTTAAATGTTACCACTGTGCCTTAATAGACGAGGTTCTGGGTTTGATTATATCAATGAGACTGCATAAAACCAAAATTATCTATCGTTTAGAAAGAACCTGAGCCCCAACCAGCTGAAGACACCGCCGAGCCTGACGCAAGCGATGCCGACGCCGCCGCTAAAGAGAGAGAGGCGCGCGCGCAGGCCTCCATCAAGGAGAGAGAGAGAGAGGTGCAACGCGCACTCGCCACCTCGCTGCGGGACAGGGATAAAGAGAGACAGCATCATAAGAGGGATGAGGCTGTGCAGGTGAGATGAAAAAAATAAAAAAAAAAACTGGAGTAATAAAAAAAAATTTAAGGACTATTTTTTTTTTTAAGGACTAATAAAAAATAACATCAGAAAATATCCGGAGTAATAAAAAAAAATATATCTGGACTATAAAAAAAATAACAGCAAAAGATATGCGGTCTAATTTATTTATTTATTTATGTTACACCAACAGCGTTTACACAAAACAATCTTAAAAATTCCGTACTATTTATTATTAGTACGGATATTTAATTATTAATTTTTTCCGAATATTTTGGATGTATTTTTATAAAAAAACATCAAAAATATATTTTAGACAAATAAAAAATAACATCAGAATATATCCGGAGTAAAAAAAAAAATTTAAAAATGTCCGGAGTATCAAAAAAATAATATCAAAAGATATGTGGTCTAATAAAAAAATAACATCAAAATTATCCGGACTATCAAAAAAATAACAGCAAAAGATATGCGGTCTAATTTATTTATTTATTTATGTTACACCAACAGCGCTTACACAAAACAATCTTAAAAATATAAAATAGCATCAGAAAAAAATATCCGGACTAAAAAAAAACAATTCTTACAGCATTTCAACGCACTACTGGCCGACTTGGTCCGTAACCCCGAGCTGACGTGGCGCGAAGCCAAGAAACAGCTAAAGAAAGATCATAGATACGCCCTAGCTGAACTGCTGTCTAAGGAGGATAAGGTAGGATGTTTTGTATAAAAATTGGGGTTATGTTATAAAAGGAATATGGGTCTAATTTGAAAAAGTATAATGAAAAAATAAAACCAAAAAGGTGACACTAATCTATACTAATATTATAAAGAGGAAAGATTTGTTTGTTTGTTTGTTTGTATGTAACGAATAGGCTCCGAAACTACTGAACCGATTTCAATAATTCTTTCACCATTAGAAAGCTACATTCACCCTGAATAACATAGGCTATATTTTATCCCCTTATTCCCACGGGAACGGGAACTACGCGCGTGAAACCGCGGGGCGCTGCTAGTAACAAAATAAAATAATTCAAATCTCTAAGTAAGTATAAATAAAACTCTTCCGTTACTGAGTGATACACTGAGTGACAGACAACGCACAGCCTAAACTACTGGTCCTAGAGAGCTGAAAGGCACGTGTGTTTGTTGGGCGGAGTAGGTTATCACTAAGAGAGGATTTTTGGAAATTCCCCCCCTATGGGGAGAAAAGGGGGAAAACCCAAATTCTGCCGGAAGTTATAATTCCACGCGAACGAATTCGCGGGCAGAAAAGGGGGTAATCCCACGGGATAAGGTTCCACGCGGGTAAAACCGCAGGGCACAGCTAGTAAAATAATATAAGTGTGACCTAACATAAAATAAAATGAACTGACTTTTAACTAAATAAAAACTAAGAGTACAATCAATATTTTTATGAATAAGTCGAGTTGGTTCATACTCATAAAAACAGTACACCAAACTGAGAATTTTCTTTTTGTTTCTGAAGTCGGTAAAAATGTAATTTTGACACACCATACTTATATTACATAAAATATTTTATTTTAACAAATTAACGCAGGAGAAAATACTGGGGAAAGTAGGTGTTGTGACCATAACCTATGGTTACCATAGACCAGCGGTTCTCAATCTTTTTTGGTAACGGAACCCTTTTGGAAAGTGATATACTTGATGGAACCCTATTTGAAGTACACACCAGAAAAATTAGAGGAACGTTTGATCATTTGGGACAGGTGTTTGGGTAACTTTGGGGAAGTGGTCAGTTGGTGAAGTTGGTCAGTTGGGGAAGTTGGTTAGTTGGGGAAGTTGGTTAGTTGGGGAAGTTGATCAGTTGGTCAGTTGGGGAAGTTGGTCAGTTGGGGGAAGTTGATCAGTTGGGGAAGTTGGTCAGTTGGGGAAGTTGATCAGTTGGGGAAGTTGATCACTTGGGGAAGTTGATCACTTGGGGAAGTTGGTCAGTTGGGGAAGTTGATCAGTTGGTCATTTGGGGAAGTTGATCAGTTGGTCAGTTGGGGAAGTTGGTCAGTTGGGGAAGTTGGTCAGTTGGGGAAGTTGATCAGTTGGTCAGTTGGGGAAGTTGATCAGTTGGTCAGTTGGGGAAGTTGATCAGTTGGGGAAGTTGGTCAGTTGGGGAAGTTGGTCAGTTGGGGAAGTTGATCAGTTGGTCAGTTGGGGAAGTTGGGGAAGTTGGTCAGTTGGGGAAGTTGGTCAGTTGGGGAAGTCGGTCAGTTGGGGAAGTTGATCAGTTGGGGAAGTTGGTCAGTTGGGGAAGTTGGTCAGTTGGGGAAGTTGATCAGTTGGTCAGTTGGGGAAGTTGGTCAGTTGGGGAAGTTGATCTGTTGGTCAGTTGGGGAAGTTGGTCAGTTGGGGAAGTTGGTCAGTTGGGGAAGTTGATCAGTTGGTCAGTTGGGGAAGTTGGTCAGTTGGGGAAGTTGATCAGTTGGGGAAGTTGGTCAGTTGGGGAAGTTGATCAGTTGGGGAAGTTGGGGAAGTTGATCAGTTGGGGAAGTTGGTCAGTTGGGGAAGTTGGTCAGTTGGGAAAGTTGATCAGTTGGGGAAGTTGGTCAATTGGGGAAGTTGGTCAGTTGGTCAGTTGGGGAAGTTGGTCAGTTGGGGAAGTTGATCAGTTGGGGAAGTTGATCAGTTGGGGAAGTTGATCAGTTGGTCAGTTGGGGAAGTTGGTCAGTTGAGAAAGTTGATCAGTTGGTCAGTTGGGGAAGTTGGTCAGTTGGGGAAGTTGATCAGTTGGTCAGTTGGGGAAGTTGGTCAGTTGGGAAAGTTGATCAGTTGGTCAGTTGGGGAAGTTGATCAGTTGGTCAGATGGGGAAGTTGGTCAGACGGGGAAGTCGGTCAGACAAGGAAGTTTGTCAGACGGGGAAGTTCGTCAGTTGGGGAAGTCTGTCAAAAGGGGAAGTTACACTCGTAAATGGCACGAGACATCCTTACGAACTGCCCACAATACCGGGTGTAATATCAGAAGACATTATTTAAAAGGAAACAATGATATTGCTTGTTCAATTTTTTTAACCATAGACCATACCATACCCTAACATTTGTACCACAGGAGCGGCTGTTCTCTGGGCACACGAGCGCGCTGTCGGGCAAGCGGCGCACGAAGCTGCGCGGCGTGCTGGCCGCGCTCAAGGTGTCGCAGGCGGCGCCCTGGGCCGAGGTGCGCGAGCTGCTGCAGGCCGACCCCAACACGCCGCACTACTCCAGCGCGGCGCAGGTCAGCCAAATTACAACATTACAACAATATTTTCCTATAGTCTTTAATCGTGTGAAACCTTTTTATTTATTTAAATCTTTCGGTAGTGTGCCGTCTGGTAATACGGCATTTATTTAGTATTTTTTAAAGATAAGTAATCGACTATCATTTTTGATATTTTTATTGGATATATGGATTCAGTTACTGCTACAGATATTCTGATTTTAATAAGTCCCATTATTTCAAAATAGGGGTGTATAATCATTAGTAAAACTATTTATCCTACACTCACTACTCCAACCAAAGGTTCATGTACCCATATTGTACCGCAGATGGAGCGCGAGTACCGGGAGTACCAGCGCGACAGACAGAGCGCCGCCAAGACGGCCCTCAGACAGCTCCTGCACGAGACGCGCGCGCTCACCCACCGCACGGCCGCCACCGCCAGACAGAACCTGGCCACTGTACATGATGCATTGTCGCACGACGCCAGGTATGGAACACACACACACAGACACACACACACACAGACACACACGCACCGCACGGCCGCCACCGCCAGGCAGAACCTGGCCACTGTACATGATGCATTGTCGCACGACGCCAGGTATGGAACACACACACACAGACACACACACACACAGACACACACGCACCGCACGGCCGCCACCGCCAGGCAGAACCTGGCCACTGTACATGATGCATTGTCGCACGACGCCAGGTATGGAACACACACACACAGACACACACACACACACACACCGCACGGCCGCCACCGCCAGGCAGAACCTGGCCACTGTACATGATGCATTGTCGCACGACGCCAGGTATGGAACACACACACACAGACACACACACACACACACACCGCACGGCCGCCACCGCCAGGCAGAACCTGGCCACTGTACATGATGCATTGTCGCACGACGCCAGGTATACACTAAGTCACTCACACTCAGACACTCACAGGCAGACACTCAAACTCACACTTACCATTACTCACTCAAAATCACACGCAATCTCTCATACTCAATTACTCAAACTCGCACTCAATCACTCAAACTCACACTCACTCAAAGTGACACTCACTCACTCAAACTTACTAGTGTAGTAAGTTTCACTGTGACTGAGTGCGGTATTCCTTACTAAAACTCACACTCAATCACTCACTCTAACCATAGAGTGTACTCACTTATATAGTTTTGATAGTTATCATGGTTATTAGCACTCAAATTATTATAATTAACGGGATATTTACCATGTATATTATTTATTTCGAGTTTCCGATATTTCGACGCTGTTGCAAGCGCCAAGTTCATCCGTGATCTATCTCTCGTCACATGTCCCTTGTACCCGCTCCCTCCGCAGGTTCCTGGCCCTGGAGCACATCCCGGCGGAGCGCGACGCCCTCATCATGTCGTACCTGGAGGAGCTGGAGAAGAAGGGCCCCCCGCCGCCGCCCACCGCCACCGAGCCCGCGCGCCGCGCCAAGACCTGACGGGGTATGTATCATGGTGGGATACTAGTAGTATGATATAATCTTCTAATATATAAAATTCTCGTGTCACAGTTTTCGTTGCCATACTCCTCCGAAACGGCTTGACCGATTCTCATGAAATTTTGTGAGCATATTCAGTAGGTCTGAGAATCGGCCAACATCTATTTTTCATCCCGAAATTCCCACGGGGACGGGAATGGGAACTACGCGTGTGAAACCGCGGGGCGCAGCTAGTTTAATATATTATTATTGTAACAAAAACTTTAATAAACTGATTTAATTGAAGTAAAGTTAGTTTTCTCTTTCTTACTTTATGTCATGTGACAAACACAAAACATGTAAGTACTCGGAACGTTACTTGAAGATGGTGAAATAGGCAGTTAGACTTTATCTGCCTTATTTGCGTTGCATTTTTAGTCTGGTTTAGCACTAAACCAGGTTTTACAATCAATTTTGGATACTGTCAAAGTGACAGATTTGACTGACAAGGTGTCAAATGCTTACCAGGTTTTGTTAAACCAGACTAAAAATGCAACGCAAATAAGGCAGGAGAAGTTCACTTGTGGGTAGGGGGTAGGTAGGGTATCACAAAAATACTATTTTCACGGGAACGGGAACTATGCGGGATGCTGCTAGTGTAAAACTAATATGTTTCAATAATAAATGTTTGTTTGTTTGTTTCAGGTACCCAAGACAATAAACTCTACACCAAATGTTGTGTTTCCATGGGGGTGTGTAAACAAAAACAATTTAGTAATATGAAATAAAAGTGTTTTTATTTTAATTTTGTACTTTTATTCTTTCCTTATATCCTGACAAATAAAATACTTCAAAAATGTGTGTGTTATTTATTGGTCCCATTATGGTATGTGCCGGCGGCCAAAATTGTAAGCTCCTATTGTCATTGTGACTCTAATGTCATTTGGATACATCTATACTAATATTATAAAGAGGAAAGATTTGTTTGTTTGTTTGTTTGTAATGAATAGGCTCCGAAACTACTGGACCGATTTCAAAAATTCTTTCACTAATGGAAAGCTAATTTATCAGTGCGTGACATAGGCTATATTTTATCCCCGTAATCCCACGGGAACGGGAACTACGCGGGTGAAACCGCGGGGAGCTACTAGTTTTCAATAAACTGACAACCAAAAGATTACAGCGACGCTGGCACCGGCACAGAAAAGATTGTATAAAATACTGCACAAAACGTTCTACCCGCGCGGTTAAAAAAAGAAAGGCGGGGTCCTTTCTTGTTTTACCCGCGCGGGTAGCTAATGTATGTGTTGGGTTTCCGTCAAATTTCCTTAAATATTGGAATAATGCAGATTTTGACTTCCTTTTTTTAATTGTGTATGGGTGTAAGCACCGTCTATGAATAGTTTTCAAGCAAAAAATTATACATTACTAGCGGCGCCCCGCGGTTTCACCCGCGTAGTACCCGTTCCCGTAAGTATATGAGGACAAAAATATGCTAAAAACCATCCCGCTGAATCACTCTATTAAAACAACCCGCATCTAAATCCGTTGCGTAGTTTTAAAGATGAAAAAAGAAAGTGCTATTTCTTTGTTTTTATTTTTGTTTGTTATTTTAATTGTATAAGTATGTATAACTTTTTTTTATTTTTTTAACTTTTTCAACTTTTTTATTTTTTGTTTTAATTTTGTATAATAAGTAATAAGTGTAAGTTAGTGTAAGCCCCTCTCAAGTTGCTGCGCCCCTACGGGGCATCGCATGATCCACACATTTATTATAAGATCTCTATGTTTTGTGATATTGCAATAAAGTTATTATGATTATGATCTAAGAATACCTACATAGGGACAGAGAAAACGACTTTGTTATAAACTATGTTATGTACTTAGTGATAGTGACTATGAAAATTTTGTTGCTTCTGCTGTTTGCTTAGATCGCTACTCAACGCGGCAACGGATCTAAACAAATTTTTCAACTAGGTATAGAGTGATTCAAAAGGAAGGTTTGATATAATATCTTCCCACAGGATTGATAATTTTGGGTAAAACCTCATTAAAAAATGATTTTATGTAGATTATACACCCCTATTTTGAATTCGAGATACTTAATCACACAGCTAATGTAAACGACGGGTGACAATATAATAGTGAAGTTAGTTTTTATCTTTTGCTTTTATTTAAAAAGTTGATGTTGCTGATAAGTCAAAGTTTTACAAAATCCCGCCGAATTTTATTGATATTCTACACCGAACAACAGGCGAACGCTGCGATGAACAGCTGAGCGAGGTCATTGACCCGAGCGGCAGCGCGAGCGATCCTTTTACACCACGTCCCTGCTCACTTCCCTGCCCATAGGAGCATAGTCTAAATGGAATACTGCCGCGGAAGTATTTTGGGAAATATTTCCGACAGCGCGAGTAGCAGTGGCAGCAGGAGCATAGTCTAAACTGGGTATTAGAGCAATTAAAACATGCTATTTTATCGATGGAGACAGCTTTTTGCAAATTTGCAGCACCTTTTATATCAAAAGAACATAGAAAGCTTTGAAGTTAATTGTCTTCAAGATTTTCGTCGGTACATTATTTAATTATAGGTATTGTACATTATTACGGATTACTTAAAAACGACTACTTCTCGATTTGTATTGATTATCGAGGTTTAACAAGCATAAATATTATTTTATTGATAATCAATTACAATATATGACAATTATAATATTATATTAAATATACAAAAATTAGTAACAGTATTCATAATTTATTAGAAAAAAATAGTAGTTTTAGTAGAAATGTACAATGTGAATCTGGTCACACTGTACCTATTATTTGAACTGAAAATTTCGTGTTCTGCATGCATCATAAATTCGCGAAAATATTTTGAAAAAACTCTTGATATTGTGTTGTGTTAGTAATTTAGTGCTTCTTGAAGAATATTACATTTATTAAACAATAAATAAACTAATACATGGTAAGAAAAACATTCTATTTACACATAAAATATCAAAATGAAATAGCTTTGATATTACAATAATTTAATTTTTATGCTCCATAAAAGGCTATAAGAACAGAATTTGCAAAAAATGGTGAGTTAAATTAATTCTTAACCCATTTATTCAATTTTAAGTCATTGAATAAAGTCATTTCTTTATTTTTTTTGCTAAATTATTTAATTTTTTCGCTTGGTAGGCGTTGTTTTTTCGTGCGTTAGACAGATTAAAATATTGTTCGAACTGTACTATGTTTTAAATTTGGTTCTTTACGGAAAAATAACCAAATAGAACATTTAACATTTATAAAATAGAGGATTTTGTTAAAAGCGCGCCAAACCGCGTAAAATTTTCATTTTTTCATTATTTTCTTTCTCAAGTAACTGAAGATCTTTCACTTGATTTTTATTAAAAGCTTTAATCAATCCCTCTATCACCTCATTACACCGACTGACCCCTAACTATGTTTATTACCTCTATCTAGGGTATCAGAAACAATGGACACACATTCATACACACACACCGAGATAAACATTTGTGGATCATACATAATAACATAATCAATCCCTCTATCACCTCATCACACCGACTGACCCCTAACTATGTTCATTACCTGTATCTAGGGTATCAGAAACTATGGACACACATTCATACACACAGACCGAGATAAACATTTGTGGATCATACATAATAACATAATCAATCCCTCTATCACCTCATCACACCGACTGACCCCTAACTATGTTCATTACCTGTATCTAGGGTATCAGAAACTATGGACACACATTCATACACTCAGACCGAGATAAACATTTGTGGATCATACATAATAACATAATCAATCCCTCTATCACCTCATCACACCGACTGACCCCTAACTATGTTCATTACCTGTATCTAGGGTACCAGAAACTTTGGACACACATTCATACACACAGACCGAGATAAACATTTGTGGATCATACATAATTGTACCTCGCAAGCCTGTAACTAAAACCTTCTATACTCCCCCAGTTCGCACTAACATCGGTCTTAAAGCCCCCATTGTCAGGATATGTAACCAGCACAATATTGTTAACAGTGATCCCGATTGCAGTATCAACATTTTCAATGACTCGCTCCCTACATTTAGACGTAAGATTGTAAACACACTTCTACCTAAGCCTTTTTAATGTGTTTTTAATTTGTATTTGATGTTTTTTTTTTATATTTCTGTTTTTGTTGAAAATGTTTAAAGATTTTGTCATATATAACTTTAATAGCTACACCCTTTCATTTATTTTGTTAATATAGTTTTTTTAGATAGATTTATTACTTTTTGATGTTCTTACTAGACAATGCTGTACACAACCATAATTGGTTTACATATCAGAACCCTTCTTTAAATATGTGTATTCTGTTTTAATGCTTAATATGTTAAACTGTTGTTGTGTCTTTTTTCAATAAATAAATAAATAAATAAATAATAACATAATCAATCCCTCTATCACCTCATCACACCAACTGACCCCTAACTATGTTCATTACCTGTATCTAGGGTATCACTAACTACAGACACACATTCATACACACAGACCGAGACAAACATTTGTGGATCATACATAATAACATAATCAATCCCTCTATCACCTCATCACACCGACTGACCCCTAACTATGTTCATTACCTGTATCTAGGGTATCAGAAACTATGGACACACATTCATACACACAGACCGAGATAAACATTTGTGGATCATACATAATAACATAATCAATCCCTCTATCACCTCATCACACCGACTGACCCCTAACTATGTTCATTACCTGTATCTAGGGTATCAGAAACTATGGACACACATTCATACACACAGACCGAGATAAACATTTGTGGATCATACATAATAACATAATCAATCCCTCTATCACCTCATCACACCGACTGACCCCTAACTATGTTCATTACCTGTATCTAGGGTATCAGAAACTATGGACACACATTCATACACACAGACCGAGATAAACATTTGTGGATCATACATAATTGTACCTCGCAAGCCTGTAACTAAAACCTTCTATACTCCCCCAGTTCGCACTAACATCGGTCTTAAAGCCCCCATTGTCAGGATATGTAACCAGCACAATATTGTTAACAGTGATCCCGATTGCAGTATCAACATTTTCAATGACTCGCTCCCTACATTTAGACGTAAGATTGTAAACACACTTCTACCTAAGCCTTTTTAATGTGTATTTAATTTGTATTTGATGTTTTTTTTTTATATTTCTATTTTTGTTGAAATTTTTTTTTTTTTTTTTTTTATCTATTCAAAAAAAAAAAAAATGTTTAAAGATTTTGTCATATATAACTTTAATAGCTACACCCTTTCATTTATTTTGTTAATATAGTTTTTTTTGATAGATTTATTACTTTTTGATGTTCTTACTAGACAATGCTGTACACAACCATAATTGGTTTACATATCAGAACCCTTCTTTAAATATGTGTATTCTGTTTTAATGCTTAATATGTTAAACTGTTGTTGTGTCTTTTTTCAATAAATAAATAAATAAATAATAACATAATCAATCCCTCTATCACCTCATCACACCAACTGACCCCTAACTATGTTCATTACCTGTATCTAGGGTATCACTAACTACAGACACACATTCATACACACAGACCGAGACAAACATTTGTGGATCATACATAATAACATAATCAATCCCTCTATCACCTCATCACACCGACTGACCCCTAACTATGTTCATTACCTGTATCTAGGGTATCACTAACTACAGACACACATTCATACACACAGACCGAGATAAACATTTGTGGATCACACATAATAACATAATCAATCCCTCTATCACCTCACTACACCGACTGACCCCTAACTATGTTCATTACCTGTATCTAGGGTATCACTAACTACAGACACACATTCATACACACAGACCGAGACAAACATTTGTGGATCATACATAATAACATAATCAATCCCTCTATCACCTCATCACACCGACTGACCCCTAACTATGTTCATTACCTGTATCTAGGGTATCACTAACTACAGACACATTCATACACACAGACCGAGATAAACATTTGTGGTTTGCATTTATTATATACAGGGTTACTGGTTAAGTCGACCTATTCCCGTCAAGGGCGTGTAGTTTACATCGTTTCTGACAGAGATTTCACCATGAAACACCCTGCCCCAAACCTTACCGTTTTCGAGATATTTCAATTTGTTTTTATAAAAATCACCGGATCTTCAGCTATAAGCTTGGATATTTTCAAATATGCATGTCCTATTATTACTATTACTTGATTTTTACGTTTAAAATAAGGTGCTTGTGACCCCAATAACCAATATTGTACCTAAAATGAATAAATAAGTAGTTGTAGACGATTAAAACTAATAAAAAATAATAAAAATCCGGAAATTTATTCTTTCAAGGATATCTAGAAAATAAAATATGGCATCTGTTTGGCAGATATGCTTAAAAATATCTATGTTTTATCAGCTATCCAACGAGGTATAAAGGTATAAGTTGGTGGCCAACTGCAGACAGCAGCAGTAGACCACACGTCGCCGCGCCACTACTGGTTTGTATGTATTTCTATGAAATTACATTCGTAGTGGGCGACATGAAGCTAGCTTCGCGTCGCCGAGCAGTAACCTAGGATTTACAAAACTACACACCCTTGACGGGAATAGGTCGGCTTAACCAATAACCCTGTATATGTATCAAAATGTCTGGTATATCCTCTTAATGTTAGATAGTTTATATCACATAAAATTTTGAATATTTATCTTATCAACATTTAATTCATAAACAATTAATGCCTTTCATTTTTTATTATATGAAGACATGGATTTGAAGGTAAGTAAATATGTATTTTTCTATAAATGTTTGTAGAAATCTTTAAAATCTGCTTGCCTGAAGTCTTGGATTCAATTCCTGACTCAATTAAAAGTGACCTTCCAGACAAATTAAAAGTAATCATATATCTAATGCGGTTTTAATTGCGTAGTTCCAATTCCCGTGGGAATACGGGGATAAACTATAGCATGTCACGCACTGATAAATTAGCTTGCAATTAGTGAAAGAATTTTTGAAATCGGTTCAGTAGTTTTGGAGCTTATTCGTTACAAACAAACAAATGTTTAGTATAGATGACATTTTTCCTTAAATTTGACAGTGCATAAGTATGTTTAAGGGCTAAGATATTAACGTTTGTTGTGCAAGTTAGTCTTAGTTGAAAAACAGTATTTTTTAACCCCCGACGCAAAAAGAGGGGTGTTATAAGTTTGACGTGTCTGTCTCTGTGTGTGTGTATCAGTCTGTCTGTGGCATCATAGCTCCCGAACGGATGAACCGATTTCAATTTAGTTTTTTTTGTATTAAAGGGGACTTACGTGCGAGTGTTCTTAGACATGTTTGATGAAAATCGGTTGACCCGTTTAAGGGGCTATGAGATGCCAAATGCCCGTTTTCGGAAGACTGGTTATGATATTTCCACTATTAGTACAAAACTATTTTATGTATTATATGCAACTTTGGTTCTTTAACTAAACTTGACCCGCACCGAAACACGATAGCATTACATTTTCTCGATACATTTTCATTTTGAAAATTGTGCTTTTAAAATTTGTTTTTGCGGTCTACGTAAAAAGTATAAGAGCTGGTACCACGAAACTTCGAATACGCTTAGTAAAGATAAATAAATAAGTCTCACCCGAAAGATTTTTTAATCATTAAAGCTTTTCACTAATAATTATTGAATTTCATGTTTTTATCCAGTCTTATTTGAGCCGTTTCGAGGTTGTCATTGCGCTTCTCTTTCCTTTCAATGCAGTGCGACAGTGACCGCTGAGCGGTGGTGCTAGACGGACGTGTATCACTTCTCTTCGTGCTCAATACTGTTTTTTTTATATTGCTAAACAACGGGATATGAATTAAACTAAGATTTAAATTGCCTGAACTACATTACTACAATATTTCGTGATCATCAGACAAGCGGTACTCTATATAACATTTTAATATTTCAGACAAAGATAAAAATATAAACACCGATTGCACAATCGTCAACGAATACGAATGAACTATAGCAGGGCACTTATTTTCTTTCCCTTTCGTCATGCGCCTTTGTCTCTTTCATACATAATTATGTACAATTTACGCTATTTTTGAGAGTCGCGAATGTTGACACGGCACGTCTATAATATTTTTTCGAGTCGTTGACAAACTTCCAGAAGATTTTTGACACTAGCTATGATAATATAAATATAGTAAAACTAAGTAGTTTGTCCAGTACAGGACAAAAAAAAATTGATGATCCATTTCCATTTTTATGTACGTGTAAATTTTATTATTCGGATCAGTCTTTATGAAGTTATGATGGGTACAAAAATTGACAAAGTATGAAAAATGACACGGTTTGACCAAACTGTTCGAAGTTTAGTCCAATCAACTCGTTACTGGATTGATTTAAAAATACTTACTTCAGTAATGTAAAGTTTTACTTTCAGTATTATTTTTGGATTAGGTATAATAGCCTATCAGGTACTTGAAATCAGTAGTTCAATAAATTCATATAAATAAATAAATGTAATATCCTAATAGACTTTTAACAAAAGCCTAATAGAGTATGCTCAAGCGCCTCGGTGAGGACATAATATGATGATGAAAAATATTGAGAATGTTTGTTTCTTATTATATCATTAATTGTATATTATATATATTAATGTCTTTCGCGTATTAAATTCTTGGATACCTGGTAAATTAAACCTGAATTTTCAAATTTTATCGCATTAAAAAACAGAATGCACGTGGGTGAAACCGAGGGGCACGGCAAGTATAAATACTCAGTTATACTCTGACACATGATTATTGATTAGATAACCGTACAGAGACAAAGCTTCATACAACCTCACGAATCGGTTGCCCTGCTAAACAGGCACGTAGAGTGGTTTTTTTTATTGATTTTCTTCTTTATTAAAATTTATCATTATGAGTATACAGATATTAGTTATTTATAGTACAAGTTTGTAAAGTTGGTGCTTACCACCGAGGAGCTATTGAGGAGGATAGCCGAGGATAGTAATCACCAATACACACGTGTATCATACAACGTTTTTTAACACACTTGCGAACACAATAATTATAAAATACAATTTTCGCTAATAAATAAACATTTTTCCTATTCGCGCGCATCTAAAACAACAATGAGATCGGCCATAGACTAAAATAATATACTTATAAAAAAATGAACGAATGAATGATTTGGTATCGAAACTTTTTTAAATATAGTACAAAGCAACTTAAAAAAATCTATAACTCACTGGTGAGTAATAGGTGTCATTCTGTGCCTGATTGCAGAGAAATAAGAGCCACTTTATGAGCAACTGTTTTGAAAACATATATTTATTAGGGCGAGCAAAGCGGAGTCCGCCTGGCGGAACAATCTATTCAGTTTTGTGGTCCATTTTACGTAAAAACTACAATACCTACTGATTTGATATTTGCCATAGTTATTAAAATTTGTGTTTTTATATAATCGTTTAAATACTTATTTCAACACACTTTCTCATAAAGGGGCTCTTATTTGTGCAAAAACAGTTGAATAATGACACGCTTGATTCACTAGTGAGTCATACATTTTTTTTTAATTGTTTAGTTTTAAAAAAAGTTTCGATACCAAAAAAAATCGTGTCCATACATTTTAAAAACAAACTTCAACTATGTTGCCTTATTTTTGGTAGGTCTATGGTCGATTCCATTCATTCATTCATTAGATTTTTTTTAATGAGTATTATCTTTTAATCTATGGCCGATCACCATTGTTGTGTTGGATGCGCGCGAATAGAAAAACTGTTTATTTATTAGCGAAAAATGATAATTTCTTCGCAAATGTGTTGAAAAACGCTGTATGGTAAACGCGTGTATTGATGATTACTATCCTCGGCTATCTTCAGACCCTCGCCTAACGGCTCGGGTCTCATAGCGCCTCGGAAGTAATCACCAACTTACCTCGCTTGTACCATAAATAACTATTATCTTTGATTTACACGAACACTACACATTGAAATAAAACACTTAAACGGATTTTTAACTACCTTCAATATTTTTGTAGTAATCTTTTTACATTACTTTGTACAGACGTCTTCCATCTTAGTCTTCTGTGATCACGGGTTCTGTAAAGAATCCGAAACGTCAGAAAATGTAAAACAAAATATAACCACGACAAAAATCCGTTTAAGTGTTTTATTTCAACTATTATCTTGTATTGAATTTCCATATTTTACATGCCGCGGGTTAAAGGCAGTCTTAGAGTGATTAAAAACCTTGCGAGACCCCACAGAGCATAGACAAAGTCACGTTTTTAACTACCTAGTTTTATTTTTAAGTATCGTTCATTAATTTTACTTTTTTGTTTGCCAATCTCTGAAACTAAAATTGGTTTGATTGTTTTCATAGAGCACTTTTATTATTTGACAACCTTGCCAAAACAGGTAATAATTTTACACGTTCTTATGAAGCTTTGTCTCTGTACGGTTATCTGCTCAATTTTTTAGGCTTTAAGCTATTCGAAATGTTAGGCTCGCCGCTGACTGTGATTTTTTTTCACTAAGTCAAGCGCAAGAAAAATATATGTAAGCTATAAAGAGTGCGCTCATTATGGTAACGTGACAAATAGTTCCAGCGATATGAAACATGCTCACTGGTGTGACTTATTGTCATTCGGCCAGCCGAATATATCGTGTACAATTTTCCTTATTATTATCATTTGCATTATATAGGATGCACCCAGTAGCGTTTTTATTTTCGTTTCATTTTTCTTCTACGTATTTCAAGAGGACTACGTATATCAATCACGACTACCACTTTGAACCCCATAACAAAAATTAACGCGATTTGACACCCTAGATAAGATTCAGTATAGCGCATTGTGAGTGACAGCAGGTGATAGTGATAAAAAGTCACGGCAGCAAAACATCATAGTTAGCGGCGGGCCTTATAATTCAAAACATTCTGACAATAATCATTTTGAGATAAAGCAGTTTGTACAATTGCACAATCGCAGTCACGAGGCAGGGGGAAGTTAGACTAGATCTTCCATCCGCCACCCGTCTGCTTCACCCCCTCAAAAACCGAAATTTGACTAGTAACCTCGCCTTAACAGTTATGAGGGTTTGAAAGTAATTGTGTTGGGGGTTTTTTAAATTTTTAATTTAATGTTCATGTTTTCAGTCCTCCAATGACGATAATATAAGTTCAACATTTGACTTCACGATGCCAGCGCAACAACCTCAAGTTCACAAGCGGCCAATATCTGGATATGTTTGTGAGTATATCCTATTATATTACTACTATAATATCTACTAGCTTTTGCCCGCAACTTCGTCTGTGTGGAATAATGACTTCCGTCATATAAACTTTCATCCCCTATTTAAAGAATTAATCAAAATCCTTTCTTAGCGGATGCCTACATCATAACATCTACCTGCATGCCTTTCAGTCCGATCCGTCCAGTGGTTTGGGTTGTGCGTAGATCACAATGTCAGTCAGTCAGTCACCTTTGAGTTATATATATTAAACTAGCAGCGCCCCGCGGTCTGACGTGTGTGTGTGTGTGTGTGTGTGTGTGTGTGTGTGTGTGTGTGTGTGTGTGTGTGTGTGTGTGTGTGTGTGTGTGTGGGTGTGTGTGTGTGTGTGTGTGCGTGTGTGTGTGTGTGTGTGTATTTGAGTGTGTATCTGTCTGTCTGTGGCATCATAGCTCCCGAACGGATGAACCGATTTCAATTTAGTTTTTTTTTGTATTAAAGGGGACTTACGTGCGAGTGTTCTTAGACATGTTTGATGAAAATCGGTTGTTTAAAAATTATGGGGGTTTGAAAGTAATTGTGTTATTAAAATATTAGTTTTAAATGACGACCTCGATGGCGGAGTGGTCACCATGCCGGACTGCCATCCGTAAGGTTGGTTTCGATTCCCGTGCGGGGTGCGGGGTATTTGTGTGAACCACAAATGTTTGTCTCGGTCTAGGTGTGTGTGAATGTGTGTGTCCGTAGTTTCTGATACCCTAGATACAAGTTACGGACTTAGTTAGGGGTCAGTTACTGTAATGAGATGATGGAGGGAATGATTATGTTATCCTACTAATATTAAAAATGCGAAAGTTTGTATGTTTGGATGTTTGTGAGTTTGGATGTTTGTGAGTTTGGATGTTTGTTCCACTTTCACGCAAAAACTACTGTATCGATTTTGATTAAATTTGGTACAGATGTTCCTTATAACTAGGAATAACACATAGGATACTTTTTATCCCGAAATTCCCATGGGATTGTGTATAAGTAATCGTATGTTTTATTGTAACTTTTTGTAGTCACAAATAATACCAATAGATGGCGCTGTTACTTAATTTTTTAACACACGATGGTGAATTGTGCCGAGATTGTATGATACTACGAGCTACGCATTCTCACGGGAGCGGGTACTACGCGGGTAAAACCGGGGGGCACAGCTAGTGTTAAATATGTACATATTATGAGTACTGAGTAGGTCATCGAAGCAGTAATAGTAAGTTATAGTTAAGTAGGTTATCCTTCCTCGATAACTAACTGGGCTATCTAACACTGAATTATTTTTTCAATCGGTCCAGTAGTTCCAGAGATAAGCGCGTTCAAACATACTCTTCAGCTTTATAATCTTCTATTTTTTTTTATAATTTAACTAGCGACGCCGACGCGAACCCGCGTAGTTCCCGTAGGAATGTGGGGTTAAAATTATGCTAAAAACCTTCCCACTGAATCACTCTATCTATTAAAACAAATCGCATTAAAATCCGTTGCGTAGTTTTAAAGATCTAAGCATACACAACAAATCTATATATATACCTAAAACTGTTCCGTTACTGAGTGATGTACTGACTGACTGACAACGCTCAGCTGAAACTACTGATCGTAGAGAGATTTTCGGAAATTTCCCCCCCTTGGGAGAAAAAAGGGGAAAAAACACAAATTCTGCCAGTATTATTCCACGCGGACGAAGTCGTGGGCAAAAACTAGTATTAGTATAGATAAAACGTCGTTTTATATTCATATCTCGTAAAGCGGATGTCCATAAAATGTCTGTTATCATGAATAAACAAATTGTGACGAACTTTTAACAATAGATCATTGTGTTGCGCGGTACTTAAGAATAATTAATTATAAGAAATTAGTTTTAAAATTAGTTTTTTATCTATTACAAAGTTTAAGTTAAAGGAGGGATTGCCCTAAATGTAATAAACATAACATACCATAATCATTCCCTCCATCATCTCATTACAGTAACTGACCCCTAACTAAGTTCGTAACTTGTATCTAGGGTATCAGAAACTACGCTCACTCATTCACACACACCCAGACCGAGACAAACAATTGTGGTTCACACAAATATTCACCCCGCACGGAAATCGAACCCGCAATCTTACTTATGTATGTAAGTACTAAACGCTAAAGTAAAGCGGCAGGGCGCTAATAGTGAAGCAAGTTTGGGATAAAAATTCATACATACTTGTTATTCTTGATTATAAAGTTTAAAGAGACTATCATGGCCCCGCGGTTTCACGCAATTTTCGTTTTATAGAGCCACAATCCAGTGACGCGTCGCTGTAATCGCATCTTTTGGTTGTCAGTTTATTGAAACTGTATCCAAAAGACATTAGAGTCACAGTGACAATAGGAGCTTCCAAATCCGCCGGCACAGACAAGATTGTGACTCAATATTTTAAATTATTGAGTGATATATTTATAAAAAAACCACTCTGTGGTGATTTATCTATAACTTAGACAATCTGTGGCAAAAATTTGGTCTGTCATCCATCTTTAAAATAATGTGGGTAGTTGCATATTTCATTTGATTTAACTACAAGAACAAATTACTACGTACCCTCTAATTTTCAGTTTAAATCTGTACAGTGTTTATTTTAATACGTTAACTTGACAAAAACATATTTAAATAAAACACTTAAACGGATTTTTATCGTCTCGGGATCCGAAACGTCAGAAAATGTAAAACAAAATACAACCACGACAAAAATCCGTTCAAGGGCCTATTTCAAAATCTTCAAGTAACGTTCCGAGTACTCACATGTTTTGTCTTTGTCACTTGATATAAAGAAAGAGACAAAACTAACTTTACTTCGTGAGTAACTTTACTTGAAGGTCGTGAAATAGGCCGTAACTGTTTTATTTCAATGTGTAGTGTTCGTGTAAATCAAAGACATCAATATTTGATAAAAATAATTTATAAAATAGTTTTATTATTAAAAACAGAAATTACTCGTAAAGTTTAAGTTTAAAACTATAATATTGACCAAATTTGATCTCGAAAGTTTATTTTTAAATAGGCATGTCGACTGGGTAAACAAAATGAAATTCTAATTAGTCCGTCAGATAGATTTCGAAGAAATATTAGACACGTATTTTTTGTTTTATCAAATTAATAAAACTGACTTAGTTATAACGCATTAAAGTTCAGGAGTGGGGGCTTGTGACGATAATTCTTGGTAAAAAATGTACGTAGCTGTGACATCACACAAGTTTTCTATGCACTGTATCGTCTTAATTATTTGTTTCTATCAAAAAAGAGAAAATACGTGTCCAATATTTTTGCGAAATCTATCTGACGGACTAATTAGTTTTTTTTAGTCGACATCCCTATTGTGTGTTTAAAGTTTATGTTTTAAACAGACTTATATCAGTCAGTCAGTCGAAAATTAATAATATTTGTATAAGTACATTGATAGGGAGTGCAAATACTTTCAGTGTAATTTAAGTGTTCAAAGTACTACAAATTTTATCAAAAACAGCTCAGTTTTTAAATAGTTTAGCTTTTAAGTGTAAAGTGATATTATGGCTGAAAAAGTGAATTCAACAACTGAGTTAGGATATGAAGGTAATTTATTTATGACTAGTGGCCCGCCCCGGCTTCTCACGGGTCCAACTTTCCCGTTTGATTTTCCAGATTTTTTAACCCCCGACGCAAAAAGAGGGGTGTTATAAGTTTGACGTGTCTGTGTGTGTGTGTGTGTATCTGTCTGTCTGTGGCATCATAGCTCCCGAACTGATGAACCGATTTCAATTTAGTTTTTTTGTATTAAAGGGGACTTACGTGCGAGTGTTCTTAGACATCTTCTTTTTCCGAACCTTTATCCCATGTCTATTTGGGGTCGGTTTTCAGTTTAACCAGATCTGGCGGAATGTCAGTATTTTACGTGAAGCGACTGCCATCAGACCTTCACAACCCAGAGGGCTATACGACATTCTTGGTCAAACTGAATGTTAGACTTTTGAGGGCTCTAACTACCCGTAACGACTGTCGAAGATATTAGTACGACAACCGGGACCGACGGCTTTACGTGCCCTCCGAAGCACGGAAACGCTCATGAAATTAAAAGTCATTTTTAGTAATGACCCATCACAGTCATGACAGTGCCAGACGTTGCTTAACCGCACGGATCACAAGTGATCCGCGGGTAGCACTGGGCCATGAGCGCTTCAGAGTGTTCTTAGACATGTTTGATGAAAATCGGTTGACCCGTTTAAAAGTTATGGGGGTTTGAAAGTAATTGTGTTGGGGGTTTTTTAATTTTTTATTCTTGTTAGGGCCTATTTCGCGAACTACAAGTACATTTCCGAGTAGCTACTCACAAGTTTTGTCTTAGTCACTTGATATAAAGTAAGAAAGAGACAAAACTTAGTTTACTTGGTGAATAACGTTACTTAAAGATCATGAAATATGCCCTTAATGTATTAACATAACATAATCATTCCCTCCATCATCTCTTTACAGTAACTGACCCCTAACTAAGTCCGTAACTTGTATCTATTACTGAAGTGGTTTTGATGTTATTTCTAGATGGAGAGCCTCCAGCCAAGAAGTCTGCTTCAATCAGAGTTGGAGCTGGGTTCAAATGGAACTTACAGGTGGGACGATTTTTAGTGCAGTGTTTTTCAATCTTTTTAATTTTGGGACCCCTTTTGTGGTTGTAAAAGTCTCGTGACCCCCCTGTGCGATTTGATAGACAAAAAAATATAATTTTCAACACACTTGCTCATAAAGGGGTTCTTATTTGTGCAAAAACAGTTGAATAACGACACGCTTGATTCACTAGTGAGTTATAGATTTTTTTTTAAATTGTTTAGTTTTAAAAAAGTTTCGATACCAAAAAAAATCCATTTTAAAAACAAACTTCAACTATGTTGCCTTACTTTTGGTAGGTCTATGGTCGATTCCATTCATTCATTCATTCGATTTTTTTTAAAAGGTATATTCTTTTAATCTATGGCCGATCACCATTGTTGTGTTGGATGCGCGCGAATAGAAAAACTGTTTATTTGTTAGCGAAAAATGATAATTTCTTCGCAAATGTGTTGAAAAACGTTGTATGGTACACGCGTGTATTGATGATTACTATCCTCGGCTATCTTCAGACCCTCGCCTGACGGCTCGGGCCTCAATAGCGCCTCGGAAGTAATCACCAACTCGCTTGTACCATAAATAACTATTAACGCTTAGTATGTTTGCCATTTTGATATTCGAAACCACAGAATTGGGAATACTCTATGGTAAGTATAGATATGTTATCTACTCTCTGGTTATATCGGAACGCGTGTCGCCAGTTGACAGTGACCAACACATTGACATACTATAACGCATACTGGTGAATGGTGTCCTATGGAACACACTTGGGCGGCGACAATATCACGCGTCTGTCAGACTTCTTTACTTACCATAGAGTATTCCCAATTCTGTATTCGAAACATAGGAGATTTGAAAATTATTTCAAAATTGTGTTTTTACTGTAGTTTAGAACCTTACGTTCTCCTTTCTAATAAGGCTTCACGACCCTCTTAAGAGTAGCGACCCACATTTTGGAAAACACTTCTAGTGTATTGTATATGTTATAGTAAACATTAGGCATATACACCCCTATTTTGAAATGATGGGACTTATTAAAATCAGAATATCTGTAGCAGTAACTGAATCCATATATCCAATAAAAATATCAAAAATGATAGTCGATTACTTATAATACTTATCCTTAAAAAATACTAAATAAATGCCGTATTACCAGACGGCACACTAGCTATCAAGTATTCTGTGACGGCTCGGGTCGATGACCGCGTTCAGCTCGTTTAGTTAGTAGTTCGGTGTAGAATCACAATAAAATTCGGCGGGATTTTGAAAAACTTTGACTTATCATAACTTTTTAAATAAAAGCAAAAGATAAAAACTACCTTCACTATTATATTGTCACCCGTCGTTTGCATTAGCTGTGTGATTAAGTATCTCGAATTCAAAATAGGGGTGTATAAAGTAAGAAAGGGACAACACTCACTTTACTTGGTGAGTAAAGTTACTTGAAGTCGTGAAATAGTGCCTTATTATATTTATCTTTGTTCCCAGGCCCTAGCCCAAGCAGCAGACGCGGTCCAAACGGGAGCCAAGTCTCCCGTCTCCGCGCTCAACGAGCTCGGAGTGAGGGTCTCGTACTCTGTGCTCGAGCAGAGCGGGCCCGCGCACTGTCCCAGCTTCACTGTCTCTGTTACTGTAAGTTATACGTACAACTTGGAAACTTCCCCAAGAAATTTGAGGGTCTCGTACTTCCGGAATTTTCCGAAACTTCCCCAATCGGCATTTTCCCCAATCGGAATTTTTCCGAAACATCCCCCAATCGGAATTTTCCCTAATCGGAATTTTCCGAAACTTCCCCAATTGGAATTTTCCCCAACCGGAATTTTCCGAAACTTCCTTCAACCGGATTTTTCCGAAACTTCCTCCTACCGGAATTTCCGAAACTTCCCCCAATCTGAATTTTCCGAAACTTCCCAAACCGGAATTTTCCCCGAAAGGAATTTTCCGGAAGTTCTCCAATCCGAATTTTCCGAAACTTCCCCAACCGGAATTTTCCCCAACCGGAATTTTCCGAAACTTCCCCTACCGGAATTTTCCCCAATCGGAATTTTCCGAATCTTCCCCAACCAGAATTTTCCCCAACCGGAATTTTCCCCAATCGGAATTTTCCCCAATCGGAATTTTCCGAAACTTCCCCAACCGGAATTTTCCCCAACCGGAATTTTCCCCAATCGGAATTTTCCGAAACTTCCCCAACCGGAATTTTCCGAAACTTCCCCAACCGGTGTTTTCCTCAACCGGATTTTTCCCCAATCGGAATTTTCCGAAACTTCCCCAACCGGAATTTTGCGAATCTTCCCCAACCGGAATTTTCCCCTATCGGAATTTTCCGAAACTTCCCCAACCGGAATTTTCCCCAATCGGAATTTTCCGAAACTTCCCCAACCAGAATTTTCCGAAACTTCCCCAACCGGAATTTTCCGAAACTTCCCTAATCGGAATTTTCCGATACTTCCCCAACTGGAATTTTCCCCAATCGGAATTTTCTGAAACTTCCCCAACCGGAATTTTCCGAAACTTCCCCAACCGGAATTTTCCGAAACTTCCCCAACCGGAATTTTCCCCAATCAGATATTTCCGAAACTTCCTTAATCGGAATTTTCCGAAACTTCCCCAACCGGAATTTTCCTCAATCGGTAACTTCCGAAACTTTCTAACCGGAATCTTCCGAAACTTCCCTAACCGGAATCTTTCTCAAACGGAAATTTCCCCTGACAGTTAAATATATCTACATATTTATCCTACCATAGGTAGCGGACCTGAAATTCGAGGGTTGTGGTCACAGCAAGCGCGAAGCCCGCGCGGCGGCGGCGCGCGGCTGCCTGTCGGCGCTGTGGGCGCGCGCCGGCCGCGTGCTCACGCCCGCGCGCTGGGACTTCACCAGGGACGTCGACGATTGTCATGGTAAGGCAGGATGACATAGTCATTCACTCCATCACCTCATTACAGTAACTGACCCCTAAGTTCGTCACTTGTATCCAAGGTATCAGAAACTGATTATGTTATGTTTTTTGTTTCTTGTCTATTAACTATTTCGTATTTTGTTTCTAGTGTCCCAGTTCCAATGTATCGAAGCAGAAAACAATATGAAATCATTACCAGCCGCGGAAATAAAGGAACCCATCACCAAAGAGGTTACATCTAATACAGGTTAGTCATTTTGAAAAACATCATCTTCATCATCACTTTTTTACGATATTTAAAAAAAATGCATTAAAACTAAGACGGCACAATATCAAGTATTAGAAGTGCCCCGCGGTTTTACCCGCGTAGTTCCCTTTCCCGTGGGAATACGGGGACAAAATATACACAAATGATATGATGGTCAAAATGACAATATTAGCTTCCAATTTTGGTTGCCAGCACAGACAAGATCGTGGCTCAATAAATGGGGTTTAAGGCAAACTGGGTATACAATACACCCCTATTTTGAAATGATGAGACTTATTAAGAGAATCAGAATATGTGTAGCAGTAACTGAATCCATATATCCAATAAAAATATCAAAAATGATAGTCGATTACTTATCTTTAAAAATACTAAATAAATGCCGTATTACCAGACGGCACACTAGCTATCAAGTATTCTGTGACGGCTCGGGTCGATGACCGCGCTCAGCTGTTCATCGCAGCGTTCGCCTGTTGTTCGGTGTAGAATATCAATAAAATTCGGCGGGATTTTGTAAAACTTTGACTTATCATAACTTTTCAAATAAAGGCAAAAGATAAAAATAACTTCACTATTATATTGTCACCCGTCGTTTACATTAGCTGTGTGATTAAGTATCTCGAATTCAAAATAGGGGTATATATATATTTTTTCTGTGTGTAGCGTCCCCGGGCGGGGTGTCGGCGTCCACGGCGCTGTTCGGGGGCGCGGCGGCGGGCGGCGCCAAGAGCCCCATCAACCGCCTCTACGAGACGTGCCCCGCGCTGCGCTTCGCCTGCTCCTACGGCGACGGCTCGCCGCTCACCGGCCCGCAGGGTCAGTGGGTATATCTACTACTAGCGTCCCGCAGTTTCACCCGCATAGTTCCCGTTCCCGTAGGAATATGGGGATAAAATTATGCTAAAAACCTTCCCACTGAATCACTCTATCTATTAAAACAAACCGCATCTAAATCCGTTGCGTGGTTTTAATGATCTAAGCATACATAGGGACAGAGAAAGCGACTTTGTTTTATACTATGTAGTGATTCGACGACCTCCATGGCAGAGTGGTCACCTTACCGGACCGCCATCCGCAAGGTTGCGGGTTTAATTCCGCTTAGTTTGTGATACCCTAGATACAAGTGACGAACTAAGTTAGGGGTCAGTTACTGCTACTACCTGTGCCCCGCGGTTTCACCCGCATAGTTCCCATTCCCGTGGGAATACAGGGATAAACTATAGCCTATGTCACTCGCTGACAATCTAGCTTCCAATTAGTGAAAGAATTTTTGAAATCGGTTCAGTAGATCCCGAGATTACCCCTTACAATTTGACAAACACACAAACTTTACTTCTTTATAATATTAGTATAGATTTATTCTTGTTTTCCAGCTCCCATGCAGCTGAGTCACAGTATGAGGTTCAAAGTCGTCTGTCACATACAAGATATGACTTTCGAAGGATATGGTGAGTGAGCACCTGACTTTACTTGTAGTCTGAGAATTAAATCTAATTAGGGCGAGCGAAACGAAGCTCTCCTAACGCTACAATTTATTCAGTTTCGTGATACATGATGTGCAGTTGCATCTCACAGCAAAAGATGAGACTTATCCTTTTGCCATTAACTGTTTTTATTTTATTTTATATTGTTTCTGTTTGATTCTGGCACTAAAGATATTTTTATTTTATTTATTTATATATTTTACGGAAAAACTACAATACATGAATGTGTGCGTAGTTTCTGATACCCTAGATACAAGTTACGGACTTAGTTAGGGGTCAGTTACTGTAATGAGATGATGGAGGGAATTTTTTCAACCCGCATCGTCCCACTACTGGGCAAAGGTCTCCCCCAAACATCTCCAGCTCTCCTTCGCAGCCTCCCACCAGCTACTGTCGAAGGCAACAAGATCATATATATGATCTTGAATGATTTATTTATGTACTAGCAGCGCCCCGCGGTTACACCCGCGTAGTTCCAAGTCAATCGGTTCAGTAGTTCGTTCAGCGTCCGCAAAGAACAGTTGCGTTGCAGTTGCTTTAGTGCGCGTTCGGGTAAAGCGCTGACGCGGCAAACACTCGCGAGTGACCTCGGTACGGTACGCGTGCGCCCGGCCGGTCATCAACGCGATGACCTAGATTGTGTGAATCATGCATGACTATGTAGTGAATTAATAAAAAACATTGTTAAGGCTCCGTTACACCTTTATTATAAATTTAATATTTAGTTAGAAAAAATGGCAACAGGAACAATCACAATTAAAACTGAGACTGAGCATTTGCTATACAAGTACCTCAACGAAGAAAAAGAGCAACGTAAGAAATATGAGAACCTTGTTAAAGAACTACAAGATAAAATTGTAGAATTACAACAACAGTTAGTGCAAATTCAGGAGGATAAAAATACACCTCCAGCTAAACAACCATCAGCAGGTTACTCTAACCAAGTTCAGTATGAGACTGATGAAGAGGAACTTGCCAAAGAGACCGAGTGGGTACGGCAACAAAGCCGTAAGAAAAGGAAGCTGAACCAGTCACTCAGCCCGCAACAGGAATCAATCTCCAGAGAGGACGTTACAAAAGTGCCGAAAGCTAGAAAAGCCCCACAGCCACCACCAATAATTGTTGAAAATGTGACAGATTATCAGAGCTTTTTTGATCTTCTGTCATCATCCGTTGCAAAAGATTCTTTTCTAATTAAGATGAAGAGCGGCAACGTCGTTAAAATCAATTGTAGAGATGGCGACTCATATAGGACTGTGACTCAGCTTCTACTACAAAATAATTGTGTCTGGTTTTCTTACGAAAACAAGCAGGATCGGCCCATACGAGTTATGGCAAAAAATCTGCATTCTACATGTGTGCCTGCTCGGATTATAGAGGATTTAGTATCTAAAGGATACAATGTTGAAGATGCAGTGAACAAACTAAGTTGGAGGACAAAGGAACCTTTAAACATGTTCATGATATCTTTCAACAAAAATGAAGATGTCAACAAAATCTACAAAATCCAGTCTATTTTGGGTTGTAAAGTAGACATTCAACCCCTAAAAACGTCAAAATTAATCCCACAATGTAAAAGGTGCCAGGCATATGGTCACACCCACAAATACTGCTCCAAAGAACCCAGGTGTGTTAAATGCACTGGAAAACACTTAACGAAAGACTGCAAGAAACCCGCAGAAGCCAAACCAAAATGTGTTCACTGTGGTGAACAGCATCCAGCTAGCTACAGAGGTTGCACTGTAGCTAAAGAACTCCAAAAGTTGAAAAATAAAATAAGCCACAAAAATCAAATTTCGACCACCCAGGCACAAAAGCCCGATATTACAAAAAAAGCTATACCCAGTCAGCAAGTGACGAAGAATGTGTCTTTTGCACAAATTACAAAGGGTTTCAAACCGCAAACCCAACCAAAAAAACAGCCTACATTAAACATGGAGGACAAACTTAACACCATTTTAAATTTCATTTCATCTTATGATGAAAGATTCAAAAATATTGAGAAACGTTTGGGTATCAAAAATGATGTCTAAGTCAGTAAAGATATTTGCATGGAATGCCAATGGACTTCTCCGGCACCAAAATGAACTACAAGCTGTCCTAAACATAGAAAATATTGACTTATGTCTCATATCAGAAACACATTTCACCAGAGAAACATACCTAGATATTAAAGGATATAAAATCTATCACGCACTGCATCCAACTAATAAAGCTAGAGGAGGCAGTGCCGTCATAATAAAAGAAAATATCCAACATTGCGAGGTCTTTAAATGTGAAGAACCTGAAATACAAGCAGTTGGGATATCCATTAAAACCAAACGTTACCCGGTTACTATTTCAGCAATATACTGTCCACCGAGGTATACGTTAAAGACCGATCAATATGTAAATTTCCTTAAACAACTTGGCAATAGGTTTATCCTTGGCGGCGACTTCAATTCCAAAAATACCTACTGGGGATCTAGACTCACAACAACTAAAGGTAAAGAGTTGTTAAATGCAATTAAAGAAACTAAATGTGATGTGTTATCTACAGGTAAACCAACATACTGGCCCACAGATCCTCACAAAATACCTGATTTGATAGACTTTTTTATATATAAAAATCTCTCTCCTAACTTTCTTCACATTGAGGAAGGTTTTGATATGAGTTCAGACCACTCCCCAATAATTTTGATTCTCAGTGATGAAATCTTAAATAAAAAAGAAATCCCTTCGCTTGTTAATAAAAAAACGGACTGGGATAGCTTTAAACATGACTTAGACTCTAAAATAAATCTAAAAGTACCACTGAAGACTCCAGCAGATCTAAATTTGGAACTTGAAACGTTTATAGCGGATATCCAACAATGTGCTTGGAATAATACTCCGGATATAAAAAGAAAAAATATAACAACCATGTACCCAATAGAAATTCCACAGCTTATAGCAAAAAAAAGAAAACAAAGAAAAATATGGCAGGAAACTAGATTCCCACTCGACAAAACTTTATTAAATAACCTTTCAAAGAGACTTAGTAGAGAGATTAAAAAATTCAAAGAGGATACAATGTCTTCATCGCTAAGTCAACTTACTAGTGACCGTACAACCGACTATTCTCTATGGAAAGCCACTAAAAGTATTAAACACCCAACCAGACAAATACCTCCTATTAAAGAAATTGATGGTACATGGGCCATCAACAATGAGCAAAAAGCTGTACGATTTGCGCACCACCTAGAAAAAATATTTCAGCCAAACGAAAATAACACTGAACTTATAGAACATGTATCGCCACAGGATGAGTCAGAAATAAAACTTGTAACTCCAAGAGAGGTTTATTATGAAATTAAATTTATAAATAAAAATAAAGCTCCGGGCTATGACCTCATTACCGGAGAAGTCCTTAAACATTTACCTAAAAAAGCAGTGGTCAAACTTACCAACCTTATCAATGCTACATTCAGACTAAAACATGTACCGGATGTGTGGAAAGTGGCTGAAGTTATTATGATACCGAAACCAGGTAAACCACCTCATGAAGTAACATCTTACAGGCCAATCTCTCTTCTTCCAGTTATGTCAAAATTGTTTGAAAAACTATTTTTGAAACGGTTAAAAACTATTATAGAAGAAAATAGACTTATCCCTGAGCATCAGTTTGGTTTTAGAGAAAAGCACTCTACAATAGAACAGGTCCATCGAATAACCAATATTATTGAATCAACTCTAGAAGAAAAAAAAGTTTGCTCTACAATTTTCCTGGATGTAGCACAGGCATTTGATAAAGTGTGGCATCAAGGCCTTATGTACAAACTGAAAAAAATGCTACCAAAGCAATTTACTGACATATTGGAGTCATACATAACAAACAGGATGTTCAGAATAAAACAAGAAGACACCTACTCTGAACTAAAAGAAATAAAAGCAGGAGTGCCGCAAGGAAGTGTATTAGGCCCGGTCCTGTACCTATTATACACTAGTGACATTCCACAGATAGAAAACTGCACCATTGCAACTTTTGCAGACGACACAGCCATACTGGCTACTGGTGTCACTCATGAAGTCGCTGTGGAAAACGTACAAAGAGCCGTAACCAAAATATATGATTGGACTGAACAGTGGCGCATTAAACTTAATGAATCAAAATCGGTTCACATTGATTTTACAAATAAAATGACGAATTATCATCCGGTATACATTAACACCCATGCAATACCCTATGAAAACACGGCCAAATACTTAGGCATGACACTAGACACCAAGCTGCGCTGGAAAGCACATGTCAAAAAGAAACGCGATGAGCTAGAAATTCGCTATAAGAAGATGTACTGGCTGCTTGGTAAGCACTCACCGTTATCAGTACACAATAAATTACTATTATACAAACAAGTCCTAATGCCTGTATGGACTTATGGTATACAGCTGTGGGGCTGTACCAAATCAAGTAACGTACAGATGATCCAACGTTTCCAGAATAAAGTACTTAGAGGTATCGTAAATGCTCCCTGGTACGTTAGAAATGACGACCTCCACCGGGACCTCAGTGTGGAACCTGTTGCCATTATTGTTAAAAAACATGCCGAAGCTCATGAGAAAAGACTTCATCATCACGTGAACGTTGAGGCTATCCAGCTCCTCGACAACACGGACATTATAAGACGTTTAAAAAGGACAAAACCTTTTGAATTATTGTAGTGATAGTAAATAGTGTTAAAGTGCAGTGTATGTACTATGGTAAAGAACACATGAACAAAGTGTCTTCGCCTTAACAAAAACAATAAGAAAAGTGCCGATGGGCACATTCTTAACAGAAACATTTTATTAGTTTAAGTTAAAGTTAAATTGCTTATTAGCCTTAATATGGCTAGATTGCAATATTTTGAAGTACACAAAGTGGTGCATCAAGGACAAAAAAAAAAAAAAAAGTAGTTTAGCCGTAAAAATGTAACAGACAGACAGACAGGATTAGTTAGGATTTTTTTTTTAACCCCCGACGCAAAAGAGGGGTGTTATAAGTTTGACGTGTCTGTGCGTGTGTATCTGTCTGTCTGTGGCATCATAGCTCCCGAACGGATGAACCGATTTCAATTTAGTTTTTTGTATTAAAGGGGACTTACGTGCGAGTGTTCTTAGACATGTTTGATGAAAATCGGTTGACCCGTTTAAAAGTTATGGGGGTTTGAAAGTAATTGTGTTGGGGATATTTTAAACTTTAAATTTAATGTTTGTAATAGTATACAATACTGTTGCGGACGAAGAGGAGTCCCAATAAATTTAGTTTTAAGTATATGTTTTTTGCTCCCCACAATACCGTAATATTAGAAAATTATGTAATAGAAATATATTCGCATCTCATTCCTTAAGACGAAAATGCTCAGTAATATAGAAGCATAAGAATGGCAATGAGCGACAGAGATAGCAGTAGGTAGCCTTTTCGCTCATCGAAAATGTAATTTAGCGCTCTAAAGAGTGCACGATGTGAGCGACGAGTGAGAGAGACGCAAATATATGTTGTATTATTCGCACAGATGCATGAAAAAGAAAGCGATAGGTGCGCTCCTCACTCTGAATTGTATAAAACGCTCAATTAGATAGTAGTTAATTTTAAGTAACAAATTGTCAATATAATAAGCGGAACACGCTCAGTCGGGGCGCTTGTTCCATTGCGAAAAATAAACGGAAAGTTCAACCGAGAAGCCTTAGTTTCATTGAAATCCCTGGTAGGCTTCAAAAGTTAACGTTGGCGGTAAGTAGCGCCAATAATCAATTGGTCCTTCGAGCCGGATGAAGATTCCAGTGAACTAGAAGCCTGAACGAACATATTGAAAAAGGAAGAATTTGTGTGGGAAGAAATTCTTATCGTCGTGTCATCGCTTCGAGTGTTCTGTAACCTGTGGAACGATAAACCCAACGTGACGTCGTGCTGCGTGTTGTATCGTCTGAAGACTAGAAGTGTTACCTGCGCCAGTGAACCTGGGGGAACGAGGGACATCTTCGTCGGGACGACTACAGCAGCGCCGGGACGCCGACGTCGGGAACAAGCGTCGAGTGAAGATTAACGCGGTTTGTCCGCGGCCCGTGTATTCCACCACCTAACGGTGTCAAACGGTGCGAATACATTGGGTTAACGCCTACCCAGGCGGTGTGGTGTCTTGTGCGGCACCACCAGTCGATCACACAAGCGTGAGGACTGAAGCGCACATCTACGCCGGTACGGGTCATACCGTTGTGCGGGGGCCGGACTGTAGGCACTGCCAAAGGTGATCGGACACTCCAGCCGATCACTGAGCGCCCCGTTACACGTTTACCCCACTGCCGGGTAGGACCTACCCTTACCCCATCCTTACCGTTCCATCCCTTAGGGAGCATATCCCGGTTTCCCCCGGGCCCTCCCGAAGGACTGATAGTGTTAGGGCGTTAGGGTGTTAGGGCGTTAGGTGTCCGATAGGGAATTAGGGGCGGAAGAGCCGAAGAATGCCGATCTCCAGGAGCCCGCCGGGACGACGAGTCTACGAAGACCCGCCCGCATCGCCATCCGTACAAGTCAGCACGACGCCGATTACGTCACGACCGACGACAACAATGCCATCCGACTTACCATCGACACTGGCAATGACCGTAACGAGACCGGCACCAGAGAGAAGCCGCCGCCCGCCATCAGTTCATTCCCAAAGGTCATCGGCAAGCGCAATAGCTCGAATAAAACAAATCGAGCTAGAAGCGGAAGAACGTCTAATGGAATTAAGACGTAAGGAAATCCAAATGGAAGCGGCGTTAATAAAGAAACGATTAGCCGCAGATGTAGCTACTATTCGGGAAGAAACGGATAGAGAAAGTTTATGCGCGGAGGAAGTCGCGGACACAGATAAACGAATTGATGACTGGTTTCACCGAAGTAAGCAACGGGGGGAGCAACCAGAAGAAAGATATCACTCTCCTCCACGAGACAGAGAACATCGTAACAAGTCGCCGGTCAAAGCTAGAGAAAAAGGCATAGATAGACTGGCAGACGCCTTGGAGAAAATGATGAGATCCCGAGGTCCACCTAGGCAGACTCAAGACTTGCCAATATTCACCGGAAAAGCAAGTGAATGGCTACCGTTCAAGGCGGCAATGATAGAATCAACACACATAAATAACTTCAGTAACGCTGAAAATCTAGCCAGATTGAGGACTTGCCTACGGGGGGAGGCAAGAGAGACTGTGTCAGCCCTACTATACACGGCTAATAGCCCAGATGGAATAATGAGAACGCTAGAGCAATGTTATGGACGACCAGAAGTCATTATTGATCACGCCTTTGATAAGATGAAGAAGTTGCCTCGGTTAGGGCAATCAGCGAACGAATTGAACTCATTTGCGATACAACTACAAAATATCGTCACGTCAATCAACTGCATAGATGAAAAAGGATATTTGCAGAATCCCATGTTGACACGCCAAGTGACTGAGAAGTTGACACCTCATATTAGATCACGGTGGTGTGACTACGCAGAAGAACATGGTAATACAAATGAACCAGAAATCATGTTAATGTCACGCTTTTTAATGAGGGAAGCTGATCGAGCGATCCGTCACTCATATACGTCAACTCAGTTCACGTCATCAGCGGGGGTTGGACGCAGCGCAGTACCAGACGATAGGAGGAGATACAACAACAACAACAACAGAGATCGCAAAGGAGTGTACACAGCTACAGACAGCGAACAAAATAAAGATATATGTTTTTGCTGTGGGAACGCACACGAGACAACAAAGTGTCGCAAGCTGTTAGCTATGACAGTTCAAGAGCGTTGGGAATGGGCGAAAGAAATCAGAATATGTTTCCAATGTCTACGCAGCAAACACAGGCGTTACAATTGCAAAGCTAAGAAATGCGGTAAAAATGAATGTCGTCAAGCTCACCATGCTCTATTGCACGAGGAAAGGAAACAAGTAGAGGCACCGAAAGAAGATGACACAGCTGTGATAGCGTCAGCTAGACAAGACATACAAGAGAACCAAGCGTTATTGAAAGTTTGTCCAGTGGTTCTACGAACGGAAAACGGAGAAATAGACACATTTGCACTGTTAGATGAGGGCTCAACTGTAACTCTTATTGACGAAGAGATAGCCGGAATGATTGGGGCAAATGGACCGAGAAAAGGTCTAAGCATTCACGGAGTCACGTCAACACAGAGTGAACCCAACAGTCGCGTTGTTAAGATCCAGCTTAAAGGAAAAAGGCAATCCAGTTATAACGACATAACAGCACGAACGGTAAAAAATTTGGTGCTGGGAGGTCAAAGTATACAAGCAAGCTTATTAGAAAAGCCACACTTGAAGAGAATAAATAAACAAGATGTATGCTATGCGAACGCTAAGCCTCGTATATTAGTTGGCGCAGACAATTGGCATCTGATTGTAACTCGCAGGTTACTCACAGGGAAAAGGAATGAGCCAATAGCATCCCTGACCCAGTTGGGATGGGTAATTCATGGGTCAGCACCTAAATGCGTGATTACAAACAAAGAGGGTATATATCATGTACATCACGTCAGTAACCACAGCGAAGATAAGGAGCTACATGAACTCGTGAAATCACACTTTGAAATAGATTCACTCGGAGTCATGTTGCAATCAAAACTCAGCTCAAACGATGAACGAGCCGTTAAAATATTTGAAGAAACTGCGCAGCGTATAAATGGTAGATTTGAAGTTGGACTCCCGTGGAAATCTGATATAATGCGCATGCCGCCGAGTTATGGCATGGCATTGAGCCGCTTGAAAAGCATCGAAAAGAAAATGGACAAATCAGATGAGTTCAAAATAGCGTACACTGCACAAATGGACAACTTGTTTGATAAAGGATACGCATCAAGTTGTAGTAAACAAGAAGACAACGAAAAGGTTTGGTATCTGCCACACTTCGCCGTCGTGAACCCTAATAAACCAGGGAAAATAAGAATGGTTTTCGACGCGGCAGCCCAGGTCAATGGCACATGCCTCAATGATGTGCTGTTGGACGGTCCAGACTTACTTCAGTCGTTAAATGGAATATTGTACCGTTTTAGAGAAAAGCCTGTTGCTGTAATAGCGGACATAAGAGAAATGTTCTTGCAAGTGAAGATAAGAGAAGACGACAGAGTCGTCCAGAGATTCTTATGGCGCGGAAACGATCGACATGGTCCACCGAAAAAATATGAAATGAGCTCAATGATATTTGGAGCCAAGAGCTCTCCATTCTTAGCGCACAGCGTGAGGAACAAGAATGCCTTAGATCACAAGGAAGACTACCCGTTGGCATATAAATCCATCACGGAGAACCATTACATGGACGACTGGGTAGAAAGTTTTGAGAGTGAAGACATTGCCGAAGAAACGATAAAACAAGTAACCGTAGTTCATAAAAAGGCAAGTTTTGAACTAGCGGGTTGGCAATGTAATGAAAAACGTTTGATCGCTCACGTCGCGGGGAAAGATCGCGCTGATAAGCCTAAAGAGTTCGGCGCTAATACTCATGCATATGAGAAGACGTTGGGCATCATTTGGATTCCAGAAACGGACGAACTTACGTTTAACACGAGCATGAACAGAGTACCCGAAGACATCAAGCAGGGAATAAGAGCACCGACTAAGAGAGAAGCTCTGAGCTTGGTCATGTCTTTGTTCGACCCATTGGGGTTAGTGAGTCCGTATACAATAACGGCGAAGATAATCCTACAAGAATTATGGAGAAAACAACTTCACTGGGATGAACCGATACCGCAAATAGAGAGCGAATTAATCAAAGAATGGTATCTGGATATCGATCATATAAAAAATTTACGTATAAACAGATGTTACGATAAATCGAATGGGGTTGTAAAAAGACAGATTCATGTGTTTTGTGATGCCAGTGAACAGGCATATGCAACTGTAGCATATTGGCGCATAGAGAAAGCCAATGGTGAAATTAATGTAAATATTATATCAGGCAAAGCAAAGGTGGCACCACTGAAAACACAGAGCATCCCTAGATTAGAATTACAAGCTAGTCTGATAGGAGCACGATTGGCTTCAAGCATAGTAAAGGAGCATGAATACGAAGGAGATGTGACTCTGTGGAGTGATTCTCAAACAGTACTCCACTGGATTAAGAATGAGTCATCCAAGTACAAACCTTACGTAGCACACAGAATAACGGAGATAATGGAGTTGACACGAAGTGCACAATGGAGATGGGTGCCAACTGCATATAATGTAGCCGACGATGCCACAAGAATTGGCAACACAAAATTGAGAAAGGAAGATCGTTGGTTCCGAGGCCCGTCATTTCTATACCAATCAGAAGATGAATGGCCTGAAGAGATCGCTACAATTAGTGATGAGAACGAAGAAGTGACAATAGCACATGTCACACGTGAAGAACCTTTAATTGATATTGCTAAGTTCTCATCCTATAATAGATTAGTTCGTACGATAAGTTATGTGTTAAGATTTGTAAATAAATGTAAAAAGCGAACTAATGAAGATGATGTGGATTTAATGAAGAAATCAGAAGTATTATTATTGGCAATTGCACAAAAAGAAGATTTTATATCAGATATCAAGCGACTGAACGAGGGAAAACTTATAGAACGCTCAAGTCATTTACTGAAGTTAGATCCTATGATAGGAGAAGATGGAATCATACGAATGAATGGTAGGATCAACGCTGCTAATGTGCCTTCACACACGAAGAATTTGCCTATCCTGAATGGAAAGAATCATTTATCTACATTAATCATACGTCAAGAACATGAAAACTATAATCATGCGGGCAGAGAACTATTAGTGAATAATCTACGACAAAGATTTTGGATCATCAGATTAAGACCCGCCGTGAAAAAGGTGTTATTAAATTGTGTAATCTGCAAGCGATACAGAGCGACGCCGAGAATCCCGGTAAAAGGAGATTTACCAAAGGAACGATTGACTGCCTTTTCAAGACCCTTCTCTAACTGCGGTGTAGACTGCTTTGGCCCTATGTGGGTAACAATCGGGCGCAGAAAGGAGAAAAGATGGGGAATTATCTTTACCTGTCTAGTGACCAGGGCGGTCCATTTGGAGATATTACACAGTCTAAGTACAGATTCAGCTATAATGGCAATGAGAAGAATGGCGGCGAGGAGAGGCTGGCCTACAGTTATGATGTCCGATAACGGAACTAATTTTCGCGGAGCGGACTTAGAATTGAGAAATGCACATAAAGAATGGCAGCCAAAACTACAAGAGTATTTGACATTGAAAAGGGTCACTTGGAAATTTATTGATCCTGGAGCCCCCAATCAGGGAGGGGCATGGGAAAGGTTAATAAGGTCTGTCAAAAATGCTCTAATTACAACACTTAGAGAAAGAGCTCCAAAGGAGGAAGTGTTAAAAACAGTAATGATTGAAGTAGAAAACACTTTGAACTCGCGTCCGCTTACACATGTGTCAGTAGATCCTAAGGATATGGAAGCGCTGACTCCGAACCATTTTTTATTAGGTTCGTCTACAGGAATGCCGATAACTGGGGATACGAACACGGCAGACAAGAGAACGTGGCGGGCAGCACAAGCGATGGCCAATATGTTTTGGGAACGATGGCAGAAGGAATATCTTCCCATAATGGCGCCAAGAGGTGAAAGCTATAGAAATGATCAGAATTTAAAAGTAGGCGACGTGGTCATTGTTGCCGATGGACTTTTACCGCGCAACGTTTGGCCAATGGGGCGAATAGAAAGCGTTATTACGGGCCCAGACAAAGTTGTAAGAAGTGCGGATGTGCGTGCGAAGGGTGGGTACTTCCGACGGCCTGCGAGGAGGCTCATCGTCCTCCCGATTGAGGATGGCTGCGGAGGCCTTCGCCGGGGGGAGGTTGTTGCGGACGAAGAGGAGTCCCAATAAATTTAGTTTTAAGTATATGTTTTTTGCTCCCCACAATACCGTAATATTAGAAAATTATGTAATAGAAATATATTCGCATCTCATTCCTTAAGACGAAAATGCTCAGTAATATAGAAGCATAAGAATGGCAATGAGCGACAGAGATAGCAGTAGGTAGCCTTTTCGCTCATCGAAAATGTAATTTAGCGCTCTAAAGAGTGCACGATGTGAGCGACGAGTGAGAGAGACGCAAATATATGTTGTATTATTCGCACAGATGCATGAAAAAGAAAGCGATAGGTGCGCTCCTCACTCTGAATTGTATAAAACGCTCAATTAGATAGTAGTTAATTTTAAGTAACAAATTGTCAATATAATAAGCGGAACACGCTCAGTCGGGGCGCTTGTTCCATTGCGAAAAATAAACGGAAAGTTCAACCGAGAAGCCTTAGTTTCATTGAAATCCCTGGTAGGCTTCAAAAGTTAACGTTGGCGGTAAGTAGCGCCAACAAATACTGTAATATTGTCGAAATGCTGTTTGTCTGTAGAATATTTGAGAATGCCGTAGTACTCATACCAACACAGAATCTAGCAAGAATCCTAGTACTTGTTAAAGCCTTTGACGACCTCGATGGCAGAGTGGTCACCATGCCGGACTGCCATCCGTAAGGTAGCGGGTTCGATTCCCGTGCGGGGTGAATATTTGTGTAAACCACAAATGTTTGTCTCGGTCTGTGTGTGTGAATGAGTGTGTCCGTAGTTTCTGATACCCTAGATACAAGCTCCAAGCTTAGTTAGGGGTCAGTTACTATAATGAGATGATGTAGTGAATGATTATTATAAAAAAGACTATAGATCTCCGGTACCTGAATTTAATGATGCTGTTTATTTGGGGGTGTTTTAGGGGCTCATTATAACCCATATAAACTGTTTTTATAGTATTGCCCTATTTGTATAAAACTTAATCAATTTTTAGAAACTTTTGTCTATGTATGATTTGACAATCTGTCAAAAAAAAGTTTGTACCGAAGATCTATTACGCACCCCCTTTCCCCCCACAGGTTCCAGTAAGAAGCTGGCCAAGCTGGCGGCGGCGCGCGCGGCGCTGGCGCAGCTGGAGGCGGGCGCCGGGACGCCCGACGGGAGTGCGGGGACTGCGCCCGCGCCCGCACTGCCGCAGGCGTTAGCTGATCATGTGGCTAAGTAAGTATTATTATTTATAAAATTCTCGTGTCACAGTTTTCGTTGCCATACTCCTCCGAAACGGCTTGACCGATTCTCATGAAATTTTGTGACCATATTCTTCTGAATATGCCTAGACCGATTATTTTACAACATTTATTTTCCATTCCGAAATTCCCACGGGAACGGGAACGGGAACTACGCGTGTGAAACCGCGGGGCGCAGCTAGTAGTAATATAAGTTTGGTGGTCGATTTTGATAAAAAATGCTTTAGGCCAGGACTCCACCAAAGCGGAGATGTGTGAGCAGCACACCGCACACATCTCCGCTTTGGTGGAGTCCTAACCTTATTGAGCCACAATCTTGTCTGTGCCGGTGACGCGTCGCTGTAATCGTATCTTTTGGTTGTCAGTTTATTGAAAATGTATCCAAGTGACATTTAGAGTCAACATGACATTAGAGTCAACATGACAATAGCTTACAATTTTGGCCGTATACTCGTAGAAGCAGCTTGTCTGTGCCGGCGGCCATAATTGTAAGCTCCTATTGTCATTGTGACTCTAATGTCATTTGGATACATTTTCAATAAACTGACAACCAAAAGATGCGATTACAGCGACGCTGGCACCGGAACAGAAAAGATTGTGACTCCAATTTTGGCACAATAAGCGACTATCACCATCCATAATATGTTTAATAATAATTATTATTGTTCCAGACTAGTGAATGAGAAGTTCAACGAGCTGATCAAAAACGACCCGGTACATTGCAAGAGGAAGGTGCTGGCCGGCATCGTGATGACCGTCGATTGTAAACTGGAAGGAGCCAAGGTAACATAACATAATCATTCCCTCCATCATCTCATTACAGTAACTGACCTCTAAGTCCGTAACTTGTATCTAGGGTAACAGAAACTACGCACACACTCATTCACACACACCCAGACCGAGACAAACATTTGTGGTTCACACAAATATTCACCCCGCATGGGAATCGAACCCGCAACGTACGGATGGCAGTCCGACATGGTGACCACTCTGCTATACTTTTCAATACCCTTACTCAGAAAGTGACTCATACATGTTTCACCGTAATTAGGCACATAATGACACCTGTTACCAAAGTTTGGCCTTTTTGTTGCTATTATTCACGAGTGAGTTATAGTTGTTTTAATTGCTTTGTTCTTAAAAATGATCTTTTTATATTACTACTAGCTGTGCCCCTCGGTTTCACACGCGTAGTTCCCGTTCCCGTGGGAATACAGGGATAAAAAGTCCTATGTGTTATTCCTAGGTATGAGGAACATCTGTATCAAATTTCATTAAAATCCATTCAGTAGTTTTTGCTTGAAAGAGGAACAAACATCGACACTCACAAACATTCGGTTTTATAATATTAGTAGGACGTACAAAAATAAAAAATTTTCTACTATACAATATTAATGTCCATCATTTTTCTCCAAAGTTTTAATGGCTGTACTATTTTTGATGTATTTTATTTGTCGTCAGGTGATAGCCGTAACGACGGGCACTAAGTGTGTGTCCGGGGAACATATGTCAGTCAGGGGCAGAGCTGTCAACGACTGTCATGCTGAGGTGAGGATATATATTTAAGAATAATATAATCTACTAGCTGTGCCCCGGGGTTTCACCCGGTTCCCGTGAGAATTTCGGGATAAAAAGTATCCTATGTCCTCCCCCGGACCATAAGCTATCTCTGTACCAAATTTCAAGTCAATCGGTTCAGTAGTTTAGCCGTGAAAAGGTAACAGACAGACAGAGTTACTTTCGCATTTATAATATTAGTAAGGATATAAATAAATAAAACAAGCCAGTGCTGGCTAAACTTTTCATGAATTCAAGTTGTATACACCCCTATTTTGAAAATATGGGACTTATTAAAATCAGAATATCTGTAGCAGTAACTGAATCCATATATCCAATAAAAATATCAAAAATGATAGTCGATTACTTATCTTTAAAAAATACTAAATAAATGCCGTATTACCAGACGGCACACTAGCTATCAAGTATTCTGTGACGGCTCGGGTCGATGACCGCGCTCAGCTGTGTATCGCAGCGTTCGCCTGTTGTTCGGTGTAGAATAACAATAAAATTCGGCGGGATTTTGAAAAACTTTGACTTATCATAACTTTTTAAATAAAAGCAAAAGAAAAAAACTAACTTCACTATTATATTGTCACCCGTCGTTTACATTAGCTGTGAGATAAGGTATCGCAATTTCAAAATAAGGGTGTATATTCTAGCTGAAATAATATATTTCTCCTCAGGTGGCTGCAAGAAGATGTCTCCAAAGATACCTCTACAATCAGCTCTTAGTGTACGCATCGCAACCAGGTAAATAAACGATTTATATAACAACTCCAATCGATCTTTAGTGTTTGTTTTGTTTAGACACATGTCACATTATGTTGTGTTAGTTTCGCGTAGTGAGTAAACTGTCTTAGCCTTTGTTGAACATCTTTATCATATTTTTATCTATTCTTACAGACCCGACCGTCCCCCTGCCAGACAATGCCCTAGAGCCAGTGGCCGGCGGCGGGTACAGACTGCGGACAGACAGACAGGTTCACCTGTATGTGAGCACGGCGCCCTGCGGCGACGGACGGATATTCTCGCCGCACGAACAGGACGCCGACGTGGATAGGCATCCTAATAGGTATATACAGACACACACACACGCACTGCGAAGTGCGAACGGACAAACACCCTACCGCTCACGATAAAAACATATCATAACATAATCATTCCCTCCATCATCTCATTACAGTAACTGACCCCTAACTAAGTCCGTAACTTGTATCTAGGGTATCACAAACTACGCACTCACTCATTCATACACACACACAGACCGAGACAAACATTTGTGGTTCACACAAATATTTTTTTCCGAGTTTTGGTCCTCAAAAATTTGAGTCGATACGCAAAGAAGAAGAACAACATAACATTAATCATTTTGGGAAGTTGTCGGGAGCAATAAGTACACACATTTTGTCAGAGTATACGGTTATATTACTTTCTAAACGGAGGTAACATAGCATTATGCTCGGTATTCAGTCCTGCAAACAGCTTTTTAGTTAGTAAACTCACAAATTAACATTATTTTTCTGTTCCAGACAGGCGCGCGGCCAGTTACGTACTAAGATAGAGTCTGGAGAAGGCACGATCCCGGTCAAGAACTGCGCCAACACTGTGCAGACCTGGGATGGAGTCATGCAGGTATATGACCATAGTGGGATCAGGATTGAGGGCAAAATTAAATCATTCTTTTTTTTTATAATTCCCTCCATCATCTCATTACAGTAACTGACCCCTAAGTCCGTAACTTGTATCTAGGGTATCAGAAACTACACACACACTCATTAATTCAATGAATAAGCATGCGTTACGGACTTAGTTAGGGGTCAGTTACTGTAATGAGATGATGGAGTGAATGATATTATTATAGTTACCACGTGTATCCGTTTACTGTCTGTGCCGCACAATCCCGTAGGAGTTTAAGCATTATAAATATCTATAAGTACAAAATGTAATGTTAATGTATAAGTTGGTAGCCGACTGCAGACAGCAGCAGCAGACCACACGGCACTGCGCCACTACTGGTTTGTATGTATTTCTATGAAATTAGATTCGTAGTGGGCGACATGAAGCTAGCTTCGCGTCGCCGAGCAGCAGACAGCGATGTGTCATGATGACGTTATGCGGCGACGAGTGGTCTGCTGCTGTCTGCAGTCGGCTACCAACTTATACCTTTAATCTGTTTTTGTGTGTCTCAGATGTTTAAAACATCACCTCGATACCTACAATACTGGCTTCAAATCCCGCCCAAGGCAAAATAATTCCACTAACACGTTTTGATTTATAAAATACTAGCAGCGCCCCGCGGTTTCACTCTCGTAGGGAAACCCGTGGGAATTTCGGGATAAAATATATCCAATATTCTTTCCCGGACCATAAGCTACCCCTGTATCAAATTTCAAGTCAATCGGTTCAGTAGTTTAGCCGTGAAAAGGTAACAGACAGACAGAGTTACTTTCGCATTTACAATATTAGTTAGGATTTAAGCTACGCTACGTCACAGTCCTAGGTTCAAATCCCTCCGAAGCCAAAAAATTCAACACATTTTTTTTTCTCAGGGCGAGCGCCTGCTAACAATGTCGTGCTCTGACAAAGTGGCGCGATGGTGCGTGGCGGGGGTCCAGGGTTCGTTGCTCTCGATGTTGGTGCGGCCCGTCTACTTCCACTCGCTGGTGCTCGGCTCGCTGCTGCACCCGCATCATATGTACAGGTCAGTGGAGTTTTGGAAAATCCCGGGGGATTTTTGGGAAAATCCGCGGTACCTTTGGAAAATTCCGTGGGTCTTATGGGAAGTCCCGTGGGACTTTTGGAAAATCCGTGGGGCGTTTGTGAAATCCCGTGGGACTTTCGGGAATCCCGTGGGACTTTTGGAAAACCCGTGGGACTTTTAGGTAATCCTGTGGGACGTTGGGAAGTCCCGTGAGGTTTTGGGTTTTTTTAATAAAAAAAAGGGATGATCGTGGTGGATGATGATTTGGAAAATCCCGTTGGATTTCCCGGATTTCTTTTATCACAAGGGATTATCCTAATCTAGTGATTTCCGGTATTTTTATTTTTATTTCTGCGGAATTTTACAGTGACATGGTTTGTTTTTTAATCTCGTGGGATGACTGGGATTTTTTTCAATCCCAAGATTTTTAGTATCAAGGATCTTTAAAGAAATCTTAGGTTGGTAACCAGTAACGGAAGAAAAATATAACTTCTTTAAAATAAAACCACAGATTAATTATTAAAATTATATTATAAGTATTAAAATAATTACAAATTAAAGGTCTTATAAATACAATTTAAAGTAATATAATTAGTAAGAGAGAGGACTTTAGATTGCAGTGGGTTACATAACTAAATATCACAGAACTCGGAATACTCTATGGTAAGTATAGAAATGTTGAATATGTAATGAACCTATAATAATGAATTGTTATTACTTAAAATTATATATGCATTGCATTTTGTGTCCTTATATGGTGTGTGTACTTATGTATAAATTTAAAGATATATGTGTAAGTTGTATTGTTATTGCCAAAAAATGATCACCATGCGTCCGTGAAATCCAATCAGTGGTTGTCGCTGAAAACCAGCGCTGCAGCCTAGCTGCAGCAAATGCTGAGCGTGAACCATTTTTTGATCTCGATGTACACATGGTTTTATTTCGTTTGTTATGAAATTGTTTTGTAATTCAGTGTACAGTTATCAAAAAATTTTTTTTTTTTTATCTACTCTCTGGTTATATCGGACCGCGTGTCGCCAGTTGACAGTGACCAACACATTGACATACTATAACAACAAATTGAACAATACAGCTAGGCTAGCATGACTTCGAAAACGCGACAGATACAGCGATTTATTGACATCCAACTGTCAAAATTTGATAAAAATACCCGCCATATTTAATTTAACCACGTGATTAATTTTATGACATTTGGTCATGCTCGCGAAATCGATATAGCTATTTGTTGACATCCAACTGTCAAAATATAATAAATATAGCCGCCATATTTAATTTTTCATATCGTACCACGCCATTACTCATTTGGTCATGCTCGCGAAATCGATATTATTTCGTAGTGTCTATATATTTTATCACGCACAGTCATGCTAGGGGGGCAGGTGAATGGTGTCCTATGGGACACACCTTCGCGGCGACAATATCACGCGTCTGTCAGACTTCTTTACTTACCATAGAGTATTCCGAGTTCTGTGCTAAATGTTTATAGCATAAACAGTACATTTAGTTTTTACAAAAGATTTTATAACCCCCGACGCAAAAAGAGGGGTGTTATAAGTTTAACGTGTCTGTCTCTGTGTGTGTGTGTATCAGTCTGTCTGTGGCATCATAGCTCCCGAACGGATGAACCGATTTCAATTTAGTTTGTTTTTGTATTAAAGGGGACTTACGTGCGAGTGTTCTTAGACATGTTTGATGAAAATCGGTTGACCCGTTTAATGTTATGGGGGTTTGAAAGTAATTGTGTTGGGGGTTTTTTACATTTTTAATTTAATGTTTACATAAGTTTTTTTCATTCTATAGAGTAGGGTGACGTTTTTCTTGTCATTAAGTAGTATACTCCGCGAGCCCTTGAAATAAAAATATACAATATATTCTTAAAAACATATTAAAAATAAATTCAAAAACTTAAACCCGGCTACTGGTAAAAAATAATGCTCTATAAAAATAATGTTCTGGGTCTTACCTGTGTTCATATGACACGTATCATATGGTAAATTTTTGCGTATTGAGCCACAATCTTGTCTGTGCCGGCGGCCAAAATTGTAAGCTCCTATTGTCATTGTGACTCTAATGTCATTTGGATACATTTTCAATAAACTGACAACCAAAAGATGCGATTACAGCGACGCTGGCACCGGCACAGAAAAGATGGTGACTCTATAGGTGGGTGAGTGTCACATGACAACGGTTATGTACTGACTTTGACTATTAAATATTATCTTGTCAAACTATAACTATAATAGGGTAGTTTCCTGGCTAAACAAAATGAAATTCTAATTAGTCCGTCAGATAGATTTCGAATAAATATTAGACACGTATTTTTTTGTTTTATCAAATTAATAAAACTGACTTAGTTATAACGCATTAAAGTTCAGGAGTGGGGGCTTGTGACGATAATTCTAGGTGAAAAGTGTACCTAGCTGTGACGTCACACGAGTTTTCCATGCACTGTATCGTCTTTATTATTTGTTTGTAACAAAAATGATAAAATACGTGTCCAATATTTTTAAGAATTCTATCTGACGGACTAATAAAATTATTTTTAGTTGACATCCCTATACCATGTCGTTTAATGCAGAAATATGAATTTATGTACAAAAATTAATCATAAACTTGTGGCTAGTAATTTTTACGAGTTTTGACAACTAAGTTGAATTAGTTTGCTTATTCCCTATACATACTTTGCATTATATCTAATCTAAAAACTTATCTACCAGTTATAGTCAATCTATCGCCATTTGGCGTCATACCCAACAACCTTTTGACAAACGCCATCACTCTACCTTCACCACCAAGCTCCAAGTTATAAGTTATAGGCGCAATCGTGGGTGGAGTCACACCAATAAAATTATTACTCTCCTTGCTAACGTGGTTAAGCTCACCGTTAGCAGATTTGATCAATGTATTTACTTCTCTCATTACCGTTAGTACTGGTAAGACGTTTCGACGATTTTTCACGAGGAAATCTAGTATTTTAAAAAGTACATTACTCTGTTCAGCCGCTTCGTTGCGTTGAAATATTGATAGGAAACGTTTCTGGCGTTTTAAGACGTGGTTTTTTATTTTGGACCCTATTGCTGTTATTTTTGAGTCTATTTTTGGTTTTGGTTTTAAGTTTGGTTTGATTTTGGACCCTATGCCAATGATTTTTGAGTCAATTTTCGGTTGTTTGAAGCTTGATGCTAGTCGTTTGATAGTGCGTAAAGATCGGAACGCAATAATGCCGAGTCTTAGAGGGTGTATATATTTGATTTTCTTGTTCATTTTCTGGATTTTGTCTTTCCCAAAATTAGCGTTATCAAATTTGGTGTTGCTTTTTTCTGTAGTTATGTTGTTAGCGTTAGTTTTTATTGTCAGTTGGTTACTTAAAACATTAGTGTTAGCTATCTCAGTGTCAAATGCTGTATCGTTTATGAAAGTATTATTTGCGATAACCTGTGTGTTATTATCGTTTTTATTATCTCGTGTATTATTAACTACATCAAATGTATTATTAAATTGATTAGCAATATTATTTACATCCAAAACGTCCCTTTTAACAATCTTAGAATTATGATCTTTAACTACAGTACTTAAAGTCGAAATTTCTACATCAGTTTTACTTGTATCTGCTAAAGCATTATCAGCCTTATTTCTATTATTAATAAAGTCCATTTTCTTCTGCTTATTAGCCTTAATATGACCTATTTTAACTTTGTCATCTTGTTTTGTATTAATGTAATTGAACAGTTTTGCCAATTTGGACTCTAACGCCCTGGATTTAGAGTGTGTTTCTCGATGCGATGTCAGGTAGTATTTGTAGTAGCCGTGTGTGCGTGTATTTTCGTCACCTGTGGAGTCAGAATTGTTGAGTCATATATTTGTTAAAGTTCTTCTAGCTACAGAAGATATCTCATAAATGGGTGTTAAGTTAAGTCGGCAGCAGGTTATTAGCGAAGTCTAATAAGTTGATTTGGCGTCGATTTCATGGTGGATTTCTTGTATATACTATACTAGCGGTGCCCCGCGGTTTTACCCGCGTTGTTCCCGTTCCCGTAGGAATATGGGCATAAAAAATATGCTAAAAACCTTCCCACTGAATAACTCTATCTACTAAAACAAACCGCATCAAAATCCGTTGCGTAGTTTTAAAGATCTAAGCATACAAAGGGACATAGGGACAGAGAAAGCGACTTTGTTTTATACTATGTAGTGATGACACAATATTTTGTCTAACTTGTAGTGCAATACTGCCCAAAAACTACTAGTGCATTCTACGAAATTACTTTAAATTAAACTACCGATTTTTCTTGTGTCTGTGCTCATATCTGAGAGGAGATACTGTTGGTTAGACCGGTGCTACGGTCCACCATTATCCCAGATTCAAACCAAACTGCAGTGAAAATTGTGCATGTTTAAAAAACAATACAGCAATACCCCGACTTACGCGAATTCGATTTAAGGTATAAGTTGGTAGCCGACTGCAGACAGCAGCAGACCACACGTCGCCGCCTAACGTCATCATGACACTTCGCCGTCTGCTGCTCGGCGACGCGATGCTAGCTTCATGTCGCCCACTACGAATGTAATTTCATAGAAATACATACAAACCAGTAGTGGCGCGGCGAGTGGTCTGCTGCTGCTGTCTGCAGTCGGCTATCAACTTATACCTTTACGCGGCCATCTCTTGGAACCAATTATCGCGTAAGTCCTGGTTATTACTGTACTTCAACTTGATACTAGGCAATTCATAATATAACACAAAAAAAAAAACAACTTAAGTGAACATTTCAAAGTTTGAAACACTATAAAATATCTTAAGTCTGAAATAAGTTAAATACAATAAAAAATTACCACTAGTACAATACAAACTTCAAGAATACTTAAATCTGAAATTAAGTGAAATTCTCCCCAAAAACTACCTGTGCGGTTCACATAATTACAAGTGCAATTGCAGCTAAATTACCCCTTTATTTCTGTGCACAAACACAAATTCTTACGTTTTATCGACTCCATAGCCCATATGGGAAGTTTTCTCCCTAGAACACCGTCCATGCGCGTAATCCTTCCACGATGGACATTGGGTTCCGACGAAACCAATAGGTCTTATCACTGATTCCGCGTAAAATTGATACGAACGCCAGTGGCTGCAGAAAACTGGGGAATTTGTTAGTTATATTAGTGGATTTTGAGCAGAAATTAAGGAAAGTGAGGTAGGAAAGCGTCAGGGTTGTGAAGGTCTGATGGCAGTCGCTTCACGTAAAATATTGACATTCCGCCAAATCTGGTTAAACTGAAAACCGATCCCAAATAGACATGGGATAAAGGTTCGGAAAAGAGAGAGAGGTAGGAAAGCGTTATATTTTATTTATTTATGGGTGAAAGTATATAGGAATAAGAAAGGAATGAAATGGGATAGGAAAGCTTATAGGTATAAATTATTATACAATTTTGAGTGAAAGTTAATGGAAATAATCTGATGGAACATGCGTCGCGTATTATCGGTCGCTTAACGCCAGAACAGACAAATGTATAGAAAAATACTTGACCGTTCACACTCAACCGATTATACGTTAGTGCGTTGAGTGTGAACGCGACCGATAATACGCGACGCATGTTCCGTCAGATATGAACCTTCCCTTAAGGTATAAGTTGGTAGCCGACTGCAGACACCAGCAGCAGGCCACACGTCGCCGCCTAACGTCATCATGACACTTCGCCGTCTGTTGCTCGGCGACGCGAAGCTAGCTTCACGTCGGATACTACGAATGTAATTAAATAAAATAGAAATACATAGAAACCAGTAGTGGCGCGGCGACGTGTGGTCTGCTGCTGCTGTCTGCAGTCGGCTACCAACTTATACCTTTAAGAAGGACTCTGTAGAGGAAGTTCCGGGTTCTACCTATAAGGACCTATAAGAATAACAGGATATTAGAGGAATAATAGGGGATTTTTTGGCGAACCAGGGATGAGGATAAACGTTAAATATGTCCTTTTCTGGACTAGACACTCAGGGTGGGTATAGTTTTCAAAAAAGACGTAAAAATCCATAAAAACTTACATTTGTTTAGCAGCAACTGTTGAGGTATGACGACCTCCAGCTCACATCCCGGTTGTGGGCTGATCCCACCGTTGGGATAGAAGTCCACGTGGCCCATCGGCGCTTTGTATCCTGGGGAACAGGTTATCCGTTATGGTCAAGTGAGCGCGTAGATACCCTGGCTAGATTAAACATAGTTAGGGGTCAGTTACTATAACGAGATAAAGTAGTGAATGATTTAAAAAATTTTTTTTGTGTTAATGCATAATTTGAATTGAAAGCACGTTGACCAAGACAAACAGACATATTCAAAATGTTCATACCCAAAATATGTGTCTTAACGGGAATACAACCCGCAACCATACAGTCTCTATTCTTAAGCACACATACCAAAAATCCCGGCATCTGTATGTATGATATCCACGAAGCTGGCATCAGTAGGGTCCAGCCTCTGCTGTAACGGGAGACCCTCGAACAATGGAAGAGCTGGGTCCAAGCCGGTTATTCTTGAGACACGACCTGGATAATGGATATTAGTCAAAGTCAAAGTCAAAAATCATTTAATCAGTTAAGGCCTCAATGAGGCACTTATGAACGTCAAAATTGATTCTACCGCCGATTCGGAATTACATCAGCCGAGAAGAATCGGCAAGAAACTCGTGCTGGTATTTTTTTTTAAATAAAATAAAATACAAACAGTACCTTAAAACTAGTATAATGTCATAGATAAAAAAAAGAAATAAAATCTATAAATATAGAAAAATACTTATATGTACCTATATAATCAAAAAGTAGCATGTTGAGGTTGCGGGTGCAGAAATTTAATTCCAGACATCCCGGTCATTGATGAAGTCCGTAACCTTATAATATGCTTTGCTTATCAGAACAAAAGTCAGATTGGAACAATTCTGTTTATGGCTTAGAGTAGTTTCAGGAAACTAGAACAAGCCTCTCGAATAAAAAGTAATAGAACTGAGTATGCCATGCGGTCTTTACCCCAGACAATGGCGTATCTTTTGAGCTGCCGTGCGTATCCCTATACCTGACAGTTACGCGCAAAGATCTTTACAAAGCCACTGATAGTACTATCGGTGGCCGAGTTAAAATAAGAGTTGACACGCAAAGAAGAAGCAGGACTAGAGGATGATTAATCAGGCACTACTTCTAGAACGTCGATGGCGTAGGGGGGCGTCCATTAATTACGTGAGTCGTTTTTGTAAATTTTTTGACCCCCTCTCCATCCTTGGTGAGATATCGTAAGATTTTCCTTAACTCCCTCCCCCCTCCCCTAATCTCACGCGAGATTCTTGAAAACTTCTATTGGAACAGTAAACATGTTGGATTATTGAGAAAAAAAACTTGTTCTTTTAGATACTTTCATTGAAGACTAGCAAAGAGTAGTATTTGCAAATATTAACGTAATTTAAAATAAAAATCAACAATCAATCAAACAAAATAAATAAATAATTAATATGACACAAAAAATATTTTATTTTTTTATATTATAAAATAAATACGTGATATTTGCCAAGACCTCCCCTCCCCCCTAAGTGAGATTTGGAAAGATTTAGCTTGACCCCCTCCCCCCTAGAACACCTCACGTAATTAATGGACGCCCCCTAGTGGATGAGGTCTTTGACTTCCAAGACTCACGATTATAATTGAAGACACTCCTCACCTGATTGTAGTGCACTGCCAGCTACTCCGGCTGCCTGCGCCCCCAGACTGTGACCCACGAAGTGAGTGTTGTTCAGGTTTAGACCTCTGGAAGGCAGAATTTGGGGTCATGGAACATATGTAGCTGGTTATGGTGACGACAAAGTGCCCTACTTTATCTTGGGATATTTTGTTGATGTATAGTTTTTACAGTGTTATTTTCGACAATCTTTTTGGTTTTTGTTACTATTGGGATATTTCGTTGGATAAAGTTATATATAACTAGCTGCGCCTCGCGGTTTCACACGCGTAGTTCCCGTTCCCGTGGGAATTTCGGGATGAAAAATGTTGGCCGATCCTCAGACCTACTGAATATGCTCACAAAATTTCATGAGAATCGGTCAACCCGTTTCGGAGGAGTATGGCAACGAAAACTGTGACACGAGATTTTTATATATTAGATTTTAATTTATTACCGGCTTTAAAAAAATGAGTAAGTCCTCTATTCAGTCATATTTTTTAAGATGTTTTTTTAATGCTTTTGTTTTTTTTTCGGAGTCAAGTAGTAGTGAGAGCTACTGCGTGTCGCATGGTGCGAAGCCCAGAATTCTCCTTTTATATCGACTTAGGTGGCGACTCGACTATCAGCCGAAAAAACTGTGGTCGAGTGGTCGAGTTGACACCCACCTTTTTTCAAAAGGTGGCTACTCGACCTTGGTCCAAAAAAAGTGTGGTCGAGTGGTTGAGTTGACGCCTACACTTTTTCAAAAGGTGGCTACTCGACCGTCGGTCGAGTTTTGTGTGGTCGAGTCGCCACCCAAGTCTTTATATCTCCTCCTGTTTCTCTTACTATCCCGTTATCCCCATGCGACCCTTCACCTCATTTACCCCTATACTACATAAAAAAGGTCATAACAACAAAGGTCAAAACTTCAACGTACCTGCTAACCAAATAATCCACAAACTGAGCGACGAACCTCCCGATGTACCAGGTGTTCTGGGCCGCTGTGAAGTACCAAGGACCGGCTTCCAGGTGCCGTGCATCCACCATTATCACGTTAGCGTCGCCGCGTTGCATGTAGGCTGGGGGATATGGAATTATAACGGTGATAGATATCTTTTCATAAATGTTTTAGCTCCCATTCAACAAACGTGATTTTTTGGTATTATGTGTGATGGCAGAGTGGTCACCATGCCAGACTGCCATCCGTAACGTTGCGGATTCGATTTCCGTGCGGGGTGAATATTTGTGAGTCAAATGTTTGTCCCGGTCTGGGTGTGTGTGTGAATGAGTGTGTGCGTAGTTTGTGATACCCTAGATACAAGTTACGGGCTTAGTTAGGGGTCAGTTACTGTAATGAGGTGATGGAGGGAATGATTATGTTCTTTCTTCCTGTACCAACCTTCCCTGATCATGGGGACGCTTATATTTTCAGTAAAAGTTCTTCTTCCTACCAATTTAGTTTCGTAAATACATATTCAAAGTCAAGGTTTCTTTATTTTTCATCCAACCTTCGCAAAGGTTTCTCTACCAACCTTCTCTAACCATGAGAGCGCTGCCGTCCTCTGGCTGTTCCATCCACGCGTGGAAGTAGAACACTGTCTGATCATGGAAGTCCAGGTTGGATGCGAACAGCTTCTCATCGTCATTGATGACCAACTCCTGGGATACTGTTGGGTTGTGTCTGGAAGGAAATTGTGGTTGAGGATGCGTTTCCATCAGAGCTGTGCTATGCTACGTTGCTATGGCGTTTCATAGTCACCAATCATATCTCAGACCGGTCATCATAATCCGCCCTAGCGGTTTCCCTGCACGAGATACAGACCTCAGCCTGTACAAAAAGTTGTTGTACTCATCAAGAGCTTTCAAATGATGTAGGTCACAAAGTGTTACAACATTAAGGACGCTACCCCCAAAAAAAAACAAAAAGGTGGAATTCTCCTTTGATTTAAATCGACTCAGTAGTTTTGGCGTGACAGGTAGATTGACTGAGTTACTTTTGTATTTGTAATATTAGTAAGAATATAGTAATCACATAGTATAAAACAAAGTCGCTGTCTGTCTGTCCCTAAACTGCGCTACGGATTTTGATGCTGTTTTTTTTAAATAGATAGAGTGATTCAAGAGGAAGTTTTTAGCATAATTTTATTCTGCATTCTTTCGGGAGCGGGGACTACGCGGGTGAGATTGCGGGGTACTGCTAGTATAGCAATAACAAATAATAACCGACTAACCTGGTATAGAGTAGAAACCCGACGTCATTTGAGTTCTTCATGTAGGGACATTTGGCTTTGTCTACGGGCGCTATTTGAAGGACTGCGTTCTCGTATTGTATACCGGGAGGGCCTGGAAGAAAATAATTTTAGGAATCATTATTTATATTGATTTATTAGGAATTCATTGTTTTGTTTTGTTATTTTATTCTAATTGTTGAAGAGCGTCGGTGGCGCAGGGGATAAGGCCGTTGACTTCCAATCGGAAGGTGCCTGGTTCGAACCCCACCAGTCCCGCCACGTACCAATGTGTTTTCAATTTACGAATTCATATGTACGTTAATTTCGACGTGTAGGAAAACATCGTGAGGAAACCTGCACACACTTAGGAACAAATTCTAAGGTTGTGTGTGAATTCGACCAACCCGCACTTGGCCAGCGTGGTTGACTAAGGCCTAATCACCCTAATTCAGGGTAGGCTCGTGCCCCTCGGTGGGGACATTATATGAGCTGATGATGAATGAATAAATTCTAATTGTATTTTTTTGCTTTTTTATTACCTGGAGGATAATTACTGTATAGGGTTCGCGAACCCTACTTCCCGCCCAACATCACAGGGAAGAGGGGTAGCTGACAATCAGCGCTGGTCGTGACTACGGTCCCGATCGGCACAAGCTGAACTACCTTTTGTTTCATTTCATACCGTGTTTTAGAATAAGTGCATTTTTGTTATTTCTTACTTGTGAAACAATGTTTTTTTATTTTATTTTATTTATTTATTTTAATCACTACATAGTATAAAACAAAGCCGCTTCCCGCTGTCTGTCCCTGTATGCTTACATCTTTAAAACTACGCAACGGATTTTGATGCGGTTTGTTTTAATGGATAGAGTGATTCAGTGGGAAGGTTTTTAGTATAATTTTATCCCCATATTCCTACGGGAACGTGGCCAAGTTCTTATCGGACTCATACTCTTATAACAACATAAAAAAAGTGTAAAAACATTAAATTAAAAATTTAAAATACCCCAACACAATTACTTTCAAACCCCCATAACTTTTAAACGGGTCAACCGATTTTCATCAAACATGTCTAAAAACACGTAAGTCCCCTTTAATAAAAAAAAAACTAAATTGAAATCGGTTCATCCGTTCGGGAGTTATGATGCCACAGACAGACAGATACACACACACACACAGACACGTCAAACTTATAACACCCCTCTTTTTGCGTCGGGGGTTAAAAAACTGTTATAAACTAATTTGAAAACGTGGAGCTAACACAGGTTAAACCGCGCGACAAAGCCAGTAACATAATAATAAAACATTCGGAATTTTGCATAGCCCCAGCAGAACCGGGGACTGTCCTTGGATGCATTTTATAGTGTTATACAGGGATAGTCGCCGGATTGTGCATCCTTTACACAAGATTAAATATGTCAAAGGGCTTCCGTGTGTTGGCTTTGGCCCCATACTAGCCTTCCAAAAGACCGGGACTCCATAATAGTCCCTTGAATGGAAAAAAAAACATTCGCATTTTGAAGCTTATACCGAAGTTTAGATAAACTGTTACGAAACGCTGTTTTCAAATCTTATATGAAACCGCAAATTTTGTATTTATGATCGATAAAATTTGATGAATAGCATATATTATTATATATAGTATTATTGGTGAGATTCAAAATGTTGTATAAAGCATCTATCTCACATAACAATGATAACACGACCGAAATGGCTTATTCCAATCTGTCCGACAAGTAGTTCGATCATCTAACTACTTGGACAAAAATATTCCAAACTAGCTGTGCCCCCCGGTTTCACCCGCGTAGTTCCCGATCCCGTGAGAATTTCGGGATAAAACATAGCATATGTCCTTTCCCGGACCATAAGCTACACCTGTACCAAATTTCAAGTCAATCGGTTGATTAGTTTAGCCGTGAAAAGGTAACAGACAGACAGACAGAGTTACTTTCGCATTTATAATATTAGTAGGGATTGGAAACGGCCGTTACTCGAGTAAAACCACATGAAACAACTAGTTATTATTACATCAAGATACACATGTATAATAATGTTAAAATATTATAAATTCGTCCTGAATTCTTGTCCTGTGATGCGTGAATCTTACTACATAATCACAACTAGGGCGAGACATTTTTTTAATAGATTTATGTATGAAAGTGATTGTCAGTTAACAATACATTAATACTGAATTGATTTTGATGATTATCTGTTGATTTTTAATAAATTAAAAATTTAAAAAACCCCCAACACAATTACTTTCAAACCCACATAACTTTTAAACGGGTTAACCGATTTTCATCAAACATGTCTAAGAACACTCGCACGTAAGTCCCCTTTAATACAAAAATAACTAAATTGAAATCGTTTCATCCGTTCGGGAGCTATGATGCCATAGACAGACAGATACACACACACACATATACACACACACACAGCCACGTCAAACTTATAACACCCTTCTTTTTGCGTCGGGGTTTAAAAAGAAATAACATAATCATTCCCTCCATCATCTCATTACAGTAACTGTCCCCTAAGTTCGTAACTTGTGTCTAGGGTATCGCAAACTACAATAAACTAGGTTAAAAAAATAACTAGGTGTCGGTATCTCAATAGGTTAAAGCAGTGCTACGGTTCAGCATAGACTTAGGTTCAAGTCCCGGTTGAAGCAAAATTTTTGAAAATAATTGTGCTCTTGTTAACTCCCCCAACTAAACTAAGTATGCATGTGTCTGGAGTAAGTTCACGTCAAAAATGCTATATTTGGAAATCGAACTCATGACCTCTCGATCGCAACAACGCAGTCACAACGCGCCCTCTACTAAAAACAACTGACAATTAACTCTAACTAGGAATCGAACTGATTACCTCTCGATACAAACGTGTTTGCACTAAGCCATCATCTTAAAGAAAGTTTTCTCTTACGTAACTATTTATATGACATTTTCCTGTAAGTACATAATATTTATATTAGGTAACATTACTATGTATGATGTATTAAAGTGCGGTTTGACTGAGCGTAACATTCGCGGCGAATATGTTACGTTACGGTATGATAACTTTGAAAAATAATTATGTTCACATACATTTGGGCATATTAATTTATAATTTACTAGCTGTGACCCGCGGTTTCACCCGCGTAGTTCGCGTTCCCGTGGGAATTTCGGGATAAAAAGCCTATGTTCTTTCCCGGAACATAAGCTACCCCTGTACCAAATTTCAAATCAATCGGTTCAGTAGTTTAGCCGTGAAAAGGTAACAGACAGACAGAGTTACATTCGCATTTATTATATTAGTAGGGATTAGCTACTAGCTTACTAGCTTTTGCCCGCGACTTCGTCCGCGTGGAATAATGACTTCCGGCAGAACTAGTAGGTACTCGGAACGTTACTTGAAGATGGTGAAATAGGCCCACAGAGGCCTAACTGAGTTAGTAAAGAACTTTTCAATATGGTGCTCAGAGTGGTGCTACAGTGTAGTATAACATAATATAATAACATAATCATTCACTCCATCATCTCATTACAGTAACTGACCCCTAACTAAGTCCGTAACTTGTATCTAGGGTATCACAAACTACGCACACACTCATTCACACACACAGAGACCGAGACAAACATTTGTGGTTCACACAAATATTCACCCCGCACGGGAATCGAAGCAACCTTACGGATGGCAGTCCGGCATGGTGACCACTTTGCCATCGAGGTCGTCGAAAAATATTTGAAAGCAATTTGCAGGGTCCTAATTATCGTATACCGCTGCCTAAGTTTGTAGCACTACGTTACGTTTAGTCTAACGTCACCTTAAACCGAAAGTAGTTCTAAAACCTGTTAGGTTTCCTAGACATATTTATTTATCAGGAAAATTAAGACTAGGTATTAGGTAAGACCTACATTTTGATAACTAAGTGGTTATACACTAGTTTTAGTATGTGGATTTACTTGAATTAAATATTCTTAGGTGAAATAGAAGAAATAGCAATAAGTACGCTTGACGAAAAATCGTTTTTTTTTAATTTGATTAACCAGAAAAACTACAAATTATTATTGATATCTTTGATTTACACGAACACTACACATTGAAATAAAACACTTAAACGGATTTTTGTCGTGGTTACAAAATATAACCACGACAAAAATCCGTTTAAGTGTTTTATTTCAATACAAATTATTATATATTAGCAGCGCCCCGAGGTTTCACCCACGTAGTTACTGATCCTGTAAAAATGCGGGGATAAATTTATACCAAAAACCTTCCTCTTGAATCACTCTATCTATTAAAACAAACCGCATCAAAATCCGTTGCGTAATTTTAAAGATCTAAGCATACATAGGGACAGAGAAAGCGACTTTGTTTTATACAATGTAGTGTTAGTACTTTTAGATTGATTGAGGTTTCATAAGAATTTCAATTAATCGAAGCCGTGGACTAAAACTAGTATAATTATGTACATAATTGTGACACGCGGTTTTACCCGCATTTTTTCTTTTATTTCTTTCGTAGGAAATTCGAATAAAAATGGAAAAAAAAAGTATGTAATAACTATTATTTTGTCTTGTGTGTCTCTTAAAAATGCCCTCATATTAGTTTTTTGAGGAAAAAAAGAAAAATATACATATATAAAGAATGTTCTTTTCTCCGAGTTAAAGGAATCCACTATCAACAGCTTAGGATGTGCGTTGATCAGTCAGTCAGTCAGTCAGGACAAAGCATTTTTATATTAATAAGAAGCGCCCCGCGGTTTCACCCGCGTAGTTCCCGTTCCCGTGGGATTACGGGGATAAATTGTAGCCCATGTCACGCACTGATAAATTAGCTTTCCATTAGTGAAAGATTTTTTGAAATCGATTCAATAGTTTCTGAGTCTATTTGTTACAAACAAACAAACAAATCTTTCCTCTTTATAATATTAGTATAGAAATAGATTTTTATATACTTACGAATGAGTGACAGAAAACACGCCAAAGGCACTGCTGTTTGCATTTTGATGATGTTTTATCTGAATTGATAGTCACAGGTACGGAGAAATATTTTTTGAAAATAACTGTCAACTGATTTTGTAAAATGAAGTATTAATTTAATTTTTTACTAAGTTTATGTATTTATTTATAAAACCTTTTTTTTTTATTAATTTATTATTTTAAAAAAAAAAACAATTCCTCTTAAATGTTACAAAATTTATTTTTATATTCTTTTTTTAAACTTTTAACTATTATAAACCTACTTTTTTATTGAATTTTCAAGTAAATATATTATTATATTTATTTATTTTAACTCCTAAACACTTTTCGATACGCTTTTCCATACAGAGTGTGCGTGCGCGCGGTCGCGATCAATGACTATGTATGTACTGCGGATTGGGTTATGTGATGTTACATCAGGCGGTGTATGGATACCTTTATACGGGGGGATGGGGGACATTGTATTATATTTAATTTTCATTAAAAAAAATACTAAAGTTTTTTTTAATTTTTTTTTCTTTAAAATTACTTTTTTATTTTTTTAAATTTAGCATTTTTTATTTTATTTTTACCAACCAATTTTTTTTCTTTATTAGTTTTTTCTTAATTTTAATAGTAACTAATATTTTTTTATTTTTTCTCTCTCTACCTAACCACTTGTAGATACAGAGTCGAGTGCAATCAATGACTATGTATGTACTGCGGATTGGGTTATGTACGGGTACCTTTATACGGGGGGATGGGGGACATTGTATTATATTTAAAACATTTTTTTCCATTAATAGGTTTTTTTATTCCAAAATTTCTGAAAAATGACATTCTAAAGAGTGTTTTTTGTTTTTATTTTACTATTATATATTTTAGCTACGTTTTTTTTTAATTTTTACCTATCTATGTATATATATTTTTTCAATTTTTTGAAGTCTTAATCCGTCACTGGGGATGGGGGACATTATATTATATTTAATTTTCATTAATTTAAAACTTTTTCATTAAGTTATTTTTTCTTATTTTTATTTTACTTCTTTTGTTTGAGAGAAAATTTAGAACATTTCGTTTTCTTTTTCGTTTTCTAATTTTATTGTTTTACTAATTTACTGTCAAGATTTTTACATTTTACGGAAAACTACAGACACAGTTATTTCAATACATGTCTTTTGTGGAGACAATCATTCAAATATTATTTGGGCAAGTGTTTATAAAAATTGCGAGACCCCAAAAAGCCACATTAACTTCCTAGTAAATAAATAAAAATCCCTCATTTCCCCCAACTAACAGCCCCCCTATGGTATAATACCAATTATGTGGTCCACAAACCCGCTATCCACTATCTATCCGCGCTCCGTATCATTGCAAACTTTCTGCGCGGGCGCACACTGTGTGATATATCAGTCAGTCAGTGATGGGTGTGTTTTATTTAATTATAGCTGCACCTCGCGGTTTTACCTGGGTAGCTCACGATCCCATGAGAATGCAGGGATAAAACCTATATCCTTCCCCGAACCATAAGCTACCTCCGTACCAAATTTCAAGTCAATCGGTTCAGTAGTTTAGCCGTTAAAAGGTAACAGACAGACAGAGTTACTTTCGCATTTATAATATTAGTAAGAATATGTATAATATGTAAGAAGCGCTCATGGCCCAGTGCTACCCGCGGATCACTTGAGATCTGTGCGGTTAAGCAACGTCTGGCACCGTCATGACTGCGATGGGTCATTACTAAAAATGACTTTTAATTTAATGAGCGTTTCCGTGCTTCGGAGGGCACGTAAAGCCGTCGGTCCCGGCTGTCGTACTAACATCATCGACAGTCGTTACGGGTAGTTAGAGCCCTCAAAAGTCTAACATTTGGTTTAACCAAAAAATGTCGTATAGCCCTCTGGGTTGTGAAGGTCTGATGGCAGTCGCTTCACGTAAAATACTGACATTCCGCCAAATCTGGTTAAAATTGAAAACCGACCCCAAATAGACATGGGATAAAGGTTCGGAAAAGAAGATGTAAATATTTTATCCCCGTATTCCCACGGGAACAGGAACTACGCGGGTAAAACCGTGGATCGCTACTAGTACCTTATATTAGCACGTTTCATCACACTTAGATAAGTAGTTTGCAACAAGTTGTAACTTTCGTAATATCTAGTTGACTTAACTGGTTTATAATTAACCGGTCCGTTAACTATGTATAAATAAGTACTGTTCAGTTTTCCGCAAATATATCTTTCCAATTTGTGTACTTTGTGGATGCTGCGATATTTTTAAGGTCCATATTCCATACATTTTTAGGCCATAGACGCGTGTGCCACGTCACTGGACGTATTCTAATCCCTTAAATCGGTTGCCAGAGGCGCGAAATCTTGATTTGGAAGCAATATCTTCCTGTAATTGAGATAGTCCATTTTACTTGTTTTAAGACTAATTACTTTCTAAGAAAGTCACTACGGCATCTCAGTATCTTCAGAAGACCTCAGATAAATCCAAATTTATTCACACTGTGACGTATTTAAGCCAAACTTGGATTTTGTTTTTAAAAATATCATATTATTTTTTCTTCCATTTCCACTTTGCACCAAAATTTTTAACAAGTTTTTTGGCTTTTGTAAAACTTTTAGTATACCGTTGAAATAAGGGATAAACAGAGAAGTTTTTAAAAGAGTTTTAAATTCTCGGTTACAATTAGTTTTCTTTTTATTTGGGTTGAAAGATCTCCCAATAAGATTTCTATTTTTCATTTCCCTAGCGTTAAGTGGTCATAACAAATTATTTAGACCTTGTAGGGGTCTGAAAATGCTGTGAGCAGACCAAGTGATATGTGAGACCATAATCAATCAAAAAATTTGACTGGAAACCAGCTCAAAAAAAAGTTATAGGGATAAATAGTCGCAATTTCGGAAAAAAATACAATTTTGTTGATATTTTATTTATTTTAACAACTAGGAAATTTTTAGCCAAATTGTATCTCCCAAATAGGCCCAGGAACATGCCCATCGCGTTTGGTCAACCCTCTACCAAACACCCGGTATTATCATCAGATGACCACCTCGCTTGTCTTGTCACTTGATCATACACATTTCTCTCCTCTGTCCGTAGAGCCCTCTGCGGCCGTATAGAGTGCCAGCTGGCCTCCCTGCCGCCGCCGTTCCGCCTGCATCGGCCCGTGTTGGCCCGCGCCGCCAGCGCGGAGGCCCGCACGCCCGCGCGCGCGCCCTCCTTCAGCGTGTGTTGGACTTGTACTACTGATGTGAGTAATATATTGATTAATACTAGACTCCATCATCTCATAACAGTAACTGATCCCTAACTAAGTTCGTAACTTGTATCTAGGGTATTACAAAATACGGACACACCCAGATCGAGACAAACATTTAAATAAAAAATAAAATAAATAAATCTTTATTGCTACGAAAACACATACACAAAACTTACAAAGAGATATAATTAATAATACTAGTATGCAGATAAGTCGTAGCAATAAGGTGACATCGCAGCTGATGCTTATCCGAGACCGGAGTCTAGAAAAGCGTTGATTTTCAGATGCCCCCATTTGTGGTTCACACAAACATTCACCCCGCACGGGAATCGAACCCGCAACCTTACGCATGGCAGTCCGGCATGGTGACCACTCTGCCACCGAGGTAGTCAAAATAATCAATATTTCTTTAATTCCCAATTTTCAGGAGCCTGAATTCCTGAACGCTACAACAGGGAAGCTGGAGAGCGGTCAGCCATCTTTGTTGTGCAAACAGAGCATGTTCGCAAGGTGGCAGTACCTGGTCCAGAGAGTCAAGTGTCTGAAACAGGTGCGTTTGAATTATTATGATTAACGGGATATTTACCGGCTTAGGTGGCTACTCACTCACTAAAAACTCACTCACTGGGTGAGTAGCCACCTTCTGATATTCTTAGTGGTCATCTCACCCAGTACTCTAGCCGATTGTGGGTGAGCCAACTACTCTAATTTTGGACGTCGTCCTTTCACCCACTTTATTAAACTAAGGGCCTATTTCACGACCTTCAAGTAAAATTACTCACCAAGTTAGTTTTGTCTCTTTCTTACTTTATATCAAGTGACAAAGACGAAACATGTGAGTAGGTACTCGGAACGTTACTTGAAGATGGTGAAATAGGCCCTTAGCCTAAGAGACCGTACTAAGACTCAAATGTTACATTGATTAGATATATCGCGCGATTTTTGGACAAAAGTACCAGGCAAACATGGGTTATCAGGAGTTTTACATACAACCTAAGCCTAATTACCATGTATGTTATTTATTAGAGGCGTCTCGCGGTTATACCCTTCCCGTTCCCATGGGAATACGGGGATAAAATATAGCCTATGTTACTCAGGGTGAATACAGCTTTCTAAAGGTGAAAGATTTTTTGAAATCGGTTCAGTAGTTTCGGTGCTTATTCGTTACAAACAAACAAATCTTTCCTCTATATAATACTAGCAGCGCCCCGCGGTCTCACCCGTGTAGTTCCCGTTCCCGTGGGAATTTCGGGATAAAAAGTATCCTATGTGTTATTCTGATGTAAAAGCTAAATTATTGTAAAGTTTCATTAAAATCCATTCAGTAGTTTTTGCGTGATGGAACAAACATCCACATATCCACACTCACAAACATTCGGCTTTTCTATAAGTATGTGAAACAACGGGATGTTTGTACGTACTTATTTAAGTCGAATCCCTCGACTAGTTTCAGCCACGTCCGGTGGCCTTCATCAGGAGGATAAGTGCGATACGCCCGCGCCGAAGACGTCTCAGTGCAGAGCGATCCCGTTGTTTCACATACTTATAGATAACTAGCTGCGCCCCGCGGTTTCACACCCGTAGTTCCCGTTCCCGTGGGAATTTCGGGATGAAAAATAGATGTGGGCCGATTCTGAGTCCTACTGAATATGCTCACAAAATTTCATGAGAATCGGTCAAGCCGTTTCGGAGGAGTATGGCTACGAAAACTGTGACACGAGAATTTTATATATTAGATGTCGTACGTTTCGTTTAATAATAAAATTTGGCTTTATAATATTAGTAGGATTAATTTAGATTAAAACAAACCTTTATATATCAAATTGCAGGATGTTGAAATCGACAGTGAACCTGTTGAACTACCCTCCAATTTGGAGAATCTCCTGTACAGCGAGGCGAAACAACTGTGTCCTGCTTATCAGGTAAATATCCTCTTAGATTATCCTCTGTCTTCTCACTGGAGTGAGCGAGAATAATATATTTTGTCTATTTATTTTTCTCCCAAAATAAGGTATAATTACAATAGACTAAAATAGAATATATAAAATATCGCCATTTTTACAAGCTGTTATTTAGTGTCACCTGTCCCGTTGTCTGTAATCAAATCTTGCAGCCATTTTTCGACCACTTCTGGTTATCCGATTGAGCTGAAATTTGGCATACTTATGCAAGTCCCATGACAATGCAATAAAAATTAATAAAGCTTGTTTTAAAAAGGTTTTTTATTTTTTTTTAATAGGTTTTTGAATATCGGGACCTACACACAAGCATTTTTCTCTAACACTTAGAATACACAAAAACACCCAAACTAAGACAAACATACTTGTTATTTTTTTACCTTAAGAGGGAATCGAATCTGTTTGGCAGGGTCACTACCAACTACCCTTTGACAATATAACATAACATAATCATTCACTCCATCATCTCATAGTAACTGACCTCTTAGCAATATAAGAGAAGGTTCATATCTGACGGAACACGCGTCGCGTATTATCGGTCGCGTAACGCCAGAACAGACAAATGTATAGAAAAACACTCGACCGTTCACACTCAACCGATTATACGTTAGTGCGTTGAGTGTGAACGGTCAAGTGTTTTTCTATACATATGTCTGTTCTGCCGTTACGCGACCGATAATACGTGACGCATGTTCCGTCAGATATGACCTTCCCATTATAGTACATTTTCTATTTTTAAATAAAACTTAATAATTTACTAACAATGTTTCCATTACAGGCAGCAAAAACCCGTCTCTTTGAAGCGTTCGAGAAAGCCAAACTCGGCAAATGGATTAAAAAGCCTCTAGAACAAGATCAATTTGTGTGTGAGCTTGTTAACGCTGATCCCAAACACCTGTTCGCTTAGGCGGGCCGTGATCTGACTCATAATCTATCGATTGTAACTAATAATGAAGGAGGAACAGCTTTTAAAGGTAATATATTCGAAAATTGTGATGATATAAAAGATAATAATGATGATTTAAAAAGTAAAGATAAATTTGGAAATAGAGATAAAGTCGAAAAATTTAATATTTTCGAAAATAATTTTGATTTTGAAGGTAAAGGTCATTTTGAAAATAAGTTTAAAAATATAGTCAAATTTAAGAATGCACATAGTTTTGAAAGTAAGGATACATTTGAAAGTAAAGATTTTGAATATAATGCTAAAGAAAGTAGGAATTTTGATGATAGGATACCAAATTTTGAAAGGGTTAAGTTTCAAAATGGTGGTTTGAACGAAAATGTATCTAATTTCGATACAGTTACGGTTGAAAATAAGAATGTAGGTGATAGGTATAGTATAAGTGAACAAAAAATGTCTTCTCGTAGCGATATATTTGAAAGTTTAGATGATTTCGACTTTAACGCTGAAGAAGGTGAAGATTTTGATGATGAAATACCTAATTTTGAAACGGTTACGCTTAAAAATGAAAATCTTAGTGAAATGCATAATGTTAATGATGAAAAAATGGCTTCCGTTAGTGGTATATTAAAAAATAGAGATAATTTTGCGGGTAGTACAAGAAAAAGTGAGATGTTTAACAAATTACTTAAATTTAGAAGAGTTAGGTTTCAAAATGATGTTTTAAGTGTAAGAAGTCAAAATTTTGAACATGATAATTTTGAAAATGGTAATTTGAATTCAAAAAATGATGATTTTGAACAAGACAATCTTAGAAATGATAATCCAAGTAAAAAAGATGTCGATTTCAATCAAAATATTGATAATTTTAGACACACTACTCTAAAAACTAAGAGTTTCGATACTAAAAATAACAATTTGAACGGAAATAATAATAAAAATAGCAATTTTGAACAAATAATAGATAATTTTGAATTTGAAATTGATAAAAATGATACTTTTGATAATAAAACAAATAGTAAATATTATGATAATGATAATAATTTATCAGTTTATCCACAAAAAGATAATTTTAATAATATATCTACTAAGAATCTTACACAAACTAATTTTGAAACACATAATTTTACTAAAATGCGTCAACCAAAAATGATTGAATTTGATCCAAGAGATAAATCTAATAATAACTACGATTTTTCTAAAACAGATAATATTAAAAATAACAAAAATGATTATTTTGAAAATACTACAAAAAATAACAAAAATGATAATTTTGAAAATATTACTCAAGAAACCACAAGAATTAACATTAATAATGAAAATCTTATCAAAAATGATTCAGTACATTTTGATAATTTTGAAAATAACATTCCTATAATTGCATGTAATAACAAATTTGATATTAAAAAACACAGAATGCTTAGCAACCAACAAATTAAAAATCAAATGCTTTTGAAAAAACTAAATAGATTATCTAATTTTGATAAAACTATAGGTTTAGGAGACGCTAGCCAAAAGGAAAGTGATTTTAAAGATATAACGCTTAATAATTTAGCTAGAACTGAATTTAAAGATACAATATCTTATAATTTAGCTACACTAGATAGCGAAAACTTTATAAGCGACACAACCAAAGCCTGTACCAATTTTGATAATGATAAAATTCAAAAGATAGATAGCAAAACTAAAAATAGTTATAACAATCCAACGGTTTATTCAAAAACTAAAAAAGATAATACCAATTTTGATAGTGTTATTAATAGAAAGATAGATGACAAAAAAGATGTTCAAAATTTGATTAAAGATTTAAATAAAATAAGTATCAATGAAGATTTAGGTAATAAAACTAATTATAGATTAGGAATACTTAAAGAAAATTTAAATAATGATTTAGAAATAAAATATAATGAAAATACGCACAATGATGAAAATACGAATAATGATAATTTCGATAAAAATAATGATTTAAATGGAAATGCTTTTAATGGAAATGATTCTTTAGGCAATAGTCAAATTAAAAGCAAATTGTTGTTAAAAATTATGTCTATGCACGGCAATAAATATGAGAAATAATTATTTTACAACTATGTCCCGGAGTCCCACCTTTTAAATTCCAATCCCGTGGAAATTTCAGCATAAAAAGAATGTCAATCCCAATTTTGTGATAAAAAATATAAGTTCAGCATATAGAACTTTTACCTTTAAAAGTCCCGCAGTTTTAGTTTTTAAATTACAATCCCGTGGGAATTTCTGAGTAAAAAGAATCCCAATGACGTGGGATAAAAAATATCTTATAAGTTTAGCATATAGAATACTTTTTATTGTAAAATTCTCACGGGATTTAAAAAACATGAATAACGCGGGTAAAGTCGCGGGACATAGCTTGTGAAAATGTCCTTTTTTAGTTTCTGAATATAAACGCATTTAATTGAATAAACTATATTTTTTATAATTTAATTTCATATATTTTAAAATTTAAATTTATTTTCTGTACAAACTATATTTTTCCTTGAACTTATTTCAAATATTATTTCTTTCAAGTATACTTATTTCTCTTATGCCTATTTCACGACATTCAAGTAAAGTTACTCACCAACTAAAGTGAGTCTTGTCTCTTTCTTACTTTATATCAAGGGACAAAGACAAAACATGTGAGTACATACTCGGAACGTTACTTGAAGATGGTGAAATAGGCTCTTATTTAAGTAAATTATTTAAACAAACAAATTCTATTAAGCCGTTCCGTTATTTTGAACCACCAAAGCCCTATAAAAGTTAAAAGTACCTTACAAACCTGAGAATTTGGTAAAATTTCATCAAAATTGCACAAAGCGTCGATAGATAATGAGCTACAGGTCGCGGTTAATCTTAGCAACAGTTAATTTAAATAAAAAGGTTGTCCACATTTGCGCCCAAAGATGGCGCTATTTTGATTGTTTTTTGTTATTATAATACGTTTAGGTTGCTGGTCAATCTTTTATCTTGTATTAGAAGCGCTATACTACCCGCAAAAAAAACAAAATAATGTTTATTAATTAGGATTTACAAACAACCTCTATTTTAAAAAATGAATCCCTATTTCCCTTGGTCACGGCATCACGCGTAAACCTGGACCGATTTCGCAAATTCTTTGGTGTGTTTGGTATTGCCAGGAGAAGGTTCTTATGTAAGAAAATCAGGGAAGATGAACAGAAAATAAAAAAAAAGGAAACGTTACTTAATAATGTATGACATAAGTCACAACTGTCAGTTGGACAGGGCAACGTCTGTCGGGTCAGCTAATTAAATTTAATCGTCAGACTTAAAATTTGATCGATTGTCAACGAAACAACTACCCTGAAAGTATCTCGCGGAAATTGGGGATAAAAAATAGTCTATATCCTTACCCAATATCTGGCCCATCTCTGTACCAGGTTCAGTAGTTCTGGCGTGATTGCTTAAGACAGTCACTTTCGCATTTATAATATTAGTAATGATATTCTTTCTTAAATATATATAGAATAGTAGCTGTGCCTCTAGTGTAGTTCCCGTTCCTGTGGGAATTTCGGGATAAAAGTATCACATAGGATACTTTTTATCCCGAAATTCCCCTTCTCCTGGTTCTTAGCTACCTCCCCACCAATTTTCAGCTAAATCAGTTCAGCCGTTCTTGAGTTATAAATAGTGTAACTAACACGACTTTCTTTTATATATATCTACTAGCTGCGCCCCGCGGTTTCACACGCGTAATTCCCGTTCCCGTGGGAATTTCGGACTGAAAAATAGATGTTGGCCGATTCTCAGACCTACTGAATATGCTCACAAAATTTCATGAGAATCGGTCAAGCCGTTTCGGAGGAGTATGGCAACGAAAACTATGACACGAGAATTTTATATATTAGATAGAAAATTGCGCAAATGTGGATTTATCTTTTTCAATTCGGTAATGTAGTGTGATGAGATGTTATATTAACATAAGTCACTGTGTTTTGTGACAGATTTTAATGTCATTATAACATATAGAGTCACAATCGTTTCTGTGCCGGTGCCAGCGTCGCTGTGATCGCATCTTTTAGTTGTCAGTTTATTGAAAATGTATCCAAATGACATTAGAGTCACAATGACAATAGGAGCTTACAATTATGGCGGCCGACACAGACAAGATTGTTGCTCAATAAATTATAATCTCGTCACACAAATATTGTTTAGGTTAAATAAAAATGTGTTACATTTTAAATCTTGGTATTGATAAAAATCTGTCATTTTTAATTTTTGACAGTTTTGTGACCGACTTGAAAGTGACATTCACATAAATTACAATCTCGTCACACTAAATATTGTGAAAAATTGAGTCTGATTATGTAAAATGTTATAAAACACGTAATACATTATATAATAACATTTTTATATATCATGTTTCTTACATAATCTAGACGCATCCATATTTAAGATAAATAACTGTCATTTTAGGCCTTGCCAAGCTAGCATGACTTTGAAAACGTGATAGATATAGCATCTCATATCATATTTATCAACATCCAACTGTCAAAATTTGATGAAAAAATCCGCCATGTTTAATTTTACCACATAATAAATTTTATGACATTTGGTCATGCTCGAGAAATCGATATTATTTCGTGGTGTCTATATATTTTATCACGCACAGTCATGCTAGGGGGGCTGGTATAGATAAAAATCTGTCATTTTTATTTACAAGTCAGTTTTGTAACAGACTTGAAAGTGACAGTCACACAAATTACAATCTTGTCACACTCTGTCATCTTAAGATAAAAATTGATAATTCAGGGCCAATTTCTCGAACTTCAAGTAAAATTACTCGCCAAGTAAAGTTAGTTTTGTCTCTTTCTTACTTTATATCAAGTGACAAAGACAAAACACGTGAGTACTCGGAACGTTACTTGAAGATGGTGAAATAGGCCCTAAGTCTGTTTTCATTTTAAATGATAGATTTTTATTAAATTACTTTTAATTTTTAATTTGTTCATAATTATTTGATTTGTTACCAAAGTGTTGACGGTAGTTTTTTTAATTAAGTATAAATATTTTTTTAAGTATAAAATTAAGTTAAAACAATAAAAACAAATTAAAACTTTCACTGTACCTATGTTTAAATGTAAAACAAGGTTTTTTTAATTAATTCATTCACTCGCTCACGCACAAAAGAGTGAAGGTTTATTTTAATTTTTGAGAAATAAATGTTTGAAAAAATATCTCATTTATTCATTTACTAATTCATTTAATCTATTTAGGAGAGTAAAAACGTTTCTTTAATAAAAAATATATTGAGCCACAATCTTTTCTGTGCCGGTGTCAGCGTCGCTGTAATCACGCAAACGCTACGCACGTGTACCATGAAGTAGGTAAAACATGGAGCCCACACTTCGAATACCTACTTGAAGCATACCTATATGTATCACTATCGCGTCTCTGTGGTCAGGCTCTCTCTTTCTAACTAAGGTAACCTCTAGAAAGAGAAGGTCTGACTAAAAAGAGAGATCGGCCCACAGAGACGTAGGTATTTGACTCAAGCTGTTGTACCAAGTTTGGGCTCCATTTTTTACCTACAACTTCAGCTTCGCTTTCTATGAAAATGTATGAGGTAAAACCCACCGAAGTACACGCACACGCTACGCACGAAAATGACTTCATTGATACGTGGCTGACTCGGCTATAGCTCCACGTAGCTGAGCTGCGTGGCCGTGGACCGTGGGCGTAGCGTGCGTCGCGGTGGGTTCGCTTAAATACTAAAGCAGTGTAAAAGTGTATTATTTTCAACCCACCTCACACTTAGAAATAAAGATATTACTGCATAATTAAGAAATAAATAATTACTTAAGTCTAAATCTGTAGTTTTATTGATCTTCGCTTGCTTTTAACTATTTTAAGTTACTATTGGTCGTAGCGTGATGTTATATAGCCTATAGCCTTCCTCGATAAATGGGCTATCTAACACTGAAAGAATTTTACAAATCGGACCAGTAGTTCCTGAGATTAGCGCGTACAAACAAACATACTCTTCATCTTTATAATATTAGGAGAGATTTATTTAAATAATTTTCAGTAAAAAGCTAAGTTCTATGTGTTATTCCTAGTTATAAGGAACATCTGTACCAAATTTCATCTAAATCGATACAGTACTTATACGTGAAGAGTAACAAATATGCATTCTTACAAACTTTCGTATTTATTATATAAGTAAGACTTTATCTTAAATAGTAGCACTTTGCAGTTTAGTAGTTCCCGTTCCCGTGGGAATACAGGGATAAAATATAACCTATGTCACGCACTGATAAATTAGCTTAACATTAGTGAAAGAATTTTTGAAATCGGTTCAATAGTTTCGGAGCCTATTTGTTACAAACAAACAATCAATGAAATCTGTCCTTTTTATAATATTGTATATTATACGAGTATATACTTAATATAATATTAAAGTGTAGAAAAGTAAATAAAAATAATACAATTTTCTGTAATAATAATTTAATTTAATTGATGAAAAATTCGATATAAAAATTATATTTGTTATAACTTGGTATATTTACAGATTAATAACTAAATAGATTATTTATTTACTGGCACTATTTTAACAAATTATAATAACATTAAAATGGCGATACGGGTAACATTTTGACTAAAAAATACTTAAAAATTACCTAATTTTATTTTCATAGTAATATTTGTTCCTTTCAGGGCCTATTTCACCACCTTCAAGTAACGTTCCGAGTAGCTACTCACATGTTTTGTCTTTGTCACTTGATATAAAGTAAGAACGAATAAACTAACTTTACTTGGTGAGTAACTTTACTTAAAGATCGTGAAATAGACCCTCAGTATACTTCGTAGAAATATACACGCGTTCGATTCCCGTGATAACAATATTCTTTTAAATTAAATTAAATATAAATATCGGGACACATCTCACATCCCCATCTCGTCCCAAACCAAGCAAACCTTGTACTATGGATACTGGACAACGGATATACATACTTATACACCCCTATTTTGAATTCGAGATACTTAATCCCACAGCTAATGTAAACGACAGGTGACAATATAATACTGAAGTTAGTTTTTTATCTTTTGCTTTTATTTAAAAAGTTATGATAAGTCAAAGTTTTTCAAAATCCCGCCGAATTTTATTGTTATTCTACACCGAACAACAGGCGAACGCTGCGATACACAGCTGAGCGCGGTCATCGACCCGAGCCGTCACAGAATACTTGATAGCTAGTGTGCCGTCTGGTAATACGGCATTTATTTAGTATTTTTTAAAGATAAGTAATCGACTATCATTTTTGATATTTTTATTGGATATATGGATTCAGTTACTGCTACAGATATTCTGATTTTAATACGTCTCGTAATTTCAAAATAGGGGTGTATATTTGTTAATACATAGAATAGATAAAAACTTACCCAGGCCGAGACAAACAGACATATAATGGCACTAAAATGTGGGAATCGAATGCGGGAATCGGACCCGTAACCTTCGGTATAGCAGGCAGGGGCACTACCAACTACACCAATTGGTCTTCTTAATATATTGAGTCACCATCTTTCCTGTGTCGGTGTCGCTGTAATGTGTGCGTGTGGTGTGAGGGCCCACTTGTCGAATTTTTTTGAAAATATGCTAAGTATTTAGTGAACATTCCCAAACAATTGTGAAAGTTGGAATCGGATTTTGTGAAAATAAAATAAAAGAGTTATGGGCTCTAAAGTCGGGCCCTCAGTCCTCACATAGAGGACTGAGGGCCCGGCTGTATCGGAGAAACTATGGATACTACAGGAATACTGTTTATGCCTAAATTTAAGGTAATGCCAAACAAAATTTGTGAAAGTAAGATATTATGCCAAAACATCGTCAAACTTTGTATATTTTCATTCAAAATGGGCCCTCAGTCCTCACACATGTCAAATTAATTATGCAAATAACATGAAAACTATGAATGTAATCCTGCTGTTTGAAATTCGAAAAATTAGGAAAAAAAATGTGAAAATTTGTGAAATAAAAACCAGATCACTACTGCTTGTCGTTTAAAAGTTATTACTTTTGTAAAATTCGGGCCCTCAGACCTCCATATTTTTTTGTTTTTCTTTTATTACGCGTAACTTATGAAAGATAGGATAAAACAAAATATCTCTCTTTTTGTGAAAAAAATTGTGCAAAAAATTCGATACTACAGATAGTTAAAAAAACCATTTATTGTTATAAAAAATCAAGTTTCATTTTTATCAACAAAATTTGTAACTAGGGTGACCACAATTTTTTTCTGAGAATCCATGTAATTTTCAAAATGTATAGAAAGATGGACTTAAAATTAAATTGAATCAAACTTGTTTTAGAATAGGCATTATTTAGCTTAAAAAATCATAAATTTGTATTTTTTAGGTATGTAAAACTAAAAAAAGTGAAGAAAGATTTTTGTATGGAGTCTGGCATTTGTCGACCGCCATTTTTTTTAAGTCAGAGCGCCATGTCTACGATTTTTATAAAAATAAAATAGTCATTCATAGATTAAAAAAAAATATCACTCAGTGCGAGGACCGAACCCGGAAGTATTGAAAAATAAAAACAATGCATTTCGTTCATTTTCATGTTTCGGTTTGTAGAATCTTATTTAAGTATAACTAAAAAAAGCTAGTACTTCATACACACCTCATACTATCTTCCCTTAGTATTTATTTATCAAAAATCTAATGCAGTTATAGTTCTTATCAAAATCCGCGTCGAGAGTAGTTTCAGATTTGGTCTACCGCGTCCACTTGAAACATTCCTGAATTCATTTAATACGCAATTTGTACATTTTACGTGATTTCATAATCGCTATTTTAAACTGTAACCAATAATAATGAATCAAAAATCAATCATTTACTATATCACCTCATTATACTCGTAGTAGTACCTAACCCTTAACTAAGTTCGTATATAGTTATCTCCGTAATGTGGCTTTAATAGTACAACATACGTTTTTCAACAAATTTTGCGAAGAAAATAATAATAAAATATTATTTTTTTTGCTAATAAACAGTTTTCCTATTCGCGCGCATCCAAAATAACAAGATTTATAAATAAAAAATTGAGCTAAAGTCAACCATACATACTGCCTTACAGTATTTAACTGTCAATCATAGAGGTAGGAAAAGTAAGGCAAATGGTATATTCTTTTTAAAATCTATGGACAACTGTCACCACGGAGGTAGAAAAAGTAAGGCAGAATGGTGTTTTCTTTTTAAATCTATGGACAGATTTTGTTTTTGTATCGAAACATTTTTAAAACAAGGCAAAATAAAAAAATATTTATAACTCACTCGTGAATAATAGGTGTCATAATGTGCCTGATTTCGGTGAAATAAGAGCCACTTTATGAGCAAGTGTGTTGAAAAGTAATTGCGTATAGATTCTACAAACCGAAACATGAAAATGAACGAAATGCATTGTTTTTATTTTTCAATACTTCCGGGTTCGGTCCTCGCACTGAGTGATATTTTTTTTAATCTATGAATGACAATTTTATTTTTATAAAAATCGTAGACATGGCGCTCTGACTTAAAAAAAATGGCGGTCGACAAATGCCAGACTCCATACAAAAATCTTTCTTCACTTTTTTTAGTTTTACATACCTAAAAAATACAAATTTATGATTTTTTAAGCTAAATAATGCCTATTCTAAAACAAGTTTGATTCAATTTAATTTTAAGTCCATCTTTCTATACATTTTGAAAATTACATGGATTCTCAGAAAAAAATTGTGGTCACCCTAGTTACAAATTTTGTTAATAAAAATGAAACTTGATTTTTTATAACAATAAATGGTTTTTTTAACTATCTGTAGTATCGAATTTTTTGCACAATTTTTTTCACAAAAAGAGAGATATTTTGTTTTATCCTATCTTTCATAAGTTACGCGTAATAAAAGAAAAACAAAAAAATATGGAGGTCTGAGGGCCCGAATTTTACAAAAGTAATAACTTTTAAACGACAAGCAGTAGTGATCTGGTTTTTATTTCACAAATTTTCACATTTTTTTTCCTAATTTTTCGAATTTCAAACAGCAGGATTACATTCATAGTTTTCATGTTATTTGCATAATTAATTTGACATGTGTGAGGACTGAGGGCCCATTTTGAATGAAAATATACAAAGTTTGACGATGTTTTGGCATAATATCTTACTTTCACAAATTTTGTTTGGCATTACCTTAAATTTAGGCATAAACAGTATTCCTGTAGTATCCATAGTTTTTCCGATACAGCCGGGCCCTCAGTCCTCTATGTGAGGACTGAGGGCCCGACTTTAGAGCCCATAACTCTTTTATTTTATTTTCACAAAATCCGATTCCAACTTTCACAATTGTTTGGGAATGTTCACTAAATACTTAGCATATTTTCAAAAAAATTCAACAAGTGGGCCCTCACACCACACGCACACGCTGTAATCGCATCTTTTGGTTGTCAGTTTATTGAAAATGTATCCAAATGACATTAGAGTCACAATGACAATAGGAGCTTACAATTTTGGCCGCCGGCACAGACAAGATTGTGACTCAATACTTTTACAATATTAAGATTTACAATAAATATAGTATTTAATGAATATTTTAAATATTCGAGTTATTTTCTTTACTTGGTCTTTTAGCGTAGTTTCTGATACCCTAGATACGTGACGAACTTAGTTAGGGGTCAGTTACTGTAATGAGATGATGGAGGGAATGATTATGTTATGTATTTAAATTATTTATTTTAATTTTATTTACATTAAATATCTGTATTCTCTATTAATTTAATATTGTGATGTATATTTAGAGGTAGACGGGCAAGTAATACATTATGTCGATGAATATCTCTACTTAGGCCAGATAGTATATTTCCAGTGCAGGCAGGAAAAAGAAATCGAACGCCGAATTGAAAATGCCTGGAAGAGCTACTGGTCTATGAAGACGCTAATGAAGGGCGACCTTCCAATGTCATTAAAGCGCAAACTCATCGACATGTGTATCTTGCCCGTCCTAACCTACGGTGCTCAATCCTGGTCACTGACTGAATCTCAGAGGTCCAAACTCCAGGTTTGCCAGAGAGCCATGGAGCGTAGCATCCTAGGTGTGAAGAGGACCGATAGAGTCCGCAACACGACGCTGCGTTCAAAAACAGGCATAGCAGACGTGGCACGAAAGGCAGCCAAACTCAAGTGGGATTGGGCGGGGCATGTTGTCCGCATGCCTCCCGAGAGATGGGCTAGGGTGGCTACTCAGTGGCTACCTACAGATGGTCGCCGCACGCGAGGTCGGCCCAGAAAAAGGTGGCGAGACGAACTAGACGCGTACCAAAACGATTGGCCACAGGTGGCATCAGAAAGAGAAAGCTGGAAACATATGGGGGAGACCTTTGCTGAGCAGTGGGACAACGTAGGTTAATATAAATAAATAAATAAATAAATATTTAGAGGTTCTGGGATCGAATCCCAATTAAGCTATTATTTTTGATACATACATTTTCAGATTTCCTAAGCGTAACATTATATTTTTTTAACTTATATCTATGTAATATCGTTAAGTTGGTCTGGGATATAACAATATTAACATCCACAATCATGCAGTCTGTTTTATATCCCGCCGCCAGCCCTGTCTATGTTATATCCCAATATCAATCCAGTCTATATTATATCCTGATGCCAGTCGTCTATGTTATATCCCATTCTTGATCCAGTCTATATTATATCCTTATGATATCCAGGCTATTTTATATCCCATTCTTGATCATTGATGATATTCTGTTGCTGGTTCGGTCTATGTTATATACCAATATCAATCCAGTCTATGTTATATCCTTATGATATCCAGGCTATTTTATATCCCATTCTTGATCCAGTCTACCTTATATCCGGTCTATATCCCTGTCAACACCTGCATTCCCCGAGCGCATCCCGTATTAACGCCACTAGCTCGGTGTAAAGCAGACAGTCCCTACTCGACGGCTTGCAGATCTCTCTGTGGTCCACGGAGACACCGTATAGCACGCCCACGCCCGCGTCTGGGATATAAATGGGATATATGTTAGTTTATAGCCGTGGGAATTGGGTATAAAAATGAACATAATATGGAATATGCATTTATTAATTGTTTTTTTTTGTGATAATTGACGGATCTAAAGTATCCTATGTGTTGTTATTTGGGTGGTACCTGCGGAGTGCACGCTGACGATCCTGAGCCAGAGCAGCGACATGAGCGTGCGGCGCGTCTCGACCAGCGCGCGCACGGCGGGCCGCGCCGCGCGCGCCGCCGCCTCCCAGCGCGCCTGGAGCGCCGCCAGCCGCGGGCAGTCTAAGGACACGTAATCATTCACTATCATTCACTACATCATCTCGTTATAGTATCTGAACCCTAACTAAGTTCGAAACTTGTATCTAGGGTATCAGAAACTACGCACACACTCATTCACACACACACCCAGACCGAGACAAACATTACAAATATTCATCCCGCACGGGAATCGAACCCGCAACCTTACGGATGGCAGTCCAGCATGGTGACCACTCTGCCATCGAGGTCGTCAAAACGTGTTTGTGTTTTTATTATTAACGTACGATGTACTCATAATATCTTAGTACACGGAGTGCTGAGCGAGACGCTGTCACGGGCGCATCTCACTCATCCCCCTGACGAAGGCCACCGTTTATGTGGCCTATTTCTCCATCTTTAAGTAAATTTCCGAGTTGCTACTCACATGTTTCGTCTTTGTCACTTGATATAAAGTAAGAAAGAGACAAACTAACTTTACTTGGTGAGTAATTTTACTTGAAGGTCGTGAAATAGGCCCTAGATGTGATGATATAGTAATATATTGTTCTTATATAAAAGGGCTATCGAACACTGCAAGAATTTTTCACCCCCACCCCCATCTTGGACCAAGACTCGAAGATTATTTTTGATATTCGATTTCGGAGCCTAAAAGCCGTTACAAATTTTTTGAATCCTTCGCTAGCTCGTGTGTAAAAGCACACGACCGCCATTCCTCTAGCAGTTTTTTCATAAACAAAGGTTGTCTGGTAGAGATTGCTCTCAGCAATAAGACCGCCTTTGCCCATGTACCAAATGTTTTTGTCTAACTGTTTCTGTAATATATCCTTGTGTGTGTATGTGCAATAAAGAATTTCTATCTATCTATCTATCTAGCTCGGTCATCAAAATTGACCAATCTTTTAAAAAGCAACTTTGCACTCTTGTATAACAAATAACTAATTCAATTTGGGCTTGTAATTTCTGAGAGAGCGCGTTCAACCAAGCTAATAAACATTACCTTTGTAATATTAGTGTAAGTAAATAAAAACAAGACTATATATAGGATAAAAAGCCATATTTGTAATTTTGATCTTAATAAAATAAATGTACCAAAAGGAAGCGCCTCCCAGTTAAATTAAAACTATTTTTTGTAGCATTAAGGGAGTCACATAATGCTTATGAAGTTTTCATGACTTATCCAAGGCATTTGATTGTGTTCAACATAAAATATAAGCCAGAAACCTATACTATCTATTATGAAATATGAGGCGTTTAGATTTTTTTACATTTTATCTAGGTCATAAGATTGAAAAAGACGATTTTAAACGCAAACGGTCTATTGGTTATTCTGTTGCGATGGGAGTGCCACAAGGCTCTATATTGGGGCCCTTTCTGTTCCTCATCTACATTAATGATTTACCTCATCTTGTAGGGAATGATTATTAAATACAAATTAATTATTTCAATTCAATTCAATTGAATTTCAATTTATTCATATTTTCTAATTTAGTTACAATTATTTGATGTAGTTATTAAGACATTACCTCCCGTGGTAGTTACTAATAAACTGTGTTACGGCGAAGTAAGGCCTCTCAAACCACGTTCACCATATATAGTATTAATAGCAAATGATGATGATATATCTATATCTAAACATATAAATAAAATTGAAGTATCTGTTTGTAATTTAAAATCGAGTTTAATATAGGGTTTTTAGAACAATAGTTATTTATGGTACAAGTGAGGTAAGTTGGTGATTACTTCCGAGGCGCTATTGAGGCCCGAGCCGTCAGGCGAGGGTCTGAAGATAGCCGAGGATAGTAATCATCAATACACGCGTGTACCATACAACGTTTTTCAACACATTTGCGAAGAAATTATAATTTTTCGCTAATAAATAAACAGTTTTTCTATTCGCGCGCATCCAACACAACAATGGTGATCGGCCAAAGACTAAAAAAATATACTTATTTAAAAAAAATCGGATGAATGAATGAATGGAATCGACCATAGACCTACCAAAAGTAAAGGCAACATAGTTGAAGTTTGTTTTTAAAATGTATGGACACGATATTTTTTTGGTATCGAAACTTTTTTAAAACTAAACAATTAAAAAAAAAATCTATAACTCACTAGTGAATCAAGCTTGTCATTATTCAACTGTTTTTGCACAAATAAGAGCCCCTTTATGAGCAAGTGTGTTGAAAAATACATAATTTTAATTGTCTGTCTTGTTTGTTGCGTTGAATCTGTGAACGTTGACTGGCAGACTACCATTTTTATCCCGTAATTTTAAATGGGATCCATTGAATATATAAAATCAATTATTTATGTCTTCTTTTCCGAACCTTTATCCCATGTCTATTTGGGGTCGGTTTTCAGTTCAACCAGATTTGGCGGAATGTCAGTATTTTACGTGAAGCGACTGCCATCAGACCTTCACAACCCAGAGGGCTATGGCTTTTTGGTTAAACCAAATGTTAGACTTTGAGGGCTCTAACTACCCGTAACGACTGTCGATGATGTTAGTACGACAATAATTTCGAATAGGAATTTGAAAAAATAGATATCGTCTGTTAAATATCTTCGCTTCTACAAAAAATCCTGTCAACAAAAGTAACCGAGTTAGTAAATCTATCCATACCTTTAGCGATCTCAATAAGCTCGACGCTCCGAGCCGTGAGCGGCGTCTTGATGTCAGCGAGCGGCGACCCGCGGTGCGGCACAGAGTACAGCATGAACCCCGCCGACGACCGCCAGATGCTGGCTCGAGCTGTACGTACAGACAGACTTACTGATTGACTGTTTGATTTGTTACATTCAATGAATGAATGTCTGACTGACAGACTGATGATGAGTCTATTGTTAGTATTGTAGTGTTCATATATTTAGGTATTTTATAAACATTCAAAATTAACATAACATAACATAATCATTCCCTCCATAATCTCATTACAGTAACTGACCCCTAACTAAGTTCGTAACTTGTATCTAGGGTATCAGAAACTACGCACACACTCATTCACACACACCCAGACCGAGACAAATATTTGTGGTTCACACAAATATTCACCCCGCACGGGAATCGGACCCGCAACCTTACAGATGGCAGTCCGGCATGGTGACCACTCTGCCATTGAAGTCGTCTCTTCGGTTGGGATTTAAACCCAGAACCATACTGAACAGTAGCACCGTTCTATTTTTTTAGTGGGGTCTAATTGCAGAAAACTATCTAACAAGTACCTACCTTCAATACTTGAAGATTGTTCAAATTTTTCAGTCACAACTTCTTTTAACAACTCATTTTTGATACTTTTACTCGTTTCATTAACTAATTCACTATCCGTTAAGTCATTATCCGTTTCGTTAAGATTATCAGTATCGTTAAAATGATTATTTCCGTTATATGGCACATTATCGTTAATTCGATTATTGGTTTCGTTATTTTCATTGTCTATACTATTTTGTTCTGCTGTGTGAGGAATTTTTGTTCTGTTTAGTTGTAGGTGGGCGTCGTATGCTGAAAATAAAACAATAATTTTATTATACATAGATTATCTATACAGGTTGGTCGGGACTGTCTAGAACACAATTTGACTCATTCATACGAATGTCATCACCATTTATAGAGTCACCAAGTTTTCTGTGCCGGTGACAGCGTCGCTGTAATCGCATCTTTTGGTTGTCAGTTTATTGAAAATGTATCCAAATGACATTAGAGTCACAATGACAATAGGAGCTTCCAATTTTGGCCGCCGGTACAGAAAAGATTCTGATTCTGATTCTCAATATCTACGTTTGTCAAGTCAAATAGTAGATATACGTACCATCACAATAAATCTGTTTAATAAACAGCCCTCCCTTGGAGTGCCCCACCCAGACGATGGGCTTGCTCCCCACTCCTAACGCAATCAGCTGATCCATCATCTGGTTCGCTCGCTCTTGGAGACTTAATCTGAAAGAGAGAGATAGGAATATTTTAACTAACTAGCTCTCTAGATGGTCCTGTAGGAATTTTCTAAAATAAAAAATAAGTATCTGCTACTGAAAGTGTCTACTAAAAAGTGTACTGAAAGTCTTATCAAAATCTGTTCAGTCGTTTTAAAGATTTGCCGGAACATACACAGGAGATTGTTTTTTATGTAAATTCCCAAATTATATGCATTAAATGACAAGCTGTTAATTTGAAATTACAAACATTTTATTTTCAACTTTTTTTTAGTAAGGGCCTATTTCACGATCTTCAAGTAAAGTTCCGTGTACTACTTCCAAGTTTTGTCTTTGTCACTTGATATAAAGTAAGAAAGAGAAAAACTAACTTTACTTGGTGAGTACCTTTACTTGAAGGTCGTGAAATAGGCCCTCAGTATACTTGACTTGTTGCATCATATTAAAACAGTTACTTGGGCTTAACCTTATTAATCTTTTAAAAAACGTGTGGCACTCGGGGACTGCCGCGGTAAAGCTATTGCATAGCAATTTTATCAACTAATTGTTTTTTTTTATTTTTGTATTGCAATCCTAACCTTAGAAATTTTGATGTCGTACTTGGGACTTCAACAATAAAAACTTTGTCTACATTACTATAAAAACTTTTTGGAAAATTTACAAAAAAAAGTTTTCGATAAAAAAATAATAAAAACGAGAGGTTTTTTTTCGTTACGGAATTTCTGGATTCGGTCCCCGCGCTCAAGGCCCTCGATAGAAGCTATGCAATAGCTTAAAAAGTAGAAAAAATTATAATTACCGTTTATTCTCCTTAATCCACAGTGGTCGCCACAGATACGGGTCACTTGTATAATTTATAGATATCACTCTCGCATCAGGAAAGTCTTCTTTAATCCAATCCCTCGGCCAACAAGCTGAATAACACTCATCACACACACACCCGCACCCAACTTCACATTTCTTCTCACCAACACCACATTTACACTCACTATTTTCATCCCCATCACTAATTGCACTATCGTATACATCCCCACCATTGAACGCACTAATTTTCTCGTTAAAATATTTGCTCTCGTGATTGTCATTAAATTTTCTTATTTTGTCGTTAATAGTGTATTTGTTGTCGTTATTATGGTTATATCTGAACCCGTTATTGTTTAACGATTCGTCGTAATCGTTATTTTGATTATGGTTATATGTTAGGTTATTTTTCTTATTATATTCTGTTTCACAGGTACTATCACAGTTGTTTTCTTTATCAAACAGTTCGCGTACAAATTGCGCTTGAGTCTCGTTATTGTCAATTATTTCAATTTGATCTAATAAGGTATTATTATAAAACTGCTCAGTTATTAGATCATTTTTGTTAGGTTTTATGTTTTTAAATAAGTTTTCTTTTAAATTTTTAAATGTTACACTGGTTTTTATGTCTGTTATGTTAATGTATTCGTAATTTAAACTTTCGTTATTTTGATTATGACTATTTCCATTATCATTATTTCCACTATGATTATTTCCATTTTCATTATTCTGACTATGATTATTTTCGTTATCTGTCACGTTGACAGGCGTGACAGGTGACTTTTGACAGTGACAAGTCTTGTTTTTGGAATGATCTCGTAGGACTACTTTCTTTGGGTCTGTTGTGTATTTCTGCCTCCAATCGCCCTGTCTCCATGTGTTACCAAGGGACCCTGGAAAGGAATTATAATATAATATTAGATGATTCACACTGACAGTTATTAACCTTAAAAAATGATTTAAGAAAATGAAACGAAAAAGTCATATAGTTTCAGAAGTTTCAGGCATAGAGGTATTATACATAGAGCAGGGGAGCAAGGTCTCCAGTTGTCCCTCGGTTAGAAAGAGAGAGACGATCGCGGTTATTCGTTTAACGACTCAAATGTTTGTACAATAATAGGGGACCGCGATCTTCTCTCTCTTTCTAACCATAGGACGTTTCCGCTTACAGGCAGCCGTATGCCTTCCCTGCTCTATGTGTATTAACTCTATGGTTTCAGGTCTCAATCTGTCTCTATACCAAATTTCATCTAAATCAATTGTACAAAACTTCCACCTCCTTTTTCTTCCCTTTAGGCTTTAGGGGGTGGTATCCGGAATAAAAACTATCATATAACCTGCCCAGGAGAGAACTACAATGGGACCAAGTTTGATTCAAATACGTTCAGTAGTTTTTGATCCATACAGACAGACAGACAAAAATATACTGATCATCATCATCCTCCAATGTTCACAGAATTGACCTCTCAGCTTTGATAGCTGTCTCTTAACGCAACAATTTACAATTTTGTGGTACATATTACGGAAACACTACAACACCTACAGATTGGATTCTTATTATAATGTGCATAGTTATTTCAATACATGTTAATTCCGTAAATAAAATTTTAATGGTTTTTATAAATATGCTGCCGGCAAAAAGAAGTGTTTAAGAATCTTGTGAGCCTCCACAAAGTCACGTTTTTCCTACCAAGTGATATACAATAAGGATTTTCTACTCATACTCACCATACAACCCATGTACGAATATAACGTCCAGCCCGTGTGTCTGCGGGCGGTGTAGCACCTGGCAGGTGACCCTCGGCTCGGGGTCCAGGTGTTCGGTGCCCGCCGCGCGCTTCGGGGGCCTGGCTCTGGGGTGGGGGGGCTTTGGGCCTGGAATGAGGGGTTTAGTTAGTGACTGACTAACTGACTGACTGATCAATTTGTGAAAATATCATATAACTTGATTTATTTAAATGTTTCAATAATAAAACTAAAATTATACTTTTTAACACAGTTGTTCGAAGTAAACTTGAGTACGCCAGCGCAGTATGGAACCCCGTTTATGCAGCGCACTCACAGCTTATCGAATCCCTACAGCGTGCATTTACTAGACACCTCGCTTTTTCATCTCAAGGCATTTCTCACCGATCTCCCTATGACCTTCGAAGAGAGCATTTTAACATGATGTCACTGCGCGATAGACGGAAAATACACGATCTTCTCTTCCTCCACAAATGCCTCAATAACTCCATTAACTGTGCACAGATTACTGAACGCATTCCTCTCTCTGTCCCATTCCATCTACCTAGAAAGCCCATAACCAAAACATTTGCAACACCCATCTGCAGGACGAACATAGGCAAACACGCACCCATTCCTCGTATGTGTAACTGCTACTACGAATTTAACGCTAAACTGGACCTCGACATATTCTTTAACTCTCTCAATATTTTTAAGCATCAAATTACCAATCATCTTTGTTCATCATAAATTTATCTGCTTAAAATCTCTTTTGTTTAGTTTTATATATACCCATTTTTATTTTTCTATTTTTTTTAATTGTATTAATTTCATATTTTTGTTTCATTATGTTTAACTTGTTAACTTGTCTCTGAACCTTTGTTTGTAAATGCTATAAGTCAAAGTCAAAGTCAAAAATTCTTTATTCAGTTAAGACCTCAATGAGGCACTTATGAACGTCAGAATTGATTCTACCACCGATTCGGAATTACATCAGCCGAGAAGAATCGGCAAGAAACTCGGGCTGGTATTTTTTTTAAATAAAATTAAATACAAATGTCACTTATAACTAATGTCAACAATAAAAATCATGTCAAAAGGTATATAAAAAAAAATCTATAAATATAGAAGTAAAATAATGATATAGGTCAAAAACTAAAAATAGCATACTGAGGTTGCGTGTGCAGAAATTTAATGCCAAACCTCCCGGTCATTAATGTAGTCAGTAACCTTATAGTATGCTTTGCTTATAAGAATGTTTTTAACGTGTGATCGGAACCTTCCATCAGTGAGCCCAGTCACTTCCCGGGGGATTTTTATAAAATTGAATACATCTATAGATGAAGGACTTTTTAGTCCTAGCTAACCTATAAACATCTGTTATTGGCTTTATACATCACAATTTTGATTTTGTTGTACACTTATAAAAAATGTTTAATGTATGAAGCTGTTGATGTTTTTTCTAAATAAATAAATAAATAAATATTTACTGAATGACATAATATGCACAAAAAGTGGATTTTGAATTTTATTGAAAAGAAATTGATGGAAGAATGACGGAACCTAACACCATGAATGAAAGAATTGACCGTATGATATTTTTTTCTATTATAATAGAATAGCTGTATAGCTGTGCCGCGCGGTTTAACCCGCGTTATCTCCTCTCCTATTGGTCGTAGCGTGATGTTATATAGCCCATAGCCTTCCCCGATAAATGGGCTATCTAGCACTGAAAGAATGTTTCAAATCGGACCAGTAATTCCTGAGATTAGCGCGTACAAACAAACTCTTCAGCTCTTCACACAAGAGTGTTTCTTTTGTTGAATACGCTTTATCTCAAGAAGTAATGTATCGAATTGAAAAAATATGTTATCGTTAAAATTATTTAGATAGAACATCTTTCGAAAAAGCCATCACGCTACGACTTAAAGTAGCAGAGCTAACGCGGGTTTTACAGCTATAGGATACAAAATATCCCAAATATCCTCACCCGTGATCGGCAGTAGCGGCGCTATCGTCAGCCTGTGGAGGAGGACTGTGGCGGTACTCCAGAGACAGGACACACACCAGCGGCTGAGGACAATGGAAAATAGGTTAGAGAAAACAAGCCAGCCGGGCTAGCATGACTTCGAAAACGCGATATGATACAGCGATTTATCAACATCCAACTGTCAAAATATGATTAAAATACCCGCCATATTTAATTTTACCACGAGATTAATTTTATCACATTTGGTCATGCTCGCGAAATCGATATAGCTATTTATCAACTGTCAAAATATGAATAAAATACCCGCCATATTTAATTTTACCACGTGATTAATTTTATCACATTTGGTCATGCTCGCGAAATCGATATAGCTATTTATCAACATCCAACTGTCAAAATATGATTAAAATACCCGCCATATTTAATTTTACCACGAGATTAATTTTATCACATTTGGTCATGCTCGCGAAATCGATATAGCTATTTAATGACATCCAACTGTCAAAATATGATTAAAATACCCGCCATATTTAATTTTACCACGTGATTAATTTTATCACATTTGGTCATGCTCGCGAAATCGATATAGCTATTTATCAACATCCAACTGTCAAAATATGATTAAAATACCCGCCATATTTAATTTTACCACGAGATTAATTTTATCACATTTGGTCATGCTCGCGAAATCGATATAGCTATTTATCAACTGTCAAAATATGAATAAAATACCCGCCATATTTAATTTTACCACGTGATTAATTTTATCACATTTGGTCATGCTCGCGAAATCGATATAGCTATTTATCAACATCCAACTGTCAAAATATGATTAAAATACCCGCCATATTTAATTTTACCACGTGATTAATTTTATCACATTTGGTCATGCTCGCGAAATCGATATAGCTATTTATCAACATCCAACTGTCAAAATATGATTAAAATACCCGCCATATTTAATTTTACCACGAGATTAATTTTATCACATTTGGTCATGCTCGCGAAATCGATATAGCTATTTATTGACATCCAACTGTCAAAATATGATTAAAATACCCGCCATATTTAATTTTACCACGTGATTAATTTTATCACATTTGGTCATGCTACTATGCGGGTATGACCGAGGGTTACAGCTAGTATTTATAAGTAATTTATTATTGGTCGATGAACCAAACCTATTTTTTAACGTTAATGTTTATTTATTTATAATTAGCGTTATCATTAACCTAAAAACATCGCCGGGCGCTGCTATTGTTACAAATGTTATTCTTTTATCGCACGTTTTTGAGATAAGTTGATCACGTGTATGAATTTTTTTATAGGTTCAAAGTTAAATTGTTGTATGTATGCATTGACCCCTATGTTCATTACCTGTATCTAGGCCAATCTAGGGTATCACAACCACGGGCACACACATTCATACACACAGACCGAGATAAACATTTGTGGATCACACATAATAACATAATCAATCCCTCTATCACCTCATTACACCGACTGACCTCTAACTATGTTCATTACCTGTATCTAGGGTATCACAAACTACGGACACACATTCATACACACAGACCGAGATAAACATTTGTGGATCACACATAATAACATAATCAATCCCTCTATCACCTCATCACACCGACTGACCCCTACCTAGCATTCCTATCTGACAGATACTTATTCCTTACAACCAATATAACACAGGATACTTTTTATCCAGAAATTCTCACAGGATTGGAATGTACGCGCCTAAAACTAGTATTTGACTAGTTTACTTCATTATAGATCTAGGTACAATCTTAACACTACATAGTATAAAACAAAGTCGCTTTCTCTGTCCCTATGTATGCTTACATCTTTAAAACTACGCAACGGATTTTGATGCGGTTTGTTTTAACAGATAGAGTGATTCAGTGGAAAGGTTTTTAGCTTAATTTTATCCCCATATTCCTACGGGAACGGGAACTGCGCGGGTGAAACCGCGGGACGCTTCTAGTTTCATAAGTACTACTTCAATACAGACCTAATACACTACCTCCTTAGTTATTCACGCATCGCTAATTCCAAGTCTACAATTGTCTATATACTAAGTACCTCATCCGGTATTTAAGGTCAATAGGTGATGATGATGGTGATCTAGATACAAGAGTATGTGTGTAGGTATCAATCAAATACTAGTTATACTAGGTATTTATACCCACGTGTTTACGCGACTGTGGTTGAGTTGGAAGGAAGTGTAATGATTTATATAAGAATTAAATTAAAGATTTAAAAAAAAACCCCAACACAATTACTTTCAAACCCCCATAAGTTTTAAACGGGTCAACCGATTTTCATCAAACATGTCTAAGAACACTCGCACGTAAGTCCCCTTTAATATAAAAACAAACTAAATTGAAATCAATTATAAAGAAGAAAGATTTGTTTGTTTGTAACGAATAGGACCCGAAACTACTGAACCAATTTCAAAAATTCTTTCACTAATGGAAAGCTAATTTATCAGTGCGTGACATAGGCTATATTTTATCCCCGTAATCCCACGGGAACGGGAACTACGCGGGTGAAACCGCGGGGAGCTACTAGTAAATATTATAAGGACGAAAGATTTGTTTGTTTGTAACGGATAGGCTCCGAAACTACTGAACCGATTTCAAAAATTCTTTCACTAATGGAAAGCTAATTTATCAGTGCGTGACATAGGCTATATTTTATCCCCGTAATCCCACGGGAACGGGAACTACGCGGGTGAAACCGCGGGGAGCTACTATAAATATAATAAAGAAGAAAGATTTGTTTGTTTGTAACGAATAGGCTCCGAAACTACTGAACCGATTTCAAAAATACTTTCACCATCAGAAAGCTACATTCACCCTGAGTAGCATAACTATATTTTATCCCTGTATTCCAACGGGAATGGGAACCACGCGAGTGAAACCTCGAGACGCCGCTAGTATCTAACAGCCATATACCCACTCCAGTGACCACCCATCACAATTATGACAATATCAGACGTAGCTTAACCGTCACAAGTAATCCGCGATTACTTGAGCTATAAGCGTGTTTAGTTTGGCCAGTGTAATCTAATATGTCTCGTCCAGTATATAATAGTACATAAGATACATAAGGCAAGGTCAAGAAGCCTTATATAGTGATTGCGTATAAATGACGACCTCGATGGCAGAGTGGTCACCATGCCGGACTGCCATCCGTAAGGTTGCTTCGATTCCCGAGCGGGGTGAATATTTGTGTGAACCACAAATGTTTGTCTCGGTCTGTGTGTATGAATAAAACTTAATAGGGATGTCGACAAAAAAAATCTTATTAGTCCGTCAGATAGATTTCGCAAAAATATTGGACACGTATTTTCTCTTTTTTGATACAAACAAATAATTAAGACGATATAGTGCATAGAAAACTCGTGTGACGTCACAGCTACGTACATTTTTTTACCAAGAATTATCGTCACAAGCCCCCACTCCTCAACTTTAATGCGTTATAACTAAGTCAGTCTCATTAATTTGATAAAACAAATAAATACGTGTCTAATGTTTTTTCGAAATCTATCTGACGGACTAATTAGAATTTCATTTTGTTTACCCAGTCGACATCCCTATTAGGGGTCAGTTAATGAGATGATGGAGTGAATGATTTAATGTTATGTTATATGTTATCTCACTACCTGTGCCTCGCAGTTTTACTCGCGTTGTTGATTTGGTACAGATGTTCCTAATATACTTATAGGAATATCACATGGGATACTTATAATCCCAAAATTCCCACGGGATTAGAATTAAAAATCACTAAGTAACAGTAGTATAAAACAAAGTTGCTTCCCGCTGTCAGTCCCTATGTACGCTTACATCTTTAAAACAACGCAACGGATTTTGATGCAGTTAGTTTTAATAGATAAAGTGATTCAGTGGGAAGATTTTTAGCATAATTTTATCCCCGCATTCTCGTGGGAACTACGCATGCAAAACCTCTCTTATTTACAAGCTTTTATTTAGTGTCACCTGTCCTGTTGTCTGTAATCAAATCTTGCAGCCATTTTTCGACCACTTCTGGTTATCCGATTGAGCTGAAATTTGGCATACTTATGTAAGTCCCATGACAATGCGGGTGAAACCGGGGCGCTGCTGGTTATAAATAAAACTAAATTTACCTTGTGTACTAAATATTGCTTAGTTTGGGACTCGATGGCAATATATGATATGTGTCTCAATACGTTATGTATTACATAACAGTATATGCTAACATGCTTATGTTAATACATTATTTATATAACCATATGTTGATAGATTCACGTGTCTGCCATTGGAGGTGTATATATTATATATTATTGTTTTATTATAAACTAAAGTTTTCTTTTTGTTATGTACCTAAAGTAAATTATATGATATTGATATCTTTGATTTACACGAACACTACACATTGAAATAAAACACTTCATTCCCTCCATCATCTCATTACAGTAACTGACCCCTAAGTCCGTAACTTGTATCTAGGGTATCAGAAACTACGCACTCACTCATTCACACATACACCCAGACCGAGACAAACATTTGTAGTTCACACAAATATTCACCCCGCACGGGAATCGAAGCTACCTTACGGATGGCAGTCCGGCATGGTGACCACTCTGCCATCGAGGTCGTCATGTGTGTATGAAGTCCACCGAATCGCACTAGGTTTACGCCGAGTCACTCTTGTCATGTCCAATATTATTATCTACACCTTTTACCCGTGTAGTTCCCGATCCCGTGGGAATGTGGGGATAAAAAAACCTGCCTCTTGAATCACTCTATCTATTAAAACAAACCGCATCACAATCCGTTGCGTAGTTTTAAAGATCTAAGGGCATACAAAGGGACAGAGAAAGCGACTTTGTTTTATACTATGTAGTGATTATTACGCTTCTTGAGGCCCTAATTCAATAGATATTGTTTGATTTTGACATAGGTACTACTTTAAAATTCAGTTACAGGATTCTACCTAAACAAACAAACACACATAGATAACATAACATAACATAATCATTCACTACATCATCTCATTACAGTAACTGACCCCTAACTAAGCTCGAAGCTTGTATCTAGGGTATCAGAAACTACAATACATACATATATATACAATAGATACATACAGACATACAAACGATCGCTAATACGTCCTCTCTGAGGTCGGTATGAGTATATAAGCGGTATATAAATAGCCTTGTGAACACAATTGGTTCACTGCACGATATGATCAATGAAATGATTGCTTGTTTAGTTCTGTACATATGTACGTATATATGTATTACATACAGACATACATCTGTGTATTTATCTACGAATACCTATATTATATACTAGCTTTTGCCCGCGACTTCGCGTGGAACAATGACTTCCGTCATACAAACTTTCATTCCATGTTTTATACATATATTATTTACTAGTAGCTCCCCGCGGTTTCACCCGCGTAGTTCCCGTTCCCGTGGGATTACGGGGATAAAATATAGCCTATGTCACGCACTGATAAATTAGCTTTCCATTAGTGAAAGAATTTTTGAAATCGGTCCAGTAGTTTCGGAGCCTATTCATTACAAACAAACAAACAAACAAATCTTTCCTCTTTATAATATTAGTATAGACATATATTACTTATATACAGACATACATCTGTGTATTTATCTACGAATACCTATATTATATACTAGCTTTTGCCCGCGACATCGTCCGCGTGGAATAATGACTTCCGTCATACAAACCTTTATCCCCTATTTTATCCCCTTGGGGGTAGAATTAATAAAAATTCTCTTTTAGCGGATACCTCATAACATCTTTCTATCCAATCCGTCCAGTGGTTTGGGCTGTGCGTTGATAGATCACTATGTCAGTCAGTCAGTCAGTCAACTTTGCGTATATATACTTATTTAGATTCTAAGTATCATAAATGCGAAAGTAACTCTGTCTGTCTGTCTGTTACCTTTTCACGGCTAAACTGAACCGATTGACTTGAAATTTGATACAGAGGTAGCTTATGGTCTCTATGTTTTATCCCGAAATTCCCACGGGATCAGGAACTATGTGGGTAAAACTGTGGCACAGTTAGTATATTTATAATTATCTGTACTAAGTAGGGAGCTAATAGTGTGGCTTTGTGGGGGCTCGCTAGAGTTAAAATGATAAAGACAATGGTCTTTTGCCCGCGGCATATAAATTGTGGAAACCTTATTTCAAATTTAAATATTTATTGTATCCATAATGTTTACTTAAGTGTTAATTATTTAAATTTTAAGTATGGCACATACCTAAAATTTAATTAAACTATAATATTTACGTTGACGCGACACGTCTAGCCAAAGAATTCGTCCTATCGCGAATCAGTTCCGCGAACTCGAATGCCCTTAAACCATTGACATAATGCCTTAAACTCACTGTCCGTAAATTGGCGCACAATCAAAAGATTTTATCGCGACACTTTCGCACAGTCATGCTAGGCAGCCTTAAAATTACAAGTCGTAAGCAAATATCAATTTCATTCATAAAAAGGAACTTTCTGTTCTATACGTCTAACGTAATTGCCATTTGTTTAAGGGGGCTGGTCTGAAATCGCGCTAATAATGGTCTTTTAAAAACTCAACTCCTTTTATACACCTCAAAATTAAGCAAGTTTGACCAGCCAGTGACCAGCCAGTGTTACTAACCTACTCCAAATCGTTCAATTGGGTAATATTTTTATCACATCACGACCAGCGACTGTGTGTTGGCGTAACGCCACGCACTTTCAATGTTTTCAATGCCAAAAGGTCGTTGTTTCTTACACGTGATATTAGAGGCATGTGTATTTAGTTACATCATCACTACATAATAATAATCACTACATCTACTCGTATATATATAAAAATGCAACCCGTTTTCCTTGGTCACGGCATCACGCGTGAATGGCTGGACCGATTTCACTAATTCTTTTTTTGTTGTATTTGTTATTATCAGGAGAAGGTTCTTATGTAAAAAAATCTGGAAAATCAACGGGAAAAGTGAACCCGTGCGAAGCCGGGGCGGGCCGTTAGTAGTATAAAACAGAGTAGCTTCCCGCTGTCTGTCCCTATGTATGCTTACATCTTTAAAACTACGCAACGGATTTTGATGCGGTTTGTTTTAATAGATAGAGTGATTCAAGAGGAAGGTTTTTGGTATAATTTTATTCCTGCCCCCCTAGCATGACTGTGCGTGATAAAATATATAGACATCACGAAATAATATCGATTTCGCGAACATGATCAAATGAATATAGCGTGGTAGGATATGAAAAATTAAATATGGCGGCTATATTTATTATATTTTGACAGTTGGATGTCAATAAATAGCTATATCGATTTCGCGAGCATGACCAAATGTCATAAAATTAATCACGTGGTAAAATTCAATATGGCGGGTATTTTTATCAAATTTTGACAGTTGGATGTCAATAAATTGCTGTATCTATCGCGTTTTCGAAGTCATGCTAGCCTAGCTGCAGTCTTACGGGAGCGGGAGCTACGAGGGTACAACCGCGGGGCGCGGCTAGTAATATATTTTTCAACACACTTGCTCATAAAGGGGCTCTTATTTGTGCAAAAACAGTTGAATAATGACACGCTTGATTCACTAGTGAGTCATAATTTTTTTTTTTAAATTGTTTAGTTTTAAAATAGTTTCGATACCAAAAAAAATCGTGTCCATACATTTTAAAAACAAACTTCAACTATGTTGCCTTACTTTTGGTAGGTCTATGGTCGATTCCATTCATTCATTCATTCGATTTTTTTTAATAAATATATTCTTTTAGTCTTTGGCTGATCACCATTGTTGTGTTGGATGCGCGCGAATAGAAAAAACTGTTTATTTATTAGCGAAAAATGATAATTTCTTCGCAAATGTGTTGAAAAACGTTGTATGGTACACGCGGTGTATTGATGATTACTACCTCGGCTATCTTCTGACCCTCGCCTGACGGCTCGGGCCTCAATAGCGCCTCGGAAGTAATCACCAACTTACCTCGCTTGTACCATAAATAACTATTATCTATAAGTAGGTAGGTAGTATGTATGTTTTATCTATTGAATCTTAAACTAATATAGAGAAAGTGTGTTCAGTTGTTATCTTTCTTAAGATTATATTTGAGTAGTAATTTACTATCTTTATGTAAGTATCACTTCACTACATAATATAAAAGTGGCTTCCCGCTGTCTGTCCCTATGTATGCTTACATCTTTAAAACTACGCAACGGATTTTGATGCGGTTTGTTTTAATAGATAGAGTGATTCAAGAAGAAGGTTTTTATGTAGTATGTTCCCATGGGATTGGGACTTATGTGGGTAAATATCGAGGCGGTGCTATCTATACTAATATTATAAAGAGGAAAGATTTGATTGCTTGTTTGTAACGATTTAACTCAAAAACTACTGAACCTATTTCGAAAATTCTTTCACTAATGGAAAGCTATATTATCAGCGAGTGACATAGGTTTTATTTTATTTCCGTATTCCCACGGGAACGGGGACTACGCGGGGAGTCACTAAGTAGTGTTATTTTATAAGTACACTAGTTGTGCCGTAGTTCCCATTCCCGTGGGAATATGGGGATAATATATGATAAATAAGCTTTCCATTAGTGAAAGATTTTTCGAAATCGGTTCAGTAGTTTCGGAGCCTATTCGTTACAAACAAACAAACAAACAAATCTTTCCTCTTTATAATATTAGTATAGACTAGCGGCGCCCCGCGGTTTCACCCGCGTAGTTCCTGTTCCCGTAGGAATATGGGGATAAAATTATTGATAAAAACCTTCCCACTGAATCACTCTATTAATTAAAACAAACCACAACAAAATCCGTTGCGTAGTTTTAAAGATCTAAGCATACATAGGGACAGAGAAAGCGACTTTGTTTTATACTACTCGTATGTAGTGATAGTGATATAGTTTAGAATCTAAACTTTAGATAAATAAAAATAAGCTTGACAGTAACAATATGCCTTTCCGTAAATAAATTGAATCGTATAGTCTCAAATTAGTTTTATATTCATCATTAGATTTGCCCTTCCCTTACCATCTAACCTTCATTTGTATATAGCAAGGACGTTGTTGTGTATTCACGTGTGTTTGATATGTATAGTAATGTACTATAGATCGATTATAGGTTTTTTGACGTGAAACGTCTTTAAAACCGCGCTGAAACATACGGGTACCAGCCGGGCTAGCATGACTTCGAAAACGCGATAGATACAGCGATTTATTGACATCCAACTGTCAAAATATGATGAAAACACCCGCCATATTTAATTTTATCATATCGTAGCACGCCGTAATTGATTTGATCATGCTCGCGAAATCGATATTATATCGTGGGGTCGATATATCTTATCACGCACAGTCATGCTAGGGGGGCAGGTTTTACAATCAGTTTTGAATACTGTCAAAGTGACATCTGATTTGACTGACAAGGTGTCTAATGCTTACCAGGTTTTGTTAAACCGGACTAAAAATGCAACGCAAATAAGGCAGACTGTGTGTTATCGGTCAGTCAGTGTGAATTTGGTTAAATAGATGCAAGAAACCTTGGCTGACCATCATTTAAATTTTCGATTATTTATTTATTTTTAAATTAATGTTACGGATACGGAACGTATATTTTTAAATATTTATTCCTATTACATAATTAGTTGTTTTGTTTATTTATTTAAAATATTTCCTTATTGTCTTTGAATTATTCTAGATTTGTTGGGTGACCCTGAGTTCCATTTCTAGTGGAGCATGTTTATTATTTTCTAAGCTTGGTAGTGTTTGAGATCACCAACACGCTTCAAGCGTGTAGTGTCTGAGCTTTGGTCAGTTCGTAGGAATCCTACAGGACAATCCTACAGGAATCCTACAGGACAATCCTACTAATATTATGTTTGTGAGTGTGGATGTTTAGATGTGTGGATGTTTGTTCCTCTTTCACGCAAAAACTACTGAATGGATTTTAACGAAACTTTACAATAATTTAGCTTACACATCAGAATAGGACTTTTTATCCCGAAATTCCCACGGGAACAGGAACTACGCGGGTGAAACCGCGGGGCGCTGCTAGTAATATTATAAATGCGAAAGTTTGCATGTTTGTTCGTTTGGATGTTTGTTACTCTTTCACGCAAAAACTACTGCAGATTTAGATTAAATTTGGTACAGATGTTCCTTACAACTAGGAATAACACATAGGATACTTTTTATACCGAAATTCCCATGGGATTGGGATTCACGCGGGTAAAACCGCGAGGTACAACTAGTACTTAACTGAATTAATTTAAAATACTCACACCAAAGTTATCAAATAAGGATGCAATTTGACATTTCCCTGTCCGCCATCTTGTGCTACTGTGACGTCACCTATCAACGCCATTTTTGGATCTGGGTCAAAATCTGAAATGAGAATTAATATTAGATTATTGTAATTATCCTACATCTTATAATAATAACATAACATAATCATTCCCTCCATTATCTCATTACAGTAACTGACCCCTAACTAAGTTCGTAACTTGTATCTAGAGTATCAGAAACTACGCACACATTCACACACACCCAGACCGAGACAAACATTTGTGGTTCACACAAATATTCACCCCGCACGGGAATCGAATGCAACCTTACGGATGGCAGTCCGGCATGGTGACCACTATGCCATCGAGGTCGTCAAATTGAGGATAGAAACCGACTTCTGACACAAATAAATAGATTTTGTACATAAGTCTTAGAAAAGAGCATTTTCCTCGATATCAATGGTAAGTATTTCCTCACTAACAGCGCCCCGCGTTTTACCCCCATAGTTCCCGTTCCTGTGGGAATACGGGTATAAAATATAGCCTATAGGCTTCCTCGATAAATGGGCTATCTAACACTGAAAGAATTTTTCAAATCGGACCAGTAGTTCCTGAGATTAGCGCGTTCAAACAAACTCTTCAGCTTTATAATCTTATATATAAAATTCTCGTGTTAGTTTTCGTTGCCATACTCCTCCGAAACGGCTTGACCGATTCTCATGAAATTTTGTGAGCATATTCAGTAGGTCTGAGAATCGGCCAACATCTATTTTTCATCCCGAAATTCCTACGGGAACGGGCGCAGCTAGTATTAGTATAAGTACTTAGATCAGATTCTGACTTGGTGATGGTGACAAAATGGGAAAACGTCGAGAACTTTATTCATAATTAATTTAAAATCGATTCAGCTATATCAGAAATTATTCAATACTAGGTGTGCTTCGCGGTTTTACCCGCGTGGAACTTTATCCCGTGGAATTTTGGGGTAAAAAGCATCCTGTTTTTGTTAATTTTCTTCTAAACCAAATTTCATACAAATCTCTCCAACCGTTTAGACGTGAAGAAGTAACAAACATATATAAGTACTCACTTTCGTCTTTAATATTAGCGTGATTTTGAACAAATAGACAATTACCTATTTTTAGCCCCCGACGCAAAAAGAGGGGTGTTATAAGTTTGACGTGTCTGTGTGTGTGTGTGTGTGTGTGTGTGTGTGTATCTGTCTGTCTGTTCGTCCGTTCGGGAGCTATGATGCCAATCATAGCTCCCGAACGGACGAACCGATTTCAATTTAGTTTTTTTTTGTATTAAAGGGGACTTACGTGCGAGTGTTCTTAGACATGTTAGTGTTGTGGTGGGTGTTTTTTAATTCTAATTTTATTGTGTTTTTCATTGAAATTCCATTTAAAATTAATTAAATTATACTTTCATATTATCTACCTAAATGTCTATACTAATATTATAAAGCTGAAGAGTTTGTTTGTACGCGCTAATCTCAGGAACTACTGGTCCGATTTGGAAAATTCTTTCAGTGTTAGATAGCCCATTTATCGAGGAAGACTATAGGCTATATAACATCACGCTACGAACAATAGGAGCCAAGGTGGGTTAAACCGCGGGTTTTTTTATATCATCACTACATAGTATAAAACAAAGTCGCTTTCTCTGTCCCTATGTATGCTTACATCTTTAAAACTACGCAACGAATTTTAATACGGTTTTCTTTAATAGATAGAGTGATTCAAGGGGAAGGTTTTTAGTATTATTTTATCTCCGCACTCTCACGGGAGCGGGAACTACGCGGGTGAAACCGCGAGGCGCGTCTAGTTATCGTATAAAACGCGTGCAAAGCTGCGGACGGAAGTTAGTGTATAGATTGATAATACCCATTGTTTGAAAGGTGGTTAAAGGTCGGTGAGAGTCACCGAATAGTAATAAGGTAGGTATCTACTTAGTTTAATTTAGGTTGGTTATTTAAACTCATTTTTAAGGCCCCGTAACCAAAGGCTTCACTGTCCGTCTGTCACCAGCCAGGCTAGCATGACTTCGAAAACGTGGATATATAGCAATTATCAAATGTCAAAATATGATGAAATTATCCGCCATATTTAATTTTACCACGTAATAAATTTTACGACTACTTTTATATAGCTATTTATCGACATCCAACTGTCAAAATATAATAAATATAGCCGCCATATTTAATTTTATCAAATCGTACCACGCCGTATTCATTTGGTCATGCTCGCGAAATCGATATTATTTTGTGGTGTCGATATATTTTATCACGCACAGTCATGCTAGGGGGGCAGGCGGTATCTCAAGAACGGTGATAGCTAGAGAGTTGAAATTTTCTTAGTGTACGTAGTTTCTGATACCCTAGATACAAGTGACGGACTTAGTTAGGGGTCAGTTACTGTAATGAGATGATGGAGTGAATGATTATGATCATCACTACATAGTATAAAACAAGGTCGCTTTCTCTGTCCCTATGTCCCTTTGTATGCTTAGATCTTTAAAACTACGCAACGGATTTAGATGCGGTTTGTTTTAATAGATAGAGTGATTCAGTGGGAAGGTTTTTAGCATAATTTTATCCCCATATTCCTACGGGAACGGGAAAAACGCCGCTAGTAATTAATTAAATTTTCATAATTTTTTACGGAAAATTGTTTAAAACGTACAGTCACAGGGTACGAACCTGCGATGATAAAGCAGACTAACCACTTGGACATTACCTTGTATGGGAAAAATTTTATATGTAATACTGTTAAATGACTATAAAATTTCCCTATTAATACATTGTATACGTGATTTGTAAATTATGACGTGTATGTAATGACGTACTATCCTACTAATATAATAAATGCGAAAGTTTGTATGTTTGTGAGTTTGTATGTTTGTTCCACTTTCACGCAAAAACTACTGTATCGATTTTGATTAAATTTGGTACAGATGTTCCTTATAACTAGGAATAACACATAGGATACTTTTTATCCCGAAATTCCCATGGGATTGTGTATAAGTAATCGTATGTTTTATTGTAACTTTTTGTAGTCACAAATCCTACCAATAGATGGCCCGGTTACTTAATTTTTTAACACACGATGGTGAATTGTGCCGAAATTGTATGATACTACGAGCTACGAATTCTCACGGGAGCGGGTACTACGCGGGTAAAACCGCGGGCCGCTGCTTGTAAAATATAAGCGTCATAATTATAACAATATTATGGTGGTTTTCAAAACCGTTGTAAGTAAAATCTAGTACTCCTATTTAAGCTGTTTTTGAGAGCGTATTAACTAGATAGATATACTCTTCTGTGATCACGGGTTCTGTAAAGAATCCGAAACGTCAGAAAATGTTAAACAAAATACAACCATGAAATATTTGGTTCGATTCCCGGCACAAGTTAACGTTGTGTGAACATGTCTGTCTGTTTTTTAACCCCCGACGCAAAAAGAGGGGTGTTATAAGTTTGACAGTCCGTGTGTGTGTGTGTATCTGTCTGTCTGTGGCATCATAGCTCCCGAATGGATGAACCGATTTCAATTTAGTTTGTTTTTGTATTAAAGGGGACTTAGGTACGTGCGAGTGTTCTTAGACATGATTGATGAAAATCGGTTGACCCGTTTAAAAGTTATGGGGGTTTGAAAGTAATTGTGTTGGGGGTTTTGAAATTTTTAATTTAATGTTTTCATTGTTATTCTTTCTCGGCATTATGCTAAAAACCTTCCCACTGAATCACTGTATCTATTAAAACAAACCGTATCAAAATCTGTTGCGTAGTTTTAAAGGAACAACGCGCGTAATATTTTTTTTTGCGCATTCCTACATAGGGACAGAGAAAGCGACTTTGTTTTATATTAAGTAGGTATAGACAGCTAGATGGGTGATAGGTATATTATGTATAAAGGTAAATGACGACCTCGATGGCAGAGTGGTCACCGTGCCGGACTGCCATCCGTAAGGTTGCAGGTTCGATTCCCGTACCTACACGGAGTGAATATTTGTGTGAACCACAAATGTTTATCTCGGTCTGGGTGTGTGTGAATGAGTGTGTGCGTAGTTTCTGATACCCTAGATACAAGTAACGAACTTAGTTAGGGGTCAGTTACTGTAATGAGATGATATAGGTACCTAGGTAGGTACCTAGTGAATATTGTTATGTTAGGTATATAATATATAAGTAATTACTTATATGATTTGAAATACCTAATAACTATGTAAAAAATAAAAAGGAGAAAAGAAAGAAACAAACAATTATTCTAAAAACACGACATAAAAAACAAAAATAAACAAAACATAAATTAAATACAAATTCACTTAGCGCTAAAAATATTAATAAAAAAACGTCTTTTTTAAACACAATATTGGATTAACTTTAAAATAAAATAAGAAAAAGCTTATAACTCACACGTGTAGGTATAATAAAATTAGATAATCATTCTCTATTAATAAAACACAACAATGAATAAAACCTTAAAAGAGCTCTAAGTCAAGGAAAGTAAAGTTTATAATCCATTTAAGAACTATCTATGTATAAAATATAACATAATAAAATATTTACTTACGTCTTTTTACGCTTAAAAACCCATAATAATGCACTTTATATCATTAAAAACTTTATAAACACACAGCACAACACAAAAATAACTTAAAACTTGTTAAATAATTAATAAATTATAGTTTATTTTGATAATAAATGAAAACAAAAGTGACTACGCGCCAAAAACGCGCCCGCTCGGTTCGGCGTTTCCCGCGCTACTAAGTTAAGTAGGTAGTTATCATAGTGATGTGACAGAATGACTCAGTAAAAAAACTGTTTTAAATAATCGAGTATTTCAACTCGATTATTTTATTTTACATATTTAATTTTATGACTAATGTTATACAATATTTCTTTGTTATTGTAGACTTATGGTATTACAATAATGTTATCGTTTTTAGTTGGATATAAATATGTAAAGTGCCTATAATAATGTGTTTTAATAACTTTCTTTATTATTTATAGGTCAAGCGAGCAGAAAATCTTGGTATGTGACTGCATTTCTTCAAGTAAGTACTTACATCTGACACGAGATAAGGACACAAGTGTACCGGGAGCTAAGGGATAACAAAATATAAGGAGGACTATGTATAAGAATAAGAATAATTTATTGCTCAAGAAACTGGTACATGTAGGTCTTAAAATTACTTAGATCAATCGGACAGCAGTTTTTACCCGTCACGGGCTTGTAAATTAATAGTTTACAATAAAACTTAAACTGAGAAAACTTAAACTCTAAGGAGTCTTAGTTACTCTGATTGGCTATGTGTGTTGGTGATCTTAAACCCTAGTCATGTTTAAAAAACAATCACTTGATCTAGGAATCAATCTCCGACTTGATAGAGAAGAGTTTAAGTACTAGGACAAGTAGAGTAGCTGAGTCGCTAGTTGTTATAATTCATCGCAGATTTCATATAAGTACTAGCTGCGCCCCGCGGTTTCACACGCGTAGTTCCCGTTCGCGTTCCCGTGGGAATTTCGGGATGAAAAATAGATGTTGGCCGATTCTCAGACCTACTGAATATGCTCACAAAATTTCATGAGAATCGGTCAAGCCGTTTCGGAGGAGTATGGCAATAAAAAACTGTGACACGAGAATTTTATATATTAGATGTTTATCTGTTTCTAAAAGTTTACTTATGTACCTATAAATGTGACTTTGTGTGGGCTCGTAAGAATTCCAAACACTGCCGTTTGTCCGCGACATATTTAAATTGTGGAAACCTTTTAACAATAACAAATTATTATTTGAACGATTGTCTGCACATCTAGACATGCATTGAAATAACTCTGTTAATTATCAAATCTAGGTGTTGTAGTTTATCCGTAATATGTACCACAAAACTGTATAAATTGTTGAATTAGGAGGACTTCGTCAGAAGAGTACTTTATTTTTGTTAATTTAAGAGTAATTTTTGAGCTGTTTTGTGTACAACTCCCTCCACCTTCCTTCCTTACCATAATTCTTGCTACCAATTCCTTATTACATAATCCTTGTTAAAATTATAAATTCAAAAGTAACTCTGTCTGTTTGTCTGTTACCTTATCACTTTTCTAAACTACTGAACCAATTGACTTGAAACTTGGTACAGGGGTAGCTTATAGTCCGGGGGAGGACATAGGCTGTTTTATCCCAAAAGTTCCATGGGATCGGGAACTATGCGGGTAAAACCATGGAGCACTGCTAAGGAAAAAAGTATCAACATTTCTCAACAGATGGCGCTACATAAAAGTACTAAAAGCGCTCAACAGATGGCGGTGTATAAAGTTGAATCGCGCAAACGTTTTATTCCGGGTTTGGGCAAAACCCGCCGCTGGGCAGTCTATTGTTAACTCTGGTTTCCCTTCAAAACGTACAAATCTTTCGCCTTTTACTAAAGATTTCCGTGGAGGGGAACACTCAAATGAGTCTGTAAACATTTTTGAAATGCCCTACTTTGGTAGGGTTAATAATATCTAATATATGAAATTCTCGTGTCACAATGTTCGTTCCCGTACTCTTCCGAAACGGCTTGACCGATTCTCATTAAATTTTGTGCGCATATTCAGTAGGTCTGAGAATCGGCCAACATCTATTTTTCATCCCGAAATTTTCACGGGAACGGGAACGGGAACTACGCGTGTGAAACCGCGGGGCACAGCTAGTATATTAATAAAAATGAATCCCTATTTCCCTTGGTCACGGCATCACGCGTGAACGACTGGACCGATTTCGCTAATTCTTTCTTTGGTGGAGAAGGTTCTTATGTAAGAAAATATTAAGAAAGATGGGCAGAAATTTAAAAAAAATATTAATCACCATAATCCCTACTAATATTATATATGAAAGTAACTCTGTCTGTCTGTTACCTTTTCACGGCCAAACTACTGAACCGATTGACTTGAAATTTTGTACAGGAAGAACATAGGCTATGTTTTATCCCGAAATTCTCACGGGATCGGGAACTACGCGGGTGAAACCGCGGGGCACAGCTAGTCCATAATAATGTATGACATAAGTATGTCACAACTGTCAGTTGGACAGGGCAACGACTGTCAGGTCAGCTAGTTTAAAAAAAAAACAAATTTTATCGATAAAAAATCCGACAAAAAAACTGTCACAGTAACATCCCATCACTAACATTGTTTTGTAATTTATCACTTAGACCAATTTAGGTTATGATTTTAAAATACTTACGGTACACTTTATATGCTTCAAAATAAGGCTTAAAATAGAATATTTGGACCGCAAATATAACTTGGTGTCGCTATCTTGGTGGCAACAAGCGGCCAATTGATAGAATTTTCTTCCTCGTCATTGTAAATTGAAGTAACCTCATAATAACTGTTTATTATTCATTAAAAAGGATGTTTTTTCGCATTCAAGTCATTTGATACCAAACTGCGATTGTCGTAGTAACAATATAGATAGTTTCGGGGAGTTAAAGCATTCTTAAAGGTATAAATTGGTGGCCGACCGCAGACCACACGAAGCCAACCACACGAAGCCGCGCCACTACTGGTTTGTATGAATCTCTATGAAATAACATTCGAAGTGGGCTTCATGAAGCTAGCTTCGCGTCGCCGAGCAGCAGACAGGAGTGTCGCCCGACCGCGGATCAGTAGTGAAGCTGGCCATAGATATATATATCCGACCATAGATTAAATCAGCGGTCCCACAGTGAGCGATGAACTATCGGCGAGTTTCTCGCCCAAGAAAAGGACAGTGAATGTACATTCCATGTTAACGAAAGATTAAATTAAAATTAATTATGGATAAATTAAATTGAATAGAATAATTGTTAATTGAAGAAACAGTACACTAATTACTCGATATTTTCATTTTCAAGAACATTTTATCCGTAAACGAAACCTTTTTTGAATTGAATTTTGATCGAACGTTGTCTCAGTTGTCTGACAGACTCATGTCATGTCTGACTATTTTATTCGCTCGACGTTATATTTATTTTTTTATTTTCGTACAATTTTAAATAGTAAAAACACGGATACGTAGAAAAGTAGCAATTGTTGATTTTGTACCGTTGCGTTGCGTTTGTACCAACACACAAGACGTCGTGTCGCAACAACTGCCTCAATGTTCGGCTGAATAATCACTACTATTAACAAAGGCGAGTGCGTTACGAACAGATACACCGACCCCCGTGCCAACTGCGCCCTCTTCTGCTACACGTGCCCCTTAGCAGAAGAGTTACGCGCAGGTATCCCGCCAGCCGCTCCGCAAACCAAGCAACCAACAAGCCTCATCTGGTGCGTACTATCCAGGTTAAGAGCGTAGCTGCACCTAAGAAACAGCAAGTAGCAGTAAGTGCAGCGGAGAAAGTCGACGTGGATGGCTTCACCCTGGTAGAGAGGAAACTTCGACCGAATCCGTCCCGTAACCGACGTGGTACCGCCCCTTCTACAGTAACAGAGGTCACTCTACGTGTTGTGGAGATGGAGCCCACCGTATCGGTTACTTCAAGTACCTACGAACGAAGTACAGGGACATGTTCCTCATATTATTATATGTGCGCGTGGTTTGGAAGACTGTGTGCTTAAAACAAATAGGTTTACAGAAAGTTAACATTAAAAAATATGCTTTGTTAATAAATTATTTGTGTTAGTTGATTTAAAATTAAAAATATTTGTGTGAAAATCTTTTGCAGTTTTTATTTACTACTAGCAGCGCCCCGCGGCTTCACCCGCGTAGTTCCCGTTCCCGTGGGAATTTTGGGATAAAAAGTATCCTATGTGTTATTCTGATGTATAAGCAAGATTATTGTAAAGTTTCATTAAAATCCATTCAGTAGTTTTTGCGTGAAAGAGTAACAAACATCCATACATACAAACTTTCGCCTTTATAATATTAGTAGGATACTTATATATTAAACACAACGAACGCTATGCTATCTATGCCTTGCTTATTATACCTATAATATTCCTTGAGAATCGATGATTTCAGAAATATCTACATACATTTTTCACCTAGATAGATGTGTATTATAAGATTTACGAGTCAAATTTCACCCGAGCGAAGCCGGGATTTCATCTTGTAATTACATAATATGTGCATCTCTTTTGTTTACACGGAATGTATGTTCACTGTCTTTTTCTTGGGCGAGAAACTCGCCGATAGTTCATCGCTCACTCAACGTCAGACATCTTATTACACGAAGCACCCATAACTTAGAGTAGAAAGCCAAACGGAGCGAAAACTGGGAGGCCTTCCCCTCTGTCAAAGGTTTAAGAATGCAGAATGCCCATGGGCTTATGGTTTTATAAACACTAATCGCCTCGCGTTCCGCGCATGTTCCGCGTCATTCAGCAAATGACAGTGCGCGTCGAATAATACCCAACAAAAATGCCAAATTGCTGTGTATTTTTATGTATAAAAAGCGAGTATACAAAAGGATAATACCACTTATCACTTGTAAGTATTATTTAATATTGTTAAATAATGCACTGAATTACAAAAACAAAAAAAAAATATGTTCTGTTCGGAATCTAAGTCAGTCCGCTTTTTCATAATAGGTATACGAATATATAGCTTTTTTACTTAATAGTCAAAAATCATTGACAGCAAATTTATCGTTAGTATCAAGCACTAGTGTCGCTTACTTTAAATTGACGTCATCTCTTGCACGTATAGGTACGGCCCTGTGTAAGAATGTACAAGTGTGCGTAAATTGCAACTAGTGTTTGATAATTTTGGTCGTGTGCGTTCGTAGCTACGTCACCCCCAGTTGCATTGGTGTGAAATTGTCTGTGTCTGCGTTACCGCACTCTCCACGCAGAAATTGACAGACTTTTTTATTATCAAATTTGTTCTCTTATTGTCTCCGTTTGGCTTTCTACTCTAAGACTCGGAACGAACGAACTGGATGTCATCATCTGTTGCCATCTGCAGTTGTCGCCTGCAGTCGGGTTCGAAATCAAGACCGCAGCTACGTGAAGCTACGAAGTGTCATGATGACATTAGCCGGCTTCGTGTGGTCTGCGGTCGGCCACCAATTTATACCTTAAATGTCATAGGTATGGCTTAAAAAATAACGAATATTAAAAAAAAAACAGAGACCAGAGAGAATCTGGGTCGCGATCCTTATTCTATGGTAAAACTAGAAAAAATAAAGAATTTGAAAAATAATTATTGATTTATATCCAAACGAATGTTCACATAAGTTAAAACTGCTGTTACACGTACACTTAACAACGATCTATTATTGTAGTTCGGCAACTATCACTCGCTATGTCGACGCCCACGATACAGGCCTAGAGCCTAGTGTGGGTTGGGTCATCGCCTCATTGGAATCTGTAACCTTTTCGGAAATAAAGATTTTATTATTTATTTTATATCTTCTAATATATAAAATTCTCGTGTCACAGTTTTCGTTACCATACTCCTCCGAAACGGCTTGACCGATTCTCATGAAATTTTGTGAGCATATTCAGTAGGTCTGAGAATCGGCCAACATCTTTTTCATCCCGAAATTCCCACGGGAACTACGCGTGTGAAACCGCGGGGCGCAGCTAGTTATTTATAAAAATCACTTCGATTGTTTTTTTCTATTTCGCAAAAATATCCATTGGACTTAAAATTCCCGAAATTAGTTTGCCCCCAAAAAGAAAAGAAATGACAAGAAAGGTTCAATTACACTTGTAAGAAAAGGAGGGATTTTGGGTAATTTGCGTATTGTAATATTTTCGAGACAATATTTATCGAGTCACAATCTTGTCTGTGCCGATGACAGCGTCGCTGTAATCGTATCTTTTGGTTGTCAGTTTATTGAAAATGTATCCAAATGACATTAGAGTCACAATGACAATAGGAGCTTACAATTTTGGCCGCCGGCACAGAAAATATTTGTGACTAATATTTTACTATTACAGGATTATTATGAATGTTAGGGCTCTTATTCCCGGTAACTGTCGATAGTTTTGTTGATAATAAAAAGGAAAGTATAAAATAAAAAGAAGTAACTTAATAATTAAGTAAGTATATTAGTCTTGTAAGAACATTAATGATTGACTTAAAACATAAAAAAATACAGATTTGAGCATTACATCAGTGAAGGAGGAGAACCGAGCATTACAATGCACACCTTGTAATTTATTAATTGTAATTTGTAATTATTACACGCGAATGCTCGTTAGTCAGGGAGGTATTATTGTAATGTAATGCTCAAAGACGAATCTGTAACGTTACATTACACGCGAATGCTCCCGGTGAAGGATCACCTTTATACTTGAGTACAATTATAAAAAAAAAAAACAAAAAATAACTTTAATTATTATTTACTCCTAAAACAAATAAGTAAAAACAATCAATCTCTCTATCACCCATTACCGAAAAACGGATTTTCATACAAATTTTCAACTCCTTATGATTTAAATTCCAAAAAATCCCTAATGCTCACTTACAGTATAAAAACACATAGCGAGATTCCCCCTATATCAAAAAAAGCGGCCAAGTACGAGTCGGACTCGCGCACGAGGGGTTCCGCACAAAAAACGAAAAAAAATAACACTTAAATTTTCATCCCCATTTTCACCCCTACTGCACCATTTTTTTAGATACACAACAGCCTAGTAGTAGTAGTACAAAAAAAATAGTTATATAATCAATATAAAAACTCGGTTTCAAAAGTCACTGACTGTCGGACGTAGGCGAACAGCCTTAGATAAAATTAGGGCTGCTAACATTAACCTCGGTATATCCAATAGCTATTCGTAGACAAAAAAATATTAAGATCTTAGAACTATTAAATCCTCAATGATAAAGAACAAGACGGTTGAACTTCCTCCAGATTTGGATGTATTACAGATCCACGTCTGAGTGAGAGAGAGGTAGGACATTGTGGATTTCAAGGTAGGGCATCGCCCCATAATGCCCCCCCTCCTCTAGCTACGGCCCTATATGAAGTTCTGTCTCCACATACTCTACACAGCAAAGGGCCCGTACCGCGTCGGGGTGGTTCTTTTAACGCACACACACAGCTTGTAAGCGTGATGAGTTTTACTGGGACATGTCTGGGGTTTTCTGAAAAACAAAAACAATTTCTAAAATTGAAGATTGTCACTTTAAAGAAAAGGGATTATAGTTCCATAATCTTTTCTGTGCCGGCGCCAAAATTGGAAGCTCCTATTGTCATTGTGACTCTAATGTCATTTGGATACATTTTCAATAAACTGACAACCAAAAGATGCGATTACAGCGACGCGTCACCGGCTCAGATGTGTTTATGGCACTATATATATGCGCTTTCTAAGCCTCCATATTTGTGGACAATGATTGACAGACATGACAAATGATTTGAATTTGTATGAAAGTAAAACTCACCTGAGAAAAACATTAATGCCATCCAAATAAAACATGAATTCTCCATTTTTATAAATTGACAATGCTTCGTAAATACCCAACGATGGGCTTAGTATTAACTGGAATCATTTGAAATTAATTAATAAACATAACATAATCATTCACTACATCTCTTGTATAGACATCGAGTAAACTATAATATCATCTAGGCACCTTCTCCATTCTACCTCTATGGACTATCATTCTTTTTGTTCTTTGTAGTCTCTCTCCAAAAAGTGAATGTTGGCAGTCAGCTATGCTTATTTTGATATGTTTAAAGCTTCTTTGATGCTCAAAATGCTGCTGTATTATTTGATGATACGCAATCACGATATCTTTCTATAACCTATATTTTTCTCATGGCATTTTCCCTTTATTATTAGTAGCATCCACGATGGCAGAGTAGTCACCATGCCAGACTGCCATTCGAGTTCGATTCCCGTACGGGATGAATATTGGTGTGAACCACAGATGTTTATCTCGGTCTGGGTGTGTGTGAATGAGTGTGTGCGTAGTTATATACCCTAGCTACAAGTTACGAACTTAGTTAGGGGTCAGTCACTATAATGAGATGATGGAGTGAATGATTATGTTGTGTTAATATTTCATACTTTTAAACTCACCTTAATTTTATAATATTCCTTAAATGTTTCGTATATATTTATTGATTCAGCGTTCATATTATCGTTCACTGGTTTCCCATCATTATCATACATTTTCTCTTTGGTTTCATCTGATGGCAGGATTGTTATAGATACGGATATGACGGACGATAGGTTTAATTTTTGACATAAGTCTCTGGGAAATCAAGATGGAAAATTTAAGGCGTGTGGTCCCACCGCAGGTAAGTGAGCGATGAACTATCAGCGATTTTCTCGCCCAAGAAAATGATAGTGAACCACTGCATAAGTCTATTAGATAAGTTTGCTGGAAATCGCAGTGAATGAATTTGTAGGAAGGACGAATTTGTTACTCGTTCATGTAAAAGTACTATGAATTTTAGTGCAGATATAAACAGTAGTTAATTGAGAAAAAATATGACAGAGTCAGCCTTTCGTGGCCCATCGCGTCACTTTCGTGGGATCAAAAACTTTAAAACGTTAAATCATCTGAACGAGACGTACGATTTAGCTGATTTACATATTAACTAGCTGCGCCCAGCGGTTTCACACGCGTAGTTCCCGTTCCCGTGGGAATTTCGGGATGAAAAATAGATGTTGGCCGATTCTCAGACCTACTGAATATGCTCACAAAATTTCATGAGAATCGGTCAAGCCGTTTCGGAGGAGTATGGCAACGAAAACTGTGACACGAGAATTTTATATATTAGATAATTACAAAAAGTTAAAATAAGCAAGAAATAAAATTTGCCACGAAGGTGACGATGAGAATCGAAAAAATTAGAACGACCCAGATGTTCTTTATAACCAGAAATAACATATAGGATACTTTTCATCCCGAAAATCTGGGCACATCTAGTCAAAAAATGTGGGGTAAAAACCTGTCGTTTTCACATCGCACTCATCCTCCTGATGAAGGCCATCGTATGTGGGTGTAACTAGTCGAAGGATATAACTAAAATTGGTATAATGTACGCATAACCCATTTAATAATTAAAATGTCTCCATCGTAAACTCGAAAGAATACCAAAAAACCTCGTTTTAGTGATAAAACTAGCGGCGCCCCGCGGTAAGACCCACGTAGTTCTTAATCCCGTGAAAATGCGGGGATTAAATATTAAAAACCTTACTCTGGAATCACTCTATCTATTAAAACAAACCGCATCAAAATCTGTTGCGTAGTTTTAAAGATTTAGGCACATATAGGGACAGACAGCGGGAAGAGACTTTGTTTTATACTATGTTATGTAGTGATAATCCTAATCCTAACTAATAAAAATTATAAATGCGAAAGTAACTCTGTCTGTCTGTTACCTTTTCACGGCTAAACTACTGAATCGATTGACTTGAAATTTGGTACAGGGGTAGCTTATGGTCCGGGGAAGAACATAGGCTACGTTTTATCCCGAAATTCCCACGGGATCGGGAACTACGCGGGTGAAACCGCTGCTAGTATAATATAAATTTCATACCGACTATCAGCCGTGAAGTTATTAATATAATTGACCATAGATGTGACAGCCTTCATGTAAAGGGCGTCAGTCTCGTCGAGCTGTATCCACATTGGACAGGAACACCACTTGGCACTTATCTCGGCATCGTAGCAAGAACGGGCTGGGTTTATCTGAAAGTCAAAAATATGATACCACCCACAGTATTAAGATATGATAATAAGACTGTGCTTATACCTAGATTTGAGAATATTCTTTTCCGAATCTTTATCCCATGTCTATTTGTGGTCGGTTTTCAGTTTTACCAGATTTGGCGGAATGTCAGTATTTTACGTGAAGCGACTGCCATCAGACCTTCACAACCCAGAGGGCTATACGACATTTTTTTAGTTAAACCAAATGTTAGACTTTTGAGGACTCTAACTACCCGTAACGACTGTCGATGATGTTAGTACGACAACCGGGACCGACGGCTTTACGTGCCCTCCGAAGAACCTTGTTTTGAGAATAGAAAAGAATAGATTATAATAGAAAGATATTTATTCAGAATTTTGTTGGACTTAAATAAAAACACAAACACTTAAAATTACATAAAGTAGTGCCATAATATTGAGTCACAATCTTTCCTATTCCGGTGCCAGCGTCGCTGTAATCGCATCTTTAACCATCGGACGTTTCCGCTTACAGGCAGCCGTATGCCTTCCCTACTCTATCTTTAGTACCACTATTTGGGTGTGCACAGAAGGAGCCTCCCCGAGTGGCGCATATAACAAGCATGCGTCCGGCGCACCCTTTGGGGGAGCAGTGGTCTGCGGACGGCAAGTTGGTAGCGCACACTAGCCGATCCTTCCACAACGACTCAACGGCAAATAACTTGCCGTGCGTGTCCCTACACCTGCACACGCGAGGACCTTTACAAGGCCACTGATAGTGCGATATCGGTGGCCGAGTTCTGGTCCTCAAAAATATGAGTCGACACGCAAAGAAGAAGAAGTACCATTATGGTTAGTGAGCCTCTATTATTACACCTACCACATTCAAAACCGATATTCCTCTACAGAACTTGCTCTGATCTTCAACTTTATATCTACTTATGTATTCTGTCAGTCCGACAGCGTCTAGAATCGTTGCGTGTACGTCAAAAGGAGTTGTCAAAACTTTGACGTTTCTTTGCAAAATTCCATTTGAAGGTCGTAATTCTGCGGGTAGTTGAATAGCCAGTAATGGGAGACGTTGTTCAGATCTGCCTTGTTCGGTTACAAGTATGTTTTCGTTGCTAAAAGAACAGAAATACATAATTTACATAAGTCATCTGTGAAAATTTCAATTGTTAAGCTATCACGGTTCTTGAGATACAGCGTGGTGACAGACAAACAGAAGGACAGTCGAGTGTTAGCGTAAGCGTACGCTGAGATCCAGGTGACGGCCTCTCCGCTCTCTCCGAGAGAGAGCAGGAGAGACACATATCTGCGTCGCACGTGCACGCGCCTCAGCATACGCCTAGGCCTAGTATATAGCCTTATTGGTTAAGGATACCGGTGCCGTTATATAGCGGTCGTAATATGACGAACGATAACATTAAATTAAAAATTTAAAAAACCCCCAACACAATTACTTTCAAACCCCATAACTTTTAAACGGGTCAACCGATTTTCATCAAACATGTCTAAGAACACTCGCACGTAAGTCCCCTTTAATACAAAAAAAAAACTAAATTGAAATCGGTTCATCCGTTTGGGAGCTATGATGCCACAGACAGATAGATACACACACACACACACACACACACACACAGACACGTCAAACTTATAACACCCCTCTTTTTGCGTCGGGGGTTAAAAAAGACAGCTGTCTTTAATGACTACTCCACTTTCTTGGGCTTAGCTTGCCTATATACTTTTTCAAAAAACGGGCAAAGTATCTAATGCATTTTTTTAATTAATTACTAACAGCGCCCCGTGGTTTTACCTGTGCAGTTCCCGCTCCTATGAGAATGTAGGGACAAAATTATGCTAAAAACCTTCCTCTTGAATCACTCTATCTATTAAAACAAACCGCATCAAAATCCGTTGCGTAGTTTTAAAGATGTAAGCATACATAGGGACAGATAGCGGGAAGAGACTATGTAGTGACTATGGACATATTAATATGACACAAGTTCCTTCTATTTTTCCACTTACTTGGACCCATAATCGCCCATAATGACCACCAATGTGTCCTCCATGAAGCCTTTGTCTTTAAATTTCTTCAAGAAGTTGACAGTTGAATCATCGGCTGAAGCAATGAGGTCGAAATTCTCAGCTGTCAAACTGTTTATGTATGCCAGGCAAAATTTCTTGCCTTTTGTCTTGAAGAGCTGTAAGAAAATTATTAAGTATAGAATTTTTAGAAAATTATTTTTCAACACACTTGCTCATAAAGGGGCTCTTATTAGTGTAAAAACAGTTGAATAATGACACGTTTTATTCACTAGTGAGTTATAGATTGTTTTTTTAAATTGCTTTGTTTTCAAAAAAGTTTCGATACCAAAAAAATTGTGTCCATACATTTTAAAAACAAACTTCAACTATGCTGCCTTACTTTTAGTAGGTCTATGGTCGATTCCATTCATTCATTCATTCGTTTTTTTTAATAAGTATATTCTTTTAGTCTTTGGCCGATCACCATTGTTGTGTTAAATGCGCGCGAATAGAAAAACTATCTCTCTTCCGAACCTTTATCCCATGTCTATTTGGGGTCGGTTTTCAGTTTAACCAGATTTGGCGGAATGTCAGTATTTTACGTGAACCGACTGCCATCAGACCTTCACAACCCAGAGGGCTATACGACATTTTTTGGTTAAACCAAATGTTTATTTATTTATTAAGGCACATCAACAGGATAACATATTTAACATTTACAGAATTACAAAAAAAAATACAGTTCTAATATGTATCCCAATAATAGTTGTGCACAACATTTACAAATAAAAGACGTAATACAATTAAAATTAAATACACTTAAAACTAATAAAAAATATATTAATAATAAAAATAAATAAAAAAAAGTTAGACTTTTGAGGGCTCTAACTACCCGTAACGACTGTCGATGATGTTAGTACGACAGCCGGGACCGACGGCTTTACGTGCCCTCCGAAGCACGGAAACGCTCATGAAATTAAAAGATTTTTTTAGTAATGACCCATCACAGTCATGACGGTGCCAGGCGTTCCTTTACCGCACAGATCACAAGTGATCCGCGGGTAGCACTGGGCCATGAGAGCACCCACATAGTTCCCGTTCCAGTGGGAATACGGGGATAAAATATAACCTATGTTACTCAGGGTGAATGTAGCTTTCTAATGGTGAAAGAATTTTTAAAATCGGTTCAGTAGTTTCGGAGCCTATACGTTACAAACAAACAAACAAATCTTTCCTCTTTATAATATTAGTATAGACTTAGGGCCTATTTCACCATCTTCAAGTAACGTTCCGAGTATGTACTCACATGTTTTGTTTTTGTCACTTGATATAAAGTAAGAAAGAGACAACAGTAACTTTACTTGGTGAGTAAATTTACTTGAAGGTCGTGAAATAGGCCTTACTTAGATTAGATAATAATCTTACTTGATAAGTAGAATTCAATATGATATCAAAAATTGGCGTTTCTCCTAAACATTTCTCGTTTTTATTTTTCCTTTTAAAGGCTGACATTAGCAATGGTTTTAAATAATGATGTGCTGGCTGGGTATTGAACCCGTTATACTTCTCAAAAGTGCCTGTAGGATTATCTTCTAGGTAGGCTGTACGATAACTGAAAATAAATAACATTAAATTAAAAATGTAAAAAATCCCCAACACGATTACTTTCAAACCCCCATAACTATTAAACGAGTCAACCGATTTTCATCAAACATGTCTAAGAACACTCGCACGTAAGTCCCCTTTAATACAAAAAAAACTAAATTAAAATCGGCTCATCCGTTCGGGAGCTATGATGCCACAGACAGACAGATACACACACAGACACGTCAAACTTATAACACCCCTCTTTTTGCGTCGGGGGTTAAAAATACCGGTCAGGTGCGGGTCGGACTCGCGCACGAAGTGTTCCGTACCAAAAACGACAAAAAAACACGTTTGTTGTACGGGAGCCCCCCTTAAATATTTATTTTGTTTGTTTTTAGTATTTGTTGTTATAGCGGCAATAGAAATACATCATCTGTGAACATTTCAACTGTCTAGCTATCACCGTTCTTGAGATACAGCCTGGTGACAGACGGACAGCGAAGTCTCTGTAATAGGGTCCCGTTTTTACCCTTTGGGTACGGAACCCTAAAAACACGTAATTATTAAGTAAAAAGGAAATTCAAAAATTAAAATTATATATTTTTTATGGATTTTGACAGGATATATAGATAGATAGATAGAAAATACTTTATTGCTCATAATACACACACAAAGATACAGAAAATAGGAAAATATAACAACGGTACATGGGCAAAGGCGGCCTTATCGCTAGGAGCGATCTCTTCCAGACAACCTTTGACAATGGGTATGGATAGAAGAATAGCGGGAGTGTGCCTAAGAATAGACTACATATATATTAATAAACCTAAATGTATATACATCCAAGAATATATAAATAAATATATATATAAAATACATACAGATATATATATATTATACATATATAAATAACATACAATACTAATGCTTATGCTACTTAAGGAAGTTGCAAGAGATGTTTATGAAGCTTCGACTTGAAGATGGCAAGCGACTGGGAATGGCGTATTTCCGGCGGCAGTTTGTTCCATAAATGCACAGATTTGAGTGTGAAGGACTCCTTATAATAGCCAGAGCGAGTCAGCGGCATTCTGAGTAGGTTATCAGACTTGGAACGCAGAGGGCGACTGTGATCACAACCGAGGGACTGGAAACGTTCTTTTAGGTAAGACGGAGTACGAGGGTCGTAGAGCACTTTGAAGAGGAGCAAGAGAGCATGTTCGTCACGACGCAGTCTGATAGGGAGCCAACCCAACTTCCTCCTGAATTCAGACACATGATCGTACTTGCGCAGGCCGAAGATGAATCGAATGCAGAGATTCTGCAGACGCTGGAGCTTATTCAGTAGGTCTTCATTGAGATCAATGAGACAGACGTCAGCGTAGTCGATGATAGACAGAAGGAGAGATTGCGCAAGTTCGATCTTTGTCTTCACAGGAAGTAAGTTTTTCCACCTCCTCAATGCACCGGCAGCAGCAAACACCTTCCGACTGGTTTCAGTAATATGTGGTCTTCAGGAGAGGTTGGAGTCAAAGAGAACTCCAAGGTTTTTGACCACATTACTGAAAGGAAGAGGAATGCCAGCGAAAGATATCGGTGGAAAAATTACGTCCGCCAATTTCGCTGTTTACCTATAACGATGACCTGTGATTTATTAGGATTGACGGCTAAGCCGTGAGAAAGACTCCAAGAATGGATAGTAGCAAGGTCACCGTTAATGTTGGTAATGAGCTTACCTATATCAGCTATAGGAGCCTGAGCGTAGATTTGCAGGTCATCAGCGTAAAGATGGCAGGACAATAAGGGAGTGAGGAAATTAATAAAGATGGAAAAAAGGAGAGGAGAGAGCACCCCGCCCTGGGGCACGCCGGAGGAAACGTCACAAAAGTTGGAAACCCTTTGGTCAGCACGAATACACTGCCTACGGCCAAAGAGGTATTCACGAAACCAATTCACCACCGGATCAGACACAAAGACGGACTTTAACATGGCTAGTAAAATGTCATAATCAACTGTATTGAAGGCATTCGAAAAATCGAGTAGTACTAACACAGTTAAATGTTGATTTGACATGCCATGCCTTATGTCATCCGATATCTTTGTAAGGGCAGTCGCAGTGCTGTGTCCAGGTCGAAATCCTGACTGAAAAGGGCTAAGAATATTATTGGCGGTGATGAATGTATTAATTTGGTGGTGAACAAGACGTTCGAGGACTTTAGAGAGGAAAGGAAGAATGGAAATGGGTCTAAAGTGAGCAGGTAGTTCTCTACCTGCTCACTTTAGACCCATTTCCATTAGAGGGATTAGAGGTTTTAGGTATAGGGATAACTGCTGCCTGTCGCCAGCAGTCAGGAAAGGAGCAGGTATTGAGAGAGAAGTTAAATATATGCTGGAGGATAGGGATAAGGATATCAGAGCCCAGAAGGATCATCCTACGGCTGATCCCATCAAGACCCTCGGCATTGGAGTGGATAGCATGGATATTTTTCCTGACTTCTGTTAAAGAGACAGCTGAGAAGGAGAAAGAAGGACGATCTGAGGGGATAAGAGTAGCTAAGGAAGACAGTGTACTTAACTTTGTACTAGGATCAAGAAGGGAAGGAGCTGTAAAAAAGAGATTTAAGGAGTCAAGATTGAGGTTGTGAGGGATAGAGGATTTGGATTTGCCAATACCAAGGGAATTAAGAAAGGACCATACCTTTGCGGGATTACCGTTCTGGACAGAGGAATGTATGTGACGACGCTGCGCATCCCTGCACAGCCTGCTACACTGGTTACGTAAACTCCTATAGCGACGCCGATTCTCATCTGAGGGATTCTTTCTAAAACTGACCTTAGCAGCATTCCGCTTATTCATAAGAGCTTTGATGTCTTCAGTAAGCCAGGGTGCAGGAAGATGCTTAAGTTTAACAGGTCTAAGCGGAGCGTGAACGTCAAAAAGCTCAATCAATAAGGAGTTGAAAACCTCCAACTTCAGGTCGATCGTGGGGGCCTCGAATACCGCATCCCAATCAATCCTGCTAAGGTCAGACATAAAGCGACTGGCGTCGATATTTTGATAGGAGCGCTGCATGACCACTCGGGGCTTAGGTTTGGGACATCGGATTTTATAGGAGAGGAAAATTAGGTCATGATAGGAAAAGGCTTCAGCAGGAAGTTGGCCATGGGAGGCGACGTGATCAGGAGAGTAAGTTATGAGGAGATCTAATAAGGAGGGCTGGCATCCTGGGAAGTGATGAGTAGGAGATAGAGGAAGTAGGTTTAGAGTTGTGGAATCTATAATTGAGCATAAGCGAGAGGAACGTGAATCTTGTTTAAGGATACAGGTATTGAAATCACCCATAATGACAGAATGGTCAGTTAAGGGAACAAGGGTTTCAAGGAGAGACTCGAATTTTGCAAAGTGGTCAGTATGGAGATTCGGGCTGTAAAGTACCCCAAGAAGAAGTTTTATATCTGACGACCTAGATGGCAGAGTGGTCACCATGCCGGACTGCCATCCGTAAGGTTGCGGGTTCGATTCCCGTGCGGGGTGAATATTTGTGTGAACCACAAATGTTTGTCTCGGTCTGGGTGTGTGAGTGAATGAGTGTGTGCGTAGTTTCTGATACCCTAGATACAAGTTTCGAACTTAGTTAGGGGTCAGTTACTATAATGAGATGATGGAGTGAATGATTATGTTATATGACCAAAAAGGACTTCAATGAATAAATGCTCCGAAGAGGAAGAGTAAAGAGAAGGAGATTTGTCAACGATATTGAATGGTAGATGACTTCTGAGATAAATAGCCACACCACCACCGCCCTTGCCAGTTCTGTCATTACGGATGAGATGGAAACCAGGGAGAGAGTAAGACGTGGAGGGGAGACAGGGTTTCAAGAACGTTTCCGAAACCAATATAGCATGAATTTTCTGGTTATTAGAAAAAGTAGACAGTAGATCGCCATAATGCGCCGGAATACTTTGCGCATTAATATGCACTACATTGAAGTTCTTGGCGAACTGGGAAAAACACGATTCAAGAGACTCGTCTAATGTTAAAGGCAGACTGTGAAAGCTATCATCTGAGGATGAAGTCACAGACTGAAAGTCGGACGAATCATTAGTGTCGCAGCCATCATCATACAAAGTTTGTAGCATAGATAGATAATAATAAATAATAATATACTATAATATATGAATATATAATATATATATATAAATATAATATAATGTATGAAAATATATAAAAAATAATAAGACTTGTAAAATAATACATAATATGTAATATACAAATAAAAAAAAAAAAAAAAACAATGCAAAAACTACGTGCCAACAGTGTTGTATCTGAAGAGATCGCTTGAACATGCTAACATAACTGAAAGATAGTTTATAAATTAAAGAGAAAAAACACCAAAACAAAGTACAAAAAACAAATAAATTAAATAAGAAACTATTATAAATGAAACAAAATTTTAACAGAAAGAGAAATGGAGCAGGATATTCCATTTTGTCAATCAGTTACTTAGGTATTGTGCCACAATCTTTTCTGTGCCGGTGACGCGTCGCTGTAATCGCATCTTTTGGTTGTCAGTTTATTGAAAACTAGCAGCACCCCGCGGTTTTACCCGCGTAGTTTCAGTTCCCGTGGGAATATGGGGATAAAATCTAGCCTATGTTACTCAGGGTGAATGTAACTTTCTAATGGTGCAAGAATTATTGAAATCGGTCCAGTAGTTTCGAAGCCTATTCATTACATACAAACAAACAAACAAAAAAACAAATCTTTCCTCTTTATAATATTAGTATAGATGTATCCAAATGACATTAGAGTCAATAGTCTCCCCCCTGGACATGACCTACCTTGGGCAACTCCTGATTTAACTGTGCTATAAATTAATCCCCTAATCCTAACTAATATTATAAATGCGAAAGTAACTCTGTCTGTCTGTCTGTTACCTTTTCACGGCTAAACTACTGAACCGATTGACTTGAAATTTGGAACAGGGGTAGCTTATGATCCGGGAAAGAACGAAAAAAGACCTTAAATAGACTGCGGACTCAAGTAGGCCGAAGGAGAACATGCACAGGTGGGGCTACAGCTCTGATGTGGCATTTCTCCCCAAACAATGGCCCATCTCCTAACTTGCCGTGCGTGTCCCTACACCTGCACACGCGAGGACCTTTACAAGGCTACTGATAGTGTTATATCGGTGGCCGAGTTCTGGTCCTCGAATGAAGAATGAAGATAATTGAAATGAAGACGAAGACAATAGAGTCACAATTACAATAGGAGCTTCCAATTTTGGCCGCCGGCACAGAGATTGTGGCTCAATACATAGACAGATCGGGTATTAAGAACGACCATAAGATAAGTACATAATATTATTACCACCCACCTCACAGGGCGACATTATTAGGGCGAGCGAAGCGAAGCCCTCCTAATTCAACAGTTTTTACAGTTTTGTGGTACATATTACGGAAAAACGAGAGCACCTACAGATTTAATATTTAACAGAGTTATTTCAATTCATGTCTAGATGTGCAGAAAATGGTTTTTATATCATTTTGTAAATGAAATAAAGAAAAAGGTTTTAACAATTTTGCAAACAAATTTTTAATTTCGAGAAATAAAATGGATGCGTAATACAACACGTCTATTAATAATATACATTGATTACATATAAACATATTAACAAAAAATATTTCTCAAATTACCCGGGTTATAGGGGTTAAAATGACATTTAAATGTCAAACGATTACGACTTAGTGTCATTCGGCACACAATAGATGGCGTTGATATCCAGTTTCGAGCATGAAGGTTTCATGATTCTAATGCCGTAAAAAATCGAAATAAAAAGAAATGGATTTGTACATTGTGAAATTGATTCTGTTTACAATTTCATCGGTTTAAAAAAATGTGTCATCGAAGGAGACCGAGAGAAAAAAGAAAAACGGGGGGTTGGGGGGGCGGAGCCCCCCCGTTAAGAAAAAACAAACATCTCTATGATAGAAATTAAAAGAAAGTTTGAACACTGATTCCGAAATGATAATAGTTGTTATAGTAAAATGCAGCAAAAACACGTTACGCGAAATGAATCATTCTTTGATGGACGATGTAAGGGATAGTCAGAGAAGATGTAGTAATTGTGTTCGTGGCACAATGCTCGCTTTGTGCCAAAAATATGTCAAAAATAAGAGAGATAAAAGAAAAACGGGGGGTTGGGGGGGCGGAGCCCCCCCGTTAAAAAAAACAAACATCTCTATGATAGAAATAAAAAGAAAGTTTAATATAATGAATAAAATTAACACTGATTTCGAAATGATAATAGTTGTTATAGTAAAATGCCACAAAACGCACGTTAACTAGCCTCCTCTTCTCTTTTCCGAACCTTTATCCCATGTCTATTTGGGGTCGGTTTTCAGTTTAACCAGATTTGGCGGAATGTCAGTATTGTACGTGAAGCGACTGCCATCAGACCTTCACAACCCAGAGGGCTATACGACATTATTTGGTTAAACCAAATGTTAGACTTTTGAGGGCTCTAACTACCCGTAAGGACTATCGAAGATGTTAGTACGGCAGCGGGTAACGGGCTTTACGTGCCCTCCGAAGCACGGAAACGCTCATGAAATTAAAAGTATTTTTAGTAATGACCCATCACAGTCACGACGGTGCCAGCCGATGCTTAACCGCACAGATCACAAGTGTTCCGCGGGTAGCACTGAGCCACGAGCGGGCAACTAGCCTCCTAGAACGCTACATTAACCGTTCTCTAATGGACGATGTAAGAGAAAGTCAGGGAAGACCTCGAGATGTAGAATATAATTGTGTTCGTGGCACAATGCTCACCTTGTGGGAAAATTATGTCTGAAGTTAGAGAGAGAAAAAGAAAAACGAGGGGTTGGGGGGCAGAGCCCCCCGTTAATAAAAATAAAAATCTCTGTGATAAAAATTAAAGGAAAGTTTAATAAGATTAAGAGATTAGTGTAATCGTTATAATAAAGTGCCACAAAAACCCACGTTAACTGGCCTCCTCGGACACGAAATTAACCGTTCTTTGATGGTCGATGTAAAGGAAAGCCAGTCGAGATGTACCTAGAATCTAATTGTGTTCGTGGTAATTCATGTCATCTCCTTTGGATTGATTTGCACATCGAAAACAACGGACTTTGTATAGACAATAGTATGGTTTCAGAACCACAAACTAACGTTTTAAAGAAATTAAAATTCGTCGAAGAGCAATTAATAGCGCAAGTTCACCCAGTTATTACAGTGTACCTACTCAAATTGGATATCGTGGCCAAGAGATCAACTTCCATCAAGATATCACTTTGTTGGGCTGGTGTAAACTTGCGATTTTAAATACAATGATCATTATACAGTTTTTACAAAGTAAATATATTTTTAAGGGTTATCCATATGTCCATACAAGTTACGTACCCATCCGATTTTAGTCCAATCCCTCAACTATTTATCAATGAAGGCCTTACGTATGTGGCTAAAACTAGTGTATACACAGATCCATGGAATCAGTTTTGAGTGGTAAGGGTAACCTTAGAAATATAAAGCGCGGTCAGAATTATAAAAACATTACAAACGCTACCAACAGTGCACACGCGTGAACCAAATTGATATGTGCGCTAATGCGCTATGTGCGCTGTTTGCGCGCTATCTAATCGGACCAGGATTGTGTGCGTACGTGTGTGCAAAAATATAAAAATTAGAGTTACGTACTCGGCATTTCGAATTGCAAGATTCAGAAAACAGTTGTTGTAATTAGTAATTGATGAGAATGCAATAAATCAAATTCTGAAACGTCAAATTTTGAGTTTGACATTTGTGCACACACTGCACAATCTATTTTCCATGAGCAGCGTTTGCACACCTTAATGACGGCACTGATGACGTCCCATTACTATCGTTGGTGCAAATACGTTCAATTCGATCACTTCACTCCGTAAGCGCGAAAAAGCGCAATTTGGACGTCACGGATAGTCAACATGACAATAGGAGCTTCCAATTTTGACCGCCGCCGGCACAGAAAACTTGATGACTCTAACTAAACTAAACAAGACTTTCCAAACTTTCTGATAGTGAATATTGATGTATGAAGATGGCAGTTTTGGTTTTGATTGTTTCTTTTTTTTAAACGAATACGAGTATATTTTTTATGGAAACTTTTTTCGAGAAATATTTCAGAATCACATATCATGGAGTCAGTTAATCCGCCCTAGCAGTTCCCTGCATGAGATAAAGACTTCAGCTGACTTCAGCATATACAAGAAGATGTACTCATCGAGACCTTTCAAATGATGTTTGGTCACAAAATGGTACAACATGACAGGACGACACCTCATGGGGTCAGTTAATCCACCCTAGCCTAGCGGTTTTCCTGCACGAGATACAGACTGAAGAACCCATACAAGAAGTTGTAGTACTCATTTAGAGCTTTCAAATGACGTAGGGCACAAAGTGTTATCCTTTGGGTTGAAAATGGATTTGTCCTCCCGATTAAATGCCACGCACTCACGAGTGATAATGGTTCGATATGAAAATTATTCTCATACAACGTATGACAATAATGGCTGAGTCCGAAACCACCCATAACTAAATATTGGAAAAGTGGAAATACTTAATGTTCCAGGAAACAATACAATAAGCTTTCGTAATCACAATTCGCAAGTCACAAGGCTTGACGTTAGATAAAGCTGTGGCGGACATTGGACATAAATAAATTTCTGTTGGTCTAACATAGGTAAGGTACCTCTGTGGTATCGCGCGATTTCAACAATTAAAGTATTTCTTACTTTCTTACTATAAAACATAGAATTACTAAGAAAAACCTCGCGAGCCCACACAAAGCCACGCTTTTAGCTAGTTGTAAGTACAACATACAGTCTCGGAATGAAAAGGTTCGTCACCTTAGAGTCGGTTTTCACTTACACTAGTACTGCAAGAAACAATTATACCAACATACAAGTGTAAGGAACAGTGATGCTAACATTTAAATAAATAGAATGACGTTTGCTATCGAATAAGGTTTTGCTTGATTTTTCTATCCTTTTTTAAACACTGCCTTGTGCGCGCGGCATATAAAAACTTCTTTGATATTTTGCAATGATGACATTGACCGATTGACAATAGTTTTAACAGAAATAATAATGGCAGGTTGAACCAACAAGAAGGTTTTAGTTTATCAAAAATCTTGTTGACAAGATATTTATCCTGTCAAACAAGACTGATCTGAATAATTTTGAACTTTATTATCGAGCAGTAGAACATTATTTTCCCTAACCCGAGTCTATTCTTTACCATAGTTTCAAAAGGTAATGTTTTCGCGACAAATTATACGAATCAATTTGAAAATTGACGAACCTTTTCATTCCGAGACTGTACATAATTTACAGCTAATTAATCTATTCATAGTTAATTATGGTACAAGCGAGGTAAGTTGGTGATTACTTCCGAGGCGCTATTGAGGCCCGAGCCGTCAGGCGAGGGTCTGAAGATAGCCGAGGATAGTAATCATCAATACACGCGTGTACCATACAACGTTTTTCAACACATTTGCGAAGAAATTATCATTTTTCGCTAATAAATAAACAGTTTTTCTATTCGCGCGCATCCAACACAACAATGGTGATCGGCCACAGATTAAAAGAATATACTCATTAAAAAAAAACGAATGAATGAATGAATGGAGTCGACCATAGACCTACCAAAAGTAAGGCAACATAGTTGAAGTTTGTTTTTAAAATGTATGGACACGATTTTTTTTGGTATCGAAACTTTTTTAAAACTAAACAATTAAAAAAAAAATCTATGACTCACTAGTGAATCAAGCGTCTCATTATTCAACTGTTTTTGCACAAATAAGAGCCCCTTTATGAGCAAGTGTGTTGAAAAAAATATTTCCTGTTCATAATTAATTTGATGCGACCTTTTTTTATTTTTCAAAATAATGTATTGTGTAAAATTTTGTTGTTACTTAAAAAATTTATGGTCTTTTCAATTAAACATATGTTTTTTACGTGAATCATCACGTTATTTATAACATAACATAATCATACACTCCATCATCTCATTACAGTAACTGACCCCTAACTGAGTCCGTAACTTGTATCTAGGGTATCAGAAACTACGCACACACACATTCACACACACACAGACCGAGACAAACGTTTGTGGTTCACAGTCTATGATTCAGCTAACTTATGGGTTCATTCCTTACGACACTAAGGGCCTATTTCACCATCTTCAAGTAACGTTCCGAGTAACCATTCACATGTTTTGTCTTTGTCACTTGATATAAAGTAAGAAAGAGACAAAACTAACTTTACTTGAAGGTCGTGAAATATAATAAATATTGGTCTTAAGAAAATATCACTACATAGTATAAAACAAAGTCGCTTTCTCTGTCCCTATGTATGCTTAGATCATTAAAACTACGCAACAGATTTTTATGCGGTTTGTTTTAATAGATAGAGTGATTCAGTGGGAAGGCTTTTAGCATAATTTTATCCCCATATTCCCACGGGAAAGGGAACTACGTGGGTGAAACCGCGGGACACAGTTGTATGATAAATAACTTACCCATCCTCTCCAAGAATATGAAACAAAAACGACGTCAAGTTGAGATGTCGGTCTGACTTCAAGTCCCACACCGGTTCGAAGTCAGTTTTTCTTCTGCCGGTTAATAATGGAAATATATTATCTTCCGGTGTGTTTCCTAGTGTATTGAAACTGAAAAATAAGTATATTCTCGTGGGTATATTTAACCCCCGACGCAAAAAGAGGGGTGTTATAAGTTTGACGTGTCTGTGTGTGTGTATCTGTCTGTCTGTGGCATCATAGCTCCCAAACGGATGAACCGATTTCAATTTAGTTTTTTTTTTGTATTAAAGTAGACTTACGTGCGAGTGTTCTTAGACATGTTTGATGAAAATCGGTTGACCCGTTTAAAAGTTATGGGGGTTTGAAAGTAATTGTGTTGGGGTTTTTTTTTTAAACTTTACCCGCTTGTACCATATTATTTCTTTTACTTTTTTTTTATTAACTTACCCTTCAAGCACAGTAAAACCAAGTTCATTGATTAATTTGAAAGTTTTTGGCATTCTTCTAATAAAGCCATTTCTGGACGTCGAACCCCAGACCAATAGTAGCACATTCAGTGATTCCCTCCTGTAACTAGGGCCTGGCTTTATGTTCACTATACTACGAATGCCCGTGACTCTGCCCGACCATCTGGTTTCGGCTTTACTGAAAAAAACAATTGATTTGATTGCAAACAAATCTTATATATCTATACTTCTACAAATAATAATATAATACAATAATAATAATATAATATTAGCCCGCAGGGCACCTTTGAGGCGGGGTGTCGGGGAGTAGCGACCCCGCGGACCTGACGCGCTCCCGGGGGAGGTCACCATTCCTCACCTCCGCTTGCCTTCACTGGCCGGCGGAGTGAGCACTGACGGGGAACAGGTCCCCCACCTCCGTGCTTGCCTTCACTGGCCGGCGGAGTGAGCACTGACGGGGAACAGGTCCCCCACCTCCGTGCTTGCCTTCATTGGCCGGCCGGAGTGGAGCCCGCGAGAGCACTTTGGTGCTCGGAGAGTGAGAGGCGTTGCGTAAGTGGTGAGTTGGCTTAGCATGAAGTTGGACCCTCGGGCTCAGTGGATCGCGGTTTAAAACCCAGGGCGTCTGCTCCACTCTCAAAGCCGCTCGTTTCATGTTGCCCCCTTGTTGCGACTCGGGCGACTTGTTTGGGGGGCCCAGTTATAGAGCTGGCAAGTCTCCATCCGCCACTTCGTACATGTTTATAGCATTGTATCGTATCGGCGGGTGTCATAGTCCCCATAGTTCCCCAATATCCAGTCCATTAAACATCCCATTCCCATAACCCAGTCGTAGTTTTCCATACATTTGCAATAGTCCCAGCAGAACCGGGGACTGTCCTTGGATGCATTTTATAGTGTTATACAGGGATAGTCGCCGGATTGTGCATCGTTTACACAAGATTAAATATGTCAAAGGGCTTCCGTGTGTTGGCTTTGGCCCCATACTAGCCTTCCAAAAGACCGGGACTCATTAATAGTCCCGTGAATGGAAAAGATATAATATTATAAAGAGGAAAGATTTGTTTGTTTGTTTGTAATGAATAGGCTCCGAAACTACTGGACCGATTTCAAAAATTCTTTCACTAATGGAAAGCTAATTTATCAGTGCGTGACATAGGCTATATTTTATCCCCGTAATCCCACGGGAACGGGAACTACGTGGGTGAAACCGCGGGGCGCAGCTAGTAATCTATAATATAAAAATGAATCGCAAAATGTGTTGGTAAGCGCATAACTCAACAACGCCTGGATCAATTTGGCCAATTCTTTTTTTGTTGTGTTTGTTATTGTCAGGAGAAGGTTCTTATGTAAAAAAAATCTGGAAAATCAACGGGAAAATTGGACCCGTGCGAAGCCGGGGCGGACCGCTATACAATAATATTATAAAGAGGAAAGATTTGTTTGTTTGTTTGTAATGAATAGGCTCCGAAACTACTGGACCGATTTCAAAAACTCTTGCACTAATGGAAAGCTAATTTATCAGTGCGTGACATAGGCTATATTTTATTCCCTTATTCCCACGGGAAAGGGAACTACGCGTGTGAAACCGCGGGGCGCTACTAGTTGTATAAATAAAACTCTTCCGTTATTGAGTGATGTACTGACTGACAGACAACGCACAGCCGAAACTACTGGTCGTAGAGAGCTGAAAGGCACGTGTGTTTGGGGGGGTGTAGGCTTCCACTAAGAGAAGATTTTTGGATATTCCCCCCCTAGGGGGAGAAAAGGGGGAAATTCCAAATTCTGTTAAGCTATTATTCCACGCGAACGAAGTCGCGGGCAAAAGCTAAAAGCTAGTAAATAAAATACGATTTTCCAAAACTTTTCCGAAATTGAGTAATTATTTTACCAGAAAACTATTTATTTAAACCATTTAACCATTTATTTTTCAACACACTTGCTCATAAAGGGGCTCTTATTTGTGCAAAAATAGTTGAATAATGACACGCTTGATTCACTAGTGAGTTATAGTTTTTTTTTAATTGTTTAGTTTTAAAAAAGTTTCGATATAAAAAAAAAACGTGTCCATACATTTTAAAAACAAACTTCAACTATGTTGCCTTACTTTTGGTAGGTCTATGGTCGATTCCATTCATTCATTCATTAGATTTTTTTTTCATAAGTATCTTCTTTTAATCTATGGCCAATCACCATTGTTGTGTTGGATGCGCGCGAATAGAAAAACTGTTTATTTATTAGCGAAAAAAATATATTTTATTATGAAAAGTGTTGAAAAACGTTGTATGGTACACGCGTGTATTGATGATTACTATCCTCGGCTATCTTCAGACCCTCGCCTGACGGCTCGGGCCTCAATAGCGCCTCAATAGAAGTATTCATCAACTATATTCGCTTGTATCATAAATAACTATTTTTTGCATTTCTTCGGGTTTTTCAGAATACTAGTTTAGTAAATGTAAGTTTTGTGTATTGTTAAGAACGATTTTGTAAATATTTTCCGAAATTACTTACACACTTAATTATTTGCGTAATATGTTTGTCTCGGTCTGTGTGTGTGTGAATGAGTGTGTGCGTAGTTTCTGATACCCTAGATATAAGTTACGAACTTAGTTAGGGGTCAGTTACTGTAATGAGATGATGGAGAGAATGATTATGTTATGTTATTTGACCAGAAAACTATTTATTTATCTTACCCATCGTCCCAATTGCCAGCACACCTCACAAGAACATGGTCACTGCCCCTTAATTCAAAGGTATCTTTGCTCTTCAAAACAGCCGGAGGTCCGTACTTATAGTTCTTTTCATCGACATATAGGATATCTCTGTATGTACATATTACGTTTTCTACCGTGGCTACAATTTCATCATCTATTTTACAGGTCGAAAACTGAAAAAAAATACGTAAGTATGTATGTTTATGTATTACTAGTAGCGCCCCGCGATTCCACCCGCGTAGTTCCCGTTCCCGTGGGAATTTCGGAATAAAAAGTATCCTATATCCTCCCCCGGACTATAAGCTACTCCTGTACCAAATTTCAAGTCAATCGGTTCAGTAGTTTAGCCGTGAAAAGGTAATAGACAGACAGACAGAGTTACTTTCGCATTTATAATATTAAATTTAGGATAGAGTCAAAATCTTGTCTGTGCCGGCGGCCAAAATTGGAAGCTACTATTGTCATTGTGACTCTAATGTCATTTGGATACATTTTCAATAAACTGACAACCAAAAGATGCGATTACAGCGACGCTGGCACCGGCACAGACAAGATTGTGACTCTATAAGACCTAGATGGACGAGTGGTCACCATGCCGGACTGCCATCCGTAAGGTTGCGAGTTTTATTCCCGTGCGGGGTGAATATTTGTGTGAACCACAAATGTTTGTCTCGGTCTGGGTGTGTGTGAATGAGTGTGTGCGTAGTTTCTGATACCCTAGATACAAGTTACGGACTTAGTTAGGGGTCAGTTACTGTAATGAGATGATGGAGGGAATGATTATGTTAGGTAATTATATATTATGTTTAATATACTTAATATTATGTACTTTTGGCTGTATATGGCTAAGATCAAGAAGGGATATGAATTTGATCGGAATTTTTTGTTTTTTCAATTATGCTTTCCTAAAGTACGAATTTATATGTGCATTTATTCGAATGCTCTTACGGTGAAGGAAAACATTGTGGTAACCTGCACACTGCGAAGAAATTCTAAGGTTGTGAGTGAAGTCGACCAACCCGCACTCGGCCTGTGGTTGACTAAGGCCTAATCGCCCTAATTCAGGGTAGGCTCGAGTCGAGCCCCTCGGTGGGGACATTATATGAGCTGATGATGATGATACTTACATTACATTTCACCCAATTTTGTTTATTACATTTTACTTGTGGCAAATTAACAAATAAATCCTCAATTTCTTCATCAAATGGATTGAAATATAAAACATGACAACCGGCCTCAAAATCAGGATTCAAAGATTCATAATTTTTTGGAGTAAAACTATAATTAAAAAACATCTTTAACTTCACTTCTGGAGCCTTATCCCATGGGAATTTCGGGATAAAAAGTAACCTATGTGTTATTCCTAGGTATGAGGAACATCTGTACCAAGTTTCATTAAAATCCATTCAGTAGTTTTTGCGTGAAAGAGGAACAAACATCCAAACTCACAAACATACAAACTTTCGCATTTATAATATTAGTAGGATAGTTAAGTACTAATTTATATGTATCGCGGAAATCGTTAGATACATTTTCAAGAAAATAATGGCAAATATTTTCGTTTTATAAAATTCTAGCTGTGCACCGCGGTTTTACCCACGTGGAACCTTATCCCGTGGGAATTTCGAGATAAAAAGTATCCTATGTGTTATTCCTAGGTATGAGGAACATCTGTACCAAGTTTCATTAAAATCCATTCAGTAGTTTTTGCGTGAAAGAGGAACAAACATCCACACTCACAAACATTCGGCTTTATAATATTAGTAAGTATGATGTTTCTACTTACGTTCTCATAACAGGATGCCTACGTATACCACCGCGTCTGAAAACAATATTTTGTCAATAATACTGTTTAACATAAGATTTCCCCTTTGCGATAACATAACATAATCATTCACTACATCATCTCATTACAGTAACTGACCCCTAAGTTCGTAACTTGTATCTAGGGTATCAGAAACTACGCACACACTCATTCACACACACCCAGACCGAGAAACCAAGATAAAAAAATTGTGGTTCACCAAAGGTTACGGGCAGTGACGGATTAACACTTCATGATGCCCTAAGCAACCCAAGCCTTCGTGCCCCCAGGGCTGTAGCTAGAGTGGAATTTGACTACAAAAAAAAAGGTCGGCTCACACTGAGCTTGCTATGTTTAACAAACAAGGTAGGGCATTTGTCATTTCAAGCATAGCTACGGCCCTGAGGCCCCCCTATCCTTGTGTTCTGGTGCCCCTTTTCTGGTGCCCCCCAAACGTGGTGCCCTATGTAATTGCTTAATTTGATTAAGGGTTAATCCGGAACTGGTCACGGGTCCGATTCCCGCTCGAGACAAACGTTTGTGTGTCACATGTCTGTTTGTCTTGGTCTGGGTGTTTTCTGTCTGTTCTAAGCATTTAAGTAGGTAACTATCTCCTAGAACTCCTAGAAGCTTTGCTTAGTTTGGGACTAGATGGCGCTGTGTGTGATATGTGTGTGTGAGAGGTCAGTCCCGGATTAACCCCCCCACGTCTGGGGGGCACCAGAAAACACCAGAAAAGAGGCACACCAGAACACATAAGGATAGGGCCCTCAGGGCCGTAGCTATGCTTGAAATGACAAATGCCCTACCTTGTTGAACATAGCGAGCTCAGTGTTAGCTGACCTTATTTTTTCGTCATCAAATTCCACTCTAGCTACAGCCCTGGGGGCCCGAAGGCTTGGATTGCTTAGGGCATCATGAAGTGTTAATCCGTCACTGCCAGAGGTTAATAAAACTTTTTCGTTACTGAGTGATGTACTGACTGACAGACAACGCACAGCCTAAACTACTGGTCGTAGAGAGCTGAAAGGCACGTGTGTTTGTTGGAGAGAGTAGGCTACCACTAAGAGAGGATTTTTGGAAATCCCCTCCTAGACGGAGAAAAGGGGGAAAACCCCAAATTCTGCCGGAAACCATTATTCCACGCGGACGAAGTCGCGGGCAAAAGCTAATTCACCCATATAATGTGATATGCCCGCGCGGGGTGAATATTTGTGTGAACCACAAATGTTTGTCTCGGTCTGGGTGTGTGTGTGAATGAGTGTGTACGTAGTTTGTGATACCCTAGATACAAGTTACGGACTCAGTTAGGGGTCAGTTACTGTAATGAGATGATGGAGGGAATGATTATGGTACTTATGTTATATTATATTTATTACTAGCTGTGCCCCGCGGTTTTACCCGCGTGGAACCTTATCCCGTGGGAATTTTGGGATAAAAAGTATCCTATGTGTTATTCCTATGTATGAGGAACATCTGTACCAAATTTCATTAAAATCCATTCAGTAGTTTTAGCGTGAAAGAGGAACAAACATCCATACATCCACACATACAAACATTCGGCTTTATAATATTAGTAGGATTGTAAAATTAAAAATGGCGTACCCATAAATAACTTCATTTACTCCATTTCGTTTATAGTATTTTTGCCCCATGTACCATAACAAAAAAATACAAACAACCAAAGTGTAGATAAGTATTATATCTGCCGTCCGTTTTCGGAATAAATGCCTTTTAATTGTTATTAATTTCTGTAAAGAAATATAATAATGGTCAAAATAATCATACATAGTATAAAACAAAGTCGCTTTCTCTGTCCCTATGTATGCTTAGATCTTAAAAACTACGCAACGGATTTTGATACGGTTTGTTTTAATAGATAGAGTGATTCAAGAGGAAGGTTTTTAGCATAGTTTTATCCCCATATTCCTACGGGAACGGGAACTACGCGGAGAACTACGCGGGTCGCCGCTAGTTTAGGTATAAAATAAAATTTGGCGATGACAACGTAACTTATATACGAAACAAGCATTTATGCAAATTAATGGAGCTGTTTTTGAATGAAAATATAATTTACTAAGTAGCTTTGCCCCGCGGTTTTACCCGCATAGTTCCCAATCCCGTGGGGATTTCAAGATAAAACATAGCCTATGTCCTGCCCCGGACCATAAGCTACCCCTGTACCAAATTTAAAATCAATCGGTTCTGTAGTTTAGCCGTGAAGAGGTAAAAGATAGACAGACAGACCTCTGTATAAACCTTGCTCTTCAATCACTCTATATGTTGGTAAAAACCGCCTTAAAAACCGTTGCGTAGTTTAAAAGATTTAAGCACACATTTATAGACAGACAGACAGCGACAGCGACTTTGTTTTATTCTATGTACCTAGTGACATTTGAAGATAAAGAAAAGCGTAAGTATAAAAACTAAATTAAAATGAAAATAAAATAATGTACCCAATTACAATAAAGGAAAGAGAAAAAAACATATTTTTATTCAAATTTAATTAAAACTTACAACCATGTTCATTTATCGCCTAACATTTTAAATAGGTACATACTTTGAAACGAAAATATGTGTACTAAATGAAAAACAAGGTTCTCATTGTTAATAATTACCATTAAATGTGATAAATTATTCAATTTCACGTTTGAATGGAGTTGATAAGTGGTATAATTTTATGATATTATCATCAGCTACATTCCATTTTGCCAAAATTAAGTAAGTTTTATAAAAATATACCAAAACTTTTGCGTAAAATGAAACGTTATTTGGTTTTGACGTTGACATTTTAAAATTGTGTTGCCAGGTCTGTTGCAATATATGATGGAGTTCTGTACAATTTATTTAAGACTCTTATTTTATGTTATAATGAAAAAATTATACAAGTAATTATAGCAATCGTTACTAGATTTATGATAAATGGCTTACCTGCATCTAGAAATTTCGTATTAATTAATAACCTGACGGACATACATACTATTTTCTTTGAAGCATTTTATATCTTGGCTTGGCTAAGTAATTATTTATACAAGTATTTCATATTTATATGCACAAGTATTTACGTAAATGTGGTTAAGAAAGAACTTTTTAACAAAGTAAATTTTTGATACATTAATTTGAATTAACATTATTTTAATTAAGATGTGTGCAAAATTAATTTGTTGAACAATAAGTAAACCTTCAAACTACTCAATGATATGAAGTTTTTTCTGTTTATATTTATAAACTTTCGTTTTTTTTTATCAATTTACAAATAAACATCAACTTGATTAATTATAAAATGTTTATTTTAATATTCAATAAAATTATTTCATAGAGAAACCCTTCATTATCAAACCATTTAAAAAAATATTTTTTTATTACAAATGGCAACACCGTTACTATTGTCACTATTCGGCTGATGCGTGTTATATTGTGATAAAAAAGTGTACATTTATTTTAATAAAAAAGTCTATAATTCTCGTTAATAGGCTATTTAAATACATAGGAATATTAATTCTTAATCTTTAGTCTACGTAATATGTATAGTAGTAAGTGTGTGTGATAAGTTATAAGTGAAATAATGAGTGTTAAAAGTTTTAGCGATGTGTAGAAAAAAATGGTGTTTTTTTGTACTTAGGTCAGTAACAGGTACATTTTTTTGCTCTCGGCGTATCGATTAGTCCAACTCGGAGTGACATTGAGACTTTAAAGTATGGTTTCGTGAGAATTTTTAATGTAAACTCGTATTTTAAGAGTTTGTTTACATTTTGTGTTCCGACTTGCCGATTTTGACGAGGTACATAGAGGTTCTTTATTCAAATATTTAACTTAAAAAAAATATTACTTGAGTTAGGTGTAGTCTATTGGCTGGCTGGCTATTTTTTTTTCATTTTAACGTTTTTGAACGTATAATTAAAGTAGATTTAAAAAGCATCTTATTTATCTATAAACTTATTTGTAAACAGATTATTATGAAAATCTTGTATGTATGTGTGTTTGTTAGTTTAACAACTACAAAGCTAAGATTTTCTACTTATATTTACTTGTACTAAAAGTAAGCCTGTCTGTATGTCACTTATACACCTAAACCACTGGACCGATTTTGATAAAATTTAGTACTCATACCAAAGCCTAGAAACGGACATATATGCTACATTTAATACCTAATTTCTTAGTGGTATAACTATAACTGAGATATATTCCTGGTAGCTCAGTTGCTTTAAAATAGCAACACAGTTCAGCCTAGTCCTGCGTTCAGTCTCAGGCAGTGGCGTAGCTAGGGGGGGCGGATTTGAGGGTGACACCCGAGCCTGACTAATAGTTCCTTTAAAAAAATCGCCACTAATAAAATAATCTCCTCCTCTAAAATCCTAGGGTGAAAATTCATCTCAGCCTGCCTAGCATGACTGTGCGTGATAAATGATATAGACACCACGAAATAATATCGATTTCGCGAGCATGACCAAACGAATATGGCATAGTACGATTTAAAAAAATTAAATATGGCGGGCATTTTTATCAAATTTTGACAGTTGGATGTCAATAAATCGCTGTATCTATCGCGTTTTCGAAGTCATGCTAGCCTAGCAGGTGCCAGCCAAGTAGAAATCTCTAAAATCTGAATATATATTCAGAATACCATATTGTGTGATACAGTATAATTTAATCCTAGTAAGAATTTTTTTTCTTGTCAACCTATAATGTCCCAATGCTGGGCAAAGGTCTCCCCCAAACATTTCCAACCATCCCTATCCTTCGCAGTGTCCCACCAGCTACTGTCGAAGGTGGTAAGATCATCCCGCCAACACTTTCTCGGCCGACCCCGACGACGCCCTCCTTCGGGAACCCACTGAGTTGTTATGTGGGCCCACCTCTCAGGTGCCATCCAACTTACATGACCCGCCCATTCCCTAATAAGAAATAATACATTATAAATCAAGATTTTATTATTATACATTAACATTATTATTATTTTACAGCTCATAATGAACACCAACATGCTAATGGAAATGGACCCGTTGAGTCCTTACGAGTGCCCCCAATTCAACGGCTATCAAATCGACCCCGCTACCAGCTACACCAACCAACCATACACATACAAAAACCCATGTAACTACAACCAGCTACCACCAGATACAAGCAAAATATGTCAAAATTTAAATAATGATAATCGGAATAATGATTGTCAGAACAATGATAATGGGACTAATGGTTGTCAAAATAATGGGATTAATGGTTGTCAGAATAATGATAATGGGAATAATGGTTGTCAAAATAATGATAATGGTAATAATGATACAGAAGACGTAAAACCGCCAGTATTTGATATAAAACAAGAAAATAAAAAGAAGAGAGGCAAACAAAGTAACTATTGGAATAAGAAAGTTGATAAAAATTACCCTTTCTACGGCTGTTCGGTTTGTAATATATCTTTTATGGAAATACAACAGTTAGATCAACATGTTACTGTTCATACGAACAGAATAACTAGCTACGATTTGAGACAATTAAATAAAAAGAAAAGAAAAAAGATAAAGAAAGAAAAGAAAAAAATGAAAAAAGATTTGAAAGTTAAAAAGGAGGAGGATATTGAAATTAAACCGGAGGATGGTTATATAGGTAATGAAGTTGCAACTGAATATAAAGTTAATGAAAACGATGGAAATGGTGTTGGAAAAAATGAAAATGATGTTGGAAATAGTGAAAATGTTGTTGGAAAAAACGAAAATGGAGTTGGAAAAGACGAAAATGGAGTTGAAAAAAGTGAAAATGGTGTTGGAAAAAACGAAAATGGAGTTGGAAAAGACGAAAATGGAACTGGAAAAGATGGAAATGAGAATGGAAAGAAGAGTAGTGATAATGAGAGGAATTATATTAAAGTTTATAAATGTTTTGCGTGTAATAAGGAGTTTGCTTTGAGTTATTATTTGAAAATACATGTGAGATCTCATACAGGTAATTATCTAATATATAAAATTCTCGTGTCACAGTTTTCGTTGCCATACTCCTCCGAAACGGCTAGACCGATTCTCATGAAATTTTGTGAGCATATTCAGTAGGTCTAAGAATCGGTCAACATCTATATTTCATCCCGAAATTCCTACGGGAACGGGAACTACGCGTGTGGAACCGCGGGGCGCAGCTAGTAGTATATACTATTTTTGACATTGTTTAAAATGTTTAAACAACGCATCAGATTTTAATAATTAAAAAATAAGATTTTAATGAGGTATTCAGTTTTTTGCTACTTCAATTAAGGCCTCAATGAGGCACTTATGAACGTCACTGAATCTACCACCGATTCGGAATTACATCAGCCGAGAAGAATCGGCAAGAAACTCGGGCTGGTATTTTTTTTAATAAAATGAAATACAAATGTCACTTATAACTAATGTCAACAATAAAAAAATAAAAAAAAATAAAAAACCCCCAACACAATTACTTTCAAACCCCCATAACTTTTAAACGGGTCAACCGATTTTCATCAAACATGTCTAAGAACACTCGCACGTAAGTCCCCTTTAATACAAAAAAACTAAATTGAAATCGGTTCATCCGTTCGGGAGCTATGATGCCACAGACAGACAGATACACACACACAGACACGTCAAACTTATAACACCCCTCTTTTTGCGTCGGGGGTTAAAAACATGTCAAAAATGAAATAATTACGTACATAGGTCGAAAACTAAAAATAGCATAATGAGGTTGCGTGTGCAGAAAGTATATTTGTTTGTTACTCATTCACGTAAAAACTACTGAACCAATTTAGATGTTGTTTGTTACAGATGTCTCTTATAATTATGAACCCTTAGAACTATGACTCTAGGATCCCATCATCAGATCCAAGTTTCCTTGACATGGAACCAAATGGCAAGTCCACTCTTTCGAATAATAATTTTGAAAATCAGTACAGAATTGACGGTAAAATCGTTGTACATACATAAAAAAATACATACCGGCCGAATTGAGAACCTCCTCCTTTTTGGAAGTCGGTTAATTAAATGACATATATTTCCCTTTCAGACGACAAACCATACAGCTGTAAAGTATGCAATCAGTCGTTTATAACGGCGAGCAAACTCGGGCGGCATCACAAGCGAACGCACGAACAGTCCGCGCGCAAACAGTGCAGGATATGCTTTAAAGTGTTTTCTAGGTGAGTATGGGCTAATTTTAATGTATAACATAATCACTCCCTCCATCATCTGATTACAGTAACTGACCCCTAAGTTCGTAACTTGTATCTAGGGTATCAGAAACTACGCACACACTCATTCACACACACACACACACATTCAGACACACACACACTGCATACAGTGGCGTATCTAGCGGGGGGCAGCGGGGGCGGTCCGCCCCATCTATGTACATCCATCCATCATTATAGTTCCACCTATAGTAAAAACTGTGGCATAACATAACCGCAACTAATAAATTATGAAGATTGAAATAAAACACTTTAACGGATTTTTGTCGTGGTTGTATTTTGTTTAACATTTTCTGACGTTTCGGATTCTTTACAGAACCCGTGATCACAATATTGAAGGTAGTAAACTTTTTACATTACTTTGTACAGACGTCTTCCATCTTAGTCTTCTGTGATCACGGGTTCTGTAAAGAATCCGAAACGTCAGAAAATGTATGTTGTAGTTTCGGAGCCTATCCGTTACAAACAAATTAAATTAAAAATTAAAAAAAACCCCATCACAATTACTTTCAAACCCCCATAACTTTTAAACGGGTCAACCGATTTTCATCAAACATGTCTAAGAACATTCGCACGTAAGTAAGTACCTAAAAAACTAAATTGAAATCGGTTCATCCGTTCGGGAGTTATGATGCCACAGACAGACAGATACACACACACAGACACGTCAAAGAGGAAAGGTGTTTTTGTATTAAAGGGGACTTACGTGCGAGTGTTCTTAGACATGTTTGATGAAAATCGGTTGACCCGTTTAAAAGTTATGGGGGTTTGAAAGTAATTGTGTTGGGGGTTTTTAAATTTTTAATTTAATGTTATAATTAAATTAGTGTAGAAAAATACAAAGAGAAGCTAAAATGTCATAAAATTCAAATAAAAATATTATTACAATTTAAAATGAAATTTGCAAATAATGATTTGATACACAACGAAATAAAATAATAACCGGACGAGATACTATCTCTTAGTATATTGATTAAACCAAATGACGACCTCGATGGCAGAGTGGTCGCCATGCCGGACTGCCATCCGTAATGTTGCTTCGATTCCCGTGCGGGGTGAATATTTGTGTGAACCACTACTGCCTTATTTGCGTTGCATTTTTAGTCTGGTTTAGCACTAAACCAGGTTTTACAATCAATTTGGAATACTGTCAAAGTGACAGATTTGACTGACAAGGTGTCAAATGCTTACCAGGTTTTGTTAAACCGGACTAAAAATGTAACGCAAATAAGGCAGCAAATGTTTGTCTCGGTCACGGTGTGTGTGTGAATGAGTGTGTGCGTAGTTTCTGATACCCTAGATACAAGTTACGGACTTAGTTAGGGGTCAGTTACTGTAATGAGATGATGGAGGGAATGATTATGTTATGTTAATTTCATTTTTCAGATTTGAGCTACTGGTAGCCCATTTTGATAAAGTTCACGCGGAAGATAAATTGGAAGGAGAGCCTTATGGTGAGTGTTAAACTATTTTAGTAGTTCCCGTGGGAATTTCGGGATGAAAAATAGATGTTCTGTGCCGGTGCCAGCGTCGCTGTAATCGCATCTTTTGGTTGTCAGTTTATTGAAAATGTATCCAAATGACATTAGAGTCACAATGACAATAGGAGCTTACAATTTTGGCCGCCGGCACAGACAAGATTGTGACTCCATAACTTTTTTACCAGACTACAACGCCATCCTGCCGTACCTACAAGAGCTAGAAGACCAGCTGAAGACGGAAGGTGACATCAAGTTAAAGGAGGAAGAGGGGACGGGGGACACTGCCCCCGGGGACACGAGTGGGGTCGCTAAACAGGAGACGGGGGGCTTGGATGCGGTATGAAACATTTATTTATTTACATATACAGATAAATAATATTTGAGTGTCTGTTTGTCATATTAAAATAACCGCTTTTTATTTAATACTAGCTGTGCCCCGCGGTTTCACCCGCGTAGTACCCGTTCCCGTGTTCCCGGCAATTATTCGATTTTTTCTCACCTTTTAAACCTTCCCTAGACCTCCACGAACATTTCAAGACCAAGATAAGATAAATCCGTTCAACTGTTCTCGAGTTTTAGCGAGACTAACGAACAGCAATTGATTTTTATATATATAAACTAGCTGTGCGCCGTGGTTTCACCCGCGTAGTTCCCGATGGATAAAACATAGCCTATGTTCTTTCCCGGACTATAAGCTACCCCTGTACCAAATTTCAAGTCAATCGGTTCAGTAGTTTAGCCGTGAAAAGGTAACAGACAGACAGAGTTACTTTCGCATTTATAATATTAGTTAGGGTTGTGGCTTCACGGTTCATGGTCTTGGGTTCAAATCCCTATTGAGGTGAAAACAAATACTAAAAAAAAAAAAATATTTAAATAATGTTTTTTTTGTTACAGATAATAATACCAAAATCAGACGAATTTACTGAAAACGAGACGTCAATATTAATAGAAGAAATAAAAGTGGATATGGATATAAAACAGGAGCCGGATGACGCGGATATTCACGATTATCCGGATATCACGGATGATACGGATATTCCTGATAACCCGGTTGAAACGGATAACCCGGTTGAAACGGATATACCGGTTGAATATAACCGGGAATGTCTTGAGCCCGCTTTTTGCGATGTTAAGGGGGAGAAGTGAGTATTTTTATTATACACCCCTATTTTGAATTCGAGATACTTAATCCCACAGCTAATGTAAACGACGGGTGACAATATAATAGTGAAATTAGTTTTTATCGTTTGCTTTTATTTAAAAAGTTATGATAAGTCAAAGTTTTTCAAAATCCCGCCGAATTTTATTGTTATTCTACACCGAACAACAGGCGAACGCTGCGATACACAGCACACATTTCTCGTGTAAACATTACTTTTTAACCCCCGACGCAAAAAGAGGGATGTTATAAGTTTGACGTGTCTGTGTGTGTGTGTGTATCTGTCTGTCTGTGGCATCATAACTCCCGAACGGATGAACCGATTTCAATTTAGTTTTTTTTGTATTAAAGGGAAGTTACGTGCGAGTGTTCTTAGACATGTTTGATGAAAATCGGTTGACCCGTTTAAAAGTTATGGGGGTTTGAAAGTAATTGTGTTGGGGGTTTTTTCAATTTTTAATTTAATGTTTATTACAATACCAATAATTTTGTTCCCAGCACCCAATCGTCGGACTCGGACTACTTCCCGTCGGACGGGTGCGCGGGGGCGGAGCGCTGGCCGGCGGAGGGCGCGGGCGGCGCCTGCGACGTCTGCCACAAGACATTCAGCACCAAGAGCTACCTCACCGTGCATATGAGGACTCATACGGGTAATATAACATAATCGTTCCCTCCATCATCTCATTACAGTAACTGACCCCTAACTGAGTCCGTAACTTGTATCTAGGGTATCACAAACTACGCACACACTCATATTCCTTACTATCCTACTAATATTATAAATGCGAAAGTTTGTATGTTTGTAAGTTTAGATGTTTGTTACTCTTTCACGCAAAAACTACTATATCGATTTTGATTAAATTTGGTACAGACCTTCCTTATAACTAGGAATAACACATAGGATACTTTTTATCCCGAAATTCCCACGGGAACGGGAACTTCGCGAGAGAAATTGCGGGGCATAGCTAGTATTAAATAAAACAGGCTGCTTTTTAGTTTTTATTATGACAAAGTATATCAAAACTAATTTATTTTGTATATTCCAGGAGAGAAGCCATTTTCCTGCTACGTCTGCAGCCGCCGGTTCATAACGGCCAACAAAATGCATCGACACGTTCTGACGCATAAGAATTGGAAAGGTATGTGATTATTATATTCAATTTAAAATAAGTAATATTAATATTTTTAATTGTCATTTATTTTATTATTAAAACTAGCTGTGCCCCGCGGTTTAACCCGCGTAGTTCCCGGTCCCGTGGGAATTTCGGGATAAAACGTAGCCTATGTTCTTTCCCGGACCATAAGCTACCACTGAACCAAATTTCAAGTTAATTGTTTCAGTAGTTTATCCGTGAAAAGGTAACAGACAGACAGTTACTTTCGCATTTATAATATTAGTAAGGAAAATGTATGTATTATAAATGAAATTAATATTTTTCACAATTAGACAAAGAAAACGTGGATTTAAATCAATGATATTTCATATTAATGATTAGTTTTATGATTAAAAAACTTAGAGAGACATTGAAATACACAAAAAACTAATTTATTATATTTTTAACCCCCGACGCAAAAAGAGGGGTGTTATAAGTTTGACGTGTCTGTGTGTGTGTGTATCTGTCTGTCTGTGGCATCATAGCTCCCGAACGGATGAACCGATTTCAATTTAGTTTTTTTTGTATTAAAGGGGACTTACGTGCGAGTGTTCTTAGACATGTTTGATGAAAATCGGTTGTCCCGTTTAAAAGTTATGGGGGCTTGAAAGTAATTGTGTTGGGGGTTTTTTTTAATTTTTAATTTAATGTTATTTTTATAGATAAAGAAAAAAAGAAAGGAGAAAATGACAATGACCAAGAAATTAAAACGGAATGCGAAACGGATGAAGACGAAAAACTGGTCAAAGAGTAAGTTATCAATTTATTGAGTCACAATCTTGTCTGTGCCGGTGCCAGCGTCGCTGTAATCGCATCTTTTGGTTGTCAGTTTATTGAAAATGTATCCAAATGACATTAGAGTCACAATGACAATAGGAGCTTACAATTTTGGCCGCCTGCACAGACAAGATTGTGACTGATTTTTTATTTTTTTTAAGGAATATTTTTGATTGAAAAATTGTCATTCACTTATCATCTTGCCGAAAGAAATACTTAATATAAAATTGTAAGAAAAAATATTGAGTAACGAGAGGAGTCCGAAAAATTTGCAAAATTTTGCGATAGATTTAAATATGTTTAGTAGTAGTATGCCCCACGGTTTTACCCCCGTGGGAATATACTACATACATAAAAACCTTCCTCTTGATTCCTCCTACTAATATTATAAAGACGAATGTTTGTGAGTGTGGATGTGTGGATGTTTGTTCCTCTTTCACGCAAAAACTACTGAATGGATTTTAATGAAACTTGGTACAGATGTTCCTCATAACTAGGAATATCACATAGGATACTTTTTATAACAAAACATTTTTCTATTTCCAGAGAAAAGCCTTTGAAAAAGGGTAAATCAAAGAAAAATAAAACGAAGGAGCCGAAAAAGAAGAAAAAATATACAAAGAGACCCCACGTGTGCGAGTTTTGTCATAAAAAGTAAGTTTATTGATATTTTATATCCCGATTCTTAGGCATTTAGGGATATTAATATCCTATTCAATATTTTCATTTGCATTCTCATTTCTATATCTTCTGACAACGATACAAAAAAATATATTTTCATAATGATAAGTTCCAAAAAAAATTTACAGATCCCAAAAAAAACAAAAAATGTTTTTTCAAAATTCCATGTTCCTAAAAAATAATTATTTTCAACTATTCCAGATTCCTATAAGAAACAAATTTCATTTTTTCAAAATTACAGAAAAAAACAACCAAAAAAACAAAAATAAATGTTTTTTTAATTGCAAAAAAAACATTTTTGCATTCCAAAAAATCTTTTTACAATACAAAAAAAACATTTTTTTAATTACAAAAAAAATACATTTTATTTTTCAAAAATTACAAAAAAATACAAATTTCTCATTTTCCCCATTTTTTCAGATTCCTCCACCTATCCACCTTAGAAATCCACAAAAAGTCCCACGAAGGCGAGGAACTAGTATACCGGTGCAACTACTGCCTCGAACCCCACACCGACGGGAGCCAGCTCCGCGAGCACGAGGCGACGCACGCCGGCCCGCGGCCCTACTTGTGTACGGACTGCGGGAAGACTTACACTAAGAGGGAGACTATGGTGAGACGGACATACATCTATACATCTACACATTCATCTATACACCCTTATTTTGAATTCGAGACACTTAATCACACAGCTAATGTAAACGACGGGTGACAATATAATACTGAAGCTAGTTTTTATCTTTTGCTTTTATTTAAAAAGTTATAATAAGTCAAAGATTTTCAAAATCCCGCCGAATTTTATTGTTATTCTACACCGAACAACAGGCGAACACTGCGATACACAGCTGAGCGCGGTCATCGACCCGAGCCGTCACAGAATACTTGATAGCTAGTGTGCCGTCTGGTAATACGACATTTATTTAGTATTTTTTTAAAGATAAGTAATCGACTATCATTTTGATATTTTTATTGGATATATGGATTCAGTTACTGCTACAGATATTCTGATTTTAATAAGTCCCGTAATTTCAAAATAGGGGTGTATATCTACACATTCATCTATACATCTACACACACCCGTCCACATATTTATCTACCCATACATCCATACATCTACCTATTCATCCAACCATTAAATTAATACGTCTTTTCTCATTATTAATAATAGTATTTCTCAATTTATACTATAAAATCTCTTTTACAGATATACCACAAAAAGAATCACAAACCATTAGACGCGAACTCGTCATACCAATGCGATATTTGCTCTAAACGCCTCGGCAGCGCGCACAAACTACAGCGCCATCTGGTGTCGCATTCGACGGACAAATACGTGCTGAGATACGAGTGTCCGGTGTGCGCGCATATGTTCCACACGCGGTATCACACGGCCATGCATCTGAGCACGCATATGAAGGAGGGGCTGTGAGTATAATGTGGTTTTATGTGTGTTTTTTATGTAAAATATTGTGTTTTGTGTGTTTTTATGTCTTTTGCCGTTTGTTGATGCTTGATTTTTTGATGTAAAACTGTGTTATGTGTGTTTTTTATGTTTTTTTATGTAAAACTATGTGTTATGTATGATTATGTGTTTATGTTTGTATGTGTTAATGCATGATTTTTGATGTAAAACTGTGTGTGTCTATGTCTTTTTTATGTATTTCTGTGTGTGTATGTGTGTTTTCATGTCTTTAGTGTGTGTTAATGCATGATTCTTTGATGATTTTGTGTGTAATTGTGATTTATAAGTGACCAATATCATAATTTGAATACAAACTACTATTACACTATCTTTCCGGGTTCCATTCCCGCTCTAAGCCACATTCCATATCTGTGTGTCTCGGTGTGAGTGTTCTGTCGTCTGACAAATACGTGCTGAGATACGAGTGTCCGGTGTGCGCGCATATGTTCCACACGCGGTATCACACGGCCATGCATCTGAGCACGCATATGAAGGAGGGGCTGTGAGTATAATGTGGTTTTATGTGTGTGTTAATGCATGATTTTTGATGTAACTGTTTGTGAATGTGTGTTTTTATGTGTTTGATTGTGTTTTTTTAATGTCTTGTGTGTTAATGCATGTTTTTAAATGTAAAACTGTGTGTGATTATGTTTTTTGTGTGTCTGTGTGTGTGAATTTTGATGTAACTGTGTGTGAATGTGTTTTTTATGTTTTTCTGTGTGTTACAATATAATTTGTCCGATAAACCTTCAACCCCCTTTTCCAAGATGGCGGCCGTTGGACAAGGGTTGCAACCCCACAAACTTGGATTTAACTTTAAACTGACCCCGTCTTGACATCCCAAAAATAAAATTGCGTCCTCTGAGACATAATTTACAAATGTAACTTTTCAATGTATTATGTATAATATCCAAAAATTTATTTCAACAGAATCCTAGAAGAAAACCGCAACGCAGTCCTAGCCATGGTACTGCAGAACGCGAGAAAAATACCCAAAAACACACCGACCAACTTGAACATACCCGAAACAGTAGCATCGGACGAACGGTCCCGTATCTGCAACATTTGCGGCCAAATCTTCCAACATTTTTACTACTTAGAGGAACATTTGAAGACGCACGCTTCGAAAATATCGGTCGAAGACTTTGATAAGCAAGAGAATAAGAAATATCAATGCAGTGTTTGTTCGAAATCTTTTAAATTACACTATTATTTAAAATTACACAATTATACTCATACGCACGAGAAGCCGTTTATATGCCAACAGTGTGGGAAAGGTTTTATTACGAAAGGAAAGTTGAAAAGACATTTAGAAACCCACGAGGGTTTAAAGAAATATCAATGCCACGTGTGCTATAAGTTCTTTACGAGGCCCAGTTATCTAAGGATTCATGTTCGGACGATCCACGGGACGCAGGATTATAGTATAAGGGACTACGGGCTCGGGGTACCGCTTAATACACTAGTGAATAATGGGGGGTGATTTAATTTTTTGGTTAAAAATTAATGAAAAACATACTTTTTCATACTTAACTGATGTACTAAGTATAAAAATGTATGAAATAAAATGTATGTATGTATGAAAAATGTTACATACATTTTTCATACATACATAGTAATAATTTTGACTGGGATAGGTTGATTTTTGTATGAAAAATGTATGTATATTATTATTTTTGTATGAAAATAGTGGTTACATACTTTTTTTACTGAACTGGGTTTTGAATCTAAGACCTACTTTTCATAAAAAATTCAAAGTATATATAAACACATGAAGGTTTAAAGAAATATCAATGCCACGTGTGCTATAAGTTCTTTACGAGGCCCAGTTATCTAAGGATTCATGTTCGGACGATCCACGGGACGCAGGATTATAGTATAAGGGACTACGGGCTCGGGGTACCGCTTAATACACTAGTGAATAATGGGGGCTGATTGGGGATGAAAAATGTATGTAAGTGAAGTTTTTTTTGGTGAAAATAGTGATAGTACCACATTTTTTTGTATGTTAAACAAGTTTTTACCTAGACTGGGAACTGAATCTAGGACCGTTCTGAACTATTTTTTATGAAAATTAATGAGAAACATACTTTTTTCATACTTAATTGATGTATGTACTAAGTATAAAAATGTATGTATGTATGAAAAATGTATGTAAGTAATAATTTTGTCTGGGATAGGTTGATTTTTTGTATGAAAAATGTATGTATATTATTATTTTTTTAATGAAGTAGTTAATTTTTTTTCTATGATAATAGTAGTTACATACTTTTTAACTGATCTGGGTTATGAATCTAAGACCTTCTATTTTTCTTACTTTTCATAAAAAAATGAAAGTATACACGCCTATTTTGAAAATATGGGACTTATTAAAATCAGAATATCTGTAGCAGTAACTGAATCCATATATCCAATAAAAATATCAAAAAAGATAGTCGATTACTTATCTTTAAAAAATACCAAATAAATGTCGTATTACCAGACGGCACACTAGCTATCAAGTATTCTGTGACGGCTCGGGTCGATGACCGCGCTCAGCTGTGTATCGCAGCGTTCGGTGTAGAATAACAATAAAATTCGGCGGGATTTTGAAAATCTTTGACTTATCATAACTTTTTAAATAAAAGCAAAAAAAAAAACTAACTTCACTATTATATTGTCACCCGTCGTTTACATTAGCTGTGAGATAAGGTATCGCAATTTCAAAATAAGGGTGTATATATAAACCCATGAAGGTTTAAAGAAATATCAATGCCACGTCTGTTATAAGTTCTTTACGAGGCCTAGTTATTTATGGATTCATGTTCGGACGATCCACGGGACGCAGGATTATAGTATAAGGGACTACGGGCTCGGGGTGCCGCTTAATACACTAGTGAATAATGGGGGTGAGTTTTTATTGAAAATGTATGTAAGTGGAGTTTTTTTGACAAAAATAGTGATAGTACCACATTGGTTTGTATGAAAATTGTATGTAATATTGTTTTTTTATGGGCTGGTTGGTATTATTGTAAAAAAATAAATATGTATGAAAATTTTATGTAAAAAATGAGGTCCTGGATTCATATCCCAATTGTGGTTATTTTAAATGTAAATAATTTTAATTTTTAAAATGAATTACTTACTTTAAAAATGATCTTTAAATGCATTTTTGACTTAAAAATAAGGATTAAGGGTACCTATTTTATTTCTTTGATTTAAATATGGGGGAAGGTTTTAAAAATAACATACCATAATCATTCCCTCCATCATCTCATTACAGTAACTGACCCCTAACTAAGTTCGTAACTTGTATCTAGGGTATCAGAAACTACGCACACACTCATTCACACACACACAGACCGAGATAAACACTGTTTTTCTGTTTAAATGTTAGTAGTTATCTTAAAATGGTTAAGAGGAATAATGCATTAAATTTCATAAAAAATGGGGCTAGATGGTATTTTGTTAAAATTTTTTTTGATACTATTGATATCTTTGATTTACACGAACACTACACATTGAAATAAAACACTTAAACGGATTTTTGTCGTGGTTGTATTTTGTTTTACATTTTCTGAACGTTTCGGATTCTTTACAGAACCCATGATCACAATATTGAAGGTAGTAAACTTTTTACATTACTTTGTACAGACGTCTTCCATCTTAGTCTTCTGTGATCACGGGTTCTGTAAAGAAACCGAAACGTCAGAAAATGTAAAACAATATACAACCACGACAAAAATCCGTTTAAGTCTTTTATTTCAATGTGTAGTGTTCGTGTAAATGAAAGATATCAAAATGTAATTATTTTGTCGGGGATAGGTCGTTTTTTTTTTTAAAATCCTATGTATAATGTATGTTATATTTATTTTTTATGCGCTAGCTGATAGTATTGTATGAAAAAAATATGTTTTATAATAAAACTAATGTGAAAAATGAAGTCCTAGATTCAAATTCCAATTGTGGTGAATATTTTGATTGGTCGATTCCATTCATTCATTCGATTTTTTTTATTGTTATTGCCAGGAGAAGGTTCTTAACTAAGATTAAAAAGATATATTATAAATTACATAAGATTTGTAAATATAATAAAAAATAGAGGGTAAAATTTTGGGCAAATTCTCAAAATATCTTTGTCATGTGCGTAAAGTCGGGGCGAATAGCTAGTATAGTACTTATCACAATATTTTAATAATATAGAAGAAAATTATAAGATGCGTATAGGTTATGTTACGTTATTAAATATGTTAAATAACTTAATATTATATACTGGCAGCGCCCCAGTCAAAATGACAATAGGAGCTTCCAATTTTGGCCGCCGGCACAGAAAACTTGGTGACTCTATCTGCCTTATTTGCGTTGCATTTTTAGTCTGGTCATTAAATACTGTCAAAGTGACAGATTTGACTGACAAGCTGTCAAATGCTTACCAGCCTGCCTAGTATGACTGTGCGTGATAAAACATATAGACACCACGAAATAATATCGATTTCGCGAGCATGACCAAATGAATATGGCGTAGTACGATTTGATAAAATTAAATATGGCGGCTATATTTATTATATTTTGACAGTTGGATGTCAATAAATAGCTATATCGATTCCGCGAGCATGACCAAATGTCATAAAGTTTATTGCGTGGTAAAATTAAATATGGCGGGTATTTTCATCATATTTTGACAGTTGGATGTTGATAAATTGCTATATCTATCACGTTTTCGAAGTCATGCTAACCTGGCTGGTTTTGTTAAACCAGACTAAAAATGCAACGCAAATAAGGCAGTATATGTTATATAGTAGCTCCCCGCGGTTTCACCCGCGTAGTTCCCGTTCCCGTGAGATTACGGGGATAAAATATAGCCTATGTCACGCACTGATAAATTAGCTTTCCATTAGTGAAAGAATTTTTGAAATCGATCCAGTAGTTTCGGAGCCTATTCATTACAAACAAACAAATCTTTTCTCTTTATAATATTAGTATAGATATAACATAACCTATATGCATCTTTAGGTCTTCAAAGGTCTCACATGGCTAGCGCCATCTAGTTTAATTATAATAGAACTATATTAATAATGTTTTGTAAATATAAATTGATTCGCAAAGGTTAACGGTTAATAAGATAAATATTTTTACATTATAAATAAGGAAGTTGTTATTTTTAATTATAAATAAAATTGTGATTTTTATATATTTTGTTTTATTTATCATTTGAAGAATCCCGCGGTTTTGCCCGCGAAAGATGCCAATCCCATGGGAACTATTATAAGTTTAAATGAATAAATATAGTATATAAAATATAAATAAGTAGTATATAAACTATTTGAGTCACTATCTATTACTGAAAACTACAATAAAAAATATTTAATAGTTATCAATCGGATGACCAGTTGCTACGAATCAATCATCTGCTACGAATCATTCAGTTGCTACGAATCCTTCAGTTGCTACGAATCAATCAGTTGCTACGAATCATTCTGTTGCTACGAATCAATCAGCTGCTACGAATCAATCAGTTGCTACGAATCAATCAATTATCAGTTGCTACGAATCAATCAGTTGCTACGAATCAATCAGCTGCTACGAATCAATCAGTTGCTACGAATCAATCAGCTGCTACGAATCAATCCGCTGCTACGAATCATTCAGTTGCTACGAATCAATCAGTTGCTACGAATCAATCAATTATCAGTTGCTACGAATCAATCAGCTGCTACGAATCATTCAGTTGCAACGAATCATTCAGTTGCTACGAATCAATCAGTTGCTACGAATCATTCATTTGCTACGAATCAATCAGTTGCTACGAATCAATCAATTATCTGTTGCTACGAATCAATCAGCTGCTACGAATCAATCAGTTGCTACGAATCAATCAATTATCTGTTGCTACGAATCAATCAGTTGCTACGAATCAATCAGCTGCTACGAATTAATCAGAAGCTACGAATCAATCCGCTGCTACGAATCATTCAGTTGCTACGAATCAATCAGTTGCTACGAATCAATCAATTATCAGTTGCTACGAATCAATCAGTTGCTACGAATCAATCAGTTGCTACGAATCAATCATCTGCTACGAATCATTCTGTTGCTACGAATCAAACAGTTGCTACGAATCAGTCAGCTGCTACGAATCAATCAGTTAATACGAATCATTCAGTTACAACGAATCCTTCAGTTGCTACGAATCATTCAGTTGCTACGAATCAATCAGTTGCTACGAATCAATCAGTTGCTACGAATCAATCAGTTGCTACGAATCAATCAGTTGCTACAAATCAATCAGTTGCTACGAATCAATCAGTTGCTACGAATCAATCAATTATCTGTTGCTACGAATCAATCAGCTGCTACGAATCAATCAGTTGCTACGAATCAATCAATTATCTGTTGCTACGAATCAATCAGCTGCTACGAATCAATCAGCTGCTACGAATCAATCAGCTGCTACGAATCAATCAGTTGCTACGAATCAATCAGCTGCTACGAATCAATCAGCTGCTACGAATCAATCAGCTGCTACGAATCAATCAGCTGCTACGAATCAATCAGTTGCTACGAATCAATCAGCTGCTACGAATCAATCAGCTGCTACGAATCAATCAGCTGCTACGAATCAATCAGCTGCTACGAATCAATCAGTTGCTACGAATCAATCAGCTGCTACGAATCAATCAGTTGCTACGAATCAATCAGCTGCTACGAATCAATCAGCTGCTACGAATCAATCAGTTGCTACGAATCAATCAGCTGCTACGAATCAATCAGCTGCTACGAATCAATCAGTTGCTACGAATCAATCAGCTGCTACGAATTAATCAGATGCTACGAATCAATCCGCTGCTACGAATCATTCAGTTGCTACGAATCCTTCAAATGCTACGAATCAATCAGCTGCTACGAATCAATTAATTATCAGTTGCTACGAATCAATCAGCTGCTACGAATCATTCAGTTGCTACGAATCAGTCAGCTGCTACGAATCAATCATTGGCTTCGAATTAATTAGTTAAAAAGGTGGTTATAAAATAGAAAAATATTTAATATTTTTTATATATTTTTATTAATAACAATCATATGTGTTTTTGTAATAAAATAAATGCTTCATTTTTAAGTATTTTCATGTTTAAATTTAAAATTCGTCGTTTTCGAATGGATGGTCCTTGTGGCCCAGAGAGCTGAAACAAAACATAGTATATTAATGTTACAGATTCGATTCCCATTTAAGACAAATATTAATTACTATGTCACACGTCTAAAAACAATATATTTTTTAAAATGTTGCCCCGCGTTTTTACCCGTGTGAATCCCAATCCCGTGGGAATTTCAAGATAAAAAGTATCCTATGTGTTATTCCTAGTTGTAAGGAACATCTGTACCAAATTTAATCTAAATCGATACAGTAGTTTTTGCGTGAAAGAGTAACAGACATCCACACTCACAAACATACTTTCCCCTTCACTACATAGTATAAAACAAAGTCGCTTTCTCTGTCCCTATGTCCCTACTAGCAGCGCTCCGCGGTTTCACCCGCTTAGTTCCCGTTCCCGTGGTAATTTCGGGATAAAAAGTATCCTATGTCCTTTCCCGGACCATAAGCTACCCCTGTACAAAATTTCAAGTCAATCGGTTCAGTAGTTTAGCCGTGAAAAGGTAACAGACAGAGTTACTTTCGCATTTATAATATTAGTAGGAATGTATGCTTAGATCTTTAAAACTACGCAACGGATTTTGATGCGGTTTGTTTTAATAGATAGAGTGATTCAGTGGGAAGGTTTTTAGCATAATTTTATCCCCATATTCCTACGGGAACTTTATAATATTAGTAGGATTATACTCACGCAGTCATAGGCACGAGGCGTCCGTTGCAATCGAAGGAATCAATCAATTGGACATCCTCCTGTGACAACTTGAAGTCTAACACCTGGAAGTTAGATTCGATTCTCGATTTGGTCACGGACTTCGGAATCACTATATTGCCGCTGTCAATTTGGTATCTGAAATTTGAAAAAAATATATTTTTCAGTAAAAAGTTGTTTTCCCAAAATTAAAAATTTAAAATACCCCCAACACAATTACTTTCAAACCCCCATAACTTTTAAACGGGACAACCGATTTTCATCAAACATGTCTAAGAACACTCGGACGTAACCCTTTAATACAAAAAAAAACTAAATTAAAATCGGTTCATCCGTTCGGGAGCTATGATGCCACAGACAGACAGATACACACACAGGCACGTCAAACTTATAACACCCCTCTTTTTGCGTCGGGGGTTAATAAGTAACATAACATAATCATTCCCTCCATCATCTCATTACAGTAACTGACCCCTAACTAAGTCCGTAACTTGTATCTAAGGTATCAGAAACTACGCATACACTCATTCATACACACAGACCGAGACAAACATTTGTGGTTCACACAAATTATTTCATCAGTCACTACACTACGCTTTCTGAACTTTCTGTATAATTTAGATCATCATCAGCTCATATAATGTCCCCACTGAGGGGCTCGAGCCTATCCTGAATTAGGGTGATTAGTCCTTAGTCAACCACAGGCCGAGTGCGGGTTGGTAGACTTTTAATAAAAAAAAAACGGCCATGTGCGAGTCGGACTCGGGTTCCGTATCAAAAACTACAATTAAAAACACATTTGTTGTAAGGGAGTCCCCTTGTATATTAATTTTATTTTGTATTTAGTATTTGTTGTTATAGCGGTAATAGAAATACATCATCTGTGAAAACAACTGTCTAGCTATCACCGTTCTTGAGATACAGCCTGGTGACAGACGGACAGCGAAGTCTCAGTAATAGGGTCCCGTTTTTACCCTTTGGGTACGGAACCTTAAAACAGTTCTCACATATATAGTACACAAAAAAATAACAAAATATTAGTTCCTAGTGAGTCACAATCTTGTCTATGCCGGTGCCAGCGTCGCTGTAATCGCATCTTTTGGTTGTCAGTTTATTGAAAATGTATCCAAATGACATTAGAGTCACAATGACAATAGGAGCTTACAATTTTGACCGCCGGCACAGAAAAGGGACTCAATACCGCTCACCTTATCAAAACTTGTGCGGTGGTCTTCCCGAGCCTGTCCGCTATCGCCTTCAACTTGGGATCATCCATGAGCTGGGGATCTCCGGGCTTGGCCCAGGGTCTGTCCGGGGAGCCCAGGGGGGAGTACGCTGTGAGCTTGATCCCACGGGACTCGCAGAACGACTTGAGACGCTTCTGGGTTAGGTAGGGGTGGCATTCGACCTGCGAATAAATATGTATATGTTATAGTTTAATTTATATACCACTAGTTCCGGATCCCGTGGGAATTTCGGGATAAAACATAGCCTATGTCCTTCCCAGGACCATGAGCTACCCCTAATTATTTAGACTTTGTAAGGGTCGGAACATGCTGTGAGCAGAGCAGATTATATCTGAGATCATAATCAATAAAAAAAAATGTACTGAGAACCAGCTCGAAAAAAGTTGTAGAGATAAATAGTTGCAATTTGGGAAATTAAAAAAAAGCCATTTTGACTATATTTTCAAATTAAAAATCAAAGTCAAAAATCATTTATTCAATTAAGGCCTCAATGAGGCACTTATGAACGTCACTGAATCTACCACCGATTCGGAATTACATCAGCCGAGAAGAATCGGCAAGAAACTCGGGCTGGTAGTTTTTAAATAAAATAAAAATAGTCTATACTAGCTATGTCCCGCGGTTTTACCCGCGTGGAACCTTATCCCGTGGGAATTTTGGTATAAAAAGTTCAAAAACCTTCTCTGTTCTCTGAAATATACAATCTGGGTGGGTCTTTTTGAGTCACGAGTGAGTCGATACCTTAAGCTCGGTACTCCATATCTAGCTGTATCCCGCGGTTTTACCCGCGTGGACCCTTATCCCGTGAGAATTTTGGGATAAAAAGTATCATATGTGTTATTCCTAGGAATGATGAACATCTGTACAGAATTTCATTAAAATCCATTCAATAGTTTTTTCGTGAAAGAGGAACAAACATCCACATCTAAACACATCCACACTCACAAACATTCGGCTTTATAATATTAGGATTATTGAGACCGGCCATAAATACTCAATACTCAATTTTTATTGCTCACCACAATTACAAGATATTACAAGTTATTGTGGACCCTGTTAGGGCACACGCAAATATGAAGAACACAATTTAGTTACAAATTTACAAAATGAAAAAAGTACTAAAGTAAAAAGAAAAATAGTTAAATAAAAAAATCTGAAATGTTACACAATAAAATGAATACTTAGACAAAATAGTAATGTTATTACTAAATAATTTAAAGATGTTTTTTAAAGTTATACAATAATAAAACAAACAACATAGTCCCCATAGTTCCCCAATATCCAGTCCATTAAACATCCCATTCCCATAACCCAGTCGTAGTTTTCCATATATTTGCAATAGTCCCAGCAGAACCGGGGACTGTCCTTGGATGCATTTTATAGTGTTATACAGGGATAGTCGCCGGATTGTGCATCCTTTACACAAGATTAAATATATGTCAAAGGGCTTCCGTGTGTTGGCTTTGGCCCCATACTAGCCTTCCAAAAGACCGGGACTCCTTAATAGTCCCGTGAATGGAAAAAACAAACAAAAAAATCTTCTTGAATTATAAAATAAAAAACAAAATCTAGAACTTATTTTAAAAATAGGTTAAATTAAAAATAAAACTCACCTGGTTCACGACAGGCTTGACTTTAGCGATCTCCAACACTCGCTCAACCTGCTTGCTATTGAAGTTGGACAGGCCGATACTCTTGACGACTCCCTCAGCTGTAAGCTTCTCCATTTCCCTCCATGTGTCCACGTAATCTATGTCCGAGAACTGTATTTTGCCAGCCTCATCGGTTGGGAAGAGAGGGCCTTCTTCCTGTAAAGAAAAAATTGTTGTGAAAAAAAAAATATGAGCTGCTAGCTGCGTCCCGCGGTGTCTGGTTGCGGTGCGTGCGTGCGTGCGTGTGTGTGTGTGTGTGTGTGTGTGTGTGTGTGTGTGAGTGAGTGAGTGAGTGAGTGAGTGAGTGAGTGAGTGAGTGAGTGTGCGTGTGAGTGAGTGTGCGTGTGAGCGTGCGTGCGTGTGAGTATGTGTATGTGTATCTGTATATGAGTGAGTGAGTGTGCGTGTGAGTGTGTGAGTATGAGAGAATGTGCGACTATGTGTGTGTGTGTGTGTGTGTGTGTGTGAGAGAGAGAGAGAGTATGTACGTGTGTGTGAGTTTGAGAGTAAGTGTAATGTATAATGTGAGTGAGTGAGTGTGTGACTATGTAAGTATTTGAGTGAGTGAGTATGTGTGTGTGTGAGTGTGTAACTATTGAGTGCGTGCGTGTGCTTGTATGTGTGTATGATTACCACCTCACCTTATACGCCTGCGGCCAGTGTATGAGGTAGAGGTCCAAGTACTTCACATTGAGGTTGTCCAGCGTCTGCTGGAGTGCTCCCCGCACCAGGTCAGGCCGGTGGAACGTGTTCCACAGCTTGGAGGTGATGAACAGGTCTTCCCTGTAACGTAGTCATTCACTACATCATCTAATTACATTATTGAGTCACAATCTTTTCTGTGACGGCGGCCAAGAGTGGAAGCTACTATTGTCATTGTGACTCTAATGTCATTTGGATACATTTTCAATAAACTGACAACCAAAAGATGTGATTACAGCGACGCTGGCACCGGCACAGACAAGATTGTGGCACTATATAGTAACTGACCTCTAAGTCCGTAACTTGTATCTAGGGTATCAGGTACTACGCACACACTCATTCACACACACACAGACCGAGATAAACATTTGTGGTTAACAAATATTCGAACGGGAATCGAACCCGCATCCTTACGGATGGCAGTCCGGCATGCTGCCTCTGGCTAGGGGGTGTTAGATAGCCCATTTATCGTGGAAGGCTATAGGCTATATAACATCACGCTACGACCAATAGGAGAGGAGATAACACGAGTAAAACCGAGGGGTACAGCTAGATAAATATTAACTTACCGTTTAACAACGCCCTCGTTAATTTTTGCGGTAATAGCTTCGCCGACCTCCTTCTCGTTGCCATAGACAAACGCGCAGTCAATGTGTCTATAGCCGATGTCTATGGCATCCTTCACAGCCTGCGTCACTTCGCCTGGCTTGGACTGTAAAAAATACATTGAAATTAGTATGTAAAATATTTTTTGGATAAGTTATTGATATCTACACTTTTTAATTTATAAAGAGGAAAGATTTGTTTGTTTGTACGAATAGGCTCGGAGACTACTGAACCGATTTCAAAAATTCTTTCGTTAATATAAAGCTAATTTATCAGTGCGTGATGTCCTTTCCCGGACCATAAGCTACTCCTGTACCAAATTTCAAGTCAATCGGTTCAGTAGTTTAGCCGTGAAAGGTAACAGACAGACAGACAGAGTTACTTTCGCATTTATAATATTTGTAAGGATAGTAGGGATTAGTGTTATTTATTCACTCTGTATAAATATTCCAGTCATATATTTATTTAAAACCTTAATTCATATTTTGTAAGAATTTCAACTAAAAGATTAGATAATGCAAGTTAATCCCATGGGATTGGGATTTTCGCGGGTAAAACCGCGGTACCCAGCTAGTTCTGCTGTTCTATATAGATTTTAAAGAAATATATGACTGAAAGGTAATAGTCATATATTTCTTTAAAATCTTCACATTTTGCAAAAAATTTACACATTAAACCATAAGATTAGATAATATCAAGTTAGTCCGCGGGACACACCTAGTTGTACATACCCACTTGACCTTCAAAATGTTCCATCAATGTTTATCTCAGTTTAAAGAACTTATAATGTCACTGTTATCGAGCTAACAAGTTTATCATAATACTTGTTAAGTTGCAGTAAATATAATTATATACTACTAGCTGCGCCCCGCGGTTTCACACGCGTAGTGCCCGTTACCGTTCCCGTAGGAATTTGGGGATGAAAAATAGATGTTGGCCGATTCTCAGACCTACTGAATATGCTCACAAAATTTCATGAGAATGGCAACGAAAACTGTGACACGAGAATTTTATATATTAGATATAGAAATAAGTCGGGTTTCCCTTCCTGACGCTTTAACTCCAGAACGCACGAACCGATTTCCACGGTTTTGCATTCGTTGGAAAGGTCTCGGGCTCCGTGAGGTTTATAGCAAAGAAAATTCAGGAAAAATTTCAACAGAAAAGCGGGAAAATCAAGCCATCTGTTGGCGAAACGGAGTTCGCTGGGTTTGCTAGTATTTCATATATCTATCTATATAGATAAAACTCTTCCGTTACTGAGTGATGTACTGACTGACAGACAACGCACAGCCGAAACTACTGGTAGTAGAGAGCTGTAAATTTGGCACGTGTGTTTGTAGGGGGGAGTAGGCTACTACTAAGAGAGGATTTTTGGAAATTCCCCCCTAGGGAGAGAAATGGGGGGTAAATTGAAAACTATGCGGGTGAAACCGCGGGGAGCTGCTAGTACAACATATAACATAACATAATAACATAATCATTCCCTCCATCATCTCATTACAGTAACTGACCCCTAACTAAGTCCGTAACTTGTATCTAGGGTATCACAAACTACGCACACACTCATTCACACACACCCAGACCGAGATAAACAATATGGGTATTTATTATATTATACATATATATTAATAAATAAGTATTTATTATATTATACATATATATTTATTAATATGTATAATATAATAAATACCCAGACAATTATCACAAAGACAAAACAGCCTTGACATTTAACATAATTAAATAATAAAAATGTTATCAATAGTAATTAAATAATTGTGAATATGTTATGATAAGTTAACAATTAAATGGTTATTGTAACAAATTATGTTAGTCCTAACTAATATTATAAATACGAAAGTAACTCCGTCTGTCTGTTACCTTTTCACGGCTAAACTACTGAACCAATTGACTTGAAGTTTGGTACAGGGGTAGCTTATGGTCCGGGAAAGGACATAGGCTATGTTTTATCCCGAAATTCCCACGGGAGCGGGTACTACGCTGGTGAAACCGCGGGATGCCACGCCACTAGTCTTCAATAAAACATAAATAGGGGCGTTTGCCGGCGACGCTAATAAACTAATTTTGAGCCATATGTACTTCAATTATACGCAAAAGTAAAAACCTGACATTAACATTTCATACAATTTTCTAATTTATCTATTTGATTAGATACTCTTATCGCTACAACATTAGAAATAGTTCGAACATTTATAATTTGAAAAAATGAATACCGGAAGCACATAATTTAATAATTACAACTTTACATACCTTCCACGTACCAATACCAAGGATAGGACATTCGAGTCCGTTTTCAAACTTAACTTTAGGCATTTCAGAAGCCATTTTCAAATACTTTTTCAAGTTTTCGTGAAAAACGAAGAAAAATGTTTTAATTTTCGTCGCACCGCAACGCAACGCAAATTTGAAATATTTTGACGTCTTTCACCTTGACATTTGACGCAACAAAAGGAATTTGACATTGATTAATATAATATTATTGGTGACAATTTTTATGATAATCCATGGTTAAGGAAAATAATTTTACAGTCTCCATGTTTAGTTTGTATAAAATATTTTGGATTAATACCTGCACATTATTTTATTTCTTATTCATCAATAGCTATCATCGTTAATTCTTCTATAATTCGTAAAAATCACATAAACATCCATAAATACCTAGTATTTTTTGAACTAGCCGATTTTTTTTCTAGATGACTTTTTCTTATATTTCCTAGCCTAGATTAGGTTCTCGCCTTTGTAGCTGTACGTAGTAGGATGAAGGTTACCTACTAGAAAGCCGGCAGTTTTAAACGTAATAATTTGTGTTCTTTGAGCGTAATGCGACATTTTTGATAAGATACAGGGTGGCGCAATAGAACGTGCATATTGTATCATCTTTTTTTGCGTGGTAGAAGGGGCGTGGGCGGGGGGAGACCGATATCGTTGGGTAGCACGGTTCATAAAGTTTTAGTCACTATGAGTCACTTCGACGGGAAGCGTCGCGCATTTTGCGTGCGCGCATTTTACGAAAACTCTCGTTCGTACGTAGTTGTCAGGCGACTATTTTGTTCTGAGTATGGTGTACGGCAAATTAGGGAGGCTCCGAGTGCTAATTTAATTAAAATCTGGATAAAGCGTTTTGAAGAGACTGGATCGACGTTTAAACCACACGCGAAAGGTCGTCCACGCACATCTAGGACCGAAGACAATATTGAGAGTGTTAAGCAGTCGGTACGAGAAGATCCACAAATGTCTACTCGCAAGAGATCGTCTGTCCTAAACATATCGCGACGAAGTTTGCAACGAATTTTAAACTTGGATCTTAAATTGCATCCATACAAGCTGCAATTAACTCAAGAATTGAAAGACTCTGACTTCATAGCACGGCTCACATTTGCTAATGAAATGCTCAATCGGTTTTCAAATTTTGAAAACATCCTTTTCTCTGATGAGGCACATTTTCATATGAATGGGTTCGTAAACCGCCAAAATTGTCGTTATTGGAATAGTGAAAATCCCAGACTCAAACATCAAAAACCGTTACATAGCCCTAAAGTGACAGAACGCACGGGGGCAAAACATCACTGTTAATACCGAACGTTATGTTGCGATGTTGGAAGGTTTTTTGGCCCCAGAACTTGAAAATTCAAGAATAAAGAACTCTAGGACTTGGTTCCAACAAGACGGAGCTACCAGTCACACATCAAATGACTCCATGGCGGTTGTGAAGCAGATGTTCCCTGGCAAACTGATTTCGAAAAGAGGTGATATCCCATGGCCTCCGCGCAGTCCAGACTTGACGCCTCCTGACTTTTTTTTGTGGGGATACCTCAAACACAAAGTCTACACCAATAATCCGAGAAACATCAGTCAGCTCAAGGAGAATATTCGTGGTGAAATGGCAGCAATCACACCAGCCCCCCTAGACAAGTGGCAAACGCTCCCAGTCTATTCCTTTTCTCCACAAACGAACGTCGTCTCTAGAGCAGCGCTAACTTCTTTGATATCGTTGGTGCACGTCATTTTTTACAATTGTCAAACAGTACAAAACGTTCCAACTGACATAGCAAGTTAGTAAATGAAATGAGTTTGACATTTGCTTGTGAATAGAAATTACAAATTGGCAGCCAAGTGGCAGTTTGACAAACGTTTTCGGGCCGCGAGCGTATGAATTTTAGCGCATGCTAGGACCATGCAGAAAACTTAAGAAGAGAGAAACGCTAAAACCGTGACAATACTTTATTTGCAAATTTTGTAGTAATGTTTGCATGAATCTTGATATTAACTAATAAATAATATAATTTCGATTAAAAGAATGTTATGCGTTCGTATTTTGACCTTCTAGTTTTTGATAAATATTAAAAATAAACAAACAAAGTAATTTAATTCTTCATTATGATAAAACTGTGTACATTATCTTTAAAAATCTAGGCTACCAACGTTTTTTTTTCTGCAACTATCTACCTAATGCCTTAATTATTATGTATTTATATTTAATCTAAGTATTTAAGTATGTATAAGGTAAGTATATAATATTCTTTAAGTTCTAAAGTTGTAAAACATAATTTATTTCATTGAAGTTTCGTTTTCTTATGGCTTTTGCTGGCGTCAAATCCCTAATATAATACAATGTATAATACCTCTATAGTCAAATCACACCATCCCATAGAATAAGGATCACGACCAGGATTCTCTCTGGCACCATCCTTTTATTACAACGCCATCTTTTGGCTCTTGAAAATAATAAATTCTAATAACATGATGTCTAACCTTTGATTATATATTTGTCTGATAAAGTAATGCCAACAAACGACGCGTTATAATTGTCCTCAAATTGCGGAATATGTGTGAGTACGGCTCGTTTATTATTGTATTAGGTATTATGTCAATGTCAATATACCTAATTAAATAAAGTAAAATAGTAATTTGTAATAGAAAATAAATAAACTTCAATTGAACTAATTTAACAGCGCAAACCGGCATAAATAATTATTTTTCGTGAGCGTTATCCATAAGTCATTCAAATAACACTGATGTAAACAAGAAGTGAGTCTACCAAATATAGTAGACTTTATTTGACCCGTTTTAGTACGGCCAATTTTGCATCTAGACAAGTATATAATCAAAGTATCTAACAATAAAACCGTTAGACAAGACCACTGACTTTTACCTTTAAACGAATAGACTATGCGTTCATTATGTTTTTGTACACTTGGCTACCAATTGACAACCTATTGCGCCACGGCGCGAGGATTTGGCATATATTTGGAGCGTTCGCCAGTTCGCCACAGAACACATTACACAAAGTATCTCTGTGCCATGGAATAATAAACATTTTGTTCATAATTTATTTAACTTTAAAAAATATTTTTATTCTGTCAAATAATTATTCATAATTATTAAACAACGGGATGTTTATACGTACTTATAAAGTCGAAATCCTCGACTAGTATTATGTAACAATAATTATTCAAGTATTTATTACCATTATAATCTATTAAAAAACTAAAATTTTTGTACATTTTATAAACTTTGTGCAATTCAAATTATGAACTTTGGTTTTACTAGTATAATATTATCTGTGGTTTTACTATGAACTAAAATTTAATCTTTAATATATCAATAGTAAAAAAACGGAAAATAAATGTTGATAATTCATTTTTATGAAATTAAATTATTTTTTAGTATATTTATTAAAACAATATTGACACAAACGTGAACAATTTGAATCAAACAAATCATTCATTCACCATTTAGAATGAAAAATGTACTACTGTGGCATTTCCTTGAAGTTTCCTTGCGACGAAATCCGACGAATAGATAAATGACCACTTGTCTTCCAACTTCACGTTTCGTAACGCGGCAAAATTACAAGTCGTAAGCAAATATCAATTTCATTCATAAAAAGGAACTTTCTGTTCTATACGTCTAACGTAATTGCCATTTGTCTAGGGGGGCAGCACTACTTAAGAAAGTTTTCGGTAATTTCCGTTTGCGGTTAGAGGATTGCCAACGTAGAGAGGGTCATCATTTAGATGATGTTATTTTTAAAAAATAAACTTCAGTTATCACTTAATAATTGCTTAGTTTTATTTTAACTATACCTTTTGTATTTATTTTTTAATAATTATTTTAAAAATGCACGTTCTATTGCGCCACCCTGTATTTGCGGGCTAGACTCATTGAGTTAGTAAACATAGAGTAGTCGTCTCTCTTTTTCTAACCGAGGGACAGCTGGAGACCTGCTAGGCTAGCATGACTTCGAAAACGCGATAGATATTAATTGACATCCAACTGTCAAAATATAATAAATATAGCCGCCATATTTAATTTTATCAAATCGTACTACGCCATATTCATTTGGTCATGCTCGCGAAATCGATATTATTTCGTGGTGTCTATATCATTTATCACGCACAGTCATGCTAGGCAGGCTGGCTCAATATAATACCTCTATGGCTAGACTAGAATATGTAGATACACATATCTTTGAGATCGTACTTAGATATTCTGCTGTCTAACCTTTTTTTTTTTTTTTTCAGTATGTTATCTGACTAGCAATCTAATTTCGCTATCAGCAACTTGTCCTAATAGATAAAATCTTAATGACGACTTATAACTTTATCTATTTCATTTAAAACTTGAAGAATCATTTGCCTATATCTATAAACGTATAACATCAACGTTATTTTTTAAATCTAATGTAACGTAAGAAACTAATATTATAAACGGATTTTGATACGGTTTTCTTTAATAGATAGAGTGATTCAAGGGGAAGGTTTTTGGTAATTTTATCCTCAGTCTTACGGGAGCGGGTAAAACCGCGAGGCGCTGTTAGTTGTAGAATTAAATATCGCGGAGCACAGTTGTAGGTAAGTAAGTACATAAATAAAATTACTTCAGCAGTAAATTGGATTATTTTATGTTTGTTTTCTTCAACAATTACAGGACAAGGATTTTGTGAAAATAAATTTATGGTAATTCAAGGAAAATTAGCACATGTACGAAACCGAGGCATAAGTATCCATATATGATTTATATATGGTTAAAAAAAGTTCTTATGTCTCGTTAATATACTTGCCCATTTCACACATATTTTAAATGTTAACAAAGAAAATATTTAGCATGGACTCATTAATTCATGGTCAAATATGTACACCGATTCAGTTGTTTCTCTGTTAAAATCTTTAAGTACCTAAAAATTTCAAGAATATAAACTATTATAATATCTGCAGAGTTTATTTTGTTCGGGACGCACTTAACGTTTACCAGAAACTACAGGTTCCAATTGAAAAAAAATCATGTTTAACCCATTTAACAAGGAAGACTTTAGGCCTACACCGTGCTGCTTCCCGCACTACCAGAGCGACTTGGGATGGGTTCGCTGGAAGGGGCCTGCGGGTCTTACGCCTGGGTGTCGCAGTAGAATAACATCTGATCCTGCGGCGCCCGCTTAGAGGCGTGGAGGGAATGCGCTGAGTTTTTATAGTTTGTAAAATTTAAGATGATCTCTGTGACAGCTGTCAGAGAAATCCCGCCTAAAAAGTTCTGAATTTCTTAATACTACAGTCAGTACATGTTAATGTCATACTTTATGGGCATGTCGACCTGTTTAGTGATGGGCGATGTATCATCGTGACCACGGACTATAAATTATCGATATTTTAAATAAAACTCTATTTAAAATGAAAGTGTATTTTAATTTTATCGTATATTTTAATATCATAAACATAATTTACATTTGATACAAAATGACTCATGTTTTATTCCATCAGAAACTGATTCAGATATGGATTGGGTGTATCCCTTTAAGAGAATAATTGTTTTTTGTAATTAAAATATTCGTTTAATTTAGTACCTAGCGTTTAATCTCAATATAATTTAACATTATCATCTTTAATAGTCGGAAATATCGATCATTTTTATCGACATAGATTAAGATCCTACCAACCTTATGAACGAAAGTTTGACATATGTCACGGAGATCATCCTAGATTTTACAAACTATAGGCCTCGCCCTGGCGGGGAGAGCCCCACATAACCCCGGGGGTCCGCCTCCATTACTCGACTCCGGGGTATACAGTTTAACTCATTTTCTCATTGAAAAAAAAAGGAAGACTAGGCCATCCTTCCTTCTTTCGCTAGTACTCATTATTATACATATGTACTGTGCTAATATTAAAAATGCGAAACTCTTACCTTTTCACGGCTAAACTACTGAACCGATTGACTTGAATTTTGGTACAGGGGCTTATAGTCCGGGGAAGGACATAGGCTATGGTCCGGCGAACGACATATAAGTACTATGTTTTATCCCGAAATTCCTACGGGATAAGGAACTATACGGGTAAAACCGCAGGGCACGCTAAATAAAAAGAAATAAGATCCCTTACCTTCCAAGTTCCAAGGCCAACCACAGGTATGGTCTGGCCATTATTGAATTTGACAACCGGAACCGACATTTTTGACACAACCGTTGCGTTTCCCGGCAAAACTTGAAGTGACAACCAAAGAGGTTATCAGTTGTTATCGCAAATATTTATTATTTTACAACTTGTGCGTGAGTTGAAGCGATCGGTTACGCAATAAAGAGTTATCTGTTGAGATTATTTACTTATTAGGGCGAGCGAAGCGAAGCCCTCCTAATTCAACAGTTTTTACAGTTTTGTGGTACATATTACGGGAAAACTAGAGCACCTACAGATTTGATATTTAACAGAGTTATTTCAATTCATGTCTAGATGTGCAGAAAATGGTTTTTATATCATTTTGTAAATGAAATAAAGAAAAAGGTTTTAACAATTTTGCAAACAAATTTTAAATTTCGAGAAAAAAATGGATGCGTATTACAACACGTCTATAAATAATATACATTGATTACATATAAACATATTAACAAAAAATACTTCTCAAATTAGCCGGGTTATAGGGGTTAAAATGACATTTAAATGTCAAACGATCACGACTTAGTGTCATACGGCACACAATAGATGGCGTTGATATCCAGTTTCGAGCATGAAGGTTTCATGTTTCTAATGCCGTAAAAAATCGAAATAAAAAGAAATGGATTTGTACATTGTGAAATTGATTCTGTTTACAATTTCATCGGTTTAAAAGAAATGTGTCATCAAAGGAAGTCGAGAGAAAAAAGAAAAACGGGGGGTTGGGGGGGCGGAGCCCCCCCGTTAAAAAAAAACAAACATCTCTATGATAGAAATTAAAAGAAAGTTTTAACACTGATTCCGAAATGATAATAGTTGTTATAGTAAAATGCCGCAAAAACATACGTTACGCGAAATTAATCGTTCTTTGATGGACGATGTAAGGGAAAGTCAGAGAAGATGTAGTAATTGTATTCGTGGCACAATGCTCACTTTGTGGCAAAAATATGTCAAAAATGAGAGAGAGAAAAGAAAAACGGGTGGTTGGGGGGGCGGAGCCCCCCCGTTAAAAAAAACAAACATCTCTATGATAGAAATAAAAATAAAGTTTAATGTAATGAATAAAATTAACACTGATTTCGAAATGATAATAGTTGTTATAGTAAAATGCCACAGAAACGCACGTTAACTTCTCTTTTCCGAACCTTTATCCCATGTCTATTTGGGGTCGGTTTTCAGTTTAACCAGATTTGGCGGAATGTCAGTATTTTACGTGAAGCGACTGCCATCAGACCTTCACAACCCAGAGGGCTATACGACATTTTTTGGTTAAACTAAATGTTAGACTTTCGAGGGCTCTAACTACCCTTAACGACTGTCGATGATGTTGTACGACAGCGGGTACCGACGGCTTTACGTGCCCTCCGAAGCACGGAAACGCTCATGTAATTAAAACTTTTTTTATTAATGATCCATCACAGTCATGACGGTGCCAGACGATGCTTAACCGCACAGATCACAAGAGATCCGCGGGTAGCACTGGGCCACGAGCGGGCAACTAGCCTCCTTGAACGCGAAATTAACCGTTCTCTAATGGACGATGTAAGAGAAAGTCAGGGAAGACCTCGAGATGTAGAATATAATTGTGTTCGTGGCACAATGCTCACCTTGTGGCAAAACTATGTTAGAAGTTAGAGCGAGAAAAAGAAAAACGGGGGTTTGGGGGGGCAGAGCCCCCCCGTTTAAAAAAAATCTCTGTAATAAAAATTAAAGGAAAGTTTAATAAGATTAAGAGATTAGTGTAATCGTTATAATAAAGTGCCATAAAAACGCACGTTAACTGGCCTCCTCGGACACGAAATTAGCCGTTCTTTGGTGGTCGATGTAAAGGAAAGCCAGAGAAGACCTCGAGATGTACCTAGAATCTAATTGTGTTCGTGGTAATTCATGTCATCTCCTTTGGATTGATTTGCACATCGAAAACAACGGACTTTGTATAGACAATAGAATGGTTCCAGAACCACAAACTAACGTTTTAGAGAAATTAAAATTCGTCGAAGAGCAATTAATAGCGTAAGTTCACCCAGTTATTACAGTGTACCTACTCAAATTGGATATCGTGGCCAAGAGATCAACTTCCAATCAAGATATCACTTTGTTGGGCTGGTGTAAACTTGCGATTTTAAATACAATGATCATCATACAGTTTTTACCAAATAAATATATTTTTTAAGGGTTATTCGTATGTCCGTACAAGTTACGTACCCATTCGATTTTAGTCCAATCCCTCAACTATTTATCAATGAAGGCCTTACGTATGTGGCTAAAACTAGTGTATACACAGATCCATGGAATCAGTTTTAAGTGGTAAGGGTGACCTTAGAAATATAAAGCGCGGCCAGAATTATAAAAACAGTACAAACGCTACCAACAGTGCACACGCGTGAACCAAAATTGATATGTGCGCTAATGCGCTATGTGCGCTGTTTGCGCGCTTTCTAATCGGACCAGGATTGTGTGCGTACGTGTGTGCTAAAATATCAAAATTAGAGTTACGTACTCGGCATTTCGAATTGCAAGATTCAGAAAACAGTTGTTGTAATTAGTAATTGATGAGAATGCAATATTTAACCATTGTAAACATAAATGTTTAGTAAAAAAACTAAAATAAATCAAATTCTGAAACGTCAAATTTTGAGTTTGACATTTGTGCACACACTGCACAACCTATTTTCCATGAGCAGCGTTTGCACACCTTAATGACGTCACTGATGACGTCCCATTACTATCGTTGGTACAAATACGTTCAATTTGATCACTTCACTCCGTAAGCGCGAAAAAGCGCAATTTGGACCGCACGGATAGTCAACATGACAATAGGATCTTCCAATTTTGACCGCCGCCGGCACAGAAAACTTGATGACTCTAAACTAAACAAGACTTTCCAAACTTTCTGATAGTGAATATTGATGTATAAAGATAGCAGTTTTGGTTTTAATTGTTTCTTTTTTTTAAACGAATATATTTTTTATGGAAACTTTTTTCGAGAAATATTTCAGAATCACATATCATGGAGTGGAGTCAGTTAATCCGCCCTAGCAGTTCCCTGCATGAGATAAAGACTTCAGCATATACAAGAAGTTGTACTCATCGAGACCTATCAAATGATGTTTGGTCACAAAATTGTACAACATGACAGGACGACACCTCATGGGGTCAGTTAATACACCCTAGCCTAGCGGTTTTCCTGCACGAGATACAGACTGAAGAACCCATACAAGAAGTTGTAGTACTCATTTAGAGCTTTCAAATGACGTAGGGCACAAAGTGTTATAGGACAACATATAGGGCGGAACGCCCATTCTCCTTTGGGTTGAAAATGGATTTGTCCTCCCGATTAAATGCCACGCACTCACGAGTGATAATGGTTCGATATGAAAATTATTCTCATACAACGTATGACAATAATGGTTGAGTCCGAAACCACCCATAACTAAATATTGGAAAAGTGGAAATACTTAATGTTCCAGGAAACAATACAATAAGCTTTCGCAATCACAATTGACGAGTCACAAGGCTTGACGTTAGATAAAGCTGTGGCGGACATTGGACATAAATAAATTTCTGTTGGCCTTACACAGGTACCTCTGTGGTATGTCGCGATTTCAAGAATTAAAGCATTTTCTTTCTTTCTTACTATAAAACATAGAATTTCTAAGAAAAACCTCGCGAGCCCACACAAAGCCACGCTTTTAGCTAGTTTATTTATCTCCTGTACAGTATTTCTCGCTTCTAGATATATCGACTTAATTAACGACGGTTCTAAATATTCGATCTGTCTATGATATTGCTTGTCAAAGGATACAAAACTCTCTAAAAATATAATAAGTATAGAGTGACCATCTTTTCTGTGCCGGCGGCCAAAATTGTAAGCTCCTATTGTCATTGTGACTCTAATGTCATTTGGATACATTTTCAATAAACTGACAACCAAAAGATGCGATTACAGCGACGCTGGCACCGACACAGAAAAGATTGTGACTCTATATCTTTCATTTTACCCTGTGCAAGAGACTCACCAACTGTTGTCTCGGGGTGATGAGCGCAGTACAGTGTTGTACACTGTGTCTGTAATGGGAGACTCACCAACTGATGTCTCGGGGTGATGAGCGCAGTACAGTGTTGTACACTGTGTCTGTAATGGGAGACTCACCAACTGATGTCTCGGGGTGATGAGCGCAGTACAGTGTTGTACACTGTGTCTGTAATGGGAGACTCACCAACTGATGTCTCGGGGTGATGAGCGCATTACAGTGTTGTACACTGTGTCTGTAATGGGAGACTCACCAACTGATGTCTCGGGGTGATGAGCGCAGTACAGTGTTGTACACTGTGTCTGTAATGGGAGACTCACAAACTGATGTCTCGGGGTGATGAGCGCAGTACAGTGTTGTACACTGTGTCTGTAACGGGAGACTCACCAACTGATGTCTCAGGGTGATGAGCGCAGTACAGTGTTCACTTTGTCTGTAATGGGAGACTCACCAACTGATGTCTCGGGGTGATGAGCGCAGTACAGTGTTGTACACTTTGTCTGTAATGGGAGACTCACCAACTGATGTCTCGGAGTGATGAGCGCAGTACAGTGTTGTACACTTTGTCTGTAATGGGAGACTCACCAACTGATGTCTCGGGGTGATGAGCGCAGTACAGTGTTGTACACTTTGTCTGTAATGGGAGACTCACCAACTGATGTCTCGGGGTGAGAGCGCAGTACAGTGTTGTACACTTTGTCTGTAATGGGAGACTCACCAACTGATGTCTCGGGGTGATGGGCGCAGTACAGTGTTGTACACTGTGTCTGTAATGGGCTGGCGTGTTGCTTATCATCAGGTGATCAGCTCGCTCATCTCGTTACTAGATCATCAAAAATATCGGTTTAGACTGTGTGTTGTCCGTCAGTCAGTGTTAAATCCTTCCTCAGTACTACACCTACGTTATATAAGGAACTCCTGTACAATATTCCATACTTCTAGACACACCGGTTTAGACTGTGTGTTGTCCGTCAGTCAGTGTTAAATCCTTCCTCAGTACTACACCTACGTTATATAAGGAACTCCTGTACAATATTCCATACTTCTAGACACACCGGTTTAGACTGTGTGTTGTCCGTCAGTCCGTGTTAAATCCTTCCTCAGTACTACACCTACGTTATATAAGGAACTCCTGTACAATATTCCATACTTCTAGACACACCGGTTTAGACTGTGTGTTGTCCGTCAGTCAGTGTTAAATCCTTCCTCAGTACTACACCTACGTTATATAAGGAACTCCTGTTCAATATTCCATACTTCTAGACACACCGGATTCCAAATTCAAAATTCAACAATAACGTCAGTCATTGAATATTACCTTTCTCTAATTTTTCCTCTTAAATTTTTTTTTTAATTAAAATGTAATAGATTTACGTAGAAATGAAATTAAATAGATACCTATTACTTTTAATCTCGTAATTTGGTTTGGCTCAATTGGCCGGTAGCCAATAAGATCGGTGTCACCCATGAAGTTGTAGATAAAAAATGGAGCCCACACTTGGAACAACAGCTTGAGTCAAATACCTACGTCTCTGTGGGCCGATCTCTCTTTTTAGTCAGACCTTCTCTTTCTAGAGGTTACCTTAGTTAGAAAGAGAGAGCCTGCCCACAGAGACGCGATAGTAATACATATAGGTATGCTTCAAGTAGGTATTCGAAGTGTGGACTCCATTTTTACCTTTAACTTCATGGTGTCACCACCGCAGGCAGACATCTTGTGATTGTTTTACCGCCAATTATTCTGTCAAAAAAATGTCATTGATTTTTTTTTTGTTTGAAGAAGTGTTAATTTATTGATGTTTGTCATTTAGAAAAATGTTATTTTTAATTTTACACGCATTTTTAAATATAAAAACTTGGTTTTCTAAATTATCTATGCAGATTTAGCTTATTGTATGTATACTAGCGGCGCCCCGCGGTTTCTCCCGCGTGATTCCCGTTCCCGTAGGAATATGGGGATAAAATTATGCTAAAACATTCCCACTGAATCATTCTATCTATTAAAACAAACCGCATCAAAATCCGTTGCGTAGTTTTAAAGATCTAAGCATTCATAGGAACCGAGAAAGCGACTATGTTTTATACTATGTAGTGATGATATGTAGGTAGATAGGTACTATAATACTTAAGTACTTATAAGTACTTGACTTCATCACTACATAGGTCTGTCTGTATGTATTAAAAATAAAGTCGCTTCCCGCTGTCTGTCCCTATGTATGCTTACATCTGTAAAACTACGGAACGGATTGTGATACAGTTTTTTTAATAGATAGAGTGATTCAAGAGGAAGGTTTTAGCATAATTTTATCCCCATATTCCTACGGGAACGGGAACTACGCGAGTAGCGATAGTAAACTATAAGTTTTTCATAAACTATAAATTGTCCCGCGACATCTCTTGCTCTTTTTATCTAAATTCAAGCCATAAATTACCAGTGTTTATTTACAAACGTTCAAACACGTATTTTATTAGACGCGCAGACATTAAACAGATGTTTTGTTATTAAAATTAAAATAGATGTATTATCTGGCGTTAAATTGTAATGTTAACCGACTACAAAATAAGGAGGTCCTCTTTCACTCAGATTTCAAAATCTATCCTTAGTTAAGTACTTACTTACCTCATCATATCATCATAATGTCTTCACCGAGGGGCTCTCCCTACCCTGAATTAGGGTGATAAGGCCTTAGTGTGGTTGACCACAGGCCAAGTGCGGGTTGGTCGACTTCACACACAACCTTAGAATTTCATCCCAGGTGTATGCAGGTTTCCTCACGATGTTTTCCTTCACCGTAAGAGCGTCGAAATTAAAGTACTTATGAATTCGTAAATTGAAAACACATTTTGGTACGTGGCGGGACTGGTGGGGTTCGAACCAGGCATCTTCCGATCGGAATTCGTCGAATAAAAGTTATTAGGCGATGGAAAAATCAGCCCTAAGTATACTCCGTAGAGAGAATCCTGGTCGTGATCCTTATTCTATGCTCCGTAGACTTTTCATCATAGAATAAGGATCACGACCAAGATTCTCTCTGGTCTCTGCTTATACTCTTTGATGGTACTTCCCCGGTCGAAACAGGCCAAGTTCCACTAGGATTGTATTTTTTTCTAGACATTTTAAACACACCTAATATTTACATTACAATAGCAATAAATCCAACTCAGCTAAGACTAAATAAAACGCATAAATCTATTTATTTTCAGACTTTTTACGACGTTTCCCGCCTTTTTATGAGCTGTCAAACGTCATTTACGACCGTTATGTCAAACCGCCAAGAAAGAAGATTCGTTACGGATTCAAAATACTGTTTAGTTAAGGAATTATTATGAAAATATTTATAATATTACTAGCTGCGCCCCGCGGTTTCACACGCGTAGTTCCCGTTCCCGTAGGAATTTCGGGATGAAAAATAGATGTTGTGATTGATGTGATTGATGATTGATGTAAAACTGCGGGGCGCTGCTAGTACCTATACTAGATAATATTTACTAGTGAAAAGTATTAATATATGTATCTTCAAACTTCTGACGCACCCACTCGAATTATAAATAGTTTACGATATTACAGTTTTATTAACGTTTATTTTACAATGTCTACATGGGCGCGAAAATAATCGATCTTACACACCCACTGCCTTTTTTAACGTTTGGATAATGCATAACCCTGAAACGGGGTGAAGACACACCCCTTTTTCAAAAGAGCGGTGTTATAAGTTTGACGTATCTGTGTGTGTGTGTATCAGTCTGTCTGTGGCATCATAGCTCCCAGACGGATGAACCGATTTCAAATAAGTTTTTTTTGTATTAAAGGGGACTTACGTGCGAGTGTTCTTAGACATGTTTGATGGAAATCGGTTGACCCGTTTAAAAGTTATGGGGGTTTGAAAGTAATTGTACTGTAAGTAATTAAACGGCGCCCCGCGGTTTCACCCACGTATTTCCTGTTCCCATAGGAATACGGGGATAAAATTATGCTAAAAGCCTTAAAGATCTAAGCGTACATAGGGACAGGGACAGAGAAAGCGACTTTGTTTTATACTATGAGTGATAGTGATAGTGAAGGGCCTATTTCACCATCTTCAAGTAACGTTCCGAGTACCTACTCACATGTTTTGTCTTTGTCACTTGATATAAAGTAAGAAAGCGACAACACTCACGTTACTTGGTAAGTAACTTTACTTGAAGGTCGTGAAATAGGCCTTAAGTATATTGGAAATGTCTAATTGCAGAAAACTGACCACTTTACGAGTACACATTATGTAATTAAGTACTTACATACATAATAATACTAGCTGCGCCCCGCGGTTTCACACGCGTAGTTCCCGTTCCCGTTCCCGTGGGAATTTCGGGATGAAAAATAGATGTTGGCCGATTCTCAGACCTACTGAATATGCTCACAAAATTTCATGAGAATCGGTCAAGCCGTTTCGGAGGAGTATGGCAACGAAAACTGTGACACGAGAATTTTATATATCTGGGGGCACGGCAGTGCCCCCCGCCAAGTCGAGCGCGAAGCAAACACTGCCGTACCATCCTTTACAGGAACCCTTTCGCCGCATTTTCAGGCCCCTATTTGACAACCTCTGGATAAGCCCAGAACGCTGAAATTTTCGTCATCCAGTAAGCTATACAATCACATACTTAAAATAAAATTTCAATTCTGTAGGTCATTTAGTTCCTAAGTTAAGCGAAAGCAAAGTTTCGCATTTTAGACAGACACTCACTCACTCACTCACTCACTCACTCACTCATGATCATCAAAATAGAACTAGTACTTCCCATAAACCTAGGGAGCTGAAATTTGGTACAGAGTTAGGGTTTAATGGCCACATAAAGGGAAAACTATAAAAACTAGGATAATCGAACGGGAACGGGAATTATACGGGAACGGGAGTGGGAATTGTAACTCAAGAACGGCTGAACTGATTTGGCTGAAAATTGGTGAGGACGTAGCTTAGAACCAGGAAAAGGACATAGGATACCTGTGATCCCGAAATTCCCACGGGATTGGGATCGGGAATTTTAAAATCAAGAACGGCTGAATTGATTTGGCTGAAAATTGGTGGGGAGGTAGCTTAAAACTATTAGAAGAACATAGAATACTTTTAATCCCGAAATTCCCACGGGAATGGGAACGGGAATTTATAACTCAAGAACGACTGAACTGATTTGGCTGAAAATTGGTGAAGAGGTAGCTTAAAACCAGGAAAAGAACATAGAATACTTTTAATCCCGAAATTCCCACGGGATTGGGAACGGGAATTTATAACTCAAGAACGGCTGAATTGATTTGGCTGAAAATTGGTGGAGAGGTAGCTTAGAACCAGGAGAAGCACATAGAATACTTTTCATCCCGAAATTCCCACGGAAACGCGAACGGGAACTACGCGGTTGAAACCGCGGGGCGTTTAATAATAAAATACTACTCCTAAAAAGAAAAAAAATGTGTCAAATAAGAGAATCTAATAAAATAAATCAATATAAACACGTTTCAACAAAAATAAATGAAATCCCACCAAAAACATTCTGTAAAAAACTAGCCAAGTCTCGATGGAGCTGCTTGTTTATCTCTAAAAAGTAATGCAATCTAGACAAACTCGTGCCAAGTCTAAGGTTCCTTACTGCGATTTCTTTATTATTATAGTTAATGTTGTGTGACTTGGCCGTTGAACATTGTTTAAAACGTTAGTAGTGGGTACAAGTCAATTTTGTTTACACGTAATGTTATTACATTATTAAAATACGCAGCTTCATCAAGCCTACAATTGACTGGATATTGAATCAACGTTTTTCAAGTGGTAATTTTCTATCGTCAATGGGTAGCGGTTCTGGCGACAGATTGGTGCAATGGTGTCATGGAGCACCTAGTTTTGTACCTTTGTATACATGTGTACCCTTCAACGGCCAGGTCACACAACATTAACTATAATAATAAAGAAATCGCAGTAAGGAACCTTAGACTTGGCACGAGTTTGTCTAGATTGCATTACTTTTTAGAGATAAACAAGCAGCTCCATCGAGACTTGGCTAGTTTTTTACAGAATGTTTTTGGTGGGATTAGATATTACAGTGTGAAGGAATTTAACAAATTAAATTGTCGCAAAGCCGAATCGTTCGTCATAAAAATAAAAAATAAATGCATTTACTATTTTAAAAAGAAAACTAATTTTCTCTCTGCCGGATATAAGATTCGAAATTTAAAACAACATTTTGGCAAGTGCTTGTCTATGAATCATTTCTTTTTTAATACTAGCTGTTTTCTGCTGGTTTGTATGTTCTTTCGATTCTATTAAAGTTTTGTTCATCTTTTACATATTTGGCCTTTCGATCAAATGGTCCTTCGGCCAAATAGCTTTTCTATACTAATATTATAAAGAGGAAAGATTTGTTTGTTTGTTTGTAACGAATAGGCTCCGAAACTACTGAACCGATTTCAATAATTCTTTCACCATTAGAAAGCTACATTCACCCTGAATAACATAGGCTATATTTTATCCCCGTATTCCCACGGGAACGGGAACTACGCGGGGCACAGCTAGTCGTTCATATGGCACTTTGATCATTTGGCGTCGGACAAATGGCATTCGCTTAAATGGCTTTCCATCTCGTGTAATAAGACCCAACCAGAAGTGGTCGAGAAATGGCTTGCAAGATTTGATTACGGACAACGGGACAGGTGACACTAAATAAAAGCTGTAATAAATAAAAACGCGGACAGTCGCAGTGCACATACTTACAACGAATTTAGTTTGCGAAAATTAATCATTCACTACTCATTCACTCCTCATCTCATTACAGTAACTGACCCCTAACTAAGTCCGTAACTTGTATCTAGGGTATCAGAAACTACGCACACACACATTCACACACGCCCAGACCGAGACAAACATTTGTGGTTCACACAAATATTCACCCCGCACGGGAATCGAAACAAACTTACGGATGGCAGTCCGGCATGGTGACCACTCTGCCATCGAGGTCGTCATTAAAAAAACTTTAGTTTTTAATAAATTAGAACAAAAACAAACGACAATTCCTTTTTTTATTACCATGCGTAAAAAAACATGTAAAAATGTATTTTTATTTGCAAATAAAAGAAATTTGTTACATTTTTGGCATAAGATATAAATTTTACTTTTTTACAAGCATTTTCAACTCATTCGTTTATGTAAATAAGTATAAGTAAATATGTATATATATTTTTAGGGTTCCGTACCCAAAGGGTAAAAACGGGACCCTATTACTGAGACTCCGCTGTCCGTCCGTCCGTCTGTCTGTCACCAGGGTCAAGAACGGTGATGAAATTTTCACAATACTAAAAACAAATATAATTAAATATTTAAGGTAGCTCCACAACAAACGTGATTTTCGTCGTTTTTGGTACGGAACCCTTCGTGCACGAGTCCGACTCTAACTTGGCCGGTTCTTAAAGTTTTTATGATAAGTTTTTAACCAAAAAAATTCGTATAGCCCTCTGGATTGTGAAGGTCTGATGGCAGTCGCTTCACGTAAAGTACTGACATTCCGCCAAATCTGGTTAAACTGAAAACCGACCCCAAATAGACATGGGATAAAGGGTCGGAAAAGAAAGATGTTATAGGGATCAAACTCGCCGACGACGTGTCACGATAATGAGTACCGGAGTATAGGAATAGCCGTAATCACCACGCTTGGAGCGTGTTGGTGATCTTAAACACGAGTATATAGTCAACGGCGGATCCAGGGGGTGGGTCATGGGGGTCATGACCCCCTCCTGAGCCGGTCCCAGGACTTAGGTGGACCACTAATTGAACATAATGATTTTATTTATAAAAAAAATTGTCACCATACAGAGGCGCCAGGAGGTGGTCACATAGTCGTGGTCACGTCAAGAACTTATAATTTAATTTTGATAACAATATACCAGTTGTTTGGTAGAGGGTTAACCAAATGTGGTGAGCGTGTACCTGAGCCTATTTGGGAGATACACTTCGGCCAAAAATTTCCTTGTTGTTAAAATTAAAAAAATATCGCTAGAATTGACAATTTTTTTTCGAAATTGCGTCTATTTATCCCTACAGCTTTTTTGAGCTGGTTTCCAGTCAAATTTTTTGATTGGTTATGGTCTCAGATATGACCTGGTCTGCTTACAGCATTTTCGGACCCCTACAAGGTCTAAATAATTTGTTAGAATTGGTCACACTTCTTTCTTTATTCCATATTTTACGTGAAGCGACTGCCATCAGACCTTTACAACCCACTTATTTGGTTAAACCAAATGTTAGACTTTTGAGGGCTCTAACTACCCGTAACGATTGTCGATGATGTTAGTGAGATGCTGTAGTGCAGACTTCCGTGCTGCAGAATGATTTGGAATCATCAAATAATCAAATCATGCATGAATCTCTTTTAGTACGTAATCTAGGTAGAACATTTCTCCAGCATAGTAAAAAGAATGAAAAAACGCGTGTGCCACACCACTGGATGTATTCTTAACCCTTTAAGCGATTGCCAGAGCGAAATCTTGATTTGGGAGCAATATCGTCCTGTCATTGAGATAGACCATTGTACTTGTTTTAAGACTAATTATTTTCTAATAAAGTCACTACAGCATCTCTGTATCTTCAGAAGACCTCAGGTAAATCCAAATTTATTCATACTGTGGCGTATTTAAATCAAACTTGGAATTTGTTTTTAACAGAATCCTATTATTTTTCTTCTATTTCCACTTTACACCAATATTTTTAACAAGTTCTTTTGTATACATGTAGTGTACCGTTGAAATAAGGAATAAACACATAAGTTTTTAAATTCTCGGTTCCACTTACTTTTCGTTTTAATTGAGTTGAAAGATCCCCTATAAGATTTCTTTTTTTTCATTGTCCTAGCATTAAGTGGTCATAACAAATTATTTAGAACTTGTAGGGATCTGAAAATGCTGTGAGCAGACCAGCCGGGCTAGCATGACTTCGAAAATGCGATAGATAAAGCGATTTATCAACATCCAACTGTCAAAATATGATAAAAATACCCGCCACATTTAATTTTACCACGTGATTAATTTGATGACATTTGGTCATGCTCGCGAAATCGATATAGCTATTTATTGACATCCAATTGTCAAAATATAATAAATATAGCCGCCATATTTAATTTTATCAAATCGTAGCATATTCATTTGGTCATGCTCGCGAAATCGATATTATTTCGTAGTGTCTATATATTTTATCGCGCACAGTCATGCTAGGGGGGCAGGTGATACCTGAGACTATGAGTGCAGTCCGATTTATGAAAACGTTACAAACGGTACCAATAGTGCACACGCGTGAACCAAATTGAAATGTGCGCTATGTGCACTGTTTGCGCGCTATCAAATAGGACCAGGATTGTATGCGTACGTGTGCGCAAATGTCATAATCAGAGTTTCGTATTTGGCATTTCGAATGTAAGATTCAGAAAATATTTGTTGTAATTAGTAATTGATAAGAATGCAATATTTCATAAATATATTAAGTTTTAAGCCATTGTAAACATACATGTTTAATATCATACATGTTGTTCAATAAAAACCTAAAACAAATCAAATTCTAAAAGGTCAAATTTTGATTTTGACATTTGCGCACACACTGCACAACCTATTTTCCATGAGCAGCGTTTGCATGGCTTAATGACGTCACTGATGACGTCCCATTACTTTCGTTGGTGTGAATACGCTCAGTAAGCGCGCTATCGGTACCAAATGCGCGAAAAAGCGCATTTAGGACCGCACGGTATATAATCAATTAAAAAATCAAAAAACTATAGGGATAAAAGGTCGCAATTTGGAAAAAAAAAATATTAACAATTTTGACGATATTTTTTTTTTAACAACTAGGTAATTGTTGGACAAAGTTTATCACCCAAATAGGCCTAGGTACACGCCCACCATATTTGCTTAACCCTCTACAAAACACCTGGTAAGTATATATATTGTTATCAAAACTAAATTATAAGGTCTTACTCCTTGACCACGACTATGTGACCCCCCCCTGGCGCGAAAGCTGGATCCGCCCTTGTATATAGTAGTAGTATCGTCCTGCAAGATCTCTCACTGATGATATTAGTACAGTGAGGAGGAATAGCCGTAATCACCACGCTTGGAGCGTGTTGGTGATCTCAAACACGAGTATATAGTAGTAGTATCGTCCTGTAAGATCTCTCACTGATGATATTAGTACAGTGAGGAGGAATAGCCGTAATCACCACGCTTGGAGCGTGTTGGTGATCTCAAACACGAGTATATATAGTAGTAGTATCGTCCTGTAAGATCTCTCACTGATGATATTAGTACAGTGAGGAGGAATAGCCGTAATCACCACGCTTGGAGCGTGTTGGTGATCTCAAACACGAGTATATAGTAGTAGTATCGTCCTGTAAGATCTCTCACTGATGATATTAGTACAGTGAGGAGGAATAGCCGTAATCACCGCGCTTGGAGCGTGTTGGTGATCTCAAACACGAGTATATAGTAGTAGTATCGTCCTGTAAGATCTCTCACTGATGATATTAGTACAGTGAGGAGGAATAGCCGTAATCACCACGCTTGGAGCGTGTTGGTGATCTTAAACACGAGGCATATTTACACAACAAACATGACCTAGGTATTGAACTAGTTACCTTAGTATAGCTCGGCAAGATCATCATGCCGCTAGACCGAAACTTGTAAATAAAACTAAAAATAAATATGTTTCGCTATATCTGTATTAATTCTCCAGTATTCTGGAGATCGCCATTACGCGTTGACAGGTCGACAGATTCCCGCGTTTTTTATTCAAACGTCAAATTAAGTGACATTTTAATTTTTTAATTGTATTTTGACATTTTATTTTTTATTGACATTTTTAATTTTAAAATTAAAAAGTATTTTTTTGTTTATTGGTAATTTTTGAAAGTGAACATTTAAAATGGATTTTTATTAAAACTTTTATGCCAAGTGGAGTGTGAATTATTAAATAATGGCTTCGAAAATGTGTACTAGACTCTCTTTGCTGGTGTTTATAGCGTTTTGTTGTTTGGAGGCCGGCGCCAAATACAATGAAAACAAAACATACGACGGAAATCATTCCGGTGAAATTAAAATGGTGCCTAAAAAATCTGAGGTAAATAATTAAATTAACTTACGTACTACTTTTTTTTATAAATAACTAGCGGTGCCCCGAGGTTTCACCCGCGTAGTTCCCGTTCCCGTAGGAATATGGGGATAAATTATGCTAAAAACCTTCCCACTGAATCACTCTATCTATTAAAACAAACCGCATCAAAATCCGTTGCGTAGTTTTAAAGATCTAAGCATACATAGGGACATAGTGATATAGGGACAGAGAAAGCGACTTTGTTTTATACTATGTAGTGAAAAGGAAATAATTGATTGTTTATTATTGTAACGAAACTACTGGACCGAATTCAAAAAATATTTCACTAAAGGAAAGCTAATTTATGAGAATTATGAGCGAGTGGCATGGGCTATATTTTATCTCCGTATTCCCACGGGAACGGGAACTATAATAAGATGGTGCACTAGTTAGCACCGTCTGTTTGTGGCATCATAGCTCCCGAACTTAGTTTTTTTTGTATTAAAGGGGACTTACGTGCGAGTGTTCTTAGACATGTTTCATGAAAATCGGTTAACCCGTTTAAAAGTTATGGGGGTTTGAAAGTAATTGTGTTGGGGGTTTTTTAAATTTTTTATTTAATGTTATTCACCCTCATATCTTAAAGCATTTATCGTAAGCTAGATTTGACCCAATAAATACTAATATTATAAAGCTGAAGTGTTTGTTTGGCTGACCGCGCTTATCTCAAGACCTACTGCTCCAAATTGAAAAGATATTTCAGTGTTAGATAGCTCATTTATCGAGGAAGACTTCACTACATAGTATAAACCAAAGTCGCTTTCTCTGTCCCTATGTATGCTTACATCTTTAAAACTACGCAACGGATTTTGATGCGGTTTGTTTTAATAGATAGAGTGATTCAGTTGAAAGGTTTTTAGCATAATTTTATCCCCATATTCCTACGGGAACGGGAACTACACGGATGAAACCGCGGAGCGCCGCTAGTTATGCTATAACATTAGGAGACGACCTATAAAAGCGGAGATAACGCGAGTTAAACTGTGGGGCGCAGCTAGTTTTAAATAAGTACAAAGTTTATTGAAAGAAAATACTTATACTTAGAGCTTATTTCACGACCTTCAAGTATAATTACTCACCAAGTAAAGTTAGTTTTGTCTCTTTCTTACTTTGTATCAAGTGACAAAGATAAAACCTGTGAGTGGCTACTCGGAACGTTACTTGAAGATGGTGAGATAGGCCCTTATTAAAATTCCCGGGAAATATTATTAAAAAATGGCGTCTTATTTCTCAACTTTGACACATCCAACTCCCGCCGAAAATGACAAGATAGAGACTATTTCTCCCTCTTTCTTTCTTCTTTGGAAAAATCCAGATACCAGAGAGAATGATGGTCGTAATACTTATTCTATGGAAAAATCTATAAAAGTTTCCATCACTTTTTGACATATACGCAAATCACAAAAGTTTGACATTTAAATTTTCAAAGATGGCCGTTAAAAATAATTTATTACTTTTATAATATTGTAATTTGGGTGAAAATTCTCGTTTTAATAATAAAAATATAAAAATAAAATCAATGTCGTGTTGGCGCGTCGTTTTACAGTGACGATAGATTTCTTGTTGAAACTGGAATTAGGCAGATTTAGACTAGATTATTACGTTTTAGAATTAACCTACTTCTAGAAAGAAAGTAGTTTCTTTTTTTTAGGTTTCCGTGTTTCTAACAAGGAACCTTTAAAAAGCGTTATGAAGTGAAACTTCTGCATGACATAATGGCGGACCGCTCCGGCTTCGCACGGGTCCAATTTTCGCGTTGATTTTCCTGTTTTTTTTAAATATGCAGCTTCTCATGACAATAACCATAGAATAAGGATCACGACCAAGATTATCTCTGGTCTCTGACAATAACAAGTAAGACTAAGTACAACAAAAAAGAATAAGCGTTGACCAGGCGTTATTGAGTTATAAAATTACAACGAAAAGTGGCATTAATTTTTTGTATAATATAGTAGATGATAATCAGTTTTCTGCTTGTACTTTTAACACGGTTAAGTGAGAAAAAATAACTAAGTACCTTCTTACTGACATTCGTTACGAGGAGTTAGAACACTCAAAATTGTAACCAAAAAATTAAAAAACCCCCAACACAATTACTTTCAAACCCCCATAACTTTTAAGCGGGTCAACCGATTTTTATCAAACATGTCTAAGAACACTCGCACGTAAGTCCCCTTTAATATAAAAAAAACTAAACTGAAATCAGTTCATCCGTTTGGGAGCTATGATGTCACAGACAGACAGATACACACACACACACAGACACGTCAAACTTATAACACCCCTCTTTTTGCGTCGGGGGTTAAAAATACACATGGAGAAAGGACTGACTGCTGAAAAACTTGTGGTTGTTTGCCTTGAAAAGTTTATTATGGTAAAATGAATATCAACATATATCATATCGCCGCAGTCGCTTCACGTACAAAACTGATATTCTACCAAATCGGTAGAAAATAGACCCCATTTAGACATAGGATAAAGGGTCGGAAGTAGAAAAAAACAATTTTTCAACACACTTGCTCATAAAGGGGCTCTTATTTGTTCAAAAACGGTTGAATAATGACACGTTTTATTCACTAGTGAGTTATAGATTGTTTTTTTAAATTGCTTTATTTTAAAAAAGTTTCGATACCAAAAAAATTGTGTCCGTACATTTTTAAAACAAACTTCAACTATGTTGCCTTACTTTTGGTAGGTCTATGGTCGATTCCATTCATTTATTCTTTCGATTTTTTTTAATAAGTATATTCTTTTAGTCTTTGGCCGATCACCATTGTTGTGTGATGCGCGCGAATAGAAAAACTGTTTATTTATTAGCGAAAAATGATATTTGATTATGAACTTCTTCGCAAAGACGTTGTATGGTACGCGCGTGTATTGATGATTACTATCCTCGGCTATCTTTAGACCCTCGCCTGACGGCTCGGGCCTCAATAGCGCCTCGGAAGTATTCACCAACTTACCTCGCTTGTACCATAAATAACTATTAATTCAACATTACGTGTGTATTTTTTTAATCGCCAGAAAAATCTTTTTTTGTGCATAAAAAACTTGTTTTTCTCATACAAAAATGCACAACGCACATAAAACGTTTTCAGTAACTTTCACTTTAAAAACGATACATTGGTATATCTTATTCATAAAATGTATAAAACTAAAGATTGATACATTTATTAAATCGTTCAATAATTCTACTATCTTTGGCTGTCCGCCAATGTAGTTATAATCGATTCTGTCGGTGCATCGAGTTATCGAAAACCATATCACGAATTGCCACTCGAGATATTTATAACTAAAGGTTATTCATACAGTTAGATTTATATTTATTGAAATTTGGAAAATGATTCACCCTAATGTATAAAGATATAAAATAAGTTTACTTGTTATATTTTAATCAATAACATAAGTTTGACGTGTCTGTGTATGTGTGTGTATCTGTCTGTCTGTGACATCATAGCTCCCGAACGGATGAACCGATTTCAATTTAGTTCTTTTGTATTAAAGGGGTTGACCCGTTTAAAAAATATGGGGGTTTGAAAGTAATTGTGTTGGGGGTTTTTTAAATTTTTAATTTAATTGTTATGATTTTATGATCCGTAATTGTATCTAGGGTATCACAAACTACGCACACACTCATTCACACTCACTCACACCGAGACAAACATTTGTGACAATAAATTAAGTACCTACTGAATATTTCTTTGTCCTACCGACCCCGTTAAGATACAAAGGTTTAGAGAAGGTTCATATCTGACGGAACATGCGTCGCGTATTATCGGTCGCGTAACGCCAGAACAGACAAATGTATAGAAAAACACTTGACCGTTCACACTCAACGCACTAACGTGTGAATTGTCTGTTCTAGCGTTACGCGTCCGATAATACGCGACGCATTTTCAGTCAGATATGAACCTTCCCTAGAACAACAAAGATCAACATTGACGCATCAAAAGCGCAATCAACGTAAATTGTGATTCACTTTATGTAAATGACGTGAGCAAACGTTACAAATTAAATTTATTATTACAATATTTCGGGAGCGGTCCAGTTTCTTGGCAAGTATCTGATTCTATCACGACGGTGTTATACTTATCTCAAGTAGGTATATGATACCAGTTCTTCAGCCAGTATGGCGTCTTAAAGCTTGTTGTCTCTAGCTTTATGAGTAAGAGACCTTATAAAAAACCGGCCAAGAACGAGTCGGAGTCGCACACTCAGGGTTCCGTACCAAAAACGACAAAAAACAACAATTTTTGTATGGGATTTGTTGTACACGCATTTGTTGTATGGGATATTGGGAGCTCCCCTTAAATATTTATTTTATTTTTACCGTTTTTACCCTTTGGGTACTGAACCCTAAAAAGGAAGGGATCTTATACTGCCACAAACATATTTTTTCCGCTGCCAGCGTCGCTGTAATCGCATCTTTTTGTTGTCAGTTTATTGAAAATGTATCCAAATGACATTAGAGTCACAATGACAATAGGAGCTTCCAATTTTGGCCGCCGGCACAGAAACGATTGTGGCTCTATATGTTAATTTTAAAGATTTACCACGTGAACTAGCTACGTCCCACGGTTTAATCTGCATTAGCTCTGCTCCTACTGTGATTTGTAGCGTGATGTTATAAGTACTTAAGTATAAACAAAGGATAAACTTTTTATCCCGTAATTCCCACGGGATCAGAAATGAAGCGGGTAAAACAGCGAGGCACGATAATATTAGTACTTCGGACTAACATGACATAACATAATCGTTCCCTCCATCATCTCATTATAGTAGCTGACCCCTAACTAAGTCCGTAACTTGTATCTAGGGTATCACCAACTACGCACGCACTCACACACACACACACCCAGACCGAGACAAAAATTTGTGGTTCACACAAATATTCACCCCGCACGGGACTCGAACCCCAACCTTAATCCTTACTTAATATGTATTATAAATGCGAAAGTAACTCTGTCTGTCTGTTACCTTTTCACGGCTAAACTACTGAACCGATTGACTTGAAATTTGGTACAGGGGCCCGGGGCTGGACATGGGCTATATTTTGTCCCGAAATTCCCACGGGATCAGGAACTATGAGGGTAAAACCGCGAGGCGCTGCTAGTTTAAGATAAATTGTTTATGAATGTGGTTCAAATAACTCAATTCGGTATTATTTGTTTACAAACTTCTTTGTGTTAAATCTCCTTTGATGTTAGAAGTGAAAACCTCTTTGAAGTTACGATTATTTTTAAAATGTTTAGGTTATCATCAAACAGACTCTATTTTAGTTATCATTTGATGAAAAATTTTGAAGATGCGTCAATATTAATGATTTACGTATGAACCTAGGATTAGCGTAAGCTTATTTACATTTTTTTCTGTGCCGGCGGCCAAAATTGTAAGCTCCTATTGTCATTGTGACTCTAATGTCATTTGGATACATTTTCAATAAACTGACAACCAAAAGATGCGATTACAGCGACGCTGGCACCGGAACAGACAAGATTGTGGCACTATACTATGCTTTATCTACCTTATTACCCACTCAGCCTACTAGCATGACTGTGCGTGATAAATGATATAGACATCATTCATCATTCTGAAACTGCATCGAACTTGAAAACACATCCGGATTATTTTTAAATCCAACAAAACAATTTTAGATAATTTTAAGTGAATTACAAAAATAACGTTTTTAATTTTAGAACGCACGTTTTTCTTTTCCCGCCTCCACTTGACAGCGATGACATGTGACATTTAAAACAAAAAAAAATGTTGCCAGCTGCTGAGTCATAATTTCTACTATTATTTATTTTTAAAAATGCAATTTATTTTTATTATATAGAAAAAAGCGTGAAAACTAATTTTTGGCTTACCTAAATTTATTTTAAACGTTTCGGACATTATAATAATGACTTCATGCTCGGGTGGATTTTAAAAGACATTTTTATAGAATGGTTGGTGATTCATAGAGTCGAACATATTATTTTATTGTTAACTAGCTACGCCCCGCGGTTTCACCCGCGTAGTTCCCGTTCCCGTAGGAATATGGGGATAAGGTGTGTGTATATGTGTGTGTATCTGCCTGTCTGTGGCATCATAGCTCCCGAACGGATGAACCGATTTCAATTTAGTTTTTTTTTTGTAGCGAGTGTTCTTAGACATGTTTGATGAAAATTAGTTGACCCGTTTAAAAGTTATGGGGGTTTGAAAGTACTGGTGTTGGGGGTTTTTTTTTAATTTTTAATTTATATTTTAATTTTTTGTTGCAGGCGGGCGACGGACCAGCGATAATGTTTGCAGATGACTTCAAGCAGACACTGGAAAAGTATTTGTTCGGAATGTGTCCACCGACTATTAAGGTAAGTAATTGTTAAGCATTTTTTAGAAAATAAAGAAAAAATTAAGTGAATGAGTGTGTGCGAGATACAAGTCACGAAGTTAGTTAGGGGTCAGTTACTATAATGAGATGATGGCAGTCCCGGATTAACCCTTAATCAAATTAAGCAATTGCCTAGGGCACCACGTCTGGGGGGCACCAGAAAACACCAGAAAGGGCATCAGAAAATTTCTTAGTTGACATAAGGATAGGGGCCCCCAGGGCCGTAGCTATGCTTGAAATGAGAAATGGTAATGCAAAGTGTTAGCTGACCTTTTTTTTTTCGTCCTCAATTTCCAGCCCTGGGGGCCCAAAGTCGTGGATTGCTTAGGGCATGATGAAGCCTTAATCTGTCACTGGATGATGGAGTGAATGATTATGTTATGTTATTATGGAAATTTTCATAAATATCTTCAGATCTCTTTTACCAGTTTTATAAAACCAATGTATTTTGGAACAAAATGTAAGTATTGGTAACAGAAATCGTCACCCATACATGGTAGATGTTCTCGCTCGCACGAAGCGTTTCGCGTCCACATTCATCATGCGAACAGCGAAAGTGTGGGTCTCCCTGCCAGTTTCTCTGTGTCTATTTGAGCCACGAGTGAGTCGATACCTTAAGCTCGGTACTCCATATCTAGCTGTGCCCCGCGGTTTTACCCGCGTGGATTCTTATCCCGTGGGAATTTTGGGATAAAAAGTATTCTATGTGTTATTCCTGTTATAAGGAACATCTGTACCAAATTTCATTAAAATCCATTCAGTAGTTTTTGCGTGAAAGAGGAACAAACATCCACACATCTAAACATCCACACTCACAAACATTCGGCTTTATAATATTAGTAGGATAGATTGCATCATAGTTCATCAAATACACCTAATGTATTTGCTTTTGTGGCAGGTAAATAACTTTTTTGGAAAATAACGGTAACATTTTCCCCGTGTGGTGTTATATTATAAGTGACGTACGTCATTAACTCATTACAGAACTTTCCAGAAATCACGTCTGAGGCAACTAATTAACTAAACATTTGGCTATTGTTTACCAAAACCCAAGAATAGACACATTACCTGCGCGAGACCGATTGTAAACAATACATTGTTTTCATCGAATCCACGTCAAGTTTATAATCGAAAATAGTATTTATGAAATTTTGTTTTATATGTAACGTTAGAAGCGAAAATTGATTAATTTATTTTTCAACACACTTGCTCATAAAGGGGCTCTTATTTGTGCAAAAACAGTTGAATAATGACACGTTTTATTCACTAGTGAGTTATAGATTGTTTTTTTAAATTACTTTCATTTTAATAAAGTTTCGATACCAAAAAAATAGTGTCCATACATTTTAAAAACAAACTTCAACTATGTTTCCTTACTTTTGGTAGGTCTATGGTCGATTCCATTCATTCATTCATTCGATATTTTTTTTAATAAGTATATTCTTTTAGTCTTTGGCCGATCACCATTGTTGTGTTTGATGCGCGCGAATAGAAAAACTGTTTATTTATTAGCGAAAAATGATAATTTCTTCGCAAATGTGTTGAAAAACGTTGTATGGTACACGCGTGTATTGATGATTACTATCCTCGGCTATCTTCCGATCCTCGCCTGACGGCTCGGGCCTCAATAGCGCCTCGGAAGTAATCACCAACTTACCTCGCTTGTACCATAAATAACTATTTCAACTTTTTTGTCCTATAAGTACTTACTCATCCTTAGGGAAGGTTCATATCTGACGGAACATGCGTCGCGTATTATCGGTAGCGTAACGCCAGAACAGACGAATGTATAGAAAAACACTCCGTTCACACTCAACCGATTATACCAAAGGATTATACGTTAGTGCGTTGAGAAGTGTTTTTGCCCGACCCGTCAGGCGAGGGTCTGAAGATAGCCGAGGATAGTAATCATCAATACACGCGTGTACCATACAACGTTTTTCAACACATTTGCGAAGAAATTATCATTTTTCGCTAATAAATAAACAGTTTTTCTATTCGCGCGCATCCAACACAACAATGGTGATCTGCCAAAGACTAAAATGAATGAATGAATGGAATCGACCATAGACCTACCAAAAGTAAGGAAACATAGTTGAAGTTTGTTTTTAAAATGTATGGACACAATTTTTTTTCGAAACTTTTTTAAAACTAAAGAATTTAAAAAAAAACTATGACTCACTTGTGAATCAAGCGTATCATTATTCAACTGTTTTTGCACAAATAAGAGCCCCTTTATGAGCAAGTGTGTTGAAAATGGATTTTTTTTAATAAGTATATTCTTTTAATCTATGGCCGATCACCATTGTTGTGTTGGATGCGCGCGATTAAAAAACTGTTTATTTATTAGCGAAAAATTATATTTTATTATTAATTTCTTCGCAAGTGTGTTGAAAAACGTTGTATGGCACACGCGTGTATTGATGATTACTATCCTCGGCTATCTTCAGACCCTCGCCTGACGGCTCGGGCCTCAATAGCACCTTGGAAGTAATCACCAACTTACCTCGCTTGTGCCATAAATAACTATTATTATTAATTTCTTCGCAAGTGTGTTGAAAAACGTTGTATGGCACACGCGTGTATTGATGATTACTATCCTCGGCTATCTTCAGACCCTCGCCTAGAGGCTCGGGTCTCAATAGCGCCTCGGAAGTACTCACCAACTTACCTCGCTTGTACCATAAATAACTATTATTTTATACACACATCAAAAGTGTCTAGGGATCAAGCATTTTTATGCGGATTTCTTGAGATTGAGATGTGGCTTTGTAATAAATTTATGATTTTATAAATTTATATGGATGCTTTTTGGTGCATTTCATAATTTGAATCAGGAACTGTGAATCAAATTCGAGTAAAAGATGAAAATCAGCTGTCAATATTTTCCCTATAAAAACATACAACGCATTGAAGACATTATTAGTGCTACTGTTTCCCTACTACTGATTAAAACCAACGTTATTATGGAGCGGCGACGTCATTTAAGCAGGGAAGAAATGCTCAGAGCCGTGGGAATGATAGAAGCTGGTTCCCGGCAACGTACTGTGGCTTTAGCTCTGAATACAAGTCAGAGTGTTATCAGTCGACTTTGGACACGTTACCGAAGCACTGGTACCGTGGCTGAGCGCCATGGAGGACGGTATCGCTGCACCACACGGAGACAAGACCGATACATTCAAATCTTAACTCGAAGAGCTCCAACAATAACCGCCATGATGTTAGCCGTGCGGCTTCATCACTCTTCAGGGAACTTAATTAGCGACCAAACAGTCAGAAACCGCTTGCATGAAGTGAACCTTCATTCCCGAAGACCGCTACGGGTACCACCTATAGCAATGCACAATCGTAGGATTCGATATCAATGGGCTCTTGAACACAGAAATTGGGCAGAAGAACAATGGCGTTTCGTGTGCTTTTCTGATGAGTCTCGTTTTGGTATGAGACCGGATACAAGACGTATACGACACTGGAGAACCCCTGGACGCCAACAGCGATTAAAATCCTGCCAGGAAGTCCATCCTTATAGTGGTGGAACCATCATGGTATGGGCGGGTATTTGGATCGGCGGAAGAACTGAGTTGATTTGGATCAGAGGCAACCTCAACGCTCAAATTTATGCTGAGACGATTGTATCAGACGTCATCGTTCCTCTACAAGTGCAAATCGGTCCCTTATTTCAGTTAATGCATGATAATGCACGACCGCACACCGCAAGAGTTGTAAGACAGACTCTCGCCGCAGCTAACATCAATGTCCTGCCCTGGCCTGCTCAGTCGCCAGACTTGAACCCGATTGAGCATGCATGGGATATGCTACAGAGAAGAGCTCTGCCGAATATGGAGGGTATCCAGTCGCAAGAAGACCTTTTTTTGTTGTTGCAACGAACATGGGCGGCCATTCCACAGCGTGATTTGGATGAACTCATTTTGAGTATGCCAAACCGATGTTCTTGTGTTGTTAGTGTTCGCGGTAGAAACACGGATTATTAATTGTTTAAGTTACCCAATAAAATTTTAAAGAAAACTGTTATTTCAGTCTTTTTTTCGAACTTTAATGTTAGTGGTTCAAATGTCAAAAATCCCTTTATTAGGAAAATGGCAAATTTCTTTATTAATGCAAAGGTGACTTGGTTTATCGTTACTGTGACAAACGAAAACACTTTATTTGATGAATCCTTAAAGAAAATTTTAATTAATATCAATCAGGAGAAAAGTTATTGCAAAAATATATGTTGATCCCTAGACACTTTTGATGTGTGTATTTAGTATTTGTTGTTATAGCGGCAATAGATATACATCATCTGTGAATCAACAACAGCCGTATGGACGGACGGCTAGCGAAGTCTCAGTAATAGGGTCCCGTTTTACCCTTTAGGTCCGGAACTCTAAAAATAGTTTGCGCTTAGCATCATCAATATATTTTTTGTTTTCTGTACAGACCATCCCACGTAAAATTTACCTCCACACATCCCATTAACGAGTACAAATTATGTTTTATGACCGAATGGACTACATCGAATTTTATCGATTAAATTTTTTAGACAAAATGTTTACGCTTTGCGGTTATTTTTACATTTTAATGGCAACATTAACGATGATTAATTCGACGTGTTTTTCAAACATGAGGTTTGCGTTGGATTTAACTGATAGTCGAAAATAGATTTATGATTTAAATTTTTAGACACAATGTAGGTTTTTTTATTTCATTTGGTTAATAATCCTTTATGTTATTTCTTTAAGACTACTTATACCCTTTTATTTAACTAACTTACATAATTTTTTGGTGAATTTCTGACACGGCTGGACCGAACTTCACGGGAATTTTATTCGTTGATAGCTTACTATTTGGTAGAATAAACCGGCCGCACACCGAAGTTTAAATGTTTCCAAGGAACAATTATTGCCCCCATACATTTACCTGTAGAGCGTCGGTGGCGCAGGGGTTAAGGACGTTGACTTCCGATCGGAAGGTGCCTGGTTCGAACCCCACCAGTCCCGCCACGTACCAATGTGTTTTCAATTTTCGAGTTCATAATACGTTAATTTCGACGCTCTTACGGTGAAGGAAAACATCGTGAGGAAACCTGCACACACCTGGGAAGAAATTTTAAGGTTGTGTGTGAAGTCGACCAACCCGCTCTTGGCCAACGTGGTTGACTAAGGCCTAATCATAATCACCCTAATTCAGGATAGGCTCGAGCCCCTCGGTGGGGAAATTATAAGAGCTGATGATGATACATTTACTTACCTTCATGTGTCGCATACCGAAGAGACATTTGCTTCTCGACAAATGTATGGAGCAAATTGTGGCTTGGACACATTTGCTACCTCGAAACATTTGTTGCTTCGTTGTGCGGCCGGGTTAAAGGGTAATACATCAGTGGCCTTTACATCTGTAACAGACGATTTAAGCAATGTGTGGTCATCAAGGGTCATCAAGGGGTGAAAAAAGGCTACTTTTTATCCCGAAATTTATTCGATTTTTAGGTTGACCCGCAGCGCACAGTTATTCCTAATACTTATTTTTTAAGCTAACGTCTACTAGTCCCTAAAATTTAGGTAATTACGTTAAAATGAATGTTACTTTATTGTACTGGTTTGTTAACGTAATATTACAGTCTCGTTGGTTGCAGATGGGGATCGGTAAGGGGAAGAACTTCACCTCCGCGTGTGACCTGGACGCAGAACAACAGGACCTGGCTGGAAGGCGAGTATAATATTAGTTTATCAAAAGACCATTATGTGACACTAGATTAATGTTTGGGATAAGGGACTAAGCACACTTATTCAGCTCTATTCAGCGTTTGTTCATACAATAAGTCTGCTTAGTCCCTAAGCCACTGAGCCAGTGCAAATAAGATTGTTCACACACTTCAAGCGTGGTGTTTGGGGCTATTTTATACCGGGATATAATCAGATTAAGATATGTCTTATATAACGATATTGTTCTTATTCCACTCGTACACAAACTTATATATTTGTCCTGATGATTATCTAATTTTGGGTAAACGTCCATTAAACATTTACTTATTTTAAGCACAATGACTTTATTAGTTACAAGGTTAGTTGATTTGGTAGCAATGTAAACTATTAGTTCTCTCAATAAAGGGCTGATTTTTCTATCGCCAGATAACTGTTTTCGAGAAATAATATTGACGTTTGGCAGTTTTTGTATGAAACAACTGTCAAAATTTCGAAATTATTCCTCGAATAAAGTTATCTGGCGATGGAAAAATCAGCTCTAAGTCAAAATGGAAATAAATATTTCTGTATTTTTTTCTAGACTGGCAACACTAGCTCTCCGCGCGCACACTGCGTCACGCGTAGATTGCGCGCGGTTCGGCGTAGCACTCGCCAATACCCTCGGCGAACTCGCCCGAACAGCGGCCAGCAGACAAGTAACTAATGGTACGATTGAATTTCCATTTAGGTCCTGTTTTTCTTTTTGTGTTTCACCAGTAACTAATAAAGTATCGGATAGCTACTCACAAGTTTTGTCTTTGTCACTTGACATAAAGTAAGAAAGAGACAAAACTCAGTCTACTCGGAAATTTACTTGAAGATCGTGACCCTTAGGGCCTATTTCACGATCTTCAAGTAAAGCTCCGAGTACCTACTCACAAGTATTGTCTTTCCCCCCTTTTCTGACTGACCCCTTCTTCTTAGCATGTCGGCTCAGTGGCTTTGACTCCTAACTACCAGGCATTTTTGATTCAGTTCAATTTTTGCCGATGCTGCAGATGATCTTTTTTTCTTTCGCCATTTCTGATGCCTCCTAGATAGATAGTAACGTAGAATTTATCTGCTATATCTGCCGCCCTTTGCCGCCCCTATTTTTGCCATTATAAGCCTTTGCAAACTACGGACACACATATTCATACACACAGACCGAGATTAACATTAGTATCTTCATTAATATAATTTGTTTTTTCCAGCCGCTGCAGCATCATCAGCTGCGACTGATGCTAAAAAGCGGAAACTGTCCAAAAGTCAGAAATTGAAGATTCAAGCGAAACAGCGCACTGCGCTCGCTGTTAAGAAGAAAGCTGCAGCGCTTGCGGCCGCTGCTGCCGCTAAAATGCAATCATCTTAAAAAAAACATTTAGACTATGGCCGATCGCCATTGTTACAAATTTAACTATGTTCATGAAGTTGTAGGTAAAAATGGAGGCCACACTTCGAATACCTACTTAAAGCATAACCTATGTATCACTATCGCGCGCTCTGTGAGCAGGCTCTCTCTTTCTAACTAAGGTAACATCTAGAAAGAGAGAGTCCACGCTAAAAAGAGAGATTGGCCCACAGAGACGTAGGTATTTGCCTCAAGCTGTTGTTCTAAGTGTGGGCTCCATTTTTACCTACAACTTCATGACTACGTTGCCTTACTTTTGGTATGTCTATGGTCGATTCCATTCATTCATTCATTCGTCCATTTTTTTTAAGTATATTCTTTTGTGCTATGGCCGACCGCCAATGTTGTGTTGGATGCGCGCGAATAGAAACTGTTTATTAATTTGCGAAAAAAATTGTTTTATTATTTTCTTCGCAAGTGTGTTGAAAAACGTTGTATGGTACACGCGTGTACTGATGATTACTATCCTCGGCTATCTTCAGAAGCAGAGTGGTCATGTCGAACTGCCAACCGTAGGGTTGCGGGTTCGATACCCGCGCGGGGCGAATATTTGTGTCGTCAGTTAATGAGATGATGTAGTAAATTAATGATTATGGTTATTGTAAATCCTACTTCCTACTAATATTATAAAGCCGAATGTTTGTGAGTGTAGATGTTTGGATGTGTGGATGTTTGTTCCTCTTTCACGCAAAAACTACTTAATGGATTTTAATGAAATTTGGTACAGATGTTCCTCATACCTAGGAATAACACTTTTTATAAAAAATATCTAATTACTAAATCGATTTAAGTGAAATTTTTGATCTGTGTGATGTGATTTTTAGGGTTCTGTACCCAAAGGGCAAAAACGGGACCCTATTACTGAGACTTCGCTGTCCGTCCGTCTGTCACCAGGCTGTATCTCAAGAACGGACAGACTGACAGGCTAGACAGTTGAAATTTTCACAGATGATGTACACACATCAAAAGTGTCTAGGGATCAACATATATTTTTGCAATAACTTTTCTCCTGATTGATATTAATTAAAATTTTCTTTAAGGATTCATCAAATAAAGTGTTTTCGTTTGTCACAGTAACGATAAACCAAGTCACCTTTGCATTAATAAAGAAATTTGCCATTTTCCTAATAAAGGGATTTTTGACATTTGAACCACTAACATTAAAGTTCGAAAAAAAGACTGAAATAACAGTTTTCTTTAAAATTTTATTGGGTAACTTAAACAATTAATAATCCGTGTTTCTACCGCGAACACTAACAACACAAGAACATCGGTTTGGCATACTCAAAATGAGTTCATCCAAATCACGCTGTGGAATGGCCGCCCATGTTCGTTGCAACAACAAAAAAAGGTCTTCTTGCGACTGGATACCCTCCATATTCGGCAGAGCTCTTCTCTGTAGCATATCCCATGCATGCTCAATCGGGTTCAAGTCTGGCGACTGAGCAGGCCAGGGCAGGACATTGATGTTAGCTGCGGCGAGAGTCTGTCTTACAACTCTTGCGGTGTGCGGTCGTGCATTATCATGCATTAACTGAAATAAGGGACCGATTTGCACTTGTAGAGGAACGATGACGTCTGATACAATCGTCTCAGCATAAATTTGAGCGTTGAGGTTGCCTCTGATCCAAATCAACTCAGTTCTTCCGCCGATCCAAATACCCGCCCATACCATGATGGTTCCACCACTATAAGGATGGACTTCCTGGCAGGATTTTAATCGCTGTTGGCGTCCAGGGGTTCTCCAGTGTCGTATACGTCTTGTATCCGGTCTCATACCAAAACGAGACTCATCAGAAAAGCACACGAAACGCCATTGTTCTTCTGCCCAATTTCTGTGTTCAAGAGCCCATTGATATCGAATCCTACGATTGTGCATTGCTATAGGTGGTACCCGTAGCGGTCTTCGGGAATGAAGGTTCACTTCATGCAAGCGGTTTCTGACTGTTTGGTCGCTAATTAAGTTCCCTGAAGAGTGATGAAGCCGCACGGCTAACATCATGGCGGTTATTGTTGGAGCTCTTCGAGTTAAGATTTGAATGTATCGGTCTTGTCTCCGTGTGGTGCAGCGATACCGTCCTCCATGGCGCTCAGCCACGGTACCAGTGCTTCGGTAACGTGTCCAAAGTCGACTGATAACACTCTGACTTGTATTCAGAGCTAAAGCCACAGTACGTTGCCGGGAACCAGCTTCTATCATTCCCACGGCTCTGAGCATTTCTTCCCTGCTTAAATGACGTCGCCGCTCCATAATAACGTTGGTTTTAATCAGTAGTAGGGAAACAGTAGCACTAATAATGTCTTCAATGCGTTGTATGTTTTTATAGGGAAAATATTGACAGCTGATTTTCATCTTTTACTCGAATTTGATTCACAGTTCCTGATTCAAATTATGAAATGCACCAAAAAGGATCCATATAAATTTATAAAATCATAAATTTATTACAAAGCCACATCTCAATCTCAAGAAATCCGCATAAAAATGCTTGATCCCTAGATACTTTTGATGTGTGTATTTCTATTGCCGTTATAACAACAAATACTAAAATTCGGACGGACTGCCATCCGTAAGGTTGCTTCGATTCCCGTGCGGGGTGAATATTTGTGTGAACCACAAATGTTTATCTAGGTCTGGGTGTGTGAATGTGTATGTGCATAGTTTCTGATACCCTAGATACAAGTTACGAACTTAGTTAGGGGTCAGTTACTGTGAGATGATGGAGGGAATGATTATTATTAATATATTTTAAGATAATAATTACTTTTAAGTACATAATATAGTTATATAAGACTTCTAATAATTGCATTTGTATACCTAACTTTGTTTTTATTTTATTTTATTTAAAAACTTTTGTTAATTTTACCATAGACGCTAATAATAAAAAAATATGGTAAAATTTTACAATAAGCACTTACAAAAACGATTAATAAAGTTCAGTTGTAATTCACAGAGAATATCGTACGTTAACCTGTAGCTATCTATCTCTGTCGCACCTACGTAAATTATAATGTGTCCCGCTCGCACGGATGCAAAGGCGAGTGGGACGCATTATAATTTATCTGTGAATTACGGAGTTTAGTAATTTTATGTACTTACATTATAATTAAATCTAGTCATAATTGTACTTTCTTAACATTTCTAAGTAAATAATGTTTTATTATAACCGTTATTGTTATAACTGTGTACATGCGAATTTTTATTTTTGTAATAAAGATTTACGAAACATGTGTTTATTTATTTCATAATATAATTTTCTAAGGTTTAAATAAATTGTGTCAATACATATTACCAAAATAGTAGATATTTATTAGATATGGCAACATCTGTTTGGCTAAAATCATGTAGTTATAGGTAAAAATGGAGTCCACACTTCGAATACCTACTTGAAGCATAACCTATGTATCACTATCGCGCTCTCTGTGGGCAGGCTCTCTCTTTCTAAGGTAACCCCTAGAAAGAGAGTCTGCAAAGTCCACACAAAAAAGAGAGATCGGCCCACAGAGACGTAGGTATTTGACTCAAGCTGTTGTTCCAAGTGTGGCCTCCATTTTTACCTACAACTTCATGGTTATGGTTAATGAACCCGCTGTGTCTAGGGTAAAAAATAAAACCAAAACAATTAAAATACTTCAATTTATTTACAAAAGTTGGTATACAAAAATCATGTCACTTACACAATTCATTCCTAATTATTTTATAATACTTTTCACTAAATCTAACATTATATTGGAGTATTATAACGAGTCTTATTGTTTGTTATATGAGGGTAGTTTGTCATACTAGTTATGGCTTATACTTATCAATAATTAGGTTAAAGCCGAATTTAAAATCGTTACTAAGCGAAAATTCAGGGTAGGCTCGAGCCCCTCAGTGGGGACATATATGAGCTGATGATGATGATGATGTCTAAGAGAAAACCATTTTTTTCCTTGATTCCCATCGGCCACCCCCTGATCCGGCACCTGGGGTGGTCGATGGCACATTTTTAGTCCCAACGACCCCCCTTCAAAGTCGTCAGTCGACAGTCACTTTTAATTATTATTATAACTAGCTGTGCCCCGCGGTTTCCCACGCGTAGTTCCCGCTCCCGTTCCCGTGGGAACTCCTGAATTTTCTTTGCTATAAACCTCACGGAGCCCCAGACCTTTCCAACGAATGCAAGACCGTGGAAATCAGTTCGTGCGTTCTGGAGTTATAGCGTCAGGAAGGAAAACCCGACTTATTTTTATATAGTAGATATAATAATGTAAGTATACGAAACGCGGAATAACCCCTTGTGTATTACGACTTCGAAGGGAGAGGGTCGATGGCACTGTATTAGTGCCAACGACCACCCCGAGTGGCGGATCAGGGGTGGCCGATGGGAATAAACCGTTTTTTTATATTATTACATAATATTATATGAAGGTTCGTCTAAGTTATGTAACAAACAATGTTATAAAACATAGTTACTTAATAATGTCGACATGGTATATAAAATCCTTACTAATATTATAAATAAATAAATAAATAAATAAATAAATAATCTTTATTTCAGACACATTGATCCATAATTTTCTTACACTACACACATAAATTAGGTATTAATTAAGCACATTATAAGTTATATTAACATTCGACTAAAGGCATTTTATAATTCATTTAAAACAAAACATTATAATAAAAAAAATACAAATACAATCATTAATTTCAGGATGCTAATTGCACCCATCGTCTATACATAACAGTCTGAATCATTCTGTCAGACAGACTTATGATAATACTGTTATTACACTTACCAATTCTGAGCATAAACTTGGCTATGCGGTGTCTTTGAATAGCGTTAAAGGAGTCGACTCGCGCCTCGGTGAACATACCTGAGGCGCTACAATATCTATCTAATCCCATCAACTGCCTAAATATATTATTGTAAGCAACACGTATTCCGCTGTGCGCTCTTTTTGTGTAATCAGTCCATAATTGGCAAGTATAGAATGTCTGACAGAATGATTTAAAAAGCATCAGTTTGACATCACGTGAGGATTTACCAAATTTTCTTATTATCATATTTCCTACGATATATAATGCCCTACGTTGCCGCTCAATATCCTCATCATCTTTTAAATTTGAGGTTACGATGTGACCGAGATACTTGAACTTTTCTACTATTTTTACAGGCTGACCATTGAGAAGAACCACTGGCATAAAATCGGGACCCCTCGTAGATTTAAAGATTAAAAGCTCAGTTTTTCTAACATTATATGTCAGATCGTGTTGTTTTGCATAACTTTCACAGATGTTTATTAGTTTTCTCAATCCCTTAACCGAGGGACTAAGCAGCACCATATCGTCCGCGTAGCTCAGATTATTGATATAACGACCTTCAAATCTGAGCCCCACGGGTGTGCCGCTCAGCTCCACGATCAGATCATTGATGTATGTATTAAAGAGGGTCGGTGAGGTAACTCCCCCTTGTCTTACGCCGCAGGACATTTTAAAACTATCAGACTGCTCATGTCCCCATCTAATGCTATTGGTCTGGTGTCGATACCAATATCTGAACAAACCAACAACATCAGGAGAGACCCGAGAGTCATTTAGCTTTTCCCATAACACTTCATGGTTAATAGTGTCAAATGCTCGACTTAGGTCCAAGAAACATGCATATACACTGGTTTTACCAGCCTTGTAATGATTTACAACCTGCTTTAAGGAAAAAATAGCAGAGTCAGTCGAGACTTGAGACCTAAAACCGAACTGAGCATCATCAATTTTCAACGTTGGTTCAATGATATTCTGTAGAATCCTATCAAGTATCCTAGCCACAATCGTGGCGAGAGATATAGGCCTATAGTTAGCCACGCTCGAGATGTCTCCAGTTTTATTTTTCACTATTGGTACAACCAAAGTGCGAATCATATTTTCTGGCAAATAGCAATGTCTGATGCATAAGTTATAAAATTGAGCTAAAACACTGCCAATATGCTCTCCGGCAAACAGCAGATGCTCAATGCTGAGCCCATCGTGTCCCGGAGATTTACCGCGTTTCATATACTTAAGTATTTTATTAACATCATTAGGTGATACCGTTAAAGAAGGAAAAATTGGGTCACGGTATAAAGGCTTACAATTTTTAATTAATGTGTTATTAGGAATACCGTTATCATTATTAAAATGTGTCATAAATAAATTTGCAATGCCTTTCATGTTCTGTTCTCCCTCAATGTTACTTGACAAACTAATATTATGATTTAATTTATTCGTTTCTTTCCAAAATTGAACAAAGTTGCCTGAAGAATGGTGTCGAGCTAATATATCCATTTTTATTTTTTGTTGATTGTTTTGTACATACTTAACTGCATTCTTAAATTTTTTGCGTGAAGACGACATAGCTTCATAATGAAATCCCGAGCGTGGCCTACCATACACCATCCAGTTATAAAAAGCCTCCCTAGCTTGTACATGTAACTCCCTCACATGATAGTTCCAACCAATTAACGTCTTTTTACATTTATTTTTGTTAATATTGGAACTCTGAACGGCAGATAATTGCAATATATTTACAATAATGTTATATAATTTATCAATTTCTAATAAATGATTATTATTACTGCATTTATTATCACAACATTGCAATTCATTAAAATGAAAATTACTTATAAGGTTTGAAAATTTATTAGTACATAGGTTACAATACAAATCATTTTGAGTCTGATCTCTCACCCCCCATAAATGTGTATGTTTTTGTGTTTCCAAAGACATAAATAATTTGGGTCGGATCATATCAAGATTACACTTTACAATTAACGGTAAATGATCGGACGTAAATGAGTCATATTTAACATAAATATCGGATACAAGCACAGACGCGGCCTCAGTCACAATGCAATGGTCTAACCATCGGCACGAACCGTGTGCGTCACTAACAAAGGTATATGTATTACTATCTAACTTCTCCAAGTCTAAACAATGTAAAGTTTGCTCACCGCAATAGTCCATCAGCTCTCGACCGAAAAGAGTACCCGGATGTGCGTTGAAGTCACCCAGTATCAACACACACTCAGTCTCAGCACTATCGATTAAGGTACTTACGCACGCAAGACACTGAGTAAATTCCGGTAAATTGTCGTCACAATTAGTCGGCATGTAGACATTGAGTATAAGAAAGCTACGATCGCTTTGCACAAACCGCACTGCCATTACACGATTACTATCACAATGCACTATTTCAGTTCGAGTAAACAAACCAGTCCGCCACATAAGTGCCAACCCGCCGTAGGGCCGACCACGTAACACACTCGTAGAAGTATCCACCGACGACTTTGCACAGCAGCTAAACTTGTTGTCAATCTTGTTTACATAGCCCACGTCGTGCGGCATAAGCCAGGTTTCCTGTAGGGCTATGACGTCGTAGTTCATACAAAAATCTCTTACGTGCTGAACGGATCGTTTGATGTTTTTGCAGTTAAAGGAAACCAGAGTCATGTTGTTATTATTATGGTTAGCTTGTACAGACATATTTATTTTTGTATTTTATTATTTGCGGATATTATGTCATTTCTTTTAGACCACTTTTGACGATATTTACGAAAAACCAAGTTTTCGGGCCAGAAGTCTTTTTGCAAAAACTTATTTATATTAACTGCAGGTATAGTTATTTTAAAAGAATTAAAGTTTGTTTCTCGATTTTGGCTCAACAATTCTACTGCGTAACATTCTTCATTCATTTGTGTTTGTATATATTCTTTGACATCATTTTCATTTATATGTTTTTTTGTGCGTGATAAATATATATATGCGTATGAATCAGCAGCTTGCAATTTACTTGTATTTTGCAAGGTACCGCGTTCATTTTTATATCTGTAAGCCGACTTTTTCTTAGCAACCAACGTAAATCCTTCATTATCTTTGTTATCAATAATACCGCTCGGTGTCGAGTCCAAAATATCTCTGTATGAGGTTCTATAAGGCCGGTCACTATTCGGCTGTTGCTGAGATTCGGACGTGTAGCCGCTAGCCTGAGGTGTCATAGTGTGGGCGGTCCGCAGCGGGAACGAGAGAGGAGCCGGTTGTTTACGTGTATTCCCGCGCGCGGCGCGTCGGCTCATATCTCCATGTTCCGAGCCCGTTTGAATCGATCCGTTAGTGTTAATCTCTCCGCTACCCTCATTTCCATTTGTAATAATTTTATTCTGAATATTTCGATTATTTTCATAGAAACTGCTTGAACTAATGGTTAATTTGTCTTGTAAGTTATTTTTCTGTATATCACAAGTTGTACCTCGTGAGTCTCGAAACTCCAAAGTAATTTTTTTTAACTGTTCAATTTCGTTTCGTAAGGCATCTAATTCTGATATTGGGGTCGTTCCGACTTCTTGAGTTGGTTTCATTTTTATTGATGCTACTTCATTTTTTAATAGCGTAAGTTCTTTCAGGAACGATGTTACATCGACATAATCAAACGAAACAGCAGGTAGTTTGTTAATATTCTGAGCCACAAATATCGGTAGGCCGTCGGGTTCAAATTCTTTTATAAGTTTAATTATGTCTTGAACACTCTTCTGTTCACTTCCGTCTTTTCTTCTCATTAACTTTTTGGTTGGCGCTAATAGTTTATATGCTATTGATCTTGCATTCTCAATTTCATCAACTGTATAAGCACTAAGGCATATCTGTATAATTCCCGTTTCCGGCAAGGTATCCACCTTGTTCGTAATGAAAGCTAGTAATTCGTTGATAATCACTTTACACTCTTTACATTGTGAACCACAAAACACTTCGGTGGTAGGTGACCGTGACATGGTTATCGCGAATGTAATTATAAATGGAAACTAACTCTGTTACCTTTTCACGGCTAAACTACTGAACCGATTGACTTGAAATTTGGTACAGGGGTAGCTTATGGTCCGGGAAAGGACATAGGCTATATGTTATCCCGAAATCCCCACGGGATCGGGATCTATGCGGGTAAAACCGTGAGGCTTTGTTACATAATTTAGACTTATCTTTAATAAAGCGTAATGAATTTTTAAAATATTTAATGTAACATTAAAATTTAATCGAAATTATAGTACTTATAGATCAGTAGATATGCAAAACTGAATAGATACAAAGCAAATTTGCATTTAAAAGCCTCGATAGTCTTAAATGTAAATAGATCGCGCGTCCACGGCAAGAAAATTGTCTTGTCAGCCCCCCTACCATGACTGTGCGTGATAAAATATATCGACTTCACGATATAATATCGATTTCGCGAGCATGACCAAATGAATAACGACGAGCTACCATATGACAAAATTAAATATGGCGGCTATATTTATTATATTTTGACAGTTGGATGTCGATAAATAGCTATATCGATTTCGCAAGCATGACCAAATGTCATAAAATTTACCACGTGTTAAAATTAAATATGGCGGGTATTTTTATCATATTTTGACAGTTGGATGTCGATAAATCGGTAAATCTATCGCGTTTTCGAAGTCATGCTAGCCCGGCTGATGAGATAAGATAAATCATGTAAGTATATGAGAAGAATTTTATCGAGTCTACGTAAGAATTTCTTGTCTGTTTCAGACAAAAATATCTAATATTTGACATGAATATTTTTATCGTATCCGAATCGGACAAGACAAATTTCTTGCAGCTTTTAATAGAACACATTGTATGACTGAAACCATATTATTGTATCTTATAGGATAACTTAGATTTATTTTTGTTGAATTTAAGTAAATATTTCACTTAAAATGAAAAATATTTAAATTAGTTGCAGTTTTGTAAGCGTAGAGTTAATTAATTAGGTCAAATACTGATTATATTTACGACTTAGGGCCTATTTCACGATCTTCAAGTAACGTTCCGAGTAGCTACTCACAAGTTTTGTCTTTGTCACTTGATGTAAAGTAAGAAAGAGACAAAACTTACTTTACTTGGCTAAACTGATAATTACAATGGCTGAATGATTTAAAAGATCAGCCAGAATTAAATTATGATTTAAAAGATCAGTTTGAATTTAATTATGATTTAAAATATTTTGTAATTATTATTCAAGACATACTCAAACTGTTAATTACTGATTACAATTTCAGCTACATTTGAAACTAACAACTTGAATTGTCACTTAAGCGTAAAGTGTCACAACCTTGTCTGTGCCGGCCATTGACATATAACATGGACGGGGCATACCTACGAAAAAAACGTGTATACCTATACTTTACTGAGAGCAAAAAATGGCGGCTAATAGTGCAGTCCCTATCGATATGTCTGAAAAATAACATCGATAATAGATTGTAAGTATGTTTTCTTACTTTGATTAATTTTAAGTTTTATAAATAGGTCTTACTGTAAACGAACATATAGATAGTTTGTAAAATATAGCTTGATCATTGTGACATACAGGGTGGCCCAAATAGAACGCTCAGTAAGGGGAAGTATAAAACTATAAGAGATACAAATATTTGTTTTTAGGAACCATGTCATCGATTTTAGTAAAAAAAGTACATTCATAGATTTAGAAAAAAAAACTATTACTCTCTTTGAGAATCGAACCCGGAAATTTTGAAAAATTTAATGTTCATTATTTTAAACTAGAAATGGATTGTGTACATCTTTAGCAGTAAGTAAATGTTACTAAGAAACATAATATCTAAATTCATTAAAATGCATTGTTTTTAAATGAAATAGTTTGGTACAAAACTCGCCAAGACATCATTGAAGTTCCTTCCCAGTTAATATCCCATTTCAACACAAATTCACCATTTCAAGATACAAAATGCAATATTTTGTATATACGGCCGTTCGTTCTACTTACAAATAATTAAAAATATTTTTTTCAAAACTTCCGGGTTCGATTCCTTTAGTGAGTTATAGTATTTTTCTAAATCTTTGAATGCAATTTTTATTTTAACTAAAATCGATGACATGGTTCCTAAGAACAAATCTTTGTATCTCTTATAGTTTTATACTTCCCCCCACTGACCGTTTTATTTGGGCCACCCTATATATCAAACTTTTATTCTTCATACTCTAGTTGCCGGGATATAAAAATGTCGATAGAAATTATCGACGTTTCGTACTATAATCGATACTGATGTAACATTTAATTGGGTTTTATTTAATTACAAATGTTAGGCATTCAATTAAACGAATATTTCAATATGAATACAGGTATTCTCAAGAGCAAACCTCAAATCCATGGTTTCTTATGGTATACTACATGAGAATCTGAGAAATTGGACTTTATATACTTACTCACTATTATTTAAGATCAAATATGCACAAAATGTAAATAAAGTTTATGATATAAAAATAAACACCAAAATTAAAACGTACTTGAATAAATTTTTAAATAACGTTTTATTTAAAATATCGTTAGTTTATAGTCTGTGGTCACGATGTTTCATTGCCCATCACTAAGTAAGTCGATTAATCCTTTTGTTATAGCTACAAAATAATATGGCGAACGGCCACGAGTAGGTATTTCAATGAGACTAAGAATGACAGATGGCTATTATAGTAACTGTCAGAAATACTGTTGTCCTTTTTCCCTTACGCAAAATTATGAAAGTTAAAAAGAGACGGCTATATTTTTATAACTTTGGCGTCGATAAGCCTCATACTTCTATAACTATTTTTTCTATAGTCAAACATGCGTTGTCCATGTTATATGTCAATGGTGCCGGCGGCCAATATTGTAAGCTCCTATTGTCATTGTGACTCTAATGTCATTTGGATACATTTTCAATAAACTGACAACCAAAAGATGCGATTACAGCGACGCTGGCACCGGCACAGGGCCTAAGTCTGCAATTTGACATTATTGATCAGACAAAATGTTGATATTGAGGCACCATAACGAGAGTGTCAGAAATTTGGTATTCTGCTAAAATTTATTCATATGGCTATGGTGTCTCAGTGGTCTTTGTTGCATATCAAAATTCAAATAAAAATCGTCAGAATACTGTTTCCATGACAACCATCTAAGTTTTATGGAGCCATTGAGTCAGCGGAGTAGTTTTCAATAAGGGAATACCAAAATGACAACAAATGTCAAAAAAACGGTCATAATGTTGATATTAAAATACATCTGAGTAGCATTATCACAGCTTAATAGTTTAGAGAATCGGGGCTGGAAAGATTGTGACTCAATAGCTTACAATTTTTGCCGCCGGCACAAAAAATATTGTGGCACTATAATTTGAAACTAAAACATTACTAAAGGGTTAACTAACAAATACTGATTAAATTTTCGGTTTAAACTTGAAATTAAAACGGCTTATAAGTAATTAATTTTCGGCTTGTAGTCAATTATATATAATTTTGTTACTTATTTCATTATTATTATTGAGGCACTATTGTTATTAATTATATAATTAGCTGCTATATACAGTCTTAAGCTACCCGCGTTTTTTAAATCAATGAGAACATGATTTGAAAATTATGAAACTACCCCCAATTTTTTTGAGGATTACAAGGTCTTAGGTATCAAACATACCCCAGTGAAGATAATAGATAGCATAATCATTCCCTCCATCATCTCATTACAGTAACTGACCCCTAAGTCCGTAACTTGTATTTAGGGTATCGGAAACTACGCACACTCATTATGTAACCGAGTAAACACGAACTGTATATATGTGGGTAGTCTGATAATATCAAATCATATTTTCATTGAATAAGTAAGTATATTACAGTTTTCAGCAGAAGAAAGTCCGAGTATCTTAGTTATAGAGTCACAATATTTTGTGTGCCGGTGCCAGCGTCGCTGTAATCGCATCTTTTGGTTGTCAGTTTATTGAAAATGTATCCAAATTACATTAGAGTCACAATGACAATAGGAGCTTACAATTTTAGCCACCGGCACAGAAAAGATTGTGACTGTATAGATGCGATAGACTTTCTGAGCGCAATCAGTTTCAGCTGTACGCTGTCTAACTTTTACTGTCATAATCATAATCGTTTATGTGTCAGAATTGACAGAACACTGACGTAAAATTTTATTAGTTTTTTATTTATCAATAAACTGACAACCAAAAGATGCGATTACAGCGACGCTGTCACCGGCACAGATATGTTTGTGGCATTATAACTAAGACTTTTTTCGGCTGAAAACACTCAATAAAACATACTTGTATACTGATTATTAACTACGCATTTTAATACTGATATAAGTAGTTTGGTCTTTCTCTAAAACTATTTGACATTCTTGGCCTTATTTGCGTTGCATTTTTAGTCCGGTTTAGCACTAAACCAGGTTTTACAATCAATTTTGAATACTGTCAAAGTGACAGATTTGACTGACAAGGTGTCAAATGGTTACAAGGTTTTGTTAAACCAGACTAAAAATGCAACGCAAATAAGGCAGTCTAGGTCTAATCTTCTTTATTTCTTTACTAGCGTCACCCGCGTTCCCATTCCCGTGGGAATACGGGGATAAAATATAGCCTATGTTACTCAGGCTGAATGTAGCTGTCTAATGGTGAAAGATTTTTTGAAATCGGTTCAGTAGTTTAGGAGCCTATTCGTTACAAACAAACAAATTATTAGTTTCAATACTAAAAATGCAAATATCTCTGTAGCTCTTTCACGCTAAATTACTGAACGGATTTAAATGAAATTTAGTACCGAGATAAACTAGAGTTAGGGAAAGAAAATGGGCTACATTTTATCCCAAATATCCCAAGGGATTAGTTTCCGCGAATAATAATACGCTACGAACAATAACAGCGGGGCTACCGCGGGTTAAGACGCTGGGTATAGCTAGTATAGTAAAATTTGGAAGATCCTAGAATGTCATACTTATAATATCTACATCTAAAAAAAATGCATTAAAGAATTACAAAAATACTGTTATTAATTGTCTGTTTGTACATTCAAAAATTCTATTTGTTCATAATTTCGCGTTAATCTTTTAAAACTAAACGGATTAAAACGGATTTAGTATTTCAACCAAAAATAAGCTGCCATTTTGTTTTTTTGTTTTTTTGTTGAATTAGCGGGAAATTTCCGCCATTTTATTAAAAAAAAGTTTATTATTTTTAATGCATTGTTAATTATATTTAACAAAATATTAGTTTTATTTTTTTATTTTACTTTTTAATAAAATTGGCGCGAAATTTCGGCCATTTTGTCAAAATGTAGTTTTTTTATTGCATTGTCTCTTAAACATTTTTTAAGAAATTTGCCATGCTTTTAAAATCTATGTATACTATAAAATCTTATCATAAAAATGTGTAAAATCCATAAGTTTAAAGGCACTAAATATTATTGATTTTCTTGTGATGATTATTAAAAAATATTATGCTTAATTTTTTGTTATGGCAATAAAAAAAACAACTAAAAACGTTTAATTACAAAGAATTACATAGCAACACTTTACAATAAAGTTGCCATATGCAAAAATTAAAAGTAAAAATATTAAAATTACATTAAAAAAATCACATTTTAGTGGAATTATCTTAAAAATTACTAAAACTAACTTATATTTAATTTAAAAGCTGCCATTGTATAAATTTATTGGAAATTACTAATACTACTAAATTGGTAGTTCTACCAACGAAATGGTAGAAATTTTAATTATACACAAAAATTTGTTCTCATAAGATTTTCGCTATATACATCACTATTCAAATGCATCTGTCTGTTGCCTATTTAAAATACTGATTTAGGGATAACTTATATCCCAGAAGGCTATATAATATCCTGGTTTTGCCATTCTTATATCCAAATAAAAGGGGCTATACAATTTTCCGATTATTTCAATAGGATCAATAATAATCCTAGTTTTACAAATAACTTATATCCCAAGCAAGGATATAGGCTATATAATATCCTGAGTATCCCATATGATTCATAGCAAAATTCGATTACAGATAACTTATATCCCAGACAAGGATATAGGCTATATAATATCCTGAGTATCCCATATGATTCATAGCAAAATTCGATTACAGATAACTTATATCCCAGAAAAGTATATAGGTTTTATAATATCCTGGTCCTAGAAAAAGGGGCTATATTATATCCTGATTATCCCATAGGATCAAAAGCGTATCCTATTCTAATTTCTATGTATATTAAGCCACATTAGATCACCCATAATTTTCTTTTATACCTACAAATGACTACAAAAATATAATTACATAGTATAAAACCAAGTCGTTTCCCGCTGTCCGTCCCTATGTATGCTTACATCTTTAAAACTACGCAACGGATTTTAAATTCCTTTATTTCTGTTGCAAAATCTACTTTGGTCAATGTTATAGCCAAAATCTGTAGAAACCTATTCTACTAGTCAATTCATGTATTTGCCAATTCCACTGGTCCATTTGGTGGGTAAATCCGCTTCGGCCGGCGGGTCACGGTCAAAACGGGTATCATAGCGGCCTAATAATAGCATTTAGGAAACTTTTTATCAATTTAGCAGCCATAAATAGCGGTTAGGATACTTTATATCCCAAATCAACTATGGGATCAAAAAATTGGTATCACACGGGTCATTGTCTTATAACATGGATCAACTCACAGGATAATTTTCATCCCAATCTAGATACAGGCTACGTTTCATCCCCGGTCTATTAAATTAGCTATTAGGCAGCGCGTCCCTCCAGGTACACGCCCAGTTGCAGTTAAACATGGCGGCGTACGGATGTTTCCTCTTCTTGTGCAGCCGGAGCGACTCCTCCGACGCGTACCAATATTGAGGGTATTTGAACATAATATTATTGACTTTAAATGTCGAAGTTCTTTGAAAAAATGTTTAATTTAATGGTTGTATGTTGAAATGGCTTTTTAACTGTCTAATAATAGTTTGTGGGATACTTTATATCCTAGAATTCGGCATCTTTTTGTCAATTTATCTGTCATAGGATACTTTATATCCGGAATTCTTCGAAAAACGAGTATCATAGCTGCCTAATAATAGCGGTTAGGATACTTTATATCCAGAAATTCCTCAAAAAGGGAATAGGATACTTTATATCCCAAAAATCGAAATGATTTTTGTCAATTTAGCGGCCATAAATAGCGTATGGATACTTTATATCCCAAATTTCTCAAAACGGGTATCATAGCGGCCTAATAATAGCATTTAGGAAACTTTTTATCAATTTAGCAGCCATAAATAGCGGTTAGGATACTTTATATCCCAAATCAACTATGGGATCAAAAAATTGGTATCACACGGGTCATTGTCTTATAACATGGATCAACTCACAGGATAATTTTCATCCCAATCTAGATACAGGCTACGTTTCATCCCCGGTCTATTAAATTAGCTATTAGGCAGCGCGTCCCTCCAGGTACACGCCCAGTTGTAGTTGAACATGGCGGCGTACGGATGTTTCCTCTTCTTGTGCAGCCGGAGCGACTCCTCCGACGCGTACCAATATTGAGGGTACTCGGACATAATATTATTGACTTTAAATATCGAAATTCTTTGAAAAAATGTTTAATTTAATGATTGTATGTTGAAATGGCTTTTTAACTGTCTAAATAGTGTGTGGGATACTTTATATCCTAGAATTCGGCATCATTTTTGTCAATTTAGCGGCCATAAGACACTTTATATCTAGAAATTCCTCAAAAAACGGGTAATAATAGTGGTTAGGATACTTTATATCCCAAAATTCCTCAAAAAGGGAATAGGATACTTTATATCCCAAATCAACTATGGGGTCAAAAATGGATATAACACGTTCAAATGTCTTACAACTTACAGGATAATTTTCATCCCAATCTAGATACAGGCTACGTTTCATCCCATCTATTAAATTAGCTATTAGGCAGCGCGTCCCTCCAGGTACACAACCAGTTGTAGTTGAACATGGCGGCGTACGGATGTTTCCTCTTCTTGTGCAGCCGGAGGGACTCCTCCGACGCGTACCAATATTGAGGGTATTTGTCGAACGGGTATTTCTCTGACTCTTTTATGTATGGTTGTTGTTCTTGGTCTGGGGCTGTAATTAAAAAAATAACATTTAATTTGTGGGTGTAGTTTCAGGTTTGATTCCCGTTAAATATTCTAAAAACAATCAAATAAATATTGATGACATTTATGAGTAGGTATCTGTATGAAGTAATATGTGAGTCTGAGTAGGTAGAATATAATATATTCTGAGTAGGCAGACTACTTACACTTTTGAGTATGCAGACTACTGACACTTCTGAGTAGGCAGACTACTAACAATTCTGAGTAGGCAGACTACTACAACTCTGAGTAGGCAGATTACAACAACTCTGAGTAGGCAGACTACTAACACTTCTGAGTAGGCGGACTACTAACAATTCTGAGTAGGCAGACTACTACAACTCTGAGTAGGCAGACTACTAACACTTCTGAGTAGGCGGACTACTAACAATTCTGAGTAGGCAGACTACTACAACTCTGAGTAGGCAGACTACTAACACTTCTGAGTAGGCGGACTACTAACAATTCTGAGTAGGCAGACTACTACAACTCTGAGTAGGCAGACTACTAACAATTCTGAGTAGGCAGACTACTAACACTTCTGAGTAGGCAGACTACTTACGATTATGAGTAGGCAGACTACTACAACTCTGAGTAGGCAGACTACTAGCAATTCTGAGTAGGCATACTACATACAATTCTGGGTAGGCAGACTACATACAATTCTGAGTAGGCAGACTACTATAACTCTGAGTAGGCAGACTACTTACAATTCTACTCTGAGTAGGCAGACTACTTAGAATTCTACTCTGAGTAGGCAGACTCCATACACTTCTGAGTAGGCAGACTCCATACTATTCTGAGTAGGCAGACTACTTACGATTATGAGTAGGCGGCAGACAGTACTGGCAGAATATCCTGTGCTTCCTGCCGTGGTGCGCCAGTAGATGTCGCTTGTGCTGCGAGCGGGACAGCGACACGTGCGGGCAACACGGGCACGGCACCGCCAGCGCGCGCGGCGCGCCGCCGTGACGCAGCGCGGCGTGCGTCACCAGCGTGCTCGCCACGCGGTAACCCTGGGACAAAGGAAGAGTGTGTTAGCTATGATATTCCAAATATATATAAATCTCAAGACATTTTAGTTTGCGACATCGTCGCATTGTGCGTGGCAAGATGCTATGGCGAGTTTATCTCACTCATCCTCCTAATGATGGCCACAGTAGTTGGCCGAAACTAGTCATAATAACCATCAAGTATTCTATGAGAATCTACGTATTCTGTTAGAATCACTTTACATTGGTAGCTCGGTTCAATGACCTTTCCAGTCAGCTTTTCGCGCGCAATAATTACATAACAAAACATAATCATTCACTCCATCATCTCATTACAGTAACTGACCCCTAACTGAGTTCGTTACTTGTATCTAACTAGGGTATCAGAAACTACGGACACTCATTCACACACACACCCAGACATACATTTGTGGTTCACACAAATATTCACCCCGCACGAACCTTACGGATGGCAGTCCGGCATGCGGACCACTCTGCTATCGAGGTTGTCATACATAACATAATCATTCACTACTACTTCACTCATTAATCATTATAGTAACTGACCCGTAACTAATAAAATAATACGAAGGCAATGTTTAGGACAATCCACGGGGACAAAACTTGTAGGATTATTGGTTACCTTGAAACAATGTTCACAGCGGTACGGGAACTGTTTCCACTTGGGGTTCTTCTTTCTGCTGAAGACCATGCGGTACGGCTCCGAGGGAAACCAGTCTTCGGGGTCCAGGGTTAGTTCTACTAGTTCTACGCCTGGGAAATAGAGAACGATATATTTTAAAAGGAGAAAGTGTAGGTCCAGTAGATTCGCTCCTATTAAAACATATTTTAAGTCTAAATAAAGCGCTGATAGCCCAGTGCTAAACAGAAATTGCGTGCTTAGGATATGTGCGGTTAAGCAACGTTAGACGCCGTCGTCTTCCACCGCGATGGGTGGCCATGGCCATAGAAATTAGCTTTTTTAACCCCCGACGCAAAAAGAGGGGTGTAATAAGTTTGACGTGTCTGTGTGTGTGTATCTGTCTGTCTGTGGCATCATAGCTCCCGAAAGGATGAACCGATTTCTATTTAGTTTTTGTATTAAAGGGGACTTACGTGCGAGTGTTCTTAGACATGTTTGATGAAAATCGGTTGACCCGTTTAAAAGTTATGGGGGTTTGAAAGTAATTGTGTTGGGCTTAGGTGGCTACTCAGCCACTAAAAACTCACCCAGTGGGTGAGTAGCCACCTTGTGATTTTCTTAGTGGTCATCTCAGCCAGTACTTTAGCCGATTGTGGGTGAGCCAACTACTCTAATTTTGGACGTCGTCGGCTACTCACCCACTGGGTGAGTACCCACCTTGTGATTTTCTTAGTGGTCATCTCAGCCAGTACTTTAGCCGATTGTGGGTGAGCCAACTACTCTAATTTTGGACGTCGTCGGCTACTCACCCACTGAGTGAGTACCCACCTTGTGATTTTCTTAGTGGTCATCTCAGCCAGTACTTTAGCCGATTGTGGGTGAGCCAACTACTCTAATTTTGGACGTCGTCGGCTACTCACCCACTGGGTGAGTACCCACCTTGTGATTTTCTTAGTGGTCATCTCAGCCAGTACTTTAGCCGATTGTGGGTGAGCCAACTACTCTAATTTTGGACGTCGTCGGCTACTCACCCACTGGGTGAGTACCCACCTTGTGATTTTCTTAGTGGTCATCTCAGCCAGTACTTTAGCCGATTGTGGGTGAGCCAACTACTCTAATTTTGGACGTCGTCGGCTACTCACCCACTGGGTGAGTACCCACCTTGTGATTTTCTTAGTGGTCATCTCAGCCAGTACTTTAGCCGATTGTGGGTGAGCCAACTACTCTAATTTTGGACGTCGTCGGCTACTCACCCACTGGGTGAGTACCCACCTTGTGATTTTCTTAGTGGTCATCTCAGCCAGTACTTTAGCCGATTGTGGGTGAGCCAACTACTCTAATTTTGGACGTCGTCGGCTACTCACCCACTGGGTGAGTACCCACCTTGTGATTTTCTTAGTGGTCATCTCAGCCAGTACTTTAGCCGATTGTGGGTGAGCCAACTACTCTAATTTTGGACGTCGTCGGCTACTCACCCAGTGGGTGAGTTTTTAGTGGCTGAGTAGCCACCTAAGCCATTGTGTTGGGGGATTTTAAATTTTTTATTGCGTTAAAGAGTAACCAGCATCAATTCTTACCTTCAGGTACTTTGACAGGTTCATACACGACAGCGGGCGGCGGTACGGCCGGGCCCGGCGCGGGCGGCGCCTGCAGCGTGAGCCCCGCGACCCCCGCGACCCCCGCCACCCCCGCCACCCCCGCGCTCTGCGCCGCCAGCAGACTCGTTAGGATCGTGTTCTGGGTCTGAAATGTAGATGAATGGATAATAATAAATATAATTTCTTATTAATTTCTTTGATTTACACGAACACTACACATTGAAATAAAACACTTAAACGGATTTTTGTCGTGGTTGTATTTCTAACGTTTCGGATTCTTTACAGAACCCGTGATCACAGAAGACTAAGATGGAAGACGTCTGTACAAAGTAATGTAAAAAGTTTACTACCTTCAATATTTTGAATATAATTTTAAATACATTGTGAATTTTTAGATGTTATAGAAATAATTAATTTAAACAAATAATAATGATCGCAATGAAATATGAAACATGAAACAATAGGAATTTTGTCGCATTATATTATTATTGTGTGAACCACACGTGTTTGTCTTTGTCTGGGTGTGTGTGTGATTGAGTGTGTGCGTAGTTTCTGATGCCTTAGATACAAGTTACGAACTTAGTTAGGGGTCAGTTACTGTAATGGGATGACGGAGGGAATGATTATACTATATTTTATGTTATAAGTATTATAAATTTTGCATGTTGTGGTACCTAAAGAAAGTGCATTTAATTTTTAATAAAATAGATATTTAAGTGTTTTAATGTAATTTTCACAGATCATCCTAAATAAATAAATAAATTACACAACAAATCCTGAAAGAAATCTGAAACCGGAGCTTTCTAATTTTGTTTAATGCAATGTGAAAATGAAGCGTTAAATTGTAAACGCGAATCGCGGTGACGCTTGTGACCTATTGGTAAACCCTTTATGTAGACGCCAGTTTACGTACATACATACTAAATGACCCGAGAATTATTAATTTAACAGTTTATTTAGGCCATTTTATTTTCTCTTATTTTGTTTGTGTATATCTCAAGTTTTTGTTTTTACCTGTAGTGAGTGTGCTATATTTAAGCTCTGGGAGAGATCAGCCTTAGGTTTCCTTTTGTATCCTTTGGGGGGACCGCGTTTCTTGGCTATTTCCCCATTTTTTTTATATCTGAAAATTAATAAATATATCTTTAATGATGTTTAGTAAACGGAGTTTTTGACTAGTGACTATATCTTCACTACATAGTATAAAACAAAGTCGCTTTCTCTGTCCCTATGTATGCTTAGATCTTTAAAACTACGCAACGGATTTTGATGCGGTTTGTTTTAATAGATAGAGTGATTCAGTGGGAAGGTTTTTATATTATAAATGCGAAAGTAACTCAGTCTGTCTGTTACCTTTTCACGGCAAAACTACTGAACCGATTGACTTGAAATTTGGTACAAGTGTAGCTTATGGTCCGGGAAAGAACATAGGATACTTTTTATCCCGAAATTCCCACGGGATCGGGAACTACGCGGGTGACTAGTTAAATATAAAAGCCAAATCTTACCTAATAACTTCCCCGGTTTCATTCACAATCGGCGCCTTATTTTGTATCGGCGTGATAGTCAGTTTAGCGGGCAAAGAGAACCGCGTTTGCAAATTTTTAACTATATTATTAGCCTCATTAGCCAAGGCTAACGGGTTGGCTAAATTTAGCGGATTATTAACAAATTTTGGCAACACTGGAGTTGATGGAAATATGGAGAGGGATTTAGGAGTGCTAAACGCGGGTATTTGGTATACTTGGAGGTTTAAAGAGGAGTTAATTTTTAGCCGTTTAGCCGAGGGCTCATCTTCGCTTTCAGAGTTGCTCTCAGCTTGTAACGGGTCGGTGTCGTTGAAGTCATGTGATGAATCTTTCTCTTGGATGCAGAACATCTGGAAAAATAAAGAAAATAATTGGTATGAAAAAGTATTAAATAAAAAATAACTTATAGGTTATATGATTTAATTGTACTTAGATAGATTTTAGTTAAAAAGTAATTTTCCTACTTGTTTAAGAAATTTAACTTCTTATTTTTATTGTAACCTAGCTGTGCCCAGCGTAGTCCCGATCCCGTTGTAATTTCAGGATAAAACGTAGCCTATGTCCTTCCCCGGACCATAAGCTACCCCTGTACCAAATTTCAAGGTTCAGTGGTTTAAAAAGGTAACAGACAGACAGACAGAGTTACTTTTGCGTTTATAATATTATTAGTAGGGATATAAGTTATTTTTAATACATCCTAGACATCCCATATTTTTTGCTTGTCAATACCTATAGTCCCAGAATTGTTTTTAATGAAGATATTTCTAAATTAACCTGTAAAAATATAGTTAAACATTTAAAAAAATGTGTTTCATCCTACTAATATTATAAAGCCGAATGTTTGTGAGTGTGGATGTTTGTTCCTCTTTCACGCAAAAACTACTGAATGGATTTTAATAAAATTTGGTACAGATGTTCCTCATACCTAGGAATAACACATAGGATACTATTTATACCAAAATTCCCACGGGATAAGGTTCCACGCGGGTAAAAACGCGGGGCACAGCTAATAGAGTATATTTAAGAAAGAGTATTGTTCTACTTGAAGTTCATATACCTAGGTTTTTAAAGGTACTATGTAATACCATTGTAAATATTATAATTAATAATATAGCCATGCCCTTTCCGAAGCACTAATTTATCTCTGTACATCAAAAGCAATTCAGTATTCTAGGTGAAAAAGCATGACAGACAGACAAAGTTATTTTCGCATTTATAATATTAGTAGGGATTCTATTGATACCATAACATAAGGTTCGAAAATAGTCGGACGGATTAAATCAAATTATTAATGGTTAAATTAGTACTTATTAAAAGGGTTTCAAAACCTATAGATACGTAAATTAGGCGAGCAAAACAGCTGGCAGATGCTAGTTAAGATAAAATATTAAAAACAAATGCTTTTTGAAGGCTTTTTGAAATAAAACAATCGAAATTAAAAACGGAAATTGACGTCAAAAAAGTTCGTGAAAAAAGCCATATTAATCACCATTCCAAATTTAAAATTTCGTAATAATAACAAAATTTAAAACTTTAACCGAATCAATTGAAAAGTTATTAAAACTACACGTTAGAAAACTGTAAGGATACACAAAATGGCGTTTAAAAATTCATAATAGACCCAAACAATAAAAGCCGATCTCGTAAAATAACTGCACATGCTACTAAAAAGTTACGCGTACATATAAAGATAGACTAATTACGAGGAATCAAAAATAATAATTTTGAATGAACTACTAACCTTTTTTGTGTTATTTTCACTTTTAACGACGAATTTAACTGAAATTTTGCATATTCGACAGTTTTTGGCTTCAATTTAATCCGTTTTAAGGGTAAATTATGATAAAAATAAAAAGAAGGTTATGTTCACATATAATAAACAAGTACTGACTGACTGAGTCACGTAGGGTTGGGGCGGTTAGAAGACAATAGAATCGATTTTAATTAATTTGAATCGATTCTAGTCGATCGATTAAATAACTATTCGTTATACTTTTATATGTACGTGGTTTTGTTCATATTTATGTGTGATCCATTGTATTATTCAGCATTAAGATATGTAAACACATTCTAGTGTTTAAATGACTTACTAAAAGCTAAATATTTTTGTTAGGGTTGTTCATAATTAAACAGGTATAAGAAATTATTTTGCTATCCGTTAAATTGCTCATACGCGCCTGCCAGGCGTTCAATAATTAACGTAATCATTTTATAATGTCATATTTCACTTGCATTCTTACCACATCTTACGATTTACATATTGCTATGTAACATTTGTAAATTTTATACGTTTTGAATAAGAAATTTTCATTTTATTGGCTCCATTGTGTCATCAAATGCATTTTTTTATTTTAAAGGTATTTAGTAGTTATTGCGTGAAACATTAGAACACCTCACGTATAATTTAGTAATTTGAATAACGATTGATTGTTACAATCGATTTTAAAACAAAATATGTTACGCACATCACTATTCAACCATTCATACTTTTTAAACTATAGGGCAAACAAAAATCTTTGAACTAATTTCGACTGTATTGCTGGGCAATAGAGTTCATTTCACAAATACAATTTCTCCCCTAATTAGAGCCAGTCTACCGGCGGCGTCACTATTTTGTCTAGGTTTTTTTCTTTTAATTTTGTTGCCATATTAAATAAATATTTTCTGTATAAATTGTTTTAAATTGCTTTAAAAACTACTATCTTGTTTGATACGACTTTATAGACATGAATTTATTTTAAGTAAGCAAAATGTAATTAAGTATTGACTACAACTTCAAAAAAAATGGACAAAATGTTGTTAACATTATGAATGGAAATGGAAAAATCTACAAGCGCTTCGTAGTTCGTATGGTTTTGTGCAAAAATGTTTCAAAAGTTGTATATTCACCTCAATAGATGGCGCTGATACAATACAGATGTTTGAAATTAGTTTAACTAGCGGCGCCCCGCGGTTTCACCCGCGTAGTTCTCGTTCCCGTAGGAATATGGGGATAAAATTATGCTAAAAACCTTCTCACTGAATCACTCTATCTATTAAAACAAACCGCATCACAATCCGTTGCGTAGTTTTAAAGATCTAAGCATACATAGGGACAGAGAAAGCGACTTTATTTTATACTATGTAGTGATAAAAATCATAATCAGAAATTAATGTCGGATATCGCCTTCTAGGCCGTAGCAGTTTGATGGTAGTCTAGTTTTATTCATGGGTCTTGCTATTTGCTTGCAATGCAACCTATGAGCATTCTTCACTGTGAGTCTACATTCAGAAAAGTAAGTTGGATATTGCTCTAAAAAGTATTTAATAACAAAATATTAATTGAAGTACTATATTAAAATCTTGTAGATTTTCTTGTGTTGGGCCGTGGGCCATTGTGTTAAAAATTGAATGATAAGCACTGCGCATCGCAGCGCCATCTGTATCACATATTAGAAAGCTCCTAATTTGACATCCGAGTAGTTGGTAGTTTGGTAGTGACTCTGCCTCAAAGAGAATGACACAATACATATTCAAAGCTGCCTTTTTTTTAACGCGGTGACGGGTGAACATGCATAGAACTGCATACCACCGTGAGCCGAGATTGGGAGGACCCACGGGGCATGTAGGGCTCTCCCAGAAGGGCTGGGCCTACCCACTAAAAACACAGCTCGTTCCGTCCGCGTTACATTGTGGTGCCGTAGGATCCCGAGGGGGATTTCTACCACGTCACTCCAACGCCGGGCTCGCATTACAGGCGGCGCCCCCCTCCTTGAGGGGACTTTTCGGGAAGTGAAGACGTCCCCGACTACGGTTTGGTCCACTTTTGTAACTGATCTTTCATAACCAGCTATGAACACGGATTTTTTTTCTTTTTTTCATAACCAGCTTCGAAAACAGAAATAAAATTGTCCTTTACATAACCAGCTACGAAAGGAGACTTTTTTTCCATTTTCAAACCTGGTTATTAATTAAGAAAATTTTATCCACTTTCATAGCTGTCTTTCGTAACCAGTTAGTAAAATATAGAGGAGAAAACTCACTTTTCATTAACGAAATTATTATTAACAGAATTATACTCATTGTAAATACACAAAATTGAATGTATAGGTACTTTAAACTAAAACTTATAAGGGGCAATAAGTTCCAGGTAGTGCCCAACAGTTATAATATTTGTTTCCAATTCCCCGATGGCAGAATTAATTTCGATGTCAATTTCTACGTAATTTTTGTAATTTATATTTTATATTTTACTGTGTAATTCGAAAGAATAACACAATATAAAAAGCTAGCTTTTTTGACTCGACTTCGCACACCTTGGGCAAATATTATTATTATTTAAAATACAATCTGTATAACTAGAATTTATTTAAGGCCCAAGTATGTGGTATTTATATATTGTTATCTTTAAAACTACATAACCCGTTCGGTTGTAGCTATGAAAGTGGATAAAATTTTCTTAATTAATAACCAGGTTTGAAAATGGAAAAAAAGTCTCCTTTCGTAGCTGGTTATGAAACTTGGTTATGAAAAGGACAATTTTATTTCTGTTTTCGAAGCTGGTTATGAAAAAAGGAAAAAAAATCCGTGTTCATAGCTGGTTATGAAAGATCAGTTACAAAAGTGGACCAAACCCCGACTACTGGTACCGAGGGCAAACGTCCTCCTCGACGATCGCCCTTTTTATCAGAGCTTAGGAGAATTCAAAGCTGCCTGCCATGCCAAAGGTTACGTGTTGTTTAGTGATAACGGCTACTAGTGGTGGTTGATTTAGTGGTGGCTGTTGGGATTAAACCTTTGATTCCCGTTCAAGAGTTTCAAGACCAAATATTCGAATGCGTAAATATGTCTGTTTGTCTTGATATGAGTGTTTTCTTTTTAAGAAATCAAGCATTTCCAAATGTATATGTTTAATTATTATCTAGTATCCATAGTACAGTTAGCGTCAGAGAAAATGTCCCTTGATTGACTTACCAAAATTATCATTACTTTTTCAGTGTTAGTTGAGTTATGATATATTATGTAACCAGCCAGGCTAGCATGACTTCGAAAACGCGATATGATATAGCGATTTATCGACATGCAACTGTCAAAATATAATGAATATAGCCGCCGTATTTAATTTTATCATATCGTATTGCTTATTTGGTCATGCTCGCGTTTTTATTAGGTATGTCGTGGTGTTGATATATTTAGAGGGGGGGTCGATATATCTAGGGGGGCTGATATATTTAAGTATTAGGAAAAAAACAATGAAATTGATAGATAACCACTTTATTTGTAAACTTAATCTAAAAATCAACGTAATTGAATGCCTCATTTCTTTAAAGAAATCATTAATTTACGACTAGATTCAAACGCTGTACAGATGACCAAGTTTTATTAAATTACTAAACATTTTTTGAAAAATCACTTGGCCTTTGAACAGTTGAAACTTGGAGATGTCAAAATGTCAGTAACGTCAAAATGACAGTAATAACAAAATGTCAGTAATGTCAAAATGACAGTAAGGCTAACGTCAAAATATCAGCAAAAAAAGTCGAACTGAGAACCTCATTAAATGAAGTTGGTTAAAAAGATGTATAGTGCCACAATCTTTTCTGTGCCGGCATCCAAAATTGGAAGCTCCTATTGTAATTGTGGCTCTAATGTCATTTGGATACATTTTCAATAAACTGACAACCAAAAGATGCTATTACAGCGACGCTGGCACCTGCACAGATATGTTTGTGGCACTATTTTACATATATACTTAGTTTATTCGATTTTCTCAGTAGAGGACGTGTTGTGAACTGATAAATATTTAAGTTTTTAACAATTTGATGTATACAATTATATGAATGGAGAAATATTTTAATTATTTTGACAGCTGTATGTCATTTTTTGACAGATACTAACAAATATTTTTGACATTAATCAAAATATTTATGAAGTGCAGCTGTCAAAATAATTAAATTTAATGTTTTACAATTTTAATCATATTTTTATCTGAATATTTATCATAAAGATAACAAGAGCGCCATCTTTGCAAATCCACCATATTGAATTTCAAATGACGTCACTTAACCAAACTAAATTACACTAAATTACTTTTTAATCTGCTTTACCGACATTTTAAATCTGTTTTACCGACATTCTGAGGCCACGATTCAACTGTTCAAATAAAAAAGGAGAAATAATGCTAATACAATACTTATACTAAACCTTATACAATGATTTGGCGTTACATTATGTTTTTCTGTTAAATTCAATAGACAAAAACTGGTCATACAAAATTTGGTATAGATTTTTTTAAGAGTTTTTTCTCACAGTAAACTTCTTCATTAAATTAGGAGGGTATAGGTAACATTATATGGTTGGCAGTACATTATAACTGTTAGCTATGCTAGTAGTAAATGTGAGAAAGAAACTCTTAACCAGGGAGTACACCGAAACAGCAAATGTTTGCAGAAACAAATATGGCCAGAAATAATTATTGCCCCCATACATTCACCTACATGTGCCGCACACACAAGACACATTTGCTTCTCGACAAATGTATGGGGAAATTGTTGCTTAGACACATTTGCTGTCTGAAAACATTTGTTGCTTCGTTGTGCGGCCGGGTGTATGTGCCATGCACTCGCTAAAAAAATGTTCTGCTTTACCGTCATCTGTTTTGACATAACTGTCAACGAGGCATTACATTGTAACTGTCATTTCAACCGCCATATTTGATCTGTCAACTTTCCCGCGAATTTTGACATAACAAAACATGGCGTCAGTTTGAATATTAAATAAATCTAAAGCGATATAAAACAATAATAATAAATTAAAATAATAAATCTTTTTACAAAATAGCTTAAATAAACTGGCTGCAGTTTGGTTTAAGTTAAATATAAATTGGTAATCGTTTTGAAAGAAAAAAATATGTATTGAGTCACAATCTTTTCTGTGCCGGCGGCCAAAATTGTAAGCTCCTATTGTCATTGTGACTCTAATGTCATTTGGATACATTTTCAATAAACTGACAACCAAAAGATGCGATTACAGCGACGCTGTCACCGGCACAGAAAATATTGTGACTCAATAAGTCTCCATAGACAACAGTTATCATGACGCTATAGTTATAATCTATGGAGTAAAAGAGCGAATGTTACCAGTGATAAAAAACATTTTTTAATTTAAGAATATATTAGTTAAGTAAAATGTTTAAAAATCTCCGGTAAATATTTAAAAAAACACAAAAGAAATTGAGGGTAATTGAGCAATTAAAAGGAATGGTCATAGAAAAGAAATGATAAATAAAAATAATATTTTAAATATTATCATAAATGCGAACGGTTTTTTGAAAACTTTGAAGAACTTTGCCAAAGAAATTATACCCTAGATACAGGTAATGAACATAGTTAGGGGTCAGTCGGTGTAATGAGGTGATAGAGGGATTGATTATGTTATTATGTGTGATCCACAAATGTTTATCTCGGTCTGTGTGTATGAATGTGTGTCCGTAGTCTGTGATACCCTAGATACAGGTAATGAACATAGTTAGGGGTCAGTCGGTGTAATGAGGTGATAGAGGGATTGATTATGTTATTATGCGTGATCCACAATTTTCAAAATTCTTTCACAATGTTGCAATACTCACTGAGAAACATAATTGTGTTTTTGGTTTAACTAAAATTCGAGACAAACCGCGGTATTCAACTAGTGATACATATACATATTTAAATTTTATATGATATTGTCTTTGCGATACGATATGAGCGAAGCCACGCGCCATTGCTAGTTATATACATATAAATACTTATATTAAATATGTCTTAGAAGAAAATTGAATATACAGAATTTCTTAAAGCTTTGTATTTTTTTCTATTGTCATTGTGAAAATGGTGAAAAATGTCTTTTTGAAATTTTCTACTAAAGATCTGTAATATTTAGCGCTGGCAACATTTTTGGTAGCTTTTTAATCTACCATAGTTGGGCTAAATGTTCGATCTTGAATAAGTTCCTTTTGCGTTGGATAGATGGCGGTGTTTTTAATTTCTTTGTAAATTGATACGAAAAATGTTTTAATTATTTTCTTATTGTTTATGGGTGATATTTTTTTAAATTACTTTAAATAATTATTTAAAATAAATATACTTTTGTCAGAAAAATTGTTAAAAAAAATTCAACACTACCGCCATCTATGAACCAAATTTACGAACTAATTGAAGAAAATTTCACAAGAGACATTTTTAGGAACTCATCCAAACATGTTTGTTTTAGATTCTCAAATTGAAAATGTAATTTTAAAATCATGTAATTTTTTATGTTTTTTTGAAAATTATAGTTTTTGTAGAAAGTACTAGGAGAACATTATAATATAGGAGATATATTTAGATTTGGGATATGCAAACGCCTGATACTAAAAAGTACCAGGACACCATAAATTTAAAGGAGATTTCGTTCAATTTGAGAATCAAAATCTATATAAAATTATTGATATTAGTATTATTTATATAATAAATGCAATATATGAGGCCTATAAAATCAAAGGCAGCTAAACGCCATAATATCGTAAAATGAGTTAACTATGGCGCCATCTAGTTTAGTCAGTTAAACACACTTTACCATATTCATTTTACTAACAAATGCAGCTAAATCTCTATAAAATTCGAGTCAAAAATCGATACTGGCATCAAAGACAGCTATATGCCAACCAGTAAGAATCAAATATAGCTACGAGTTACGCCAACCAATCAGAGAGCAGGATTTCAGAAAACGAACATGGCCGCTGCGATACAATTCATGTAAATGTTTCGTTCAGTTTATTGCATTATTCTTCTGTTTTTATTGAATTACGTGACAATTCTTTTGCGAAACTTGTATTTTGGATAACCATGGAGGTCCCTGTAACAAAAGCAACTGCGGGCAAGGCTCGTAAAAGAACAAGAAACCCCGAGAACTGGAAAGTTAATATTGCTAAGAAAGAAAGGTTAGTGATGTGCCTACAAGTTTTTAGTTCCAAATACCGACTTTTATATTATTATGTTAACACTGCAATAAAACAAATATAATGTACATGTTATAATAAAAATAAAAATAAACTATTATCCCAACAATATTAACACAGCATTTTTTTCTATTTTGCAGGTACATGCCAAAGAAAGCACCTGAACGAATAATATGTTCACATAAAAATAAAAATCTTAAATGTTCGAGTTTGACAATGACTGACATTATGAATTTTCACAGTTCGTTTTATTCGTCAAATAAACGGAGTGAACAAGATGCTTTGATACTGAAGTGCTGTAAAACGCAGAAGGTAAACAGAAGGCGACCTACCAAGAACATAAGATTTGGTAGAGATTTTAATATAAAATATAGCGTTTACAGAGCTGGCAATGATTGTGTTCCTGTTTGCCAAAAAGCCTTCTTGAATATACTTGGCATAACAAAATATCGTGTAGAGTATGCTTTGAAACATTTATTTTATACAGGGCAGATTGCCAGAGAACGAAGAGGGGGTAATCGAAAAATAAATAAATTTAAAGATCAGAAGGAGTCAGTTCGAAATTATATTATGAAACTAAAATGTGTCGAATCGCATTATTGTCGATCATCCACTCAAGAACGCAAATACCTATCTAGTGACTTGAGTATAAACAAGTTATACAAAATGTTTAAAAACGAAAATCCTCAATCTCCTGTAAAACAATCATACTTCCGCCATATTTTTAACAGAGAATTTAATTTAGGTTTCGGTACACCCAGCACTGACGTCTGCTCAACTTGCATAGAATTAATTGAGAGAATCAAAAAAGAAAACGACCAAGTCAAGAAAAATGAGTTAATGATTACAAATAGAGTACATAAATTACGAGCAAAAGCATTCTTTAAAATGCTACAGGAGCAAAAGGACGGTATGATAACATTTTCCTTTGATTGCCAAAAAAACAGTCCACTACCTCGAATTCCAGACCAAAGCGCTTACTACAGCCGACAATTTTATTTATTTAATTTCACAATTGTGCAAGGATCCTCTAAAGACAGGCTTAACAAGAACACAACTTTTGCATATACCTGGACAGAAAACGAATTTGGTAAAACAGCTAATCAAATAGCATCAGCCGTCTATGATCGATTAAATAAAACTAATTTATCAGGTATTTCCGTCATACGCTTATTTGCCGACGGATGTGGTGGGCAAAACAAGAATAGCATAATGCTAAGTATGCTATCTAAATGGCTATTGGAAAATGTCTCTGTCGAACGCATTGAAATAATATTTCCCGTAACAGGGCATAGTTTTATGCCCCCGGACAGAGTTTTCGGTAATGTAGAAAAAGTTCTAAAGAAACAAGAAGTAATCATTCAACCAGAAGAATATTGCGAATTCATTTCAAGTAGTGCGACGGTCACGAATCTAAGGGATATTATTATATTTGATTTCAAAACAGCCGCTCAGGAAGTCTTTAAGCCGACAGCGAAATGGCCATTCAAAATTACCCAATGCAAGAGATTCATTATAAAAAGATCTAAGATTTCAGGAAACACAGTTATCCGCGGTGAACAGTTTTACAATTCAGATTCAAATAAATCCTTTAATGTCTGCAAATCTGGAAAAAAAACAAGTATGCTCCAACCTACCACCATTCCAACGGGAGTGCCTGTGTCGCAGGCAAAAATAACCGATGTTGAGAAATTGTTGACAAAACATTTTGGATTAGAATGGCAAGAAAGAGAAGAATTAAAATTTTACTTAGGTATAATTAGAGGGCCATCTGTTGAAGGAAATGAAAATTTAGAAGAAAGTTTTTGTGAAGGGATAGCAGAAACACATGTCTTAAGAATATAATAATGATAAAACTATAAATGCAAATATTTCACTTACTTAATTGAAAATTGATTAAAATTTGTATAATAATATACTGTTATTGTTTTTACTTTATCGACCCTATAAGAACATCACTAATCGGCAGGACTCAAAATGGCGACTGTAATTATCAAACTAAGCTATATCCAGTTCGTCAGAATCAAATACAGCAATATCCCAAAGTTGGAATCAAAGCCAGCTAAATGCTATTTAATTTTCGCTTTGTACTCAAATACAGTAAGCTTTATTAATTAAAATTCAGGTTATTTCTAATATTTACATTTTTTTACAAATCTGTCTTAAAATATAGAATATTGTAGCTACCTGAACAAAGTTATCGATTTTTGTAGCTTACTGATTATTGACAGATTTGGATTTAGCTGCCTTTGATTTTATAGGCCTCATATGATAACTTATCATGATTTTTCAATGTTAATTCGCTAAATGGACGAAGTTTTAGTCGATTTCCTAATTGTGTTCGCGTTTGACGTTTTAGAAAAGAAACTTTGACGTTGTCAATGTCACTGTCAGATTTTGACGTTGTCAAATTTTGATGTTAGTATTGTCAAGTTTGACGTTTGAATTGGCAAAGTGTTGCCAGTAGTAATATTTTGGAAGGTTTTTTGTTTTTTTTAAGTGTGTACTCCCTAATCTAGGAACTGTCTGCTTACGATAAAAAACTAGCTGGTACTACATTATTATACATACGCTTCGATCAGCGGGATTACGTTAATTGGTTCAGCAAATGTCAAAAAAATCGATATGTCAATGTCAAAAGTTTTGAGGCAAAATTGACAGATGTCATTAATTGAAGTGACATTTGACGTATGTCATACTGACATTTCCAATGTTACCCCAAAAACTTTAAAATTACATTAATTAATAAACTTATTAGAAAGAACTTAGTTATTAATTAAATTACTTCAATCTCAGCACCTATCAAACAATTTTCCCGCCAAAACGGGCCGTCGAAACAAATAAATAATTATGGAGGGTAGATGGTAGGACATCTCTTTTCTATACTAATATTATAATTGTTTGTTTGTAACGGCTACGAAACTACTGAACCGATTTCAAAAATTCTTTTACTAATGGAAAGCTATGTTATCAGCGAGTGACATAAGCTATATTTTATCTCCTTATTATCAAACTAAGTGGGTGAAAACGCGAGGTTAAAGTAGTCAATTTGAAACATCAAGTCACCCTATAGCCACTGCAACGCCATTCTAAATTTAAAACTTTTTAAAATTTACTAAGGGCCAATTTTTCCATCGCCAGATAACTTTATTCGATGAATAACTTTGAAATTTTGACAGTTCTTTCATACAAAATCTGTCAAACGTCAATTTTATTCGTCGAATAAAAGTTATCCGGCGATGGAAAAATCGGCACTAAAGAATATTAATTTAAAACAAAATTCGAATCCAAGATGGCGCCCACCTACCCTCCACATAAATAACTTAACCGAAACAAAACATTAAAATATATTATTACTATTTACATTATTTGGGTATCGCGTTTTTGGCAATTAAGATTTGTATATTCTTATAACATCCTTTATCTGCGCACGGCATAGCGGGCATTGGCCACCGCCTTTCCCGCGCCATTGCTGTACAGCGCATCTATAACACATACACATATGCCCACACATATAAAGGACACTGTCTATAGGATTTTCGTAACATATAGTACACTCGGTACCTGTCAAACCTTCGCCTATAACCGAATACACTGGCTGGTGATTCTGACGGCTAGTGGAAGGAGCTGGTAGCCTCTCGGGGAGACGTTCCGGGAGCCTCAAGTCTGTATGGCCGTTGGGCAGTTGGACTTGCTCGTTGCAGCTGTTCTGGCTTGATGAGGAGCATTGGGCGTCAGTCCGGGGGCGAGAGAAGGAGGGTTGGGGGACTGATGAACAGGACTGCTGGCTTGACATCGGGAGACTGGTCAGGCAGAGCTGTGATGATTGGATTGGCTGTGGAAGAAGAAAATTGTTTTTGAGAAGAGTTTTCGAGAATATATGTAGAGGTTATAAGAAAGATTTATTGGTATATGTGTTTGTTAAGATCAGAATTAAACTTTGGACCGATTTAGTCATGTTTTCTATAAGGAAAATATATACAGCAAAAATTACATCATCTGGGATTTGAACCCAAGATCAAGTCGAACTTAAGGGTCAGTTACTGTAACGAGATGATGGAGTGAATGATTATATCAAAGTTAATATATCCTTACCTCAATATAATGCGCACTAGCCAGCGTCAAAGCCTGTTGATTGACCACATTCTGGTTTCCATTCTGCGGCGGCAGACTAACCACCAACACTGTTCCACCAGCGCTCGTCTGTATCGGCGCGGCTGAACCAGCTAGAACCCTCAACTGCTGTGGAGGAGTCTGAGCTTGTACAGCTTGCGAGCTCAACATCCTCACTTTCTGCGTAGCTCCATAAATATCCACAAACGCCCACAGTCTTAAAGTGTGGTCTACATGCATAACTGTGACTGGATTCGAGCCATTTCTGCTGACTCTCACTTCACCGTCAATTGTTAATGTAACAGCTAGCTCGTCGCCTCTTCGCAGGCCGTTCGCTGCGTCACGTCTGACCACCCAATATTCCGGTCTATCAAGTAATAGCTCTGCATCATCAGGCAGATCGCAAGGCCTTAAAGTGCCAGGATCGCACGAAGTCAAGCCAATAGCCAAACTTCCAGCGTATGCCGCTTCTGTAGCCAGAATTTGGACTACAATAGTCTGTCCTGGACGCATTGGACGTGCTGTGAATACGTATCCTTGGCAGAACTCTGCATCTACTCTTGCAGCAACGCCCCTATCGTTGATGAACTGGACGTTTCTTCCTTTGGTCCTGTGCAGGCTTAGTGGAACTAAAGGATTTTGATACCTCGGTACAGGTAATGGTTCTTCGACAGATAAAGATCTCATTCCACTGATAAGTCTTTCCTCTTCAACTGGGCTGTGATTCACTCTTCTAACTTGATTAGGCGCCCTAGGATCAGCGAATTGAACAGCCGTGCAATTGCCGTAAACATCAACTAACGCCCATAAGGGGTTTCTTGTATCAACCCCAGAGAAAAACAGCCCTTTTTCTTCTCCATTTATGCCGAAATGGACATCACCAGCGGAGTTTACATAATAGTGAAGTATATTGTCTTTCTCGCAGAATCTTTCGCCCAAAGCTTTTGCCCAGTTGCCTGGTTTGTTGGTCAGATCTGGGCATGCGTATTTGGGCATGCAGTGAGCAAGCGAAGCCGGGTCGTGGGTGGTGAATCCGAAACGGATGACCCCACTCCAGCTGTTTGAGATTTCGACGAAACGAATGCATACCTGGAAATAATGAAAACAGATTTGTTAATCTATACTAATATTATAAAGAGGAAAGATTTGTTTGTTTGTTTGTAATGAATATAGGCTCCGAAACTACTGGACCGATTTCAAAAATTCTTTCACTAATGGAAAGCTAATTTATCAGTGCGTGACATAGGCTATATTTTATCCCCGTAATCCCACGGGAACGGGAACTACGCGGGTGAAACCGCGGGGAGCTACTAGTTTTAGATAATTTCAGTTAAAGAATAGTTTTGATCTAATGATTACATCCATCGCAATAAAATGAGTCCATTATTTTGAGGTCTATGATACACACATCAAAAGTGTCTAGGGATCAAGCATTTTTATGCGGATTTCTTGAGATTGAGATGTGGCTTTGTAATAAATTTATGATTTTATAAATTTATATGGATCCTTTTTGGTGCATTTCATAATTTGAATCAGGAACTGTGAATCAAATTCAAGTAAAAGATGAAAATCAGCTGTCAATATTTTCCCTATAAAAACATACAACGCATTGAAGACATTATTAGTGCTACTGTTTCCCTACTACTGATTAAAACCAACGTTATTATGGAGCGGCGACGTCATTTAAGCAGGGAAGAAATGCTCAGAGCCGTGGGAATGATAGAAGCTGGTTCCCGGCAACGTACTGTGGCTTTAGCTCTGAATACAAGTCAGAGTGTTATCAGTCGACTTTGGACACGTTACCGAAGCACTGGTACCGTGGCTGAGCGCCATGGAGGACGGTATCGCTGCACCACACGGAGACAAGACCGATACATTCAAATCTTAACTCGAAGAGCTCCAACAATAACCGCCATGATGTTAGCCGTGCGGCTTCATCACTCTTCAGGGAACTTAATTAGCGACCAAACAGTCAGAAACCGCTTGCATGAAGTGAACCTTCATTCCCGAAGACCGCTACGGGTACCACCTATAGCAATGCACAATCGTAGGATTCGATATCAATGGGCTCTTGAACACAGAAATTGGGCAGAAGAACAATGGCGTTTCGTGTGCTTTTCTGATGAGTCTCGTTTTGGTATGAGACCGGATACAAGACGTATACGACACTGGAGAACCCCTGGACGCCAACAGCGATTAAAATCCTGCCAGGAAGTCCATCCTTATAGTGGTGGAACCATCATGGTATGGGCGGGTATTTGGATCGGCGGAAGAACTGAGTTGATTTGGATCAGAGGCAACCTCAACGCTCAAATTTATGCTGAGACGATTGTATCAGACGTCATCGTTCCTCTACAAGTGCAAATCGGTCCCTTATTTCAGTTAATGCATGATAATGCACGACCGCACACCGCAAGAGTTGTAAGACAGACTCTCGCCGCAGCTAACATCAATGTCCTGCCCTGGCCTGCTCAGTCGCCAGACTTGAACCCGATTGAGCATGCATGGGATATGCTACAGAGAAGAGCTCTGCCGAATATGGAGGGTATCCAGTCGCAAGAAGACCTTTTTTTGTTGTTGCAACGAACATGGGCGGCCATTCCACAGCGTGATTTGGATGAACTCATTTTGAGTATGCCAAACCGATGTTCTTGTGTTGTTAGTGTTCGCGGTAGAAACACGGATTATTAATTGTTTAAGTTACCCAATAAAATTTTAAAGAAAACTGTTATTTCAGTCTTTTTTTCGAACTTTAATGTTAGTGGTTCAAATGTCAAAAATCCCTTTATTAGGAAAATGGCAAATTTCTTTATTAATGCAAAGGTGACTTGGTTTATCGTTACTGTGACAAACGAAAACACTTTATTTGATGAATCCCTAAAGAAAATTTTAATTAATATCAATCAGGAGAAAAGTTATTGCAAAAATATATGTTGATCCCTAGACACTTTTGATGTGTGTATTAAAGAAGGAAACAAACACAGCTAAGTATAACTAAGAATATTATATGTTTCATACACTTAAATATCGTCCACATCATCCAATATCATTTTTTTGACAAGTTTCTTTACAACATTGCTCCTGATCAGCATGGACCTGGGTCCAAGCCCCAGCAGACGTAAAAAAGGATGATGCCAGAAAATGTATGGAATCTGGTACCCCCTCCAATAGCTATCCTACTAATATTATAAATGCGAAAGTTTGTATGTATGGATGTTTGTTACTCTTTCACGCAAAAACTACTGAATGGATTTTAATGAAACTTTACAATAATCTTGCTTATACATCAGAATAACACATAGGATACTTTTTATCCCAAAATTCCCACGGGAACGGGAACGCAAAAACTACTGAATGGATTTTAATGAAATTTGGTACAGATGTTCCTCATACCTAGGAATAACACATAGGATACTTTTTATCCCAAAATTCCCACGGGATAAGGTTTCACGCGGGTAAAACCGCGGGGCACAGCTAGTGTGTAATATATCGTTGGATAGCCATAGTTGAGTAGAAAAAAAGTTACTATGGAGTCAAGGTTCAAATCTTAGTCCGATCAGAGTTATGCAGTACCAAACATAATATCAATTTTTCAACGATAGGTAGGAATTTCAGGCCGCATTTTCAAAAAACACTGCTGTTATCACATTTTCAGTACAGGATTTTTTTTTTCAAAAATAGTCATCACTTTTATCTGTTACTGTAAACAACAGTTATCACTACTTTACATTTCAACCCACCTTCTCATTAACCCTAACAGGTCTGGCACTGAAAGCCACCCCCTTACAGAACGACTCCACCCGTCTCGCCGTGGTCCCATCTCGGGACAGCCTCACGTTCTCCCCGTGAGCTGAATGGAAGCTCAGGGGGGGCAGATTGTTGGGGGTACTGCCTGTGCAGGAGGTCCGGGGGGCTGTAACAATGAAAAATTGGGGTTATTTTAAGGAAAAAACACTGTATTACCAGGAATTTAAGATTTAATCAAGAATATAATGACAGCATGTATACCTACAGTAGTACTAGTTCAAATCGAAATTATTTTAGCGATTAAAAGCAAATAATAACTTAAACAGGAAAGAAACAGCAAAATATTAATATCGAGGGTTGAAATACCGAAATCATTGGCTGAATTTTCTCGGTTAGAATTCTCCAATAGGGATGTCGACTAAAATAATCTAATTAGTCCGTCAGATAGATTTCGCAAAAATATTGGACTCGTATTTTCTCTTTTTTGATACAAACAAATAATTAACACGATAGTGCATAGAAACTCGTGTGACGTCACAGCTAAATGTTTACGCAATGAACAAAATCCCTGATTTCAAGTCTTTAAAATATTTTATAATCAAATAATAATGGGTAGTTATTTGTTATCCATTATTTTTTTAAATCAAGTAAGTAATTTATAAACTCTTTGCCATTCATAACTAGGTACTTTTTTGAGGCTCAAATGCAAACGACTTTCATTGGAAAAGTTTCTTAAAAAACTAACATAGGTAACCAGTAACCTACAAGTACTTAAACTTTAACCACAAACCAACATTACATTACAAGATAACATAACATCAGCATATTAACAAAGAAAATATATATTTAAACTAAGAACGCCGCCATTGCGCGTGAGCAAGCTGCGCGCGCATCTGTCAGCGCAGGTGACGCTACGCCATATTGTATTTTGTGTTAGGGGAGTCTTATTTTTACGTAGGGGTTTGATAATATAAAACGATATTTAAAGAGATATTTTAAAGATTTGGAACAGGTTTTTTAAGGTTAGGAAAGCTATCATCAAGTCTAAAAGATTATGGCTATTTCTTCTTAGGACCTATTTCACGATCTTAAAGTAAAGTTACTCATCAAGTAAAGTGAGTGTTGTCTCTTTCTTACTTTATATCAAGTGACAAAGACAAAACTTGTGAGTAAGTACTGGGAAATTTACTTGAAGATCGTGAAATAGGCCCTAAGCGTACTAATCACTACATAGTATAAAGCAAAGTCGCTTTCTCTGTCCCTATGTCCCTTTGTATGCTTAGATCTTTAAAACTACGCAACGGATTTTAATGCGGTTTGTTTTAATAGATAGAGTGATTCAGTGGGAAGGTTTTCTAGCATAATTTTATCTCCATATTCCTATGGGAACTACAACCCGTTGCGCAAACCGCATCAAAATCCGTTGCGTAGTTATAAAGATGTAAGCATACATAGGGACAGAGAAAGCGACTTTGTTTTATACTATGTAGTGATTAAAATCTGAACCATTTTTCTCAAACAGCTTACATCTAAAATTTAAAGTACTATTGAGTTAACTTCCTTTTTGAGAGGAAACGTTAAACCCACGTGTTCTAACAATAGTTAACACTATGGGGTGTCACACTTGGTTAGCTGAGGGTAACGTTATATTATAGGGGTAGTGGTTTGACAAGTATAGTGTTGTATGTTGTAGAAATAAGTAATTTAAGAAGTATGTAATACAGTGAAAGAATAAATGTATCTAATACAATTTTGTTAATAAATCTATACTAATACTAGCTGCGCCCCGCGGTTTCACATAAGGAATTTCGGGATGAAAAATAGATGTTTGCCGATTCTCAGACCTACTGAATATGCTCACAAAATTTCATGAGAATCGGTCAAGCTGTTTCGTCGAAATTCCCAACGGATCGGGAACTACGCGGGTGAAACCGCGGGGCACAGCTAGTGTAACATAATTTTAATTTAAAATGTATTTAAGTAAGTACTTTAAATCTAATATATAACATTCTCGTGTCACAGTTTTCGTTGCCATACTCCTCCGAAACGGCTTGACCGATTCTCATGAAATTTTGTGAGCATATTCAGTAGGTCTGCGAATCGGCCAACATCTATTTTTCATCCCGAAATTCCTACGGGAATGGGAACTACGCGTGTGAAACCGCGGGGCGCAGCTAGTACACTATAATAATAAATCAGTACGAGTAGAAGATTAATTAATCAATTATGATAAAGTATTAAAAGAAAACATTTTTGTTTATTAAAAATATTGATTCACATTTTAACAAATCCATAATTATGTAAAAGCCAGGTGGTCCAACTAAGAGGGTGGTTCGCTAAATTCTGTTATCTAGGGGGATTTCACTTCCGGCGGAAGTTGATCGATCTCGGAACTTCATTTGTAGAAATCGGGGGAGCTGCGGAAATCAGGTGTTTTTTTCGACTTTTGAAAGTTTTTTTGTAGTAATTTGATTCTTACATCCATTATAATAAATAAATACTTAGCCTGTGTGTGTAAATACATATCGCGGGCTTCAAACCAAAGGGGCGTATACGCAAAAATCCAAAAAAATTTTTATTACGTCAATGTATTCTAATTATATCGACACATCTACTGACTTTATTTCATAATTATCGGTTAAATATTTTTTAAGATAATAAACAAAATAATATTAGACGTATGTCTCTGAGTAAAATATTTTACCGAACCAGAAAGGCGTACTAAAGACGAATCACGAATCGTTTGTGTTTATTTTCTTTTTATTATTGTTTAACTTTTATGTTGAACTTAAAAAAAATATTTGAGAATATTATTTGTTTTATTTTCACCTTCACAAACGTGAAATTGATATACTTACGTCTGTATTGGAATAATGTTATTTTCCTATTTTTGACAAGCCAAATGGACGTATAATGAACGAAAATGGTGGTGAAATAGAGGACTTTTTTAAATAATAAATGACTGTAATAAAATATTTCTCATCATTTATATAAAATTCATTTGGTTTTTTTTATTTTGCGTTACAAATAAAAAATTTGTTTTATACGTCCATTCCTTGAAAGCATTTTCTTGGAAAAAATAACAATCAGTTTATCTAATACTGTCGAACCATATAGACGTAAGCGCGATATTATGGGTAACAAATTATATTTTTCAATAAATAAGCCTTTCACATAATAAAGAACGTAAATTTATGAAACACGTAAAAAAATTCAAAAATGTAGGTATATTACAAAAAAAGTTATTAAGTTTTTTGGCTCTCCTGAAAAGTGAGGGTTTTGCTTGTACGCCCCTTTGGTTTGAAGCCCGCGATATGTATTTGAAATTAATAGAAAACACCCAGACTAAGTTAAACAGACATTTATTCACACAAAAGTTTTTCTTGATTGGGAATCGAACCCGCAATCCCAACAATAGCAGACAAGACTACCAACACCACTTCATCTACAAATAAAATCTTCAATCGAAAAAAAACCTAAATCTTCACTACATAGTATAAAACAAAGTCGCTTTCTCTGCCCTATGTATGCTTAGATCTTTAAAACTACGCAACGGATTTTGATGCGGTTTGTTTTAATAGATAGAGTGATTCAGTAGGAAGGTTTTTAGCATAATTTTATCCCCATATTCCTACGGGAACGGGAACTACACGGGTGAAACCGCGGGGCGCCGTTAGTAAGTACTAGGCGAAAAGTACTAGGCAAGCAGAAACGCATAAGAGGTCATCATATCCCATAGAATAACCATCCCTTATATTGGACAATGGGCGTTTCATTAGCGATGTAAGCCCTTGAGAAAATATCCCATTAGGCGCAGATGTGTGTTATTTCCCTTAGGGTTGGTGGGGGCGGCTTGTGTTAGGGGTAGATATATAGATATATGAATAGTTTTAATCTTCATCAATTGCCTAAAGAGGAGTAATCGTTACTAATATTATAAAGAGGAAAGATTTGTTTGTTTGTTTGTAATGAATAGGCTCCGAAACTACTGGACCGATTTCAAAAATTCTTTCACTAATGGAAAGCTCATTTATCAGTGCGTGACATAGGCTATATTTTATCCCCGTAATCCCACGGGAACGGGAACTACGCGGGTGAAACCGCGGGGAGCTACTAGTCCTTACTAATATTATAAATGCGAAAGTAACTCTGTCTGTTTGTTACCTTTTCACGGCTAAACTACTGAACCGATTGACTTGAAATTTGGTACAGGGGTAGCTTATAGTCCGGGGAAGGACATAGGCTACTTGACTTGTTACAGATTTTGAGTCACAATGTTTTCTGTGCCGGCGGCCGGTTGTAAGCTCCTATTGTCATTGTGACTCTAATGTCATTTGGATACATTTTCAATAAACTGACAACCAAAAGATGCGATTACAGCGACGCTGTCACCGGCACAGACAAGACTGTGGCTCAATAGTCTTGTTTTATGATTGTATCCACCATTGATATGGTTATTGGGACGCTAAAATGACAGATGCCGCCTTATTTACGTTGCATTTTTAGCCTGGGTTAGCACTAAACCAAGTTTTACAATCAATTTTGAATACTGCCAAAGTGACAGATTTGACTGACAAGGTGTCAAATGCTTACCAGGTTTTGTTAAACCAGACTAAAAATACAACGTAAATAAGGCAGATAGAGTTTAGTATCTGTCGAAATTGCAGACAGAGTTTTGTAGATAGATTGAATATTGGTAACCGCTGAAGTTCATTAGCCTGAAACAATTACAGCACAGCCAATAAGCAATTGCTTAATATATCTGTTTCTATTCTAATCTGAGAGCTATCTAGATCAACACTGACGTCATTAAAATATATATTTAGACAAACTATTGCACCAGGAAACTCTCGTGACGTTAAACATGACATTTGGACAGTGTAACTATATTTTGTTTGTAGTTGCCACATTTAAAAGATGGCTGATTGATTTGAAAAAAGTTCCATAAGAAAAGTATAAAACAAAGTCGCTGTCGCTGTCTGTCCCTATTAAAAACTACGCAACGGATTTAGATGCAGTTTTCTTTAATAGATAGAGTGATTTAAGATGAAGGTTTCAGCCTAATTTTATCCCTCTATTCGCACGGGAACGGAAACTACGCGTGTGAAACGGCGGGGCACAGTCAGTATTTCATTCTTCTAGATACACCGGTTTAGACTGTGTGTTGTCAGTCAGTCAGTGTTAAATCCTTCCTCAGTACTACACCTACGTTATATAAGGAACTCCTGTACAATATTCCATACTTCTAGACACACCGGTTTAGACTGTGTGTTGTCAGTCAGTCAGTGTTAAATCACACTTACGCTATTAATAAAAACGCACACACATTCGTAAGATTCCGTAAATAAAAAATTCAATGACTTATGTCAATATTGACAATCTGTCAAGCGTCAAACCTCGTGATTGCGTCACACTTATGGCGGGAATCGTTTACCATAAACAATTAAACAATGGCTGACTTTGTATGACAGTGTACTTAAAATGTCTAAGAATACAGTTTGTTTATTTACTAATATTATAAAGTTGAAGAGTTTTTTTTTTGTTGAACGCACTAATCTCAGGATCTACTGGTTTGTTAGCTATGCAGGTTTTACTCGCGTAGTTCCCATTCCCGTGGGAATACAGGGATAAAGTATAGCCTATGTTACTCAGGGTGAATGTAGCTATCTAATGGTGAAAGAATTTTTTAAATCGGTTCAGTAGTTTCGTAGCGTATTCGTTACAAACAAACAAATATTTCCTCTTTATAATATTACTATAGTACTAGTTGTGCCCCGCGGTTTCAGACGCGTAGTTCCCGTTCCCGTGGGAATTTCGGGATGAAAAATAGATGTTGGCCAATTCTCAGACCTACTGAATATGCTCACAAAATTTCATGAGAATCGGTCAAGCCTTTCGGAGGAGTACGGGAACGAACATTGTGACACGAGAATTTTATATATAAGATAGATATAGATTATTATAAAATAGTAACAAACACAACACACAACACCACGTGATCATGAACCCTGACAAAGGAACCACGCACCGATGCGCCTGCGCATCCTGCCCCGTATAAAAGGAAATCTGATATTTACATTAATTACTCCCGGTTTTCAACAAGCCAGTGAGGCGGGAAATTGTAAGTATATAGATATTACTATAAAGTTAATACTGTGGCTTCTAAAAGATTTGAAATTTAAAAATTGTTCATTCAATTGTCTGGGTGTGTGAACGAGTGTGTGCGTAGTTTCTGATACCCTAGATACAAGTCACGATCTTAGTTAGGGGTCAGTTACTTTAATCGAGTGAATGATAATGAATGAAGAAAAAAAGATTTTAAAGAAGTACTTATAAATGTCAAAGAAGTTTCAGAAACAGTTATTGAGCCACAATCCTGTGCCGGAGCCAGCGTCGCTGTAATCGCATCTTTTGGTTGTCAGTTTATTGAAAATGTATCCAAATGACATTAGAGTCACAATGACAATAGGAGCTTACAATTTTGGCCGCCGGCACAGAAAAGATTGTGACTCAATTAAATTAGCCCTCGTTAGCTCGTCTCCTATTGGTCGTAGCGTGATGTTATATAGCCTATAGCCTTCCTCGATAAATGGGCTATCTAACACTGAAAGAATGTTTCAAATCGGTCCAGTATTACCTGAGATTAGCACAACCAAAACAAACTCTTCAGCTTTATAATATTAGTATACTTAGGGCCTATTTCACGATCTTCTAGTAAAATTCCGAGTAATCACTCACATGTTTTGTCTTTGTCACTTGATATAAAGTAAGAAAGAGACAAAACTAACTTTACTTGGTGAATAACTTTACTTGAAGATCGTGAAATAGGCCCTTAGTTACAAAATTGCTTAAAATTAATAGATGCCGCATAAGTCTCCCCTGGGAGAGATCCCCAAGGCATTGTATGCCCTCTCTTTCCAATTTTACGTGACAGATGGCACAGATTGGGTAAATTTGATGGGTATTTGTACCTCAATAGTTTTAGAGGTCAGCTTAGCGTTATTCTGTCTTTTATTAAGCAGCGCCCCGCTGTTTCACACGCATAGTTTTCAATTTCTTTTCTCGCCTTAGGGGGGATTTCCAAAAATCCTCTCTTAGTGGTAGCCTACTCCCCCCAACAAACACACGTGCCTTTCGGCTCTCTACGACCAGTACATTCGGCTGTCAGTCAGTCAGTCAGGACATCACTCAGTAACGGAAGAGTTTTGTATATATAGATAGATAAGTATTCATTAACTCAAAAATGTATATAGGTATGTATATCCGTTGTCAAATATCCATAGTACAAGTTTTTCTTAGTTAGGGACTGTGAAAAAAGCGTTTATGAAAAAAAAATGGCTGCCAAATGTCTTTTCTTTATGAAGATTTAAAAGTAGAACGTCACGTTCCATTTTAGAACATCGACCGAATTCAATAAAGCAATTCGAATTGAGAACCATAGCTAAATTATTAATTGTAGAAAAAAATGTGTTCAATTCAATGTCTATGCTTTTTGATGGCAATTTAAAAAGTTGAAGTGTCTGTTTGTGATTACAAAATATATAGTCACAATCTTTCCTGTGCCGGTGACAGCGTTCGCTGTAATCGTATCTTTTGGTTGACAGTTTATTGAAAACTAGCGGCGCCCCGCAGTTTCACCCGCGTAGTTCCCGTAAGAATTTGGGGATAAAATTATGCTAAAAACCATCCTACTGAATCACTCTATCTATTAAAATAAACCGCATCAAAATCCGTTGCGTAGTTTTACAGATCTAAGCATACATAGGGACAGAGAAAGCCACTTTGTTTTATACTATGTAGTGATGTAGTAATTACAATCGTTCCTGTTCCGGTGCCAGCGTCGCTGTAATCGCATCTTTTGGTTGTCAGTTTATTGAAAATGTATCCAAATGACATTAGAGTCACAATGACAATAGGAGCTTACAATTTTGGCCGCCGATATATTTTCAAAATATGCTTTTGATGCGGTTTTCTTTAATAGATAAAGTAAAGTGATACAAGAGGAAGGTTTTTATCATAATTTTATTCGTATCATAATATTAGTAAGGAAGTAAGGATCCTACCCTGAATTAGGGTGATTAAGCCTAATGCTTTGTATATCTTTTATTTCTTTTTCCGAACCTTTATCCCCACGGGAGCCGGAGCTATGCGGATGAAACCGCGGGGCGTTGCTAGTTAAAACTATAACAAACCATGAAGCCTGGTTCATGCCTCAGTTATCGTATCACGGACCACGGAATCATCACGTCACGCTCCGCGAACGAAGGGTCTATGACCGAACAACTTTATGAACGAACGATTCCTACGTTTAGAAATAGAACAGAATTAACGACTGTTGTGAAAAAAAGAAAATTATGCTATCGGTTTGTAATTGAAAAAAGAAGTGAATTATCGATGGTTATGGTAACGGAATTCTTAATTTGAAAAATGTTTCGTTAAAAATATTTGAAATTATTAGAATAGTTAAAGCCGTAATCATCACGCTTGAAACGTTGTTAATCTAATACTCTAGCCATATTTTAAAAATACACAAACATCTCTCGGTGTCAAAGTCTATCTAGCTAGTCCCAAACTAAGCGAACCTTGTACTATGGATACTAGACAACTGATAAACATACTTATACACATTTTTGTGAATAAATATTCAACACAAATAAATAATCCACACTTTTATTTAAAGTTAAGTGCCCAAAACCCTTTGTAAGAACCCGGCAGTGAAAATAAAACGTTGACATTGAAATATATCCTTTACTCCCCACTAAATAAAACACAAAACAGTGTGACAGTGTTATTTTTGAAACATATAAGACCTCTTTGTTTTCAACCACATGAAGACATTGTTGGCATTATGTAGAGCGCGTTGTCTTTGGCTCGGTTATAATGAGTGTTGTTTTATCTATGGTTTTGTATGTTCTCCTTTTAAATGATGAGACATTTCGAAATTAGTTCGAGATAAAGGGATTTATAAGGACTTTTGTTTGGGAAAGTTATACGTTGTATTTAGGAACAATGTGTTTATCTTCCTAACAAATGTATCATGTCGTGTTTGAGATCACCAACACGCTCCAAGCGTGGTGATTACGGCTATTCCTCCTCACTGTACTAATAATATCATCAGTGAGAGATCTTACAGGACGATACTACTACTATATACTCGTGTTTGAGATCACCAACACGCTCCAAGCGTGGTGATTACGGCTATTCCTCCTCACTGTACTAATATCATCTAAACCAAACTACATATTTTCTTATATTTTTATACAAAAACATATAATTCACAATGAAACAACTTCAACCAGTGACAGTACATTCTAGAATTCAAAATTCAAGCCAAAATCGCCCTTATAACATTAGATATAAGAACTAATTGAAAAATAAGAGTGAAAATCGTTATATGTGGAGCAAAAAGTCGTGACAGACAGACCATAACGTTCATGCAATGTTAATCTGTGTGTGTGAGAGAGATATATATATATGTTATGTAGTATGAGTGACAAGGATAGATGATTGTCATAATTACAACATTGGCTAATAAAAAATATAAAGAAAAAACAAAATTCAAACAGTTTGAATTACGAACAAAATTTAAAACGAAAAATAGACATCAGATTTTCATAGAACGTAAGAGAGGCCAAAAAATAAAGAAAAAATCTAAATCGCAAAAGTTTCAAAGAATTTAGAACAATAGAATAATTCGAATATAAATAAAGAAGTACGTAAAATCTAAAAGAAAAAATAAAAAAGTGTTAAACCAATTTTAAAGAACATAATTCAAATATTTTTTTTTGATAAAGAAAATATTTGAAAATGTAACTATACTATTTGAACAATAGAACGAAATTCAAATTAATTTTTGACCAGCACAAAGAAAATATTTAAAAATCGAACTACTATAATTACGTAACGTTCTTTAGAAAATGAAACAATGGCTGACACAAAAATTGCTTCCATATTTAAAAATTCTATGACAAATTGATACGCGTAATGGCGTCATTTACATACACTAAAAAAAAAACATAAAAAAATTTCAAGCAGTTTCGGAGTCATTTGGTTACAAACACTGTAACTGTTACAATGACACCAGAATTTAATATTTAAAATTTTAGACAAAGAACGAATTTTCATATCCTTTTCACCACCTTAGCGGATGAATTTCCCTCCACAGAACTTTTAGATAACCCCATGGTGCAGTGTTAAATAATCCAATTACAAACGAACTAAAAAGACTTATAAGCCACCCTCACTGTGGCTGTATCGCCGTGGGTCTTAGCCATCTGTTAGAAAAAGTTACGGAATTAGAGCATGCACTATGGCACTCCCCCGCGTGAATAGACAAGAGTTTATTTTTAAAAATGTTGACACACGCATTGACTTTATATTTGGAGGGAATTCACACCCTTGAACTTTTGGAAATAGAATTTTATTTTTATTTAATGGGTGTATTTATTATCTAATTTTAGGAGAGAGAAACCTATTTTCAGCAGTTGACAAATATAAGCCGACAATTTAGTGCGTTAAATTGTCGTACTAACAAAATTGTCAGTATTATGTACTTAGTTATAGTTTGTAAAATCTAGGATGATCTCCGTGACATATGTCAAACTTTCGTTCATAGAGTTGGCCGGATGATGTATGTCGATAGAAATTATCGATGTTTCTGACTATTAAAGATGATAATGTTAAATTATATTGAGATTAAACGCTAGGTACTAAATTAAACGAATATTTTAATTACAAAAAACAATTATCCTCTTAAAGGGGTACATCCAATTCATATCTGAATCAATTTCTGATGGAATATATTACATGAATAAGTTAGAATATAGAGTCGTCAACTCAAAAGATTAACCAAAAATATTGCATTTTGGTTATCAGATGATTGTCAGTGTAATGAAAATGTATACAAATTACATTAAAGTCAAAATGACAATAGGAGCTTACAGTTTTGGCCGCCGGCACAAAAAAGATTGTGGCACTATAGGCACAAAAGAACCAAATTAGAGATACCTAATTGCGTATCACTGGTCACTTACGAGTACTTACATACAAAGACCTTGTAAATAAAATTAAAAAAGATAATCTAAATAATAAATAACAACTAATAAATCACTAAACCACAGACAATAAACGCCATGATGATTATTAGAAATGGCGGCGAGTTTCCCACGCGTCTTACCATAGACAACTCACGATCTAAGATTAATTTTTTAACGTCTTATGTAACGTTATTATTTTAATAATACTATAATTTACTATTACTTTAAGATAAGTAGTTGTTCTTTGTGGTTTAAAAATAGCAATTCACTACATAGTATAAAAAAAGTCGCTTCCCGCAGTCTGTCCCTATGTATGCTTAGATCTTTAAAACTACGCAACGGATTTTGATGCGGTTTGTTTAATAGATAGAGTGATTCAAGAGGAAGGTTTTTAGAATAATTTTATCTCTACATTCTCCCGGGAACTGGGACTACGCGGGTAAAACCGCGGGGCGTTGCTAGGTAAATTATAATTATATAAGTGGGCGTATAAGATCGTTCACATAACGGTCTTAAAGGACTATAATTAAAAAAAAAACAAAACAGTTCATTCAAGAACGGAACAAGTTTGACTACAAAGGTCTCATAGCGTTTATTACTTAAAAAAAAGAATTATATCCTGTCACAGGACGCTACTGGAATAATGAACGGGTACCATGGTCCATGACACACTTGTTTTAAAAAAAAACTTAATGTCAGTTTTAAATTATAGTTTCGAACATTACATTTTGTTCTATTAAAAGGTTTTTTTAGTTTATGGTCTGTTTTGTCTATCTAGAATATTCTAGATTCTCTAGTTTTGAAGATAAGGATTGTCTATTGTTCTTTAATACAAGATATAGGATATATTTTATCCTAATTTTCCAACTTCCTTTAAACAATAAATATTAAAACAAATATAGAAATTAACCTATACAAGCCCTTTGTAGCTAAAAGAAAATGGCGGCCCTACTCTTCATTAAAAACTAGTCTATGTACCACAAAACGTTCCAAATTGAAAATTTCTAAATAATAAATCGTTTAAACAAAATCAATAACACGATTCAAGCGACTCTATGCTTTATTGCTGACAAAATAAAAGTATTAAATTGTTTATAAATAATTAGTAGGCTTTAAATGTAAGGCTTTAAAGTTGAAAATCGTGTAGCTACAACCTGTTCTCACGGTGAATGAGTCTTAGCTGTTAACTTGTAATATTTTCTTAAGTTTTCTTTCACTTGGTTCCGTACAATATCTATCCTACTAATATTATAAATGCGAAAGTTTGTATGTTTGTGAGTTTGGATGTTTGTTCCACTTTCACGCAAAAACTACTGTATCGATTTTGATTAAATTTGGTACAGATGTTCCTTATAACTAGGAACACATGGGATACTTTTTATCCCGAAAATCCCATGGGATTGTGTATAAGTAATCGTATGTTTTATTGTAACTTTTTGTAGTCATAAATCCTACCAATAGATGGCGCTGTTACTTAATTTTTTAACACACGATGGTGAATTGTGCCGAGATTGTATGATACTTACTACGCATTCTCACGGGAGCGGGTACTACGCGGGTAAAACCGCGGGGCGCTGCTAGATCCTTATAACTGGGAATAACATATGGGATACTTTTTATCCCAAAATACCCACGGGATTGGGATTCTCGCGGGTATAACCGCGGTTATTATATTTCGACTCATTTTGCGATACATATAAAGCTAGGGATCTCTAATAATAGTCAACAGGACGTAGTATTTATTTAATACATAACGGTTCACACTCCCACGCAGACATTTTAATTTAAACGCACTATTCTAGCTATTTGCAACAAACATCGCCCTGCAGTTTTACCCGCATAGTTCCCGTTCCCGTAGGAATATGGGGATAAAATTACGCTAAAAACCTTCCCACTGAATCACTCTATCTATTAAAACAAACCGCTTCAAAATCCGTTGCGTAGTTTTAAAGATCTAAGCATACATAGGGACATAGGGACAGAGAAAGCGACTTTGTTTTATACTATGTAAAACAAAGTCGCTGTCTCACCCGCATAGTTCCCGTTCCCGTGAGAATTTCAGGATAAAACATTACCTATGTCCTTCCCCGGACTATAAGCTACCCCTGTACCAAATTTCTAGTCAATCGGTTCAGTAGTTTAGCCGTGAAAAGGTAACAGAGTTACTTTCGCATTTATAATATTAGTTAGGATGTATGGGATTTGACGCAGAGCAGTTGTTAGTTATAAAACTAAACTTAGGGCTTATTTCACGACCTTCAAGTAACTTTACTCACCAAGTAAAGTTACTGTCTCTTTGTTACTTTATATCAAGTGACAAAGACAAAACTTGTGAGTGGCTACTCGGAACGTTACTTGAAGATCGTGGAATAGGATTAGGATACAAAATATCCAATTTTATCCGTTACATCGGAAGTTCTTAATATAAAGTACTTTATTGTAAACAAACATACATTTGTTTACTTTTAACGGATGCGTTGTTATATATCTATACTAATATTATAAAGAGGAAAGGTTTGTTTGTTTGTAATGAATAGGCTCCGAAACTACTGGACCGATTTCAAAAATTCTTTCACTAATGGAAAGCTAATTTATCAGTGCGTGACATAGGCTATATTTTATCCCCGTAATCCCACGGGAACGGGAACTACGCGGGTGAAACCGCGGGGAGCTACTAGTTGTAAATAAACATACATTTGTTTACTTTTAACGGATGCGTTGTTATATATTAAGTACTAGTAGCTCCCCGCGGTTTCACCCGCGTAGTTCCCGTTCCCGTAGGATTACGGGGATAAAATATAGCCTATGTCACGCACTGATAAATTAGCTTTCCATTAGTGAAAGAATTTTTGAAATCGGTCCAGTAGTTTCGGAGCCTATTCATTACAAACAAACAAACAAATCTTTCCTCTTTATAATATTAGTATAGATAAAGAGATACATATAGTGTATCCTGTATGCGGTTACCTTGACCAACTAGTTTGATCATCCGGCGTGAGAAAGCCTCTTTGGAAATACATACATACACACTTTCGATATTAGATATACGATCAACTAGCTTTTGCCTGCGACTCCGTCCGCGTGGATTAACTTCCATCATACAAATATTCTTCCCCCATTTCATCCCCTTGGGGGAAGAATTAATAACATCGACCTTAATGCCTTTCAGCTGGACACTGGATCCGTCCAGTGGTTTGGGCTGTGCGTTGATAGATAACTATGTCAGTCACCTTTGAGTTATATAATATTTATATACCTACTTAGATTGGTGTAGTCTGTAGCTAGGTCTTAGCGTAGTACCAAGCGTTCAATATTTTCGACCACTCGACTTGAAACCTCGATAGCTCAATTGGAAGAGCGGTGTTACGGTTCAGCATGGTGCAGTGCAGCAAGGGTGAGGCGAAAATTTAGAATGCATTTTTTACTTAAAAATAATTATGTAAATATTCCCATTGACTGACTCATTAAAAGTAGTAGTAATATCGTCCTGTAACAGTCTCTCTCATGATATAAGTGCTGTAATGATTATGATGAGGAATAGCTGTAATCACCACGCTTGAAGCGTGTTGGTAATAGGGTAGTTTCCTGGGTAAACAAATTGCAATTCTAATTAGTCCGTCAGATAGATTTCGAAATAATATTAGACACGTACTTTTTTGTTTCATCAAATTAATAAAACTGACTTAGTTATAACGCATTAAAGTTTAGGAGTGGGGGCTTGTGACGTCAACTGTTGGTGAAAATTGTAGCAATCTGTGACGTTTCACGAGTTTTCGATGCACTGTATCGTCTTAATTATTTGTTTACATAATAAAAAATACGTGTCCAATATTTTTTGGAAATCTAAAAGACGGACTAATAACATTTTTTTAGGCAACTACCCTATTTCAATCATGACTCATGTTTTTGAGAAGTAATCTGTCTGAAAATACAGTTAGATAGATTTGACTGAAAATCTTATAAAAAATAACCTTATACGATACCTATGACGTTTCTAGTACAACGTAATGTTGATAATCGAATGACAAATCGATACCAAGTACTCGACTCGATACATCGGAATCGAATCAAAAGGTAACATTCCCACGCACTCGTGAGAAAACAACCGAAGACGCGAGACAAGGACAGGTTTATGGGACATTTAATGAGTTGGAGAGAGACGGCGATACTTTTTCTTTTTTCTCGACTAACGGGCTTTTTGAAGGTCGCTCTGACTAAGATTTGTTAGATGATTATGATTACATAGCCTACAGTATCATTTTTATAAGTATGTACCAATTTAGTTACTTGCGGTGGCCTGAAAATCCCAATCCAATGGGAATTTCGGGATAAAAGTATTTTATATGTTATAACTAGCTGTGCCCCGCGGTTTTACCCGCGTAGTTCCCGATCCCATGGGAATGTGGGGATAAAATTATGCTAATAACCTTGCCACTGAATCAGTCTATCTATTAAAACAAACCGCATCAAAATCCGTTGCGTAGTTATAAAGATCTAAGCATACATAGGGACAGAGAAAGCGACTTTGTTTTATACTATGTAGTGATGTAGTGATTATAAGGAAGACCTATACCAAATTTCATTCAAAACGGTTATTAAAAAAAACCCGCAAAATTAAATATAACTTTAAATTAAAAAAATATCATAAAAAAAAAACAAGTTGACATTTCGCCAAGCCAAAGAGTTTAGCACCTTTTAAGGAATTACAGGAAACGGTTTTGGCTACTTTAAAAGGACAGGTGAAATAGACAATCGCTATTCTAAATTTGAATATCCCGGAAGCGAAACATCTTGCAAATTTAGTCACACATTCGAAATACAAATTTTAAATTATTTAGTTTTAAGCCAAATTAGACTTAAATCCTTTAAAATAAAGTTCACATGAAATGCATTTATAAAATTGTTTAAGTGCAATGTAACAATTGAAAGGTGTCATTACGTTCGACGGAAAATAGACCTAATTTTCATTACTTTAAGGTTCAAATGAAATGCATTTAATAAAAATTGTTTGAATTGCAATTTGAAAATCAAAAGGTGTTCTGTATTCAAAGTGTTGACTCAAGAGTATATTTTTTTAAGAAATGTTGTTCTTTATTACAAAGAATTAAGGTTGAAATTAAATTAGTTTTTATTACACCTGTTTAGGAAAGAAAATTACTTACAATAAAATCAACCTTATTTCCTTCCGCATAAGATTTAAAATAGAATAACAAAACATTTCAAATTTGGAACATCTAAACAATTCCCACGATTTATTCAAATGTTTTTTTTTTCCATTTCGGGCTAAAGAGTTAACATAGTGCCTAACAGTGTTGCCTTTTGCAAAATTGTTTTTTTTTATAAAAAAAATATATATTTTCACACGGTTTTTTCTTTTACAAGTTCATAAACAGATGTTTATTTCCTTTTTCAATTATGTTACCCGCGAAGTCTCTAACGTGGGAATTTCCGGATAAAAAGTATCTTATTTTTTCCTGGTTCTTAGGAGATTTTGTACGAAATTTCAGTGGTTTTTACGTGAAAGAGTAACACACATACATCCACTATCACAAACTTTATTAGTACGACTATTTTTGCCTCAATTTTTCAGCTAAAAGTTCATGCAATAATAACGTCTATGAGCTTGTTATATAACCTATAATAGCATCAAAGATGGCCGCTGTTAGGTCAAAGGGTCATGAGAAAGACGTTACTTGTAAGTACAACTTTCAACTACGTTTCATTACTTAGCTAACTTCAGCATAGTTGGGATTAAAAGTAGCTTAGTTCACAGCTTAGAGCTAAACCACAAATTGCTCGCGGTTAAGCAACGGCATTGTTATTTCAGTGATGGGTGACCGTTACTGATGTGACTGAAAGGAATGAGCTTTACATATTAGAAATTACTGTATGGTTTTTCATACGGTTTCTAGTACAAGATAGATAGATTAATATGGTAAAGTTCTACACTTATTTAGCATCCTGGCTTTGTTCATAATTCATAGCTTATTTGAAGAAAGTGTTTTAAATGATCATTAACGGTTTTAAGAACTATTAATCAAAGTTCTGAATTCAAAATTTCAAATCGTTGTTCCAAAACCAAAACGAGATTACCTAACATTATCCTAAACAAATAATTTATTATTATTACACAACCTGGCAGCCCTAAACGTACAATCTCAGCCGTATTCGGTGTTGCCAACATTCCCACGATCATTAGACGGACGCGCGCCTATGAACATTTTGAATTTAATATTCGAACGTTCGAATCTTATTTGAATGTAAGATCGTTTCGGAGATAATCTATGTTTTTTTTTAATATTTATGGTAGGTATGTGATCTATGGCTCTATTAGGCTTATTAAAAATATTTGTTAGACATTTTTTTTAATTTGTTAAACTTAGCTGTAGATTTTTTTTGTGGAAATATACGGTCTTTTGGTGTTACTATTGTCATTTTGACTCCAATGTCATTTGGATACATTTCCAATAAACTGACAACCAAAAGATGCGATTACAGGGACGCTGTCACCGGAACAGAAAATATTGTGACTCAATAGTTATTTTTTCTTCTCAAAATTGCTACTTTAAATTCCGCCTTACTTGAACAAAATCATGAAATAACATTCTTACCTCCAAGACCAATCTTTTCCGCAAAAAAAGTAATTTATACCTCTTGACAATCTTCGTGGAATCTATCGATTCGTTCCAATAAAGCTAAGGCCGTATGAAAAACCATTGGCCGTTAAAAAAAATAAAGATCAGCTGTTGTGTTGAACACCTTTCTGTCATTATTGTTTTCTATCTTATTCTCTCACGTACAAGTTGTGTGTAGCCATCTCTGTTTGGCAACGTAGTTTTATTTAGAAGCAGATGTTTGGAACAAATATATTTTTATCGTATACGGAGAGATAAGTTTCATATAAAAAATGTAATTTCTTCGCTGATTTTGGTCGTAGCGTGATGTTATATAGCCTATAGCCTTCCTCGATAAATGGGCTATCTAACACTGAAAATAGGTTTCCAATTCGAACCAGTAATTCTTGAAATTAGCGCGTTGAAACAAACAAACTCCATTAACCAAAAACTCGAAAAACAAAATTAAAAAACACATTATTTTTATTTAAGTAAAAGTTATTTAAAAAGAAAATAAACGCATAAATTCATTTCGTAAATAGAACACAATTTCGAAATTCAAATACCGAACAGCTGACTACCAAAAACGTCTTCCATGATCAACAATAGCTTTTTTTTTTCAGTCGTAAATGGCAATGACCATAGCGTATGCAGCCTACAGAAGGTCGATGTAAAAAAAACACAATAGACCAGATGTTTCGAAGTTTGAATGTTGAAAGCAGCTGATCTCAAGTAAATAATAATAGGGCTGCCATTTTGAAAAATATCTTTAAGACTTCGTTATAAAAAATATTATTGCACGATATGTCGTTATCGTTACGTGTAGTAATTGACTTCAAAAGTGAAATATGTATTTAGTTTAACCAAAAAATTTAGTATATTTTTTTGGGTTGGAGTCTAATGGTCTAACTAAATAGTCGCTTCAAGTATAATGATAATCTGTCAAAAATGGTTAAACCAAAAATCGAAACCAATATGATTTTTTGGTTACTTTTGAGGGCTCTAACTAATAATAAACTTGTATATTTGTATAATAAAAGGAGGTAGAAAATTTATACCTACCAAAATATTTTTTGAAGACAGAGCTATAAATAGATATTAGTAAATTTAAATACGAATATGAGTACATAATAAATAATCTTAAAAAAAATACAAATTAAAAAATAAATATTTAGTGACAACCCTAAGCCAAAATGCGCTTGCGGACGCCCTCAAAACCCGTTGCGAAACAGCTGTTCCAAGTTTAAAAATATGTAAGAGCGAGACCGCCATACTTTGCCTAGCGAAGAAAAGAGACGGATATAGGACATATGTTTGCCATAGATAAGTGGTAGGTAAAATGTTTCATAGATAAAGGAAACGTTTCTTACGTAATACTAGCTTTACACCCGGCTTCATGCGGGTAGTTAAGCAATATTTCTTGCTAACTTTTTTTGCCTCTCAGACTGATGATATTAGTACAGTGAGGAGGAATAGCCGTAATCACCACGCTTGGAGAGTGTTGGTGATCTCAAACACGAGTATATAGTAGTAGTATCGTCCTGTAAGATCTCTCACTGATGATATTAGTACAGTGAGGAGGAATAGCCGTAATCACCACGCTTGGAGCGTGTTGGTGATCTCAAACACGAGTATATAGTAGTAGTATCGTCCTGTAAGATCTCTCACTGATGATATTAGTACAGTGAGGAGGAATAGCCGTAATCACCACGCTTGGAGCGTGTTGGTGATCTCAAACACGAGTATATAGTAGTAGTATCGTCCTGTAAGATCTCTCACTGATGATATTAGTACAGTGAGGAGGAATAGCCGTAATCACCGCGCTTGAAGCGTGTTGGTGATCCTAAACCTTAGACATGTTTTTAATACCAACCATGCATCCCAAATTTCAGAAAGACGGCAGTAAGCTGTATAGTGTTTCACACGGCTTCATTTACCTAATCTTGTTCTGATTTTGGAATTTATCTTATCTAAAAATGCCAAGAGATTCAAGAGACAGATTTTTATGTAGGTTACTAGCTGCGCCCCGCGGTTTCACACGCGTAGTTCCCGTTCCCGTAGGAATTTCGGGATGAAAAATTGATGTTGGCCGATTCTCAGACCTACTGAATATGCTCACAAAATTTCATGAGAATCGGTCAAGCCGTTTCGGAGGAGTATGGCAACGAAAACTGTGACACGAGAATTTTATATGTTAGATGTTATGTATCATATACATTTTAAAAGGATGAAACCGCTGAGCAAATCTTTTGATTATAACTTTACCTTGCCTTTTAACCCGCGTTATCTCCTCTCCTATTGGTCGTAGCGTGATGTTATATAGCCTATAGCCTTCCTCGATAAATGGGCTATCTAACACTGAATTTTTTTAATAGGAGCAAAGCTAAGGGAAGGTTCATATCTGACGGAACACGCGTCTCGTATTATCGGCCGCGTAACGCCAGAACAGACAAATGTATAGAAAAACACTTGACCGTTCACACTCACGTCAAACTTATAACACCCCACTTTTTGGGTCGGGGGTTAAAAACCAGCCCTCAAGAAAAAATCCAGCCTAATCTGTTAAGGAAAACTGCTTAAAAATCCAAATAAATTGACTCAAAATTTTGCCTCGAACTAAATTACAGCAAGGGCTTGTAAAATTATACAATAAGAGTAAAATTTTACCACCAGATGTTAGGGGAAGCAGGAAATAACTACACAATGGCACATAACATAATACAACGCGCACCATCTGGTTTTACTTAACAGACGAAAACCTTTTGTCTATGCGCAGGTATGGCTGCCTTTAAAGAAAAGATATTGTCTTATAATTACAAGCTTATTAAAAGTCAAAGCACATGTGGCTTAAAAAATAAAAATAGTTTTAAGGGGGCGTCCATTAATTACGTGAGGCGTTTTTGTCAATTCTCTTTTTATAATATTTTTTGTCATGATCTCTCCCCCCTTGGTGAGATATCGTAAGATTTTCCTTAACTCCCTCCCCCCTCCCCTAATCTCACGCGAGGATTCTTGAAAACTTCTATTTGAACAGTAAACGTGTTGGATTATCGAGAAAAAATCTATTAGATACTTTTATTGAAGACTAGCAAAGACTAGTATTTGCGAATATTAACGTAATTTAAAATTACAATCAATCAACCAAAAAATATTTTAATTTTTTGTATTATAAAAAAAATTACGTGATATTTGCCAAGACCCCCCCTCCCCCCTAAGTGAGATTTCGAAAGATTTAGCTTGACCCCCTCCCCCCCTAGAACACCTCACCTAATTAATGGACGCCCCCTTATAGTAACTGACCCCTAACTAAGTTCGAAACTTGTAGCTAGGGTATCAGAAACTTCTACGGCATGTGTGATCTTTAAAAGTTATGAACGCAAGGTGTAACAAACAGCTGTTTCAATAATTAAGAACAAGTCCGACAGATGCCACGCGCCATTTTGAAAAAAAAAAAAGAAACATTGTCCATGAAAATGACAGTTTTGTGGTTGGCAAAAAAAGATGAGTTTGTCTACGGGTTAATTTTGTATCATAGTTTGGGTTAAGATAGATTTAGCTAATCGTTTTTTAACCATGAAAATAAACAGTTTTTTGGTTTGCAAAAAATGAGCAATTCTCTGCGGGTCATTTTGTATGATAGTTTTACGCCCAATATTAATTATTAATATTCAATCCATACGATTGATACTGAAGACATCCAACAGGGTCAGACAAACTAAAATTGGGAAGAAAAGTACTAGGCAAACATAAGTTAGTAGGAGTGTCCAAACTGATATGGGCAAATATAGTCACAAAGTAATTTAAAAATTATCACTAGAGAAAAGGCGAACATACCATACGTAGTAGTTTGAAAATTGCTACAGGAAAATCTCATATTGTACAAAAGTACTAGGCTAACATAAGTTTGTAGGAGAGCCAATAATATAAGGGAAAATGTCACACAACTTACTTTGGATAAAAGTACCAGGCGAACATACAAATCTAGGAAGTAATAGTATTATAAACATTACTATCGTTCTTAGACAAAAGTACCAGGCGAGCATAAGTTTGTAGGTTTTCAATAAACGGGAAGTTCTATCGGGATAACGAAAAGTACCAGGCGAGCATAACATAATAGGCGGTCTTTATAATGAGGGATACGTTCAAAACTATAGAAAAAGTACGAGGCAAACATATATTTGTAGGAGTTCTCTTGATTTAAGAGTAATATTGAGGTATAGGTACTAGGAAAACATAACTTAAAAGGCGATACGTTATTATAACAACAAAACTATGTCAAAAGTACTAGGAAAACATACATTAGTAATAGTTTTCTTAATAAAATTCAATAAAAATAATGACAAAAGTACCAGGCGAACATAAGCTTAAAGGAGTTTCTCAAATACTCTTTAAAGAATAACATTTTTACATTAAAACAATGTTTAAACTATTATTACAATCTTAATAGCGATTAAAATTACAATTGGAGCAATTAACATTTTTGTTAAAAGCTTTTTAATTAAATATATTCACGCAACAGTTAAAAATTACGAAAGTTTGGCATGATGACGGTAAAATGTAGCATACCGATTTATAAAAATATATAATACTGCGCCGCGCGGTATCACCCGCATATTTCCCGTTCCCGTAGGAATATGGGGATAAAATTATGCTAAAAACCTTCCCACGGAATCACTCTATCTATTAAAACAAACCGAATCAAAATCCGTTGCGTAGTTTTAAATATTGGAAACATAGGTAGGTACATAGGGACAGAGAAAGCGACTTTGTTTTATACTATGTAGTGATAAAAATATTTATCCTTAGAGCAAACTTAGTGGCTTTCTTACTTAGTTAAGTATAGTTATTTTTGGAAAAATAATAGGTACATTTTTGTTTTTTTAATCAATCAAAAATTTTGTCGTGAGGAGAAATTGCCACCCACCACGCTTGAAGCGTGTTGGTGATCTCAAGCTCAACACAAATGTTCTTTAATAACAGGATTCACACTCAGCATAGGTACTTTCATCCTGAAGTTCCCACGGGATTGTGGGGTAAAGCCACGGGGTATAGCTAGCTATAAAATTAATAAAGATAGGTTTATCTTATCGCGATATAAGGTAGAGTTATTATAATAATATAATTGATTATTTTATCTATAAAGATTAAAAACAAAACATTATAATGTAATGAAATGAATGAAAATAATATGCGAATTTCAAATCACCTTAGCTGGGATTCAAATCCAGTACCATACCGTGAAAAAACAAGTCTAATTAAGAAAGTTATTAATTACTAGCTGTGCCCCGCGGTTTCACACGCGTAGTTCCCGTAGGAATATGTGGATAAAATTATGCTAAAAACCTTCCCACTGAATCACTCTATCTATTAAACAAACCGCATCAAAATCCGTTGCGTAGTTTTAAAGTTCTAAGCATACATAGGGACATAGGGACAGAGAAAGCGACTTTGTTTTATACTATGTAGTTCATGTTTTTAATACTTCCCTGGTATTTATAAGATCTGTCTATACCCAAAAAATGAATAAATAAATAAGAGATTTGACCACGTAAATACCAGATTCGTACGAATTTTGAGATAAAATTACAAATTATGTTGCAATCCTGGTTTATAAGGAAAAACTGCAACAGATTAACAATCAAATCTTTCCTCTTTATAATACTAGTACCTATAATTTATTACTGTGAAATATATTTAGAAAACCACAAAAAAAATTTTTTTCGTTCATAAAAACCGAATTACATAATCAAAACAATAACATAACACTCCTTCTCGAGCATCGGTTAAAAACACAAAATTGAAACACACAATAATTCAAAAATAATATCATACATTAAACAAATATTACTGGCCGTTAATCTTATCAATAGAAAAAAAAACCGTTAGATTCCGCAAAAAAAAACTTACCAAGCCCGATTTTTTTCTTAATTTTCTTTAAAACCTTCATCTTTGATCCTTTCTTGTCTTTGACAGGAGTGGTTTCCGGTTCTAAAGCCATTGGTGGCAAAACCAAGGTTTGGGGGGGCATTTGGGCATGTCCAGAAGCCCTGGGGCAAGCTGGGCAGTGACAGGACCCCCTGGCTTGCCTCACACTCATACAGCTACTAACACCCATCATTTATACGGTTAAACAAAAAATATTTCTATTAAAAACAAGAGTTATTGCATTATACACTAAGCCGGACGATACACGAACACTGTTTGTTTAATTATTTATTTTTTACGCGACGCGTTTTTGTTACCGAAGACGCGACGACCGCTCGCGACGCGGTCCGAAGACGGAGTGATTCAAAATTCGAACGTACTTTACAATGTACGCTATACGCATGTGCATTGCTGCCCTTTCGCGCCATCTCTCTCTAACTTAAGGAACGCGACGCGTGCGTGTTTTGTCTCTTTCTTTTATTAGGTATTAAAAGGGGATGGAGATACGAAGGGTGGTTTTATTATAGGCAGATGAACAAAGGGTGATTCTAATTATATTTTAGTCACTTGTTAATTGTTTTAATATAACAAAGGAGACTATTTGTGTAATGTAATGACATTTACCGTACTTACGTGGAATTTAATTAAATTTTTCTTTCTTAAGAAATGGGTTAGCTTAAATTCTAATAAATATTAGATAATAATTATTAATGATACTAATGAGAATTTATTTTTTTACTAAGAAATAGGTAATTAGTTTAAAGTTTTGAATATGCGTTACCTAATAGATATTTTTTAAGGAAGTACATATTTGATGGATACCTTTTTTACTAAGTTTTTATTCAAATTCAATTTATTAATATTTTCTAATTTAGTTACAATTTATTTGAGTGGTTATTTTATTTATTGTTTTGTTTCATATTTTATTTTGTTTTGTAATTAACAAGTTAAGTATGTCCTAATATTATAAGTAGTAGAACCTAATTTTATTGTAGATTTTATTCGCCGCGGTTTCACACGCGTAGTTCCCGTTCCCGTTCCCGTGGGAATTTCGGGATGAAAAATAGATGTTGGCCGATTCTCAGACTTACTGAATATGCTCACAAAATTTCATGAGAATCGGTCAAGCCGTTTCGGAGGAGTATGGCAACGAAAACTGTGACACGAGAATTTTATATATTAGATTGTGTTTGTACCTAAATGTGAACAACATCCAACTAGATTTTAATATTATTGTTGCAGTGCCCAAACCGGGCTTCATGTTGATTCAATATTTTGTACCTAACACCTCTGTATACACATGAAAGCAATAAATTATTTTTCAACACACTTGCTCTTAAAGGGGCTCTTATTTGTGCAAAAACAGTTGAATAATGACACGCTTGATTCACTAGTGAGTTATAGTTTTTTTTTAAATTGTTTAGTTTTAAAAAAGTTTCGGTAACAAAAAAAACGTGTCCATACATTTTAAAAACAAACTTCAACTATGTTGCCTTACTTTTGGTAGGTCTATGGTCGATACCATTCATTCGTTATTTTTTTTTTAATAAATATATTCTTTTAGTCTATGGCCGATCACCAATGTTGTGTTGGATGCGCGCGAATAGAAAAACTGTTTATTTATTAGCGAAAAGTGATAATTTCTTCGCAAATGTGTTGAAAAACGTTGTATGGTACACGCGTGTATTGATGATTACTATCCTCGGCTATCTTCAGACCCTCGCCTGACGGCTCGGGCCTCAATAGCGCCTCGGAAGTAATCACCAACTTACCTCGCTTGTACCATAAATAACTATTGAGTTTGAGTTATTAATTACTTAGTTATAAACAGTGACGGATTAAGAGACTAGACACACTCATTCATCTCCATTCAGCAGTTTTAATCGGCTTCAGCTCATCTATACTAATATTATAAAGAGGAAAGATTTGTTTGTTTGTAATGAATAGGCTCCGAAACTACTGGACCGATTTCAAAAATTCTTTCACTAATGGAAAGCTAATTTATCAGTGCGTGACATAGGATATATTTTATCCCCGTAATCCCACGGGAACGGGAACTACGCGGGTGATACCGCGGGGAGCTACTAGTATACTATAATTGGCCGTAGCATGATATCATGGTTATTATCACTCAAATTATTATGATTAACGGGATATTTACCATGTATACTACTAATTTCGAGTTTCCGATATTTCGATGCTGTCGCAAGCGCCATGATCACGGGTGAACTTATTAATCACTACATGGTATAAAACAAAGTCGCTTTCTCTGTCCCTATGTATGCTTAGATCTTTAAAACTACGCAACGGATTTTGATGCGGTTTGTTTTAATAGATAGAGTGATTCAAGGGGAAGGTTTTTAGCATAATTTGATCCACATATTCCTACGGGAACGGGAACTACGCGGGTGAAATCGCGGGGCGCCGCTAGTCATATAATAATTTGAATTTCTCGATCAATCTACTCACATTATAAAGCTGAAGAGTTTGTTTGTACGCGCTAATCTCAGGAACTACTGGTCCGATTTGAAACATTCTTTCAGTGTTAGATAGCCCATTTATCGAGGAAGGCTATAGGCTATATAACATCACGCTACGACCAATAGGAGAGGAGCTAATGCGGGTCAAACCGCAGGGTACAGCTAGTGAAGAATTAGGTATTAAAAGTATATGATTAAAACTACTTAGACCCCGTGTAAGCATTACAGTACTATGGTATTTCTTTGTTTTAAAGTCGAAACGTGCGCAAGCGCATGGACCACATTGCTACTCAACAGATGGCTTGAAACACCTTGCGGTGAAGTGGCGACGGAAATGTGCAGACGGAGCCAGGTTTAAAATGGTAATTGTTTTTGGGTGGTGACAAAAATATAATGAATCCTACTAATATTATAACGCCGAATGTTTGTGAGTGTGGATGTTTAAATGTTTGTTCCTCTTTCACGCAAAAACTACTGTATCGATTTAGATTAAATTTGGTACAGATGTTCCTCATACCTAGGAATAACACATGGGATACTTTTTATCCGGAAATTCCCATGGGATTAGGATTCACGCGGGTAAAATCGCGGGGCACCGCTAAACAATGAATTATATTAAGAGTTACGTTATCTTTTTCTTGAGGGTCTCAGGGCGGGCGGTCTGAGGGTCTCAGTTAACTGAGCGTCAGGCTCGAGAAAGGAATTTTACAAACTACAATAAATAATATTTTATTTTAACAAACAAACAAAGAAACCAGCAATTAGTACTGCCTTATTTATTCAGATGTAAAAAAGCATTTAAAATTGACAAAAATCTTACACAAAAACACTTAATGTTAAATAAATTACAAAAATAATTAAATTAAAATAAAATAAGTACCTACTTATTAAAAAAAATACAGTAGATAGTATTTTTCAGAAAACACTTAGCAATTTATTTTCATCACATAGTATAAAACAAAGTCGCTTTCTCTGTCCCTATGTATGCTTAAAAATTACGCAACGGTTTTGAAGCGGTTTGTTTTAAAAGATAGAGTGATTAAGTGGGAAGGTTTTTGGCATAATTTTATCCCCAATTTCCTACGGAAACGGGAACTACGCGGGTGAAACCGCGGGGCACAGCTAGTATTTTACAATATTTTATACACGAGTCATATATATAACTATATAATACAACGGGATGTTTGTACGTACTTATTTAAGTCGATTCCCTCGACTAGTAACATCCCGTTGTATTATATAACGTACGTTTCGTTTAATAATAAAACGAGTCATATGTCTCCTTATAAGCTCCGTCTATCATTTATCAACACTCCTACGTCCACATACAGGCACGCGAATGCATACTTTTTTCTACAAAACCACCCTAATTTCTGCGACATCTGTGGGTATTTTTTTTCTACGCTCAAGGTTCAAAGACCTGCACCTTTTTTGATGAAATTTTCGAGTTTACATAGTCATTTATGTAGTAAATAGAGCACACGACATTCGTTTATACTAAAAGTAATGGCACCCCGCGGTTTCACCCGCGTAGTTCCCGTTCCCGTAGGAATACGGGAATAAAATTATACTAAAAGCCTTCCTCTTGAATCACTCTATCTATTAAAACAAACCGCATCAAAATCCGTTGCGTAGTTTTAAAGATCTAAGCATGGGTTAGTCCCATTTTACTCCATTCCTTTGAAATCGAAAATGAAAAAATGCATACATGCAGTCCCAGTTTGCTCCAGAGAATAATATTAAAAATAATATATTATTTTTCATATCCCACTTTACTCCAATCGATACTTGAATAATTTTATTGATTTTTATTTTTATGTCCCAAGATACTCCAAAAAGAGAAGTACAGTTGGATAGAAAAGTTAACAAAACATTTTATGCGGTTTATTCCAAATTCCAGGAAGATGCCGAAATGGGAAATTTAAGTGCGATTAGTTCCCATTTCGGCACCCAGATATAATTTAATAAGAATTTCTTACTTCTAAAGTACAGTCCCGCCCATGAAACATATTACCTGTTTGGAGTGTTTGGTTTTCGTAAGAATTTGCGCGAATATGCTCTCCTGGTACTTCTAATAATAAATTCTCCAATATTTACTTTTGTGAATCAATTTAATAAAGTTTATTGTAAAGACCTCTTCTACATTTCTGTTCTCCTGGTAATTAAAATTGGTTATTATAAAATTTCTTGTACATAATGTTTATTTGAACAGAGCAATTTCGTTTCTTTTTTGTTTGGCTGTACCACCCTCACCAGCAGTAGGACTATTTGTAGGTAAAACTCCTAATAACCCATGTTTGCCTGGTACTTTTGTCCACATAGTACTGTTTTATGAACAATGATTCTACCGCAAGGTGTTATTTAACTTGAACATAGCATGTTATTGAGTTACAGTGTCACTCAAAAGGAAAGAAATGACATCTTGAATAGTCATCTTGATTTTAAAATAAACACAGAAAATATATCCTCTGATTTAATATTTCTATATTAGATAAATATGTGTTTACATTTAATAATAACACGGCCTATGGGAAATCTATAACTTTGTATTATTTTTCTTTTTGATTTTTGCGTCTGACTGTATCTCATCCATAAGTGACATAACGCGTGGAGTAAAGTGAAACTGAAAGTATGGCAGTTCCAAATATTGATAAACAAGAGTGTTTGACAGTTTGGAGTAAAATGAAACTTATTTTGAAATTTTTAAAAAAGAATATTTTTGTTTGGAGTAACTTGGGACTTTTTGGTGGAGTAAAATGGGACTAACCCCTAAGCATACATAGGGACAGAGAAAGCGACTTTGTTTTATACTATGTATGTAGTATAAAAGTTTAATTAAATAAGTACTAAAATTAGTATTTAGCAGAAGTATATTATTAAAATTCGCAATAATACATGTCTCTTATAACCAGAAAAAGGATATAGGATACCTTTCATCCCAAAATTCTCAATATCCGCGGATATAACCAATTTTATACAATTTCATCTGTCTACCAAGAATTGTCTATAAACTTTTTTTTTAAAGATGGCGCGTGCCACCTTTCCATAGTCCTGTTATGTGATCAATTAAAAAAAATTGAACACATGTTTAAATACCAACTTAAGAAAAAATATTCAAGCGAAAACCAATCTTATTTCTATAGAAATAAAGCCTTTGAAAAACGCAAAGGATAATACTGTTTTCTTGTATGTTACTATTATAAACACGAGTTTGTATGGATGTTTGTTACTCTTTCACGTAAAAACTACTTAACCGATTTGGGTGAAATTTGGTACAGATGTGCCTCATATCTAGTACTAAAACATAGGATACTTTTTATCCCCAAATTCCCGCGGGATTGGGATTTAGGCGAGTAAAACTGCGAAGCACAGCTGGTTAATCAATAAAAATAGAAGATCGAGAAATGTTGTACTAAGCGTCTTTGTTAGATATTTTGCTATCGAAAAATGGACTTTATACCTTTGGGAATAAAGTATATTTATGAAAAAGGTCTAAAAACAGCTGATTTAATGCAGCTTTCGATAATAAAAGCTCGCGAATCGCACATTGCACGTCCTTCAATATGGTGATACCATATTGTGTATCAGTCAGTCAGTCAGTGGGCAAAAAATGACATTTGAATAATAATACATATGAAAAAACTTAGGTACGCCTTTTGGTCTTAATTTTGAAGTTTTATATCACTACATAGTATAAAACAAAGTCGCTTTCTCTGTCCCTATGTATGCTTCGATCTTTAAAACTACGCAACGGATTTTGTTGCGGTTTGTTTTAATAGATAGAGTGATTCAGTGGGAAGGTTTTTAGCATAATTTTATCCCCATATTCCTACGGGAACGGGAACTACGCGGGTGAACCCGCGGGCTCCGCTAGTATGTATATAAAAGAAAGTCGTGTTAGTTACACTATTTATAACTCAAGAAAGGTTGAACTGATTTGGCTGAAAATTGGTGGGGAGGTAGCTAAGAACCAGGAGAAGAGCATAGGATTTATCCCGAAATTCCCACGGGAACGGGAACTACGCGAGAGAAACCGTGGGGCACAGCAGCAGCTAGTACTCGAATTAGTAAAGGTATTAAGTAAGTTTTTTTCACCAATTTTCTTCATCAGATCCTGACTTAATAGGTGACATGAGATATCCATTCGATATGTTTTTAGACATTTTCCCAAAATTCCCACGGGATTGGGGGTAAAACCGCGGGGCACAGGTGGTAAATTTAAAGTTAGGGGTCAGTCGGTGTAATGAGGTGGTAGAGGGATTGATTATGTTATTATGTGTGATCCACAAATGTCTATCTCGGTCTGTGTGTATGAATGTGTGTCCGTAGGTTGTGATACCCTAGATACAGGTAATGAACATAGTTAGGGGTCAGTCGGTGTAATGAGGTGATAGAGGGATTGATTATTCTATTTATGACCGAGTCAGGTGTACATAGACAACCGTAGTCACTATCAGGTGACCCATACAAGCCCTATATCATAAAAAAAACCAGGCAAGTGCGGGTCGGACTCGCACATGAAGGGTTCCGTACTAAAAACAAAAAATCGCGTTTGTTGTATGGGAGCCCCCTTAAATATTTATTTCATTTAGTTTTTAGTATTTGTTGTTATAGCGGCAACAGAAATACATAATTTGTGAAATTTTCATCTGTCTAGCTATCACGGTTCGTGAGATACAGCCTGGTGACTGACAGACAGACGGACAGACAGCGAATTCTTAGCAATTGGGTTGGAACCTTAAATTTTTTATTATTTGTTGTTATAGCAGCTACAGAAATACACAATTTGTGAAACCATTGTCTAGCTATCGCGGTTCGTAAGATATTGAGCCACAATCTTGTCTGAGTCGGTGCCAGCGTCGCTGTAATCGCATCTTTTGGTTGTCAGTTTATTGAAAATGTATCCAAATGACATTAGAGTCAATATGACAATAGGAGCTTACAGTTTTGGCCGCCGGCACAGAAAAGATTGTGGCTCTATACAGCTTGGTGACAGACGGACAGCGAAGTCTCAGTATGTCCCGTTTTTACCCTTTGGGTACTCTCTTCCGAACTTTTATCCCATGTCCATTTGGGGTCGGTTTTCAATTTAACCAGATTTGGCGGAATGTCAGTATTTTACGTGAAGCGACTGCCATCAGACCTTCACAACCCAGAGGGCTATACGACGTTTTTTGGTCAAACCAAATGTTAGACTTTTGATGGCTCTAACTACCCGTAACGACTGTCGATGATGTTAGTACGACAACCGGGACCGACGGCTCTACGTGCCCTCCGAAGCACGGAAACGCACATGAAATTAAGTCATTTTCACACTTGCTCATAAAGGGGCTCTTAAAAAAAAAAACTATTCAACTATTTTTGATTGACAATAATAGTTGAATAATGACACGTTTTATTCACTAGTGAGTTAGGTATAGATTGTTTTTTTTAATTGTCTTGGCTTTACGTGCGGAAGCATGGAACCCTAAAATATCAAGATCTTTCATTACAGATGAACTTAATAAGTTTAATCTTCTTGACGCGTGCGTCATTTGTTAGTTAGGAACGCCAGCTGACCGGCACCTTGCAATAATTGTGTAATTGTTCCAATTAACGACTAATTGTTACAGCTTTGGATGGATACAAAAAGTAAGTTTATAACTAATAGCAGCGCCCCGCGGTTTCACCCGCGTAGTTCCCGATCCCGTGGGAATTTCGGGATAAAACGTAGCCTATGTTCTTTCCCGAACCATAAGCTAATCTTGTACCAAATTTCAAGTCAATCGGTTCAGTAGTTTAGCCGTGAAAAGGTAACGAACGAAGATGCGATTACAGCGACGCTGGTAACGGCATAGACAAGATTGTGGCACTCTACTCATACACTATATAGTATAGTTCTGGGTTCGATTCATTAATTGGGCGTACGTATGTACAGGCTAATGTATGTATTTGTCATTTTCCAACATTACTCTGGTTTCGCTCGTGGCCCAGTGCTACCCGCGGATCACTTGTGATCCGTGCGGTTAAGCAACGTCTGGCACCGTCATGACTGTGATGGGTCATTACTAAAAATGACTTTTAATTTCATGAGCGTTTCCGTGCTTCGGAGGGCACGTAAAGCCGTCGGTCCCGGCGGCTGTCGTACTAACATCATCGACAGTCGATACGGGTAGTTAAAGCCCTCAAAAGTCTAACATTTAGTTTAACCAAGAATGTCGTATAGCCCTCTGGGTTGTGTAGCAGTCGCTTCACGTAAAATACTGACATTCCGCCAAATCTGGTTAAAGTGAAAACCGACCCCAAAATTGACATGGGATAAAGGTTCGGAAAAGAAAAGAACTCTGGTTTGAGATCACCGACACGCATTAAACCAGTACGCTTATCTTTACATAGTTTATACAAATATTATAAAACTGGCCCGCGGTTTCACCCGCGTATATCACAATCCCGTGGGAATCCTTTCTTAGCGGATGCCTACGTCATAACATCTACCTGCATGCCTTTCAGCCCGATCCGTCCAGTGGTTTGGGCTGTGCGTTGATAGATCACTATGTCAGTCAGACACCTTTGAGTTATATATATTTAGATGAAGTTTGTTTTGTTCAATTAATACCTTCAAAAACCAAGTCTTATAGTTGGTTCAACCAAAAATATTACAGTACATACACCCAAAGGATACAACTAGGGAAGTCCAATTTCGAAAAAAAAAAGCTTCAAAATTCAAAAAATATTTATTCAATTAAGGCCTCAATGAGGCACTTATGAAGGTCACTAAATCTACCACCGATTCGGAATTACATCAGCCGAGAAGAATCGGCAAGAAACTCGGGCTGGTATTATTTTTTATATATAATGAAATACAAATGTCACTTATACTTAACTAATGTCAACAATAAAAAACGTGTCAAAAGGTAAGTATATAAAAAAAAAACATAAATATAGAAGTACAGTTTGTACCATAGAATAAGGATCACGACCAGGATTCTCTCTTTGTACACTTTATACCCACACTACATCAATCACCTACTCTCTCTAGCCTCTAAGGTTTGATGGAAAGAAAACTCTTTTAGGGTTAAGTTAACCTCTGTACATGCCGTCTCTTCTTTACTTTTTTAATTATGTTTCTATGTACAATTATAAATAAATAAATAAGTAAAATAATAAAATTACATAGGTCAAAAACTAAAAATAGCATACTGAGGTTGCGTGTGCAGAAATTTAATGCCAAACTGTATAAAAATCTTCTCAAACAGCCAAATGTTTCTTACTCCAAGCTTTTTATATTACGGAAACCATACTTATCACAATTTAAACCATAACCGCGGGCGATACCGCGCTACTATTTTATATGCAAAGACAGATGCGCATGCGCACTCGTGAGCTCGTGACAGACGGCCACGTGCCAGGAAGTCGCTATGTATCGCTACTTTACTTGGATAAAAAAATCATTCACCCTAATATATTTGTATATTACATTACTAGTGGCGCCCCGCGTAGTTCCCGTTCCCGTAGGAATATGGGGATAAAATTATGCTAAAAACCTTCCCACTGAATCACTCTATCTATTAAAACAAACCGCATCAAAATCCGTTGCGTAGTTTTAAAGATCTAAGCATACATAGGGACATAGGGACAGAGAAAGGACTTTGTTTTATACTATGTATAATGTATTCATTTGGCGGTGAGACAAAATGTAAACAAACCATGAAAAAGGTTATTTTGTATGTCATGTTTTATCAATAATACATAGAGTACTCCCTACTGACTACTTGATATTTAATTAATCTTTGAAATATAGAATATATAACATACTAGCTTTAGCCCTCAACTTCGTTCGCGTGTAATAATTATTTTAACACGCGACTTCATTTATGTAGAAGGTGAAAAAATAGTTATTCTGTGCCACCGTGCACTAGCCGGGTCGCTTTGTCGTAGTAACTATTTAGTAATATGTGGCCTTAATCATAATTTTGCTGTAATGTTATTTTAAAACTAAGATATCTTCTAAGATACTTATTGAAATCAAATCATGTAAAAGGCAAATGTCTTTTAGATTAAATACTTTTGCAATGTAAGCGCAAAAAATGTGTTTTTTACGACATCACATTAGAAATCCCTAGATTTATCGGTGTTTCTCTACAATATCATGCATCTGGGGGCACGGCAGTGCCCCCCGCCAAGTCGAGCGCGAAGCAAACACTGCCGTACCATCCTTTACAGGAACCATTTCGCCGCATTTTCAGGCCCCTATTTGAGTATCTCTGGATAAACCCAGAACGCTGAAATTTTCGTCATCCAGTAAGCTATACAATCACATACTTAAAATAAAATTTCAAGTCTGTAGGTCATTTAGTTCCGAAGTTAAGCGAATGCAAAGTTTCGTATTTATGACAGACACTCACTCACTCACTCACTCACTCACTCACTCACTCATGATCATCAAAATAGAACTAGTACTTCCCATAAACCTAGAGAGCTGAAATTTGGTACAGAGTTAGGGTTTAATGGCCACATAAAGGGAAAACTATAAAAACTAGGATAATCGAACGGGAACGGGAATTATACGGGAACGGGAACGGGAATTGTAACTCAAGAACGGCTGAACTAATTTGGCTGAAAATTGGTGGGGAGGTAGCTTAGAACCAGAAAAAGGACATAGGATAACTTAAATCCCGAAATTCCCACGGGATTGGGAACGGGAATTTAAAAATCAAGAACGGCTGAATTGATTTGGCTGAAAATTGGTGGAGGGGTAGCTTAAAACCAGGAGAAGGACATAAAATATTTTTAATCCCGAAATTCCCACGGGAATGGGAACGGGAATTTAAAAATCAAGAACGGCTGAATTGATTTGGCTGAAAATTGGTGGGGAGGTAGCTTAGAACCAGGAAAAGCACATAGAATACTTTTGATCCCGAAATTCCCACGGGAATGGGAACGGGAACTACGCGGGTGAAACTGCGGGGCGCTTAATAATAAAATACTACTCCTAAAAAGAAAAAATGTGTCAAATAAGAAAATCTAATAAAATAAATCAATATTAACTCGTTTCAACAAAAATAAATGAAATCCCACCAAAAACATTCTGTAAAAAACTAGCCAAGTCTCGATGGAGCTGCTTGTTTAACTCTAAAAAGTAATGAAATCTAGACAAACTCGTACCAAGTCTAAGGTTTCTTACTGCGATTTCTTTATTATTATAGTTAATGTTGTGTGACTTGGCCGTTGAACATTGTTTAAAACGTTATTAGTGGGTAAAAATCAATTTTGTTGACACGTAATGTTATAACATTATTAAAATACGCAGCTTTATCAAGCCTTCAATTGACTGGATATTGAATCAACGTTTTCCAAGTGGCAATTTTCTATCGTCAATGGGTAGCGGTTCTGGCGACAGATTGGTGCAATGGTATCATGGAGCACCTAGTTTTGTACCCTTGTGTACATGTGTACCCTTCAACGGCCAAGTCACACAACATTAACTATAATAATAAAGAAATCGCAGTAAGAAACCTTTGACTTGGTACGAGTTTGTCTAGATTTCATTACTTTTTAGAGTTAAACAAGCAGCTCCATCGAGACTTGGCTAGTTTTTTACAGAATGTTTTTGGTGGGATGTATTATACATATAAACTTTCCTCTGGTATCACTCTATTAAAAAAACCGCTTCAAAATCCGTTGCGTAGTTTTAAAGATTTAAGCATACATAGGGACGGACAGACAGCGACAGCGACTTTGTTTTATAAGTACTATTTAGTAACCATAGATGAAAGATTGGTTAGATACCGCGATACCTGATGAGATACATATATAATTAATAGTTACTCGCATGTTCACACTGCCAGCGAGTAATTATTATAATCACGGATGAACAGGTCAGTTCATCCGTGATCATGGCGCTTGCAACAGCGCGTAGCAATATTGGAAACTCGAAATCACTACCTTTGAGCAATTGGTAGGGAATAAGACACTTTGGCCATAAAATACCTGGAAATTTAATGAAATACCGATAATGCGTCTCGGAGATTTTTTGTCGAAGCATATACAACAGCCCGAATCAAATGATTGACATACGTTACGCGCGTTTTTTAAAATATGCAGAATTAAATGTATTTTTTTATAATCTAACTGAGATATTTTCTTAATTTTTTAGCGTAAGAACATTCTACAGAGTCTTAGAAAACTACAAAAGAAAAAGCCAAATCGGTCTAGCCGTTCGCAAGTTATGACGTGATAACGGCAAACGGGTTTCATTTTTATATATATAGACTAGCGGCGCCCTGCGGTTTCACCCGCAGGATAAAATATGCTAAAGACCTTCCCACTGAATCACTCTATCTATTAAAATAAACCGCATCAAAATCCGTTGCATAGTTATAAAGATCTAAGCATACATAGGGACATCAGGACATAGGGACATAGAAAGCTACTTTGTTGTATACTGTTTTTGATGATTACTCGAAATTTGTTTTTTGAAGTATTATTTTTACACAGTTTCACCACGCAAACTGACATTTTACTACTAAATTTCCTCCTCTTTAACAAGCTTTTTTCAAAATTGCTTAAATGTTAATATTTTTCAAGTTATTAACAAAAAATGAAATGTCATTTTTTTTCATCTTATTTTGTTAATAACAATTGCAATTTTTAACCTGCACTAAAATCCTTCAAAAACATTTTTCTAGAGGTGATTCCGAATCGAATGAGCCATCGCTCATATTTTTAGGACCTTTATCTCTATTTTCACGTTTTGTTGACTAGACTATACGTATTATGTTCAAAATTTAATAAAACATTAGGAACATACGCCTCACAGACAACTTGCAGTGTGACTGGCTTGGATACGCCGAGTATGTACGTGTAGTATTTGTTGCCGCATTTGACTACGTCGGCGATACCTACCAAACACAGCGAAACCAATTCTTCATCTAAGGTAGTAATAGTAATGACGATGATAATTGACATTACTAAAACCTAAAAACGCTGTGAATCTCAAACTATGGATACATTTTAATACTACTAAATGAAGGTGAACAGTCATTTTAAGTAATGAAAGTAAAATTAATAGTTTTCGTATTTAGCCGGATTGTACCCGTCATTTTTACTCTTGATCAACTTGTTGACGTGAGTGTTTTCTTCCCGATTATATAGTAAAGTATATTGTAAATTTTTGATAATTCTTTGCTTAAAGTAATTATTGTATTATGTTTTATATTCAGTTATCGTCAAATTTCTGTTATCTGAACGTTGATTTTGATGAAAATAAGTGAACCTGGTTCAAACAGCGCTTGCACTTTTACTTCGCCGAAGATCCAAACATACACCAAGGTGTTATTAATATATTTAAATACGTAGAAGAGACTTGGCCAAAGATTCGTATCCCTACAAAAAATATATTGTATATAACGACTTCACGAGCCTCCGTTTACCGATTTGTAAAAGAAAAAAAAGAAAAATCCATGTAGGAGCTCTTCTTCTTCTGAGGATCACCAATAAATAGTTGTTTATTTATTTTGTAGTAAAACAATTCAGGTGCTTACATGAATTGTTTTTACTTGTACTCAACTCATCCTGTTTATTACCTTTTTATTGATTTTTACACTAAACTAAATTACTTATAGACGACTTATCAAAGATGCCTACTTAGTCTTATTTTACTTTCATATTTATATCTCTAAAAAAACAATATATTTTCGCCTAAAAGAGCTAAAAGTTTGACAACCAGTATTTCTTTGTTTACATTTTGTCTCACGGCCAAATGAATGAACTATAGTGATGATGCGAAAGTTAAACTCTGTCTGTTACCTTTTCACGGCTAAACTACTGAACCGATTGACTTGAAATTTGGTACAGGGGTAGCTTATAGTCCGGGGGAGGACATAGGACATGTTTTATCCCGAAATTCCTACGGGATCGGGAACTATGCTGGTAAAACCACGGAGTATACTATTCTATACTTGTAGACTAGACACACCGGTTTGGACTATGTCATTCTAGTATATAAAGATGTATCTAAAATAGCTATGTAATTAAAAATGACCATACATGACGGACAGGTGATAGATACGCAGACAATTAATTTAGACCTTTAAAATCCAGTTTCTTGATAGTTCAAAACATCTTACATATTTATGTTCGCCTGGTACTTTCTTTAGTCAAGAGTTAGGTATTAGACCTTTGCCAATTACCTATATTACTTGACGACCTAGATGGCAGAGTGGTCACCATGCCGGACTGCCATCCGGAAAATTGCGGATTCAATTCCCGTGCGGGGTAAATATTTGTGTGAACCACAAATGTTTATCTCGGTCTGGGTCTGGGTGAATGAGTGTGTGCGTAGTTTGTGATACCCTAGATACAAGTTACGGACTTAGTTAGGGGTCAGTTACTGTAATGAGATGATGATGATTATGCTATTTATATTAATAACTAGCAGCGCTCCGTGGTTTCACTCGCATAGTTCCCGTGGGATTACGGGGATAATATAATAGCCTATGTTACTCAGGGTGAATGTAGTTTTCTAATGGTGAAAGAATTTTTGTAATCGGTTCAGTAGTTTCGGAGCCTATTCGCTACAAACAAATCTTACCTCTTTATCCTACTAATATTATAAATGCGAAAGTTTGTATGTATGGATGTATGGATGTTTGTTCCTCTTTCACGCAAAAACTACTGAATGGATTTTAATGAAATTTGGTACAGATGTTCCTCATACCTAGGAATAACACATAGGATACTTATATATTTTTATCCCAAAATTCCCACGGGATAAGGTTTCACGCGGGAGAATGTGTTGTGAGAATGGATGTATGTTTGTTACTCTTTCACGCAAAAACTACTGAACCGATTTAGATGATGACACATTAGATAGACTTTTCATCCCAAAATTCCCATGGGATTAAGATTTAGCCGAGTAAAACCGCGGGGCACTGCTAGTCCTAACATAGGGTAATTAATAACAGCTGCGCCCTCAAATAGGTATTTATTTTCTTTTTAAACATTGTCATTTGTAATCGTGGATTATATTCTTTGTTTCCCAATAAAAAAAAATGTGAATTTTAACCAAGTAGGTATCTATTCCCAAACAGTTTCTCACAGCAAGTAACATAAATCAGCTGATTCTATAGAAACGTCTCAGCTGATTTAAAAAAAAAACAGGTAACTTAACCTCTTTGCATGACATACAGAAACCTTCATGTTAAGAAAGTTATTTGGAAACAAAAACGCGAAATTCCGAAAATTTCTGACCTCTATTTGAGTCTTATTACCAAAGAAATAAAGTACAAATTAGCTTGCGCTGCTCTGAAGTTAGTCTCGAATTTTACTTCAAATATTAAAGAAAAAAAAAATACGCCAAATTTCAAACATTTTATTTCCAAATTTGATTCTTATTCCTAACTTCATAGAGTCGAAATTCGCTTAAAAATATCACAAGATATTTAGTATGAGGCATTGTGCAAGGCAGTATGCACGTGTGCATTGGTCTGTGGTCGAAAAAAAAAACAAATGACAGGTAGTTGCATCACAGCTGATTGTCAAACATCAGCTGTGTGAAATTTGAATTTTGTGCTATTCAAATTTAGCCTTTATGGAACAGAATGGCTTAGTAACTAATTTATATGACAAAGCATTTTATTTTCGTAAATATAACAACATAATCATATACTCCATCATCTCATTACAGTAGCTGACCCCTAACTGAGTTCGTAACTTGTATCTAGGGCATCAGAAACTACGCACACACTCATTCACACACACCCAGACTGAGACAATAATAATAACTTAGCTATTGGACCCTCGGGCTCAGTGGATCGCGGTTTAAAACCCAGGGCGTCTACTCCACTCTCAAAGCCGCTCGTTTCATGTTGCCCCCTTGTTGCGACTCGAGCGACTTGTTTGGGGGGCCCAGTTATAGAGCTGGCAAGTCTCCATCCGCCACTTCGTACATGTTTATAGCATTGTATCGGCGGGTGTCATAGTCCCCATAGTTCCCCAATATCCAGCCCATTAAACATCCCATTCCCATAACCCAGTCATAGTTTTCCATATATTTGCAATAGTCCCAGCAGAATCGGGGACTGTCCTTGGATGCATTTTATAGTGTTATACAGGGATAGTCGCCGGATTGTGCATCCTTTTCACAAGATTAAATATGTCAAAGGGCTTCCGTGTGTTGGCTTTGGCCCCATACTAGCCTTCCAAAAGACCGGAACTCATTAATAGTCCCGTGAATGGAAAAGACTTAGCTAGAAGTTACAGGATGGCTAAGTCACTACATAGTATAAAACAAAGTCGCTTCCCGCTGTCCGTCCCTTTGAATGCTTACATCTTTAAAACTACACAACGGATTTTGAAGCGGTTTTTTTATAAATAGAGTGATTCAAGAGGAAGGTTTTTAGTATAATTTTATCCCCGCATTTTCACGGAAACGGGTACTACCCGAGTGAAACCGCGGGTCGCTGCTAGTTGGTAATAAATATGAATACGCTCTTTATTATAGCAAATAAAATAAAATACCTTATTTACTATTAAAAGTAAATAATCCTATATTTTACTGACATAATAAATCTCATAAGATTTAGCTCTCTATTTTTGTTATTAAAAAAAATACCATTCTTGCTTAAAAGTAAAAAAAAACTATACAATTCATTTTACTCAAAATGTTTAAGTAATTTTCAATATTTTAAACCAAATCTCTACTAAAAATCCACAAAAATAGAACAAGCCATTTTCGACTTTTAAGAAGACTAAAAACAGTTGAATTTATAGTTTTAGTCAATCACTTTATGATCTTCAAACAATTGTTATAAAAGACTGCTCATTACCCCTATCTAGGGTATCACACATTCATACACACAGACCGAGATAAACATTTGTGGCTTACATCCTACTAATATTATAAAGGCGAAAGTTTGTAAGTATGGATGTTTGTTACTCTTTCACGCAAAAACTACTGAATGGATTTTAATGAAACTTTACAATAATCTTGCTTATACATCAGAATAACACATAGGATACTTTTTATCCCAAAATTCCCACGGGAACGGGAACTACGCGGGTGAAGCCGCGGGGCGCTGCTAGTATCCTATTATTTAATGAGCTAGTGCGAGCGAAGCGCAGTTTTAATTCGATAATTTGTACAGTTAGTGGTACATTTTATAGAAAAACTACAACACTTACAGATATGCTTTTTTAACCCCCGACGCAAAAAGAGGGGTGTTATAAGTTTGACGTGTCTGTGTGTGTGTATCTGTCTGTCTGTGGCATCATAGCTCCCGAACGGATGAACCGATTTCAATTTAGTTTTTTTTGTATTAAAGGGGACTTACATGCAAGTGTTCTTAGACATGTTTGATGAAAATCGGTTGACCCGTTTAAAAGTTATGGGGGTTTAGTAATTGGGTTGGGGGTTTTTTAAATTTTTAATTTAATATGGTAATAAATAAATAATTATTATTAAATTATTTATTTTATATTTGACATAGTTGTGTCTAGATGTGCAGAAAACTGACAAAATATCATTTTGTAAATTAAATGAGAAAGAGGTTTTTTTAAGCCATTGGCACAAGTCAGAGTTTAAAAAATTTGCGAGCCCGCACAAAGCCTGCCTTTATAGCTTAGCTTTTGCTACTTAATTCCAAAATTCTTATAGGATTGCGGTTTATGATGGTGAAATTGCGAAGAACTATCACTACATAGTATAAAACAAAGTCGCTTTCTCTGTCCCTATGTCCTATGTCCCTATATATGGTTAGATCTTTAAAACTACGCAAACGGATTTTAATGGGGATTGTTTTAATAGATAAAGTGATTCAGTGGGAAGGTTTTGAGAATAATTTTATCCCCATATTCCTACGGGAACGGGAACTACGCGGGTGAAACCGCAGGGCGCCGCTAGTTTGTAATATAATAACATAATCAAACCCTCTATCACCTCATTACACAAACTATGATCATTACCTGTATCTAGGTTAGATATTACATACTATGCACACACAAATCAACAATTTTCCGAGTTGTTATACATACCTACCTACTTAAATTCTTACAAACATGATATACAAAATAGTGGTGATCACAATAGCATCTTCTTTTATAGAATTCTATTATACAATGGGAATCTATTAATGTTTATTAAACACAGAAAAAGGTGACTGGATTATGTTATTTTAATATAAGAAAAATATGTTATCAATGACAATATGACATGATTCCTCCCGCCATTTTAAATAAAAAAAAATAGTATTAAAAACATACAGGGCCAAGTACCTACTCCATACAGCCTCAAGTCCTAATAGAAAAAAAAACAAAACCAACCTATTCCAATCAGTTTAAAAATCCAATTAGCATAAAAACTCTTTGTTGATTTAAAGGTTAAACACAGGAGAGCACATTCCTATTGCAATTAGAGCTTAATTATATGTAATTATTATGTATTTACCTGGTATAGCGCTTCCAGACTGCCCCATATTTCCGATGATTCACAAACACACACTATTAAATTAAAAAGTTATTCTCACTGCATTATGCACGGATATGTAGTTATAAATCGTTCCCAATACAAATACAATTGACCTATGACCGAGTAATTAATGTTTATAATTATTTATTTAACATGCGATTGACTTTAGTTTTTTCCTATTAGATTATCAATTTACTTATAAGAATTAGTTACGTAATAGAAGTGTAGGTTACAGTATAATTATTGCACTATTTAAATTCTAATTATTGCTTTTATTTTACACTGTAAAATTATGTTTATTTTAATAAAAATGCGACTTCATTATTTTATTCTACACGGTGCCACAGGATATGTGCTTGACATTATTTTGACATATTTGACATTTAATTTGTTGACATATGTCATATTTGACTTCAATAGTGTTGAGCTGTCTGATTCGAATTGCTAATTCTGGAAATTTACGATTTATTATATTGTTTAACTTCTTGTGATTACTATGTTCGAATAAATTATATTTTCATTGATTGTTATTTTTCAGTATAATTTTTTATTTACTCACATAATTTTAACGAAAAAATAGATAACCAAACAATGATTGATTGCAAATTGGTCGTATCGTGTAGATTATCCCTAAATAAAAAAAAACAAACTCACTCTTTGGTCTCTTCGAAAAAAAAAGCAAATTGAATGTCGGTTTGAAAAGTTTGAATTTGTTTGTGTTTACATTTCTGTTCTGTTAATTTCCAATTAATGAAAAATGCTTCCAAATATAGAAAATCTTAATAAAAAAGCGTTGTTATCAATAAAAGAGAAGTTGTTACAAGAACTCCATTACTATCAGAACAGAATCGGAAATTTTCAAACCGAAGTGAGATGGAACCGATTCGTTGATCATGAAAGGTATTTATTTATTATTAAATTTATTAAAAACTGCCTATTAGTACTTACTTAAACATTAAAACTATGCCCAGCTATTTCACTCGCGTTATGAAACTACTGCTCCGGGCTCCGGCCCTATTAATAATAGCGAGATATTATCAATACATAATACAGAGAAAAGATTTGATTGTTTGTTTGTAACGAATAGGCTCCGAAACTACTGAACTGATTAAAAAAATCTTTCACTAATGGAAAGCTACATTCACCCTGAGTAACATAGGCTATATTTTATCCTTGTATTCCCACCGTAACAGGAACTACGCGGGTGAAACCGCGGAGCGCTACTAGTCTCAACAATTTAACAATCAGATCCTGTAGTTTCTGAGAAGTTTGCCAGACTTGAATCCAGGATGTGTATGAATTACTATAGTTAAACATAATTAGCTTAAAGTATTCTAAAACATATTATAATTTACTAGTAGCTCCCCGCGGTTTCACCCGCGTAGTTCCCGTTCCCGTGGGATTACGGGGATAAAATATAGCCTATGTCACACACTGATAAATTAGCTTTCCATTAGTGAAAGAATTTTTGAAATCGGTCCAGTAGTTTCGGAGCCTATTCATTACAAACAAACAAACAAATCTTTCCTCTTTATAATATTAGTATAGATAATTTATTTATTACCAAAAAGCATTTCCCAATATTGGTAAATTACACAGACCCCCACACTAGGCTATGCCTGTCCTGTGGGAAAAGTTAAACTTATGTAACTAAAAAAATAATCATAAAATTATTATAATGTTATCCAAACCAAATGCACATTTCATATTATAAAAATACCTCGGTAATTCATACTCTGTCAAAATCTAATTCCAAATAACCAACATTCCAGCTCGGACTCCGAAGAAGACTTTCCCTCGTTCGCTGACACGGGCCCCCCGCTATCACAGCTGAAGCTACAACAGGCCTCGTACCAGACGTGTCTCCAAGCGACTCAGGAGCTCACGGGAGTCACTGTACTGCAGTCGGAGGTCACTGTGCTAGTTAGGGCGGCGGGGTTTGAAAGGTAATGATTGTATGTTACACGGGCCCCCCGCTATCACAGCTGAAGCTACAACAGGCCTCGTACCAGACGTGTCTCCAAGCGACTCAGGAGCTCACGGGAGTCACTGTACTGCAGTCGGAGGTCACTGTGCTAGTTAGGGCGGCGGGGCTTGAAAGGTAAAGATACTGTACTGGTAATCATTATTATAAAACAATTAAATTAAAAAAACCCTCAACACAATTACTTTCAAACCCCTATAACTTTTAAACGGGTCAACCGATTTTCATTTAACATGTCTAAGAACACTCGCACGTAAGTCCCCTTTAATACAAAAAAAACTAAATTGAAATCGCTTCATCCGTTCGGGAGCTATGATGCCACAGACAGACAGATACACACACACAGACACGTCAAACTTATAACACCCCTCTTTTTGCGTCGCGGGTTAAAAACAAGTAAGGGAAGGTTCGTATCTGACGGAACATGCGTCGCGTATTATCGGCCGCGTAACGCCAGAACAGACAAATGTATAGAAAAACACTTGACCGTTCACACTCAACCGATTATACGTTAATGCGCATTCGCGATCGGAATTCATTGCATGATTAGCAGGTCTTAATCGCGTATAACATCTTCTTCTAATATATAAAATTCTCGTGTCACAGTTTTCGTTGCCATACTCCTCCGAAACGGCTTGACCGATTCTCATGAAATTTTGTGAGCATATTCAGTAGGTCTGAGAATCGGCCAACATCTATTTTTCATCCCGAAATTCCCACGGGAACGGGAACTACGCGTGTGAAACCGCGGGACGCAGCTAGTAATTATTATAATTACGTCGACGTTTCGACCGGGTTACACCGATCGTGGTCACGAGAAGACTGGAGTGGCGGGCGTCGTCTCCATCGGGCACAAACACTAACTTAAACTACCCGCACTTTTAGAAAAATGTTTTTTTTTTTTAATTAAGACCTTTTAATCATACAAACTATGATTTGTTCTGTTAGAATGTTATGCGAAACGAATACTTGAAAGTATGCCAAAACTGTTTTAAATTATGCTTTTAGTTTATGCAACCCAATACGGACCCTTCCTCCTCACCATACCGTCACCATCACTGACAGACCCACCTTTGAGGTATAAGTTGGTAGACGACTGCAGACAGCAGCAGCAGACCACACGTCGCCGCGCCACTACTGGTTTGTATGTATTTCTATGAAATTAGATTCGTAGTGGGCGACATGAAGCTAGCTTCGCGTCGCCGAGCAGCAGACGGGGAAGTGTCATGATGACGTTAGGCGGCGACGTGTGGTCTGCTGCTGCTGTCTGCAGTCGGATACCAACTTATACCTTTGCTCTATCTACTATCTTAAAAACCAATATCTCATTACAGAGAGCCCCCAATTACTGAGCCAGGGATGTGGAGGGAAGTCACAGCGGAGTGTAGGGTCGATCTGATACCGTTCTCTATCAACTTCTATGTTTTTCAAGGTGTAAGTATATAAATTTAATGATTTATTTTTTGAATTATTTGATCTGTTTATAATCATTTGTACCGTTACTCATAATGGGTAACGTTTTTAAGTTTGCTACAAGTTATTACTTCTAGATTTTCTTTTCTAGCTACATTATTAGGTGTGTGATAATACAGGGTTTTATTTTATTCAACATAAACTGGTTAGATTCTTGCCAGGAAGTATTGATTTTTCAAAACTATTATGTTGCAACAATATACAAGTATGTATGTCGTGGCCATATCGTAAATTTGACCATTTCATTAAGCAGTCGAATTTCATGATGTGGCCAACTTAATTTGATCAGATCATTAAATTCTTTGTCTCTTCCGGTAATTAATGTAACTATTTCACGATATGATCAAATGATCTTGGCCATTTCATGAAGTAGTTTAGTTGGCCATATATGTAGAGGAAAGATTTCTTATCATTGATCTGCCCTAACCACATCATGATGTAGCCAATAGACAGTGAGACATTTCATGAAATGCGACCACTTCATGAAATTTTCAACCATTTCATGAAATGGTCAAATTTACGATATGCCCACGACATGTATACTATAAAAAAGTAAGTCTACTAACATGTTCGTTTTATTTTCCAGTCCAAACAGTTCGCTCCCCTGCTATACCGCGGTCTCAAAGTGCTTCCCGTGAAGACTGCCCACGAGGTAGAACTGTCCAAGTCGGTGCTAGCAGGCCTTAGGAAACCTAGCGACGCTGTCGAGGTAAATAATAATTTGTTATTTTATTTTTAACTTACAACGGTTAGGATATAAAGTGTCTTATATTAAAATTAAAAAATTAAAAAACCCCCAACACAATTACTTTCAAACCCCCATAACTTTTAAATGGGTCTACCGATTTTCATCAAACATGTCTAAGAACACTCGCACGTAAGTCCCCTTTAATACAATAAAAACTAAATTGAAATCGGTTCATCCGTTCGGTAGCTATGATGCCACAGACAGACAGATACACACATACACACACACACACACACACAGACACGTCAAACTTATTACACCCCTCTTTTTGCGTCGGGGGTTAAAAAAATAATCTTGACGCTACGAAAATTCCATACTGTTATTCAAAATGCGAAAGTAACTCTGTCTGTCTGTTACCTTTTCACGGCTAACTACTGAACCGATTGACTTGACATTTGGTACAAGGGTAGCTTAGTCCGGGGGAGGACGTAGGCTATGTTTTATCCCGAAATTCCCACGGGATCGGGAAATATGCGGGTGAAACCGCGGAGCACCGCTAATTATTATAAATGCGAAAGTAACTGTCTGTCTGTCTATCTGTTACCTTTTCACGGCTAAACTACTGACTACTGAACCGATTGACTTGACATGTGGTACAGGAGTAGCTTATAGTCCGGGGGAGGACATATGTTTTATCCCGAAATTCCTACGGGATCGGGAAATATGCGGGTGAAACCGCGGAGCACAGCTAATTATTATAAAATGCGAAAGTAACTCTGTCTGTTACCTTTTCACGGCTAAACTAGTGAACCGATGGACTTGAAATTTGGTACAGAGGTAGCTTATGTTTTATCCCGAAATTCCACGGTGCTGGTAAAACTGCGGGGCACAGCTAGTAGTTCTATTTTGACCTCTATTCCCCAGGTATTAAGGAGCTACGCGGCCGCGTATCGCTCCCGGCGTTCAACGCTAGCCCGCTTAGCTGATAAATACGCCAACAACTTGTATATGGAGCCGTTGGTAAGTGATAAAAAAATAATATTTACTATAATCTTATAATCAGTGACAGATTAAGATGATGATCTTCATGATGCCCTAACCATAAGCAATCCAAGCCTTCGTGCCCCCAGGGCTGTAGCTAGTTGCCATTTCAAGCATAGCTACGGCCCTTGGGCATCCCTATCCTTGTGTTCTGGTGCCCCTTTTCTGGTGTTTTCTGGTGCCCCCCAGAAGTGGTGCCCTAGGCAATTGCTTAATTTGATTAAGGGTTAATCTGGGACTGCTTATAGTAACTGATCCCTAATTATGTTCATTACCTGTATCTTTGGTACATACATAATGATACATAATGATAATTTTAGGTAAAAAGTGTACCTAGATGTGACGTCACACGAGTTTTCTATGCACTGCATCGTCTTAATTATTTGTTTGTATCAAAAAGAAAAAAAAATGTGTGTAATATTTTTTCGAAATCTATCTGACGGACTAATTAGATTTTTCTAGATGTAACTCCCATTCCATCTTACTACCTTCGACAGTAGCTGGTGGGAGACTGCGAAGGATAGGGATGGTTGGAGATGTTTGGGGGAGACCTTTGCCCAGCAGTGGGACACTATAGGTTGACAAAAAAACTTCCATTCAATAAATTATTATTGAATTTGTAACTCTTCAACATAACTGCTTCTTCAATGCCCAAACAGCATACAATTTTAAACCTAAACATAACTCCATATCACAGAAAGACGGCGGCTACCTACTGAAATGCGCCAACCTCCTCGAGTTATCATGGAGACTGGAAAACAAGTGGTCTCCCATCTCGCCGTTTCATCATCGCTTAACATTCGACTTGGAGTATATGGGTAAGGAAACAAAGTAAATATAGTCCCACAAACATATGTATCTGTGCCGGTGACAGCGTCGCTGTAATCGCAACTTTTGGTTGTCAGTTTATTGAAAATGTATCCAAATGACATTAGAGTCACAATGACAATAGGAGCTTACAATTTTGGCCGCCGGCACAGAAAAGTTTTTGGCACTGTATGTCGATGAGGCAGCAAGCCCAGGTTTTCAATGTCTGAGACCCACATACAATATTGACATTCCGTCAAATCTGGTTAAACTAAAAGCCCGTGTTCCTTGCCGATTCTTCTCGGCTGATGTAATTCCGAATCGGTGGTAGATTCAGTGACGTTCATAAGTGCCTCATTGAGGTCTTAACTGAATAAAGGATTTTTGACTTTGACTTTGACATGCCCAATTAACTATGGGACCCCTAATAAATTAGAAAAGTTTATATAAACATAAACATAATCATTCACTCCATCATCTCATTACAGTAACTGAACCCTAACTAAGTCCGTAACTTGTATCTAGGGTATCAGAAACTACGCACACCCTCATTCACACACACCCAGACCGAGACAAACATTTGTGGTTCACACAAATATTCACCCCGCACGGGAATCGAACCCGCAACCATACGGATGGCAGTCCGGCATGGTGACCACTCTGCCATCGAGGTCGTCAAGTTATATGGTCGTTAATATAATTCATTTTCAAAATTCACGTAGTTTTCTTATTATTTCCTCCTTGAGAATCTTTTTCTGACTTTAGCCAAATTGGTCCAACCGTTCACGCGTGATACCATGATTCCTTTTTATTTGTTCATGTATTTTAATGACCCACAAAACGCAATTTTCGTTATTAACCACACCTAACAATAAAAAATATTAACCTTTAACATTTTTTTTTCAGACGAATCCTACCTAAAAGCGATAACGCAGGCCCACAAACAGCTATCAGACCCTACCATAGATACAGACGAACGTACACTCCTACTAGCTAAAATTATATCTACTTGTCTCGAAGCCAAAGGCACCAACACAGACCAGAATGAAAGTATGGAGTCAGACTTAGAATCAGTAAAGAAACATGAAAAAACTGTACTTAATGAAGATTTCGATGATAATATTGAAATTAATAAAGCTAACACTGCTTTAAATCATGAAAATATTGAAGTAACTAAGGTTAATAATGCTGAAAAAGCGCCTGAAAAAGTTATTAAAGCGAATGCAGCTGAAAAAGAGCATGAAAATGGTATTATGGCACCTCCTAAAACTATTCCAAAGAAATCTAAGCTTAAAAGCAAAGAGAATAAGCATGATAATCGTAAATCAGTTAAAAGAAGCGCCGATTTTGATGATGGTAATAATAAAAAGGCTAAGATAGATGAAGTTGTTGATAAAATTAATGAGAAAGGAGGTTCGAAACAGCAGGCTGTTAACAAAAATGTTGCTAGTGCTAAAAATAAAGAAGAAAGTGTAGTTACATCTAATAAAAATGAAGGGATTGGTGATTTAGTTGAGAAATACAGTAAAAATGAAACGGGCAAAGAGAAAAGTGTTGCTAGCGTTAATAAAGATTTAAAAAATGGTGAGAAATCTAAGAAAGATGATGAAATTAAAGAAAAAGAAGTGGATAATCCTAAAAATGTTGATATAAATGAGAAAACTGATAAAAATAATAAAGAAACAAATAAAAAAAAGATTGTTGCTACGAAAAGAACAGCTAAAAGTGATTTAAAACATACAGACAACGCAAAAAAGTCCAAAATTAATGATAACGTAGAAGAAACAGCAAAAAATAGTAAAGATAATCCAAAAAATACTAAAAGTGACGAAAAAAAAACTAAAATTGATAAAAAAGTAATTAAAGATACCAAAACAGCTGAAAATATAACAAACTCTGAAAAAAATCCAAAAAACGGTGAAAAACCCACAAAAAATGCTGAAAATTCAAATAAAACTAAAGTAATTTCAAAATCAGTACAAAATAAAGAAAAAACTGTTAAAAAAGCTACAGAAATTAAAGAAAATAGTAATAAAAATGAAAAACAAATAAACACAGAAAAAGCTACCGAAAAAAATACCCAGAAAAATATTAAAGAGACAAAAACCACGGAAAATGCCAAAAAAGAAATAAAAAATAAAAAATCTGCTGAAAATCCAAAAAAAGTTGATAAAATTAAACCTGTAATGGCTAAAAAAAATAACGCACAAAATAAAAATATTGATACCAACATTAACAATACAAATAATGATGGTTCTAATAAAATAAAACAAAATAAAGAAACTTTAATTCAAAAATCAAATAAAAATAGTCCGAGGAATCAACCGATAAACACGACATTTGACAAAAGTCAACCGTCAAAAGTGACATCTGTCAAAAATCAAATGTCAAAAGTGACAGCTGATAAGAATCAACCGCCAAAAGCAATAATCGACAAAAACCAACTGTCAAAAGCCACAGCTGATAACAATCAAATGTCAAAAGTGACAGCTGATAAAAATCAACCGTCAAAAGTGACAGCTGACAAGAACCAAATGTCAAAAGTGACAGTTGAAAAGAGCGCCAAAATGAAAAACGTTGCCATTACAAAAAATAAAGACCGTATAGCTGAAAAAACAAATATGGTGCCTAAAAATAATAATATAAAAAGAATTTCGATTAAATCACACAAAGACATACCAAGAAAGTCGATAATCATGAAAAATATGAAAGCTAGTTCTGAAAAAGAAAATTTAGCTAAAATCTCGAAAATTCCGCAGAAAAAATTGACTTCCGTATCTGAAAGTAATTTAATCAGAAAAAATCCGTTAAGAATAAGCCCTAGTAAGTATTTTTAACATATTTTCAGTTTAATCCCAATCCCCTGGGATTTTGGGATAAAAAGTATGTGTTATACCTATTAAGGGGATAAGAGATCCCCATTTGAAAAGGGAGGATCCTACGACCAGTCCGGTGTTATGTCTGGTGGCAGCTGCCCGACGGTTGTAGTCGGGCTCTCGTATACATAGTCAATTGCACTGTAAATTTCGCTTGCGCGATTCAGGACTCTTCAGTTTATTTCCCTCAGTTGCGGATAGATGTCGCTGTTAGTATGCGTATTTTAGTTCCTCATGTGGCGTGTAGATGTCACCACACTACTTATAAGGAAATACTAAGCATACTTTAGTTTAAATAGGCCGTGGTTTTACTCGCATTTTATCACAATCCCGTGGGAATTTCGGGATAAAAAGTATCCTATGTATTATTCCTAGTTATAAGGAACATCTGTACCAAATTTCCAATAAATCGTTTCAGTAGTTTTTGCGTGAAAGAGTAACTAACATCAAAATATTCTTTATAATATTATTAATGAACTAGCAGCGCACTGCGGTTTTACCCCTGTAGTTCCCGTTCCCATAAGACTGCGGGGATAAAATTATACCAAAACCTTCCTCTTGAATCACTCTATCTATTACTAGTAGCTCCCCGCGGTTTCACCCGCGTAGATCCCGTTCCCGTGGGATTACGGGGATAAAATATAGCCTATGTCACGCACTGATAAATTAGCTTTTCATTAGTGAAAGAATTTTTGAAGTCGGTCAAGTAGTTTCGGAGCCTATTCATTACAAACAAACAAACAAATCTTTCCTCTTTATAATATTAGTATAGAAAACAAACCGCATCAGAATCCGTTGCGTAGTTTTAAAGATGTAAGCATACATAGGGACAGAGAGCGGGAAGCGACTTTGTTTTATACTATGTAGTGATTAATATTATGTATTATCTTTCAGGAAAACCTCATCCGAAACTTACAAGTTCTTCCGAGTCGAATATTTTGGGGAAAATATCAAAACCGATCACACTTATACCTAGTAAATACAAATACCATAATCATTCCCTCCGTCATCTCATTACAGTAACTGACCCCTAACTAAGTCCGTAACTTGTATCTAGGGTATCAGAAACTACGCACGCACACACAGACCGAGACAAACATTTTCTGCCTTATTTGCGTTGTATTTTTAGTCCGGTTTAGCACTAAACCAGGTTTTACAATCAATTTTGAATACTGTCAAAGTGACAGATTTGACTGACAGGTGTCAAATGCTTACCAGGTTTTGTTAAACCAGACTAAAAATGCAACGCAAATAAGGCATTTGTGGTTCACACAAATATTCACCCCGCACGGGAATCGAAACTTACAGATGGCAGTCCGGAGTGACCACTCTGCTATCTAGGTCTTCAATATAGAATATATCTTGACGATAACATAGATGGCAGAGTGGTCACCATGCCGGACTGCCATCCGTAAGGTTACGGGTCCGATTCCCGCGCGAGACAAACATTTGTGTGTCACATGTCTGTTTGTCTTGGTCTGGGTGTTTTCTATTTTTTCCGTAAGGTTGCGGGTTCGATTCTCGTGCGGGGTGAATATTGGTGTGAACCACAATTGTTTGTCTCGGTCTGTGTGTGTGAATGAGTGTGTGCGTAGTTTCTGATACTCTAGATACAAGTGACGGACTTAGTTAGGGGTCAGTTACTGTAATGTTTTTCACCAAAAAAACGTCTGAACATATTTTGATATAATTTGTATTAATGATATATCTTTTGTTGCAGAACTGAAGAAATAAGGAATTAGATTAAGTTATTTAATTTAATGTTTTTTAATTAATTATAATTAAGATTATGGATTTTTATTAATGAAATGTTTTTTAATGTAATTTAACGTATTTTATTTTAAAAACTTTACAAAAATATGCCTTAAAATAAAACTTATTTTATAATCCCAGTACTATCTTTTGCACATTTATTCCCACAAAATTACATTTATACCAATCCCATGGGATTATGGGATAAAAAGTATTACATTTATCCCAATCCCATGGGATTATGGGATAAAAAGTATTACATTTATCCCAATCCCGAGGGAATTCTGGGATAAAAAGTATTACATTAATCCCAATCCCGTGGGAATTTCGGGATAAAAAGTATCCTATAAATAGATATTTCTTAAATATAGTTATTTATACAAGAATTTTATCGCTTATTTGGTAGTAGTCACTAAAACTATTATACATAAATACTTATTTTTTAGTACAACAAGTTTCCAAAGTAAAATCCCATTCGTTCGTCCCCACTGGGGACATATGGGATAGTTTTTAGAACATATCCCATTCGTCTCCACTGGGGACATTTGGGATAGTTTTTAAAACATATCCCATTTGTCCCCAGTGGGGACAAACTTGGTTTGGACGAATGGGATATACAGTTAAACTATACATAAGTAGGTATATATTTTAAAACGGTATATTAAACGGATAGTTTTTATGTGTGTCTCCCATCCTGGAACAGAAAAATAAAATTAAAATATTGGAATAAAAACTGGTAATGATTCTATTTCTATAATGAACCTATTTTAGTTAAAATATGTTTTGTCACTTTCACACTTTTACAAATGATAGATGGTGTGACAGGCGCAAAACACTTTTTTTTGTATCTAAATAACTTTTAAAAATACGTGTGGCGCTCGGGGACTGCCGTGGTAAAGCTATTGCACAGAAATTTTATCAACTAATTGTTTTTTTTATTTTTGTATTGCAATCCTAACCTTGGAAATTTTGATGTCGTACTTGGGATTTCATACAATAAAAACTTTGTCTACATTACTATAAAAACTTTTCGGAAAATTTACAAAAAAAAGTTTTCGATAAAAAAATAATAAAAACGTGTTTTCGTTACGGAATTTCTGGATTCGGTCCCCGCGCTCAAGGCCCTCGATAGAAGCTATGCAATAGCTTAAAGACTGTGTCATGCTGTCAATATAAATACTTTTTAATTATATTTTATTTTTACCCGTACCCCGTAAAAGTGAAATTCCTCCTATTCTTGTTCAGTGCGTTCAGGGCGTCTCTCTCCACGGATGTCAACTGGAGCTTCAAAGACTGAAGGTTGTCCCACAGTCGGGCAGCCGAGGACGCCTTTACGACAGCTGTGTGACCGCTGTCTAGTTGGTATCTGAAAATAATCATCGAGATTATGTGTTTTGAAAAATACATTTAATATTTCCACCGCTGGGATTTCAACTATGCTGAATCGTAGCTATAAACCAACTGAGCTGTCAAGGTCATCTCAGCTATTGAAAACAGTTCTGAAAACCTTTTTAATAACAATTAAATTAAAAATAAAAAACCCCCAACACAATCACTTTCAAACCCCCATAACTTTTAAACGGGTCAACCGATTTTCATCTAACATGTCTAAGAAAACTCGCACGTAAGTCCCCTTTAATACAAAAAAAAACTAAATTGAAATCGGTTCATGCATTCGGGAGTTATGATGCCACAGACAGACAGATATACACACATAGACACAGACACGTCAAACTTATTACACCCCTCTTTTTGCGTCGGGGGTTAAAAACAAGCTGTAAATTATTTATTTGACAATAACATAATATTACATTGTCATAGGACATATGTACAGTCTCGGAATGAAAAGGTTCGTCAATTTTCAAATTGATTCGTATAATCAGGGCCGAGCCGACCTCCCACAGCGCCTGTGTGCGAAACCTATGAAGCGCCTCTTTTTTCACAAATCTTCACGGTCACGGGGGGGGGGGGGGAGCGCCCCCCTTACTTTGCGCTCTTGAGATTAAAAACGGCTTTTTACCCCAGATATTGAAAATTAAAAACATACGAGGTGGGATAAAATAGTTATTTTCATCCCACTAGCTCGGAATATATAAAAAGATACGTGGTCGCCGCGCGCCGCTCACCCTACTCGCGAGCTAGCTAGGCAGCACCTTATGCGATGTACTTAGGCGTCACTGGGGCCTGGGCTATATTTTATCCCGGTATGCCCACGGGAAAGAGAACTACGCGGGTGAAATTGCGATTCGCTGCTGGCCCTCGTGTATGTCTATTTGGTCTAATATGGCCTCTGGATATGTTGTTGTGCTGTAACAAAAATAATTTCGATGGCGGCCGCGGCGCCCCTATTGTCTTGGCGCCTGTGTGCGCCGCACACATCGCACATATGGGCGGCTCGGCCCTGCGTATAATGTGTCGCGAAAACATATTACCTTTTGAAACTATATTACAGAATAGACTCGGGTTAGCGAAAATAATGTTCTACTGTTCGATAATCAAGTTCAAAATTATTCAGATCAGTGTTGTTTGACAGGATAAATATCATGTCAACAAGATTTTTGATAAACTATAACCTTCTTGTTGGTTCAAACTGCCATTATTATTTCTTTTAAAACTATTGTCAATCGGTCAATGTCATCACAAGGCAGTGTTTAAAAAAAGGATAGAAAAAACAAGCAAAACCTTATTCGATAGCAAACGTCATTCTATTTATTTCAATGTTAGCATTACTGTTTCTTACACTGGTATGTTGGCATAATTGTTTCTTGCAATACTAGTGCAAGTGAAAATCGACTTTAAGGTGACGAACCTTTTCATTCCGTGACTGTACATATGACAAACAGCTCAATTGAAGCCAGAAGTGGCCAGTGATAGCCAGAAGTGGTCGAAAAATGTCTTACAAGATTTGATTACAGACAACGGGACAGGTGACACTAAATAAAAGCTTGTAAAATACCACTTACTGAATCAACAGCTGAGCAGCAGACACACCCAAGCCACTCGCCATGACTAGAGCCAGTGGATCGTCAATACAAGCGGGGGCAGTGCCCCTGTTATCAGATGGGGTGCCCTTGGATCCTAGGACCCCGTAGCAGGATAGCACAATGGACCGGTCTGAGCAGAAATGGGAGAGCTTCTGCTGTGTTAAGTATGGGTGGCATTCGACCTGGAACAAATGGAGCACTATATTTAAGATTAGTTTAAAAATAAAAAAAACAGAATATTTGTGAGTGAATAAATGAAAAATGACTGATGGGATAATTCCCAAGACTGATGTTACGAGTCTGGTGACTGATGCTACGCGTTTGATGTTACGGGTTTTGTTGCTAATGCTACGCTACTGATGCTACAAGTCTCGTGACTGATGCTACGAGTCTTGTGACTGATGCTACGAGTGTAGTGACTGATGCTACGATAGGCCATTTTCTTATATCAACAATAAATTATGAAATTATATTACTTGGATAGTTTTCATCACGGAAAATGCAAATATAAAGTTATTTTCCCATGAAAACCTAAGGTTAATTTTATTTTTCAAAATTAAAATTGAGGTTTCATTATCTGTATGTCACGTGATTGAAAACGCCGACCGCCATGATGTGACGTCAATTTCACTAAAGCTCGTCGTCCGTCACTCGTTTTACAAACAACAAACTACTTACCTACCAGCGCTCATAGAAATTTAATATTTTTATTGAGTTTAATGTGTTTTGAAGCTTAAATTTAAAAGATTTAATATTTTAATACGTTAGTTTTACTTAATTAAAATGGACGTCGGTTTTGTAAAAGCCGAAAGTACTAATCTCCCGAAAATAGATGCGGTAATGATTGCAAAGTTCTTTGCGTGTAATACCGACTTTTTTTCTGCCGAATGCAGAAATATCAAAACAGCTATGTAAGTATAATGTATTTAAATTACAACTTGTATTTAAAACTAAATAGTTTTATTGTGTATGAAAGTATCCTTACGTGTTTTGAGGTTATGTGTAAACAATAAGTAGGTATCGTAACTTTTCATCTTTTTTTATATATATATATATATTTAAAAACTCATTTTTACTTGAAATTAAATTATATTAAATCACTACAAGAGTACAAGACAAACTGGCATTTTGACATTTCTTCATTTTAGTTTATATGACGTCAGTCGCCGCCACCATCATGGCGGTCGGTGTTTTGGCGCGTATATTTTAAGTCAAATTTTTGATATATTTTTTTTAACATTTAGCAGGTATATTTTGCAGAAATAAAAATAATCCTTGATTATCTGATATATATGAGCATTTTAAAAAATATTTGAAAAAATAGGAGAATAGCCTATTCTCGTGACTAATGATACGAAGTTCAAGAGTGATGCTACGAGTCCCGTGACTGATACTACGAGTCCGGTTACTGATGCTACGAGTCCCGTGACTGATACTACGAGTCCGGTTACTGATGCTACGAGTCCCAGTACTGATGCTACAAGTCCCGTAACTGATACTTCACGACTGATACTACTAACTAGTCGGGTGACTGATGCTACGACTCCTGTGACTGATGGTTTAATGTCCTATGACTGATGTTACGAGTCCCGTGACTAATACAGCGAGTCCCGTGACTGATGCTATAAGTCCCGTGACTGATGCTATAAGTCCCGTGACTGATGCTGCAAGTTCCATGACTGAAGCTACGAGTCCCGTGACTGATGCTATAAGTCCCGTGACTGATGCTACGAGTCTCATAACTTATACTACAAGTCCAATTACTCACGCTACAATTCCTATAACTGATACTACGCGCTTAATACTACAAATCCAAAAAAAAAAAACATTTAAGTTACGAACTTAGAGGCAGTTACTATAATGAGATGATGGAGGGAATGAATATGTATTATGTTATGTTTTTCTCGGTCTCGGTGTGTATGAATGAGTGTGTGCGTAGTTTCTGATACTTACACAAGTGACGAACTTAGTTAGGGGTCAGTTACTGTAATGAGATGATGGAGGGAATGAATATATTATGTTGTCTCGGTCTGGGTGTGTGAATAAGTGTGTGCGTAGTTTCTGATACCCTAGATACAAGTTACGAACTTAGGGGACAGTTACTGTAATGAGATGATGGAGTGATTTCTTACCTGATTAACCAAAGGATTAACACTGCCTTTATCCAACACTTTCTGCAGTTGTAGAGAGTTGAAGTTACTGACGCCTATGCCTCTGGCTAAGCCACTCTTGTACACTTGCTCCATACCAAACCAGGCGTCGATATAGTCGTAGGAGGAATACTGCATCACGTTTGCTATTTTTGGAAGAGGGTTTTTGCCTTCCTGTAAGAAAAGTACAGAAAATTAAATTGGGTGAGAAAATCTAGAAAGATATGAAAGTTCCATTTCTCATAGGTGCTCTGATATCACAAAAACTTAATAAAAATTAATAATATTTTGGTGTTTCTTAGTTTCTATGATAACCGTGCTGTGTCTGTTATAGGAACTCTCTCTTTTCCGAACCTTCATCCCATGTCTATTTGGGGTCGGTTTTCAGTTTAACCAGATTTGGCGGAATGTCAGTATTTTACGTGAAGCGACTGCCATTAGACCTTCACAACCCAGAGGGCTATAAGACATTTTTGGTTAAACTAAATGTTAGACTTTTGATGGGTTCTAACTACCCGTAACGACTGTCGAAGATGTTAGTACGACAACCGGGACCGACGGCTTTACGTGCCCTCCGAAGCACGGAAACGCTAATGAAATTAAAAGTCATTTTTAGTAATGACCCATCACAGTCATGACGGTGCCAGACGTTGCTTAACCGCATGGATCACAAGTGATCCGCGGGTAGCACTGGGCCATGAGCGCTTCTTTGTTATAGGAACTCATAGGGACTAAACAAATTGGCGGGTTTGGTAAAGTGACGCCCAAGGCCAACTGACACTACTGAGAGTAAGCCAATTATAGAAATGAGAGAGAGAGAGAGATAGTTCTCAATTTCGTGATAGCCGCATGGCGGCCTTTGAGGTGGAACGCTCGTTTCTTGAAGGTTTGGAGGTCGTGCCGGTCCGGAAATACTGCAGGCGACAATGCTTCCACAGGACGGCTGTACGTGATAATAAGAGCAGTAGTGGCGTAGTGGTTAAGGCCTTAGCTTTCAATTCACCCATTTATTCGGCGCTCTTACGGTGAAAGCAAACATCGTTCAGAAACCTGCACACACCTGCTATGAAATTCTTACGCTGTGTGCTCCGTGACCAACCCGCACTCGGCCTGTGGTTGACTAAGGCCTGATCGCCTTCTTTCACTCGGGTAGACTCGAGCCCCTCGGTGGGGACATTATATGAGCTGATGATAATTAAAAAAGAACCAAAATGTGCACCTTACCTTAAAAGACATAGGATTGTGAATCAAGTACAGGTCGAAGTAGTCCAATCCCAAGGCCTTTAGCGATGCCTCGCACGCTTCCATGACCAGGTCTGTGCGGTGGAACGTACTCCATAACTTTGATGTTATGAAGAGGTCTTCGCTGGAATTTAAAGAATGGAAATACTGGGTTTGGTTGTAGAAGAATTTGGTGTAAATTTTATGAAATAAAGGTATACATTTATGGTGTATTTCAAATAAGAAATCAGTAGATTTATAGCAGTATTTTAAGTTGGCTACGCGAGCCACATAGGAGCGCAAATACGACGCCAGTGGGGAGTCGGAGCATTCGCTGTAACCGAAAATGGTTAGGAGAGATATGTCTTAAACATTAAAACTGCGACATTAATCTGTTACCTAAAGTAAAGAGAGAAAAATATATATATTTCAAAGTTCGTAAAATCCGTAACGGCATAACTAAAGAAGAACATTTAAATTGGGTTTTTCTCCAAAATCAAAATCAGAAGAAGGAGAATCGGCAGAATTTAGTCGAAGAATTTTTTAAGAAACTGTATTTTAAATATAATATCCCGTATCTTTCCATAAAATACTGACATTCTACCAAATCTATATACATAGTTTAACTAAAGCCGACCCCAAAGGTTCAGAAAAAGAAGAAGTTACAGAGTTTTTTGAACTAAAAACCTGGTATTGTTTTATTTTATTTTTACTCCCTTAAATAGCGTCAATATTGTAGTTACTTAAATTATTTTCTATGGATTTCGATGTGCTAGACCCTGAAAAAAAGCTGTAAGTAATTATATTTACCGTTTCACAGTGCCATCTTCAATTTTAGCCCGTATCGCTTCCCCGACCTCTTTCTCATTGCCATAGATGTATGCTGTGTCTATAGCTCTATATCCTAGGTCTATCGCCGCACCAATAATGTGTTTTATTAGACGTGGGTCCAACTGAAATCATATCCTTAGTTTAATCATTCACTCCATCATCTCATTACAGTTACTGACCCCTAACTAAGTTCGTAACTTGTATCTAGGGTATTAGAAACTACGCACACACTCATTCACACACACACAGACCGTTAAATAATTGATGGACTACCCGCTATATACCAGCACATGCAACTTTCATATATTGAGTCACAACCTTTTCTGTACCGGCGGCCAAAATTGGAAGCTCCTATTGTCATTTAAACTCTAATGTCATTTGGATACATTTTCAATAAACTGACAACCAAAAGATGCGATTACAGCGACGCTGTCACCGGCACAGAAAAGATTGTGGCTCTTAAAACTAAAGCTTTAAGAAGCGATGTCTCTTAGTGATTGGTTTACTTACCAACGCAGTGCCTAGAGCTATAACTGGCATCTTTATCCCATTAGCTAGTTCCATCTCTGGGACTGTAGTTGTTCCGTATTTCTTTGCATTTATTAGTTCTTGTATTTTCTCTTGTATGTCATCTGCTGTATTTTTAGTGTGTATCTTTTCAGATATACCAACTGATTTAGTTGAAAAGGTATTATTTTGTGTTTTTATTGGAGTGGTAGATGATTTTCTCTGAAAAAAGGTATAATAGATTAACTATAAATATACATAACATAATCATTCACTTCATCATCTAAGCGTAGCTGGTACTAGTAATAAAAATAGCCGCCGAAATGAGGCGAAAAAAATTTTTCGATCGTAAAGCATTCTCTGATGCTTCGCATCATGAGTCGTGCAATATATGTACTAGTAACGCTTCACCCGCATAGTTCCCGTTCCCATGAGAATACAGAGATAAAATATAGCCTATGACACTCACAAATAATGTAGCTTTCTATTGGTGAAAGATTTTACAAAATCGGTTCTGTACATCCAGAGATTACCCTCTACAAACTCACAAACTTTTTTTTTATTAGTAGTATAGATCAAAGTTACACTACATAGTATAAAATAAAGTCACTTCCCACTGTCTGTATGCTTACATCTTTAAAACTACGCAACGGATTTTGATGCGGTTTTCTTTAATAGATACAGTGATTCAACAGGAAGGTTTTTAGCATAATTTTATCCCCATATTCCTACGGGAAACGGGAACCAAGCGGGTGAAACCGCGGCTAGTAAATAAATATGTTATAAGAACCAAAAAAAAATTATGCTTACCTCAAAAAGAGCAATTTTCTCTAAAACAGACAGCTTTTTCGGCATTTCTTTGACATTTATAGTAACTTCTTTACGATCTTGTTCAAGTGTATCATACGATTTAATTCTGTGTATGATTTTAGTGACTTTTCCTTTAACTGCGTCATTTACATTTAATTCTGCTAAAGATTTAGCTCTTATTCCTTCTTTGGGTTTCAAATTTGTATTTTCAATAATAATTTCATCATTCTTATCAATTGTTTTAATGTTTTCATCAAAATTATCATTAAAAACTTCATCGTTACCATTTAGAACTTTAAGTTCTTTAGTATAGTGTTCAAATTTGCGTGGTTTTTCAATTTCTGGTCCTTTTTTATAGATTTCAGGAATGTGTACCTTATTTACATTAATTTTATGTTCAGTTTTCTCTGTATTTTCTTTAATTTGGTCTGATTTTGGTTGTTCAATAGTATCTACGTCATAATTCATAGAAAATTCACTCTTAACCGCTTCAGATTTGTTGAAGATTTCATAACTATCATTTATAACCTTAAGTTCTTTACTATTAAGTTCAAATTTGCTTGGCTTTTCAATTTGTATTTCTTTTTTATAGATCTCAGGAATATGAACCTTATTTACATTAATTTTATGTTCAATTTTGATTGTATTTTCTTCAAATTCATTTGTTTTTGGTTGTTCTATGGTATCTATGTCGTAACTCATAGATAATTCTCTCTTAATAATTTCGGGTTTAATTTCATGATTACTAACAATTTCACTGAAAGGCCTAAGCTTTGGTATTTCTATAAATTTGTTAGGTGCCACTTTGTTTTCGTCTTTATTCTGTAAACGTTTAGGTTCAAAATCGCCTAAAATTTCTCTTACAGGTCTTATTTTAGGAATTATTACTGGTGCATCTATTATTTGTGGACTTTGATCTTTATTTTCTGTTGCTTTAAGTTCATTTTCCTTTGACACGTTTACTATATTAATTTTATCATTGGCTGTTGTTTCAGATTTAAAGCTTTCAACAGTTTGTACTTCAATTTGAACCTTATTTTCAACTATATAAGGATCAGATTTAATTTCTTCTGCAACTAAGTTTTCTTTAAGTACTAGCTCTTCATTTATATTATGTTTATCTTCAATAACTAATTTATTTCCTTCAAATGGTTTAAATATCTCATCTACTATCAATGGAGTATGAACATGGACTCTTTCTTCAGTACCAGGTTTGGTAACCGGTTTAGGCATTTTTATACTTAAAGGCTTTTTGAATTTGATTGGATATGATTCTGTTTCTTGATGCTGTGAACAAAAAAGGTAGTTTTTATTTCAGACTAGCAGCGATCGTTTCACCCGCGTAGTTCCCGTTCCCGTGGGAATTTCGGGATAAAAAGTATCCTATGTGTTATTCTGATGTATAAGCTAAATTAATGTCAAGTTTCATTAAAATCCATTCAGTAGTTTTTGCGTGAAAGAGGGACAAACATCCACACATCCAAACATCCACACATCCAAACATCCACACTCACAAACATTCGGCTTAATAATATTAGTAGGAAGTAGGATTTACACTAAATAAATAAAAAAAATATCGAACATGTGCCAATCCTATGTTTGGCATCGCAGTATGGTGACAACTAGCTACGCCTCGCGGTTTAACCTGCGTTTATTCCTCTGCTATTGGTCGTAGCGTAATGTTATATAGCCTATAGCCTTCCTCGATAAATGGGCTATCTAACACTGAAAGAATTTTTAGAATTAGACCAGCAGTTCGTGAAATTTGTGCGTTCAACCAAACCATCAAAATATATACTCTTCAGTTTCATAATATTACTAGCAGCGCCTCGCGGTTTCACCCGCGTAGTTCCTGTTCCCGTGGAAATTTCGGGATAAAAAGTATCGTATGTTCTTTCCCGGACCATAAGCTACCCCTGTACCAAATTTCAAGTCAATCGGTTCAGTAGTTTAGCCGTGAAAAGGTAACAGACAGACAGAGTTACTTTCGCATTTATAATATTAGTTAGGGATTGGGGATTAGTTAGGGATAGTATACTCGTAGATAGATATAAGATAAGTATTAGCTTAGTTTTAGATGATAGAAGTTTTAAAGTGGCCATTGAGTCAGTTAAACTGATCAGTTGAACTGGCGTCCATCCAAAAATGGTCGTCAATCACCGGAGCGATTCCAGATTCCAGTGGAGAAATTTAGTTGGCCTTATACTTTTAGAGTGACGCACAGTCTGGACTGATCAGTTCACATTTACGGTGAAGGAAAACATCGTGAGGAAACCAGGGAAGAAATTCTAAGGTTGTGTGTGAAGTCGACCAACCCGCACTTGGCCAGCGTGGTTGACTAAGCCCTAATCACCCTAATTCAGGGTAGGCTTGAGCCCCTCGGTGGGGACATTATATGAGTTGATGATGATGTTCAACTGACTCGTCAATGGCCACCTTTACAGACAAACAGACAGACAGATTGAAGTAGTGAACATAAATAATTGGTTCTGAACTTAGCACAACTTACCTCAAACAAAGCAATTTTAGAAAGAATTGATTTCTTCTTAGGCATCTCATTAATGGCGTCATTTTGATTCGATTCATTGTCATTGGTTTCTTTCGCCCCTAATTTATTTATGAGCCTTCCTACTTTGCCTTTGAAATCTGCTAATTCATTTATATTGTCATCTCTCTCAGATTCAGGCTTGGAATCTATATCTATCTCTTTTTTCTTTATCTCTAACACAGGCTTTGTAGATACATCTATCTCTGCTTTTTTAGTTATATATGCGTCCTTTTCTTTTGTAGGCGTTGCTGTATTTTTTGTCTCTTTCAATTTATTTTCATGTTGGGGAATTTTAGTGCTGATGTTGTTTGCTTTAGTTACAATTGTAATGTTGTCCCTTTCTTTCGTATAGCCAAGTGTGTTTGCTGTCTCTTTTCTTTCAAATTTGTCGTTAAAAACAGTTTTGGTGGTAACAATGTCTTTTTTATCAATTATAGTTTTGGTGGCAAAATTTTCTTTTTTAATGGCGTCATTTTTCTGTGTTTGAGCTGTAATATTGTTTTCAGTAAGACTTCTTTCAAGAATTTCGTTTCTAGATGCAGCTCGTTTTAGTTCATGAGCTGCTGCTTTATTTTTATAGTCTACATTCATAATTTCAAAGTCTTCTGTTTTATTTGGAACGTTTTCAAATTTATTATCATTAATAACAATATCTTCACACTTATTTTCAAAATCTGTTGTTTTATTTTCAACTGTTTCAAATTTATCATCAAGAGCTGTGACTTTATCTTGAAAATTTAGACTCTTAATTTCAAATTTCTCAGTTTCATTTTGAACTGTTTCAAAATTATTATCATGAGTAACTTTCTTTTCATTCTCGAGGTTCTTAATTTCATATTTCTTCGATGTATTTTCAACATTTTCAAATTTATTATCATTAGCAGCTTTATTTTCATAATCTTGTCTCTTAATTTCAAATTCTGTTATGTTATCCTGACCAATTTCAAATTGATCATCACGTTTAACGAAATCTATACTTTGAGTACTATACGATAGAGTTCTTTTTACTTCAACAGACTTTACTACATTGTTTTCTTCTTTATAACTGTTTATTTCTGTTTTAAATACTGGTTTACTGTCTATAAGACCTCTCAGTAAGTTTCCTTGCAATAAAAAGTTGTCACTTTTAGCAATACGATCATTAATAACTTCATTTGACTTAGTTTCTGTTGTCATAGTTACAGAATTGTCATTTTCATGTTCAACAGACGTCAAATGCTTTATTATTTTAGTTTCTATTACTGTTTCTTTATTATCCTCATTTGTGGCTAATTTTGATTCATTGATATTAACTTTTTCCTCAGTTTGTAGATTTTTAGTGTTAATATTTGTTGCTTGTACTATATTTTGTTCTATTTTAGTTTTTTTAGCTGTGAATTCAATTTTTGATTCGTCTTTGTCAATGTTAGTGATAGTATTGTTTATTTCTTCAGTTTTTGATTCAAGCACTGACTTAATAATATTTTTTGTAGCCTTTTCCACGTCACTACTGTCAACTTTGTTTTCATTATAAGAAACTACATTTTTTGATTCGTTGGCATCGATAATAATTTTATTTTCTTTGGTTTTGGACTCAATATTAGTTGAACTAACATTATTTATAACTGCTTGAACATTTTTCGCTTCTACAATTTGTTTTTCTATAGAAATAAATTCAAGTTTAGCATCTGTTTCTTTATCATTAATAATAGTTTTATTAACTTCTTGTTTTTCGTTTTTAGGCTCAATATTTGTCTCTGACGAAACATTTTCAACAACTTTCGTTTCATTTGAAGTAACAGTGACTTCAGAAACTATCACTGTATCATTAATAGTAGCATCTTTACTAATTTCATCAGTTTTATTTTGATTAGTAACACTGGATTTCTTCTTAGATTTCTTTTTCTTAGATTTCCTTTTCTTTGTTTCAGCTTCAGTAGCTGTGGCTACTTCTGTGACTTCACTTGTTATTTCTTTAGTAACAGTATTGGTAACTTTGGCAACTTCACTAGCGTTGCTGGTAACAGTCAAATCACTACTTTTACCATCATTAGTAACATTTTTAGTTTTCTTTTTGGAAACTTTAGTAACCTCGCCAGCGTCGCTAGTAGCCAAATCATTAGTAACTTTAGTTACTTCGCTAGCATGGCCAGTAATAGTCAAATCACTACTTTTCCCATCATTATTAACAGTTTTAGTACTCATTTTGGAAACTTTAGTTTTGGTAACTTTAGTAACTTCCCCAGCGTTAGTACTAACAGCCAAATCATTAGTAACTTTAGTCACTTCACTATTAGTAACAGTCAAATCACTACTTTTGCCATCAGTACTAACTTTTTTAGTACTCTTTTTAGACTTAGTAACATCATTACTGTCACTTTTAGCAATCATTTTAGATTTAACTTGTTCTAAAACTTGATCATCAATTTTTAGTTCTTCATCTTTAGATACACTTTTCCTTACCCTAACTTTATCTCTCGCTGCTATAATCTTCGATTTTCTGTCAGTTTCATTACTCAATTCAATTTCTTGTAAACTCTTACGTTTCAAAGCGGGTATTTTAGATTTTTTTACTTTATCATCTTTAGCTTGATTGCTTGTATCACCTCTAGCTTTGCTTACATCATCTTTAACTTCATTAATCTCTTCATAATGATGTATTATTTCTTCAAATTTGATTTCAATGTCTTCAGTCGCGTTCCTAAGCTGTATTTGATCGGGTTCAGCTGTATTGATGACTTCTTGGTATAGTTTATCGAATTCATCATCTGGTGTGGCTTTGTCTGTCTGTTTGTCTGCTTTGTTGATCGGTACTGGGATGGAGGAACGGCGTTGGGTGTTAGTCTGTAATGGATTAATATGTTTGTAAATATCATGCTGTTATTACAGAGTATTTTGTTTTGTTAGAAATACTTATGTTAGTGAACGTAGTAACTAGTGTAGATTCTACTACTTCTTCGAGAGGCGAAGTCTATTTATTTATTTATATCTATTCCAGCCCCCCTAGCATGACTGTGCGTGATAAAATATATAGACACTACGAAATAATATCGATTTCGCAAGCATGACCAAATGAATATGGCGTAGTACGATTTGATAAAATTAAATATGACGGATATATTTATTATATTGTCAATAAATAGCTATATCGATTTCGTGAGCATGGCCAAATGTCATAAAATTAATCACGTGGTAAAATTCAATATGGCGGCTATATTTATTATATTTTGACAGTTGGATGTCAATAAATCGCTGTATCTATCGCGTTTTCGAAGTCATGCTAGCCTAGCAGTACTTACTTTAAGTAACGGTGTCCTGTGGTTTTACTCGCTTTAATTTAATTTCAATCCAATTTTATTTTAGAATCCATGCGTAGTGTATACCTTTTTATACAAGCGCACGCATTAGCTACTTATTTTCAGAGACTTCAAAAAAGTTAATTTGCGTTGTTATTAACGCGGTTGAAGCCACAACACATGCTACTGGCTAGAAATCTACTGATTTCAGAACGACTACATATTTTAAATTTCAGTTTGAAATAAAATTCAGTTAAGGGAATAGACACATTAATTGAGCTCCATTCAGCGTTTGTCAACGACTCAGCTGAATGGATGCGTACGCGTCTCCATACAAAATCGTTGTTTTGTATGGACAAACGCTGAATGGAGCTGAATAAATGTGTCTAATCCCTAATTGTAGCATACGCTAGTTAAGTTAAGAGGGTTGATCTGGCGCGCGACAACTCAAATTTTCACTCACACAGACGCGCACGCGTGTCCGCATGCACACTGTCTATGTGGTGACGGCGCGCTCGCTCTGAATACTCCGGCCGAATGGTTTTGATCCATTGGAAATTATAAATTGTGTAAAAGTTATTGACAAAAGTAAAAATACGAGTATATTTTTTTTTACGATTCGTAGTAGGTAGTATATTATGAAAGTTCAGAAAATGAGAACCACCTTCAGTAATTATCAATTTATTTTAATTATATAAATCTCCAACGGTTAGGTACACTGTTCACTTCAACACGTCTAGCTCACAGTAAGATCAGTTCTAGACTGCCACGTTTTAGCGCGCGAACTACTTCCCCACCACACTCACATTTTAAAGGTAACCGTCAAGTAAATGCGATCGTTGCAGAACTATAATGTCGGAAGTAGTTCGTACGTTATACAATAATATGGGAAAAACTTATCAAATATTCTAAATAATTCTTATAAAAATAACATGATAAAATAATTAATTATTAAATAATAGTAGATAATTTATAAGTACCTCTATTAACCGGAAGGGTCGTTTAGTGTCTAATAACTTGTAGAAAAACACATAATTTCTTACAGTCGGCCATTCCTGATAAATTTCCCGTCTCGGGAAAAGTTATTTGGTTAGTTGCTTTACATTAAACAATAATTACATTAATCATTACCTTAAAACTAAATAAGATATTAAGGCCTCATACATATCCTTAATATCTATCTTAACTGAGACCTCATACATATTCCCAGTCAAGTCAACAAAATTATATCCTTAATAATTTAGTATTCTTAAACTAAGAAATTGAGGCCCCATACATGTCCTCAAGATCTGTCCCAACTGAGACCTCCTTCATATTCTCAGTCAGGCCTCCTTTAATTTAAAATAATCTATCATGGCAAAAGCAATAGCACTAAGGCCCCATACATGTCCTTAATGCTTGCTCCAACTGAGACCTCCTTCATATTCTCAGTCAGGCCTCCTTTAACTTAAAATAATCTCTAATGGTAGCAACATTAGCATTGAGGCCCCATACATGTCCTCAATGCCTGACCCAACTGAGACCTCCTTCATATTCTCAGTTGAGTAAGCCCACCGTAGAATGTGGTGTAAAATAATATTCATACTATTATATCAATAATTTTCCAATAGCACTGTCGATATTAAGGCCTCATACATATCCTTAATATACGACTACATCTCAATTACACTCAAATACCTCTTACATATTAATTTCAAATTCAAATATAATACATAATGTTTATAAATAATTAATTTTATTTTCCAACTATACTAAATCACCAGACATATTTTAAATCACAGCGTTTTAAATTCATAATAATTAAACTTACAATTTCTATACAATTCATAAATAATAAACCAATCTAATCAACCATGTTAGTCAGTGTCATCATTATTTGAATCTTCAGATTCGCTATCTGCTCTGTTAAATACCATCCAAGGGTGAATTTTATCTACCGAGAAGATCCCACTAAACTTCCTATTACCTTTCCTAGATAATGGGGTATCCTCGACTACATATCGATCATTATCCAGAACTTCTAGTATACGATATGGACCTCTAAGTTTTGGGACCAATTTCCTACTTTGACCTATTGATGGAATTTCTCTTTCTACTCTTACTAAATCGCCTACTTTATAAATTACGTCTTTCCTACCTTTATCAAATAGTTCTTTTTGTTTATGTTGATTATCCCTTATGTTTTCGGTCATTTCTTTCCTAATATCAACTATTGAAGAGTCAACATTTTCAACTTCGTCTGTGACGTTGAGTTCTACTAATGAGTTAGAAGTACTCACTAAATTAAGTCCAAACAATGCCTGAGCAGGACTCTTTCCAGTACCTTTATTAATAGTGTTATTCAAGCCCCATTGAATCTCAGATACACATTCGTCCCATTTATTTTCGGGCTTACCATGATTTGTGGCTGTTAGTGCTGCCAACACAGTCCTATTATACCGTTCAATTTGACCATTGGCCCGCGGCGTCGCTACAGCGTTCATGATATGTTTAATGCTTAATGAACTAAGATAATTCCGGAAGTTCTTAGATGTGAATGACGTTCCACGGTCAGAGATTAATCTTTTAGGTACACTAAATGTGTGAAAGTAATTTTTAATTGCTTGAATGGAATGGATAGATTTCGTACTTTTTACGGGTACAAGTATAATAAACTTGGTGAAACCATCTATAATTAATAAGAGGTAACTGTTCTTATGTTTACTCTGGACAAAAGGGCCTAAGTGATCAATATGTAGGGTATGGAATGGTTGGTCAATCTTTTCAATGGGATGTAATTTCCCTGCCCTTCTTCCCGACGGTACTTTAGCATGGGCGCACTCTAAGCAAGATTGCACGTATTTTTTAATGAATCGTCTCATTTTGGGAAACCAATACTTATTTCTTATAATGTCAAAAGTTTTGTCAAAACCAAAATGTCCAATTCCATCGTGATTTGACTTTAATATATGCCAACGAACACCCTTCGGTACAACCCAACGATCACCTTCATCCGTTTTCCTGTACAATAAACCCCTTTTTACTACAAAATTATTTTTGATTTCTATAATATTGTCATTATCTTTATCCCCTAATATAGAAATAACCCTTTGTAATTCGGGATCGTTTTGTTGTACCGTAGCTATCCAGTCGGTATCCATGTTAATTTGACCTACCCTAAGCTCTGCTATATCTGTTGGGATGGGATTTCTGCTGAGTGCATCTACGTGCGCCATAGCTGTACCAGGTTTATAAATGATATGGAAATCGAATTCTTGGATGGCATTCCACCATCTTGCGACTCTAGGTATTGTGTCTCTTTTCTCAAATGTTGCACGAAGGGAATTACAATCCGTCACAATAGTAAAGGCAATTCCTAACAAGTATACCCTGAAACGCTGCAACGAAACCACTACGGCCAATGTTTCCAAATCATAAGATGTAAGCTTAGACTCTTCGGGAGAAGTTTGTCTACTATAGAAGGCCACTGCAGTAAATGGGGACTCTTTATTAGGTTTTTGTAACACTATTCCAGCTATACCTATCTTAGACGCGTCCGTGTGTAATTGTGTTTCATATTCAGGATTATAAAACGAGAGAATGGGACGTTTTACGAGTTCTGCTTTTAAGGTTGAGAATGCAGATTCTTCTGTGCTACCCCATGTCCATTTAGCGTCCTTTTTAAGAGCTGTGTCAACGGTCTAGCTATAATTGAAAATCCCCTAATAAATCTTCGAAAGAAGCTGGCTAGCCCCAAAAATTGCCGAACTCTGTGTTGATCCGTCGGCCTAGGGAATTTATCAACGGCTTCAATCTTTTTCTTACCTGGTTTTATTCCAGATTCGTTAACTTCAAACCCTAAATAATCTATCGATTGTTTTAGAAAATTACACTTGGATAAATTTAGTGTTATACCTGAAGAACGGAACAAATCAAGAATATCAGTCAGTTTTTGAAGTCCTTCGTCTATTGTTTTAGATGGAATTATAACATCATCCATATATGCGAACGCCTCTTTGAATCTAGCATTTCCCAAAATACCATTGATAGTTCTCTGGAACGTAGATGGAGCATTAACAAGCCCAAACGGCATGCGATTGAACTCATAATGACCATCGGGCGTTATAAATGCTGTTAAGCGTTTCGAGGATTCTGCCAGTGGTATCTGGTAATAACCAGATGCAAGATCCAAAGAAGTATAATATTTAAAACCTGACAAGTTATCTAACTGATCATCTATTCGAGGGAGAGGATAATGATCTTTCACTGTTTTCTTATTGGGTGATCGAAAATCAATGCATAGGCGATAATCGCCAGTTTTCTTTCGTACGAGAACTATTGGGGAAGCATATTCAGATGACGATTGCTTTACTATATCACAGTCTTCTAACTCTTGTATAATGCCACGGACTACCTGACGCTCTGAGTAAGACATTCGGTACGGTCGATATACAACAGGTGTTGTATCATTGAGCGTAATCGTCATTTCAGTGTTTGCGATACACCCTAATTCTTTAGTAGAAAATGCAAAGCAATCTCTATAGTTATTAAGTAATTCAACCAGTGCTGCTACATAATTAGGATCAATTAAATCATCAACTTGTATCATTTTTGTCTCTATCTGATTAATAACAACATTATCGGGACAGTGTTCAACTCTATCAACATTTAATAAATTTAATTCGTTCAAAGGTAATGCCCGAAGTAATAATGAGTCCTTCCTGATTTCGAATCCGGAATTAGAACCTCTTATGACCACAGTACCTCGACTGTTGGTTACTCGAACCACACATTGAGGGATTTCGTACTGATTTTGAAAATTTTGGCATAAACTTGGCTCAATAAATAAATCACCTGTAAATTCGGGTTTAGTATAGACTTCTAGCGTGGTAAACCCTTTTACGGTAACCGTTTTGTTAACATATAAACATATACTTACTAGTAAATTAGAAGTAATTCTCAATTGATCATTATTTTTGTAAACTACGATATGATCTTGCTCTGTAAATGTTTGTCCTACTAATAAGGGTACTTTTAATAAATGGTCGGCTACAACAAGAGTTTCCACGGAAGCCTTAACCGAATCTATTTCTATATCTACAGTACATGTCCCTATACAACTGACAACACTATCGCCGAATCCCCTCAAGACTGGTAAATTAGACTCTGACCATGAATCTACTAATTTCCTTGCAGTAGACGCTTGTAACATAGTGCACTGACTACCGAAATCAATAAAACAATTTATGTTCTCACCATTTATCACAGCTACTTTAAAATATTTAGATTCTGTATCCTGACCTTTTGAAATACGTAAAACTGTTTTATTATCACTATTGCTTTTATCTATCTTGCCTGGACAATTACTGCTAACATGACCAATTTTATGACAACTATCGCAGCGTTTGATTGGTTGTCTACATTTAAAATAAGGATGTCCCTCTTCTCCACAATTATAACACTTTGTAGTTCTATAGTTTTTGTTGTTCCTATTATCGCTCTCAAGTTGTGATTTAAATGGTCGAATATTTCTACTGTCGACATGGCTTTGCTGCAAGAGCTGATTTGGTTTCTCAGGTTTCTTTGACATCCTCACATTTCTTAAGTAAACTAATAATTTATCAGGTTCTGTGAACTGTGTTGCTTCAGCACTAGTTCTTACAGATCTGTCTTCAATTCCAAATAAAATACAATCTATTGCGCTTTTACCAATTATGTTACAACGATTTAATAATACCATTTTTTGATAAAAATATTCCTCTAATGAGTCACCAAATCTTGCTTTGCAAGCAAGCATATCCGTTAATAGCTGACCATAATTTTCGTCACTTGGGAATGCAACTTTCAACTTGTTTTGCCATTCAGTCCATGAGAACAGTAAGCTAGGTAGCCCTTGGTACCATTTGTTTGCTAATCCTACTAATTTTGGGAGGGCGTAATGAATTGTTTGTCTTTCAGACCAGTTATAGATGTTAGCACACTCATTTACTTTTACTAACCAGGTTTCAATGGTTTGATTCCGTTTACCTGGATCAAACTCTGGAATAACGTTCATAACCGGATAACGTTCGTTACCACTTTCTGTTTTCATGGTCTGTATAAGCTCTTTAAATGCTGACGCTAAGATATTAGCACTAGAGTCTGTATTTAACTGGATCTCAGACGTACTCACATTTGAAACAACGGCCGGCGTACTGTCATGATGGGACGCACCTGGTGGGTTTTCGTCCTGGTACTGCACTACCCCGCTGTCTACGGCTGCGGTGCAATCCTGTGGCGTGTTGCGGTCTCCGGATACTGCATGACCCCGTGACGAGGCCCGGTTCTGCTGCATGGTGCGGTCCCGCGAAATCCCGCGACTCCGTCTTCTGATTCGATCTCGTGACCTCGCACGGTGTCGCGACTTGTTCCTGTCTCGAGTCTCGGAACAATCACGAGACGAATCACGATTTCGCCGAGATTTGCGACGTCTCCGTATCGGGGACCCCGACTCGCTGTGTGATGAGTAATCCGACTTCCTCGTATCTCTACATGATTTTCTTTTTCGACCCATTATTCCTGAAACCACAAGGTATACGAAGTAGCTGTTCTAAACGTATTGTAAAAAAACGAGAATGAATAGGCATTGGTTTTATGCGAGTAAGAATCACTGTATATAATATACCAAAATTAAATAACCATTATTTATTAATAATATCTTCTAAATAATGGAACAAACTTACTAGTGCCAAACAAGAGAGAGAAAAGATAGTAAAAAAAATATATCGCATAATAAAATTGCATTATGTTGAAAATAGTCTCAGTACAGTAAAAAAAAACAATCCGCATAAAAAAATAATTTTATTGTTCCGAGTGTTTCTCGTTCAAACGAATTTAATTTATGGGTATTAGTGCATAATAACCATTGTTTCTTTAAACGTATTGTTATCTGCTTATCCGTGCTTATTACTTTATCGTCTATTCAAATATTACCATTTCCACTTTTTTAAAACATAATAACAGTAAATAGGATGCAATAATACTCACACTTATGGGCGATAAGTCCTTTCACCGAGTGCAATTCCAACTGCTAACACGATTATATCCCACTTCTGAACTATGAAAGTTCAGAAAATGAGAACCACCTTCAGTAATTATCAATTTATTTTAATTATATAAATCTCCAACGGTTAGGTACACTGTTCACTTCAACACGTCTAGCTCACAGTAAGATCAGTTCTAGACTGCCACGTTTTAGCGCGCGAACTACTTCCCCACCACACTCACATTTTAAAGGTAACCGTCAAGTAAATGCGATCGTTGCAGAACTATAATGTCGGAAGTAGTTCGTACGTTATACAATAATATGGGAAAAACTTATCAAATATTCTAAATAATTCTTATAAAAATAACATGATAAAATAATTAATTATTAAATAATAGTAGATAATTTATAAGTACCTCTATTAACCGGAAGGGTCGTTTAGTGTCTAATAACTTGTAGAAAAACACATAATTTCTTACAATATGATTAGATATAATTTACGTAATAACTTTCGATTCGATATTCCATTATTCACAACAAGGAATAATGAATAAAACAAATAAATGCCTACATTACTAATGTGGGTAAATGCCTACATTACTAATGTGGGTAAATGCCTACATTAGTAATGTGGGTAAATGCCTACATTACTAATGTGGGTAAATGCCTACATTACTAATGTGGGTAAATGCCTACATTACTAATGTGGGTAAATGCCTACATTAGTAATGTGGGTAAATGCCTACATTACTAATGTGGGTAAATGCCTACATTACTAATGTGGGTAAATGCCTACATTAGTAATGTGGGTAAATGCCTACATTACTAATGTGTGTACATTATTTGTTATCATAAATGTTAATATTTTTTTTTTGATAAATAATTCAAATTATAAAACAAAAATTATTATCGAGTATCAAAACATGTTGATGAGTTATCGTATAAAATTCGTACGCGCCGCAAAGGTCAAACGCTCGGTAGGAGCGATACGTCCTCTCTAAAAAGCCTCGCGGCAGACTGATTTGAATTGTTTCGTGCGTCCGATTTTATAGTAGTTTTATGATGATTTTAAAATATTTGTAGAAAAAAAAGACAATTTGTTTTAGAGATTTTTTTTTAGTATAATTGTTGTAGAAAATATTCTTTTATTATTTGAGGTAATTTTAATAACGTTTTGAGCATCATTTATCAACGTAAATTACGATTTTCTTGAGTGTGATTTTTACAAATTCTAACTTTATATTTTTTTCGATTTCAATAATAATTATAATAACAATTAAATTTTCCTATGAGTATTTCCTTAATAAGGATCTGGACTTTAAGTTTGTTTAATTTTTAGTGCTAAATTGGTCGAATTACTAGAATCCGAAGGCATGGAAGTTAATGCTAAAAGTGAAATTCAGAAAACATATGTTCAGTTTTCTTGATATATTTTTTAAGTTTTCTGTATAATATTGTTTTTCTCTGAGTATTTTTTAGATGACAATATTTCCTTTAATTATTACCTAAAAGCATGTTTATAAAATACGCTTTTCATATAATATGACTAGATCAAAAAGTACAAAAACCGTCAATTATCGAGTTTAGGGTCTTAAGAATAAAAATGTATGTGAGTGCGTGCGTGTGTATGTATTTGTGTGAGTAAGAAAGGTAATTACCTCGCTATTTTTCCTCTCTTTCTTTTGTTTCCTGCGTTCTTCTCTCACTTTCTCCACTGTCTGTCTCAATCTTGATATTGGAATTTTAGTTTTAGGTTTTTCGTCTGCTTTTTCTGTAATAACGTAATAAAATACATAATTAAAATGTCAAATGGATGGATGGATTCATGGGCCCATTCCTTTTTTTATATTCCTCAGTAGTTTTCGGCTGCCGTGTGTAAACCACAAATGTTTGTCTCGGTTTGTGTGTGTGTGTGAATGAGTGTGTGCGTAGTTTCTGATACCCTAGATACAAGTTACAGACTTAGTTAGGGGTCAGTTACTGTAATGAGATGATGGAGTGAATGATTATGTTATGTTATGCATTCTAAAAGACCGGGATTCTTTTTGTCTCGTGAGTCGGAAATTATATGACAATAATGGTGATCACCACTGTACCTATGTCCTCATCCCCCGGCTTCCCGTGGCTGTAGACCTGGTGCTTCCTGACCACCTTCCCATCTTCAACGGTCTCTGTATACACCTCTGTGTATGAGCTGATGATCATTGGTTTCTGGAACATATAACATAAATTAGCATCTTGAAGTTTTACTTGCGTTAATCCCGTGAGAATTTTGGGATAAAAAGTAGATTTAAGAAATATTTAGGTACCATGTTTCGAGTTTTTATTTATATTTCTTGTGTTAATGGATATATGACGACCTCGATGGCAGAGTGGTCACCATGCCGGACTACCATCCGTTAGGTTGCGGGTTCGATTCCCGTGCGGGGTGAATATTTGTGTGAACCACAAATGTTTGTCTCGGTCTGGGTGTGTGTGTGTGAATGAGTGTGTGCGTAGTTTCTGATACCCTAGATACAAGTTACGGACTTAGTTAGGGGTCAGTTACTGTAATGAGATAATATAGTGAATGGTTTTGTTATTTTGGGATAGTATACACTATGTTGAGCCTAGTTATAAGGAACATCAAATAATTTTAATGTGAACTTCTACAGGAATTTTCGAGTGTATCTCTATCTCAATATCGTAAGTACTTAATTTAGATTTTCGGTAGGCTAAACATCCGTGTGTAGTCTCCATAAATATCCAAAATTTTCAACAGCTGAGATTATAGCCTAGGTAGTTCAGTGCCAAAATTCGGTCCTGTGTTCAAATACCAGTTAAGATGTTTTTCTTTAATGTAAGTATATTGTTATACGGACTATATAAACGTGAAATAGGTACTATGAAATATAATCCTTAATATTTTATTTATCAAATTAAGATAAGTGATATAACGGAACAAATAAACATACATACATACCAATAAAAATCATAACCCTCCTTTTGTTTCGTCGTAATCGGGTAAAAAAAGCTATTTTAAATATTTTTTATGGAGATCACAATAACTCTATTATTTACTTAGATGAAAATGTTTATAGTTTTCTTAAAACACACTTTTATTTTAAGAAAAAGAAATAAGTTTTTTTTAACTCGTCGCTGTACCTATATCTGCACTCACTAAGTGAATAGGGTTAGTGTAACGAAAAAATCTAATAGAATTTGAAGCCTATCAATAAATAATTAAATTATCATTTGTAAATATGTTTTTAATTTCGTTTATCTGTTATGAGGTCACAGTATCTATAAATAAGTAGTTACTACTGTTCTACTTTCCTTACCAATATTATAAACTACCAGCACCCCGCGGTTTTACTCCTGTAGTTTCCGTTCCCGTGGGAATACAGGGATAAAATATAGCCTATAGCCTTCCTCGATAAATGGGCTATCTAACGCCAAAAGATTTTTTCGAATCGGACCAGTAGTTCCTGAGATTAGTGCGTTCAAACAAACAAACTCTTCAGCTTTATATATTAGTATAAATGCGAAAGTAACTCTGTCTGTCTGTTACCTTTTCACGGCTAAATTACTGAACCGATTGACTTGAAATTTGGTACAGGGGTAGCTTATGGTCCGGGGGAGGACATAGGCTATGTTTATTGCAAAATACCCACGGGATCGTGAACTATGCGGGGAAAACCGCGGGACACTGCTATTGAACTACATAATCGAATAGAATCGAAAGTTTGTGCATGGGTGGATGTTTGTTCCTCTTTCACGTAAAAACTACTGAACTTATTCAGATGAAATTTGGTACAGATGTTCCTTATAACTAGGAATAACACATAGGAAATTCTTACTATATCAGATTTTTATACGATTAAAACTACGGGCTAAAATAAAACTCATATTCTCAAAAATAACTATTTTTTTAATATTTATAATCAAATTTTTGTATAGAAGTCACCACAGATTTTCCAGGCATAGTTGTTTTTTTAAACAAGTGCTGGTAATTGACAGAAATATCTTCTGTGACAGTTGTTTTTTTTAATTTAACGTCACCTTTTGTCAATGTCACCTCTTTAGTAGTGACAGTTATGACAGGCTCTAAAGAAAATGTGTCAGTTGTAGCGATTTCTAAGTTACTTACATCGCCTTTATTAGAATCTCTTAAGGTTGAATTTTCACTGGCAAATTCGCTCTGATCTTCTCTTATTTTCTGCTCGCCTGGTACTTCGGCTTCTACTTTCGAATTTGCTTTTTGACTTTCGGCCATTTTCGTGCTGTAAATTGATTAAAAAATAAGTAAAGTATCACAAACTACGGACACACATTCCATACACACAGACTGAGATAAACATTTGTGGATCACACATAATAACATAATCAATCCCTCTATCACCTCATTACACCGACTGACCCCTAACTATGTTCATTACCTGTATCTAGGGTATCACAAACTACGGACACACATTCATACACGCAGACCGAGATAAACATTTGTGGATCACACATAATAACATAATCAATCCCTCTATCACCTCATTACACCGACTGACCCCTAACTATGTTCATTACCTGTATCTAGGGTATCACAAACTACGGACACACATTCATACACGCAGACCGAGATAAACATTTGTGGATCACACATAATAACATAATCAATCCCTCTATCACCTCATTACACCGACCGACCCCTAACTATGTTCATTACCTGTATCTAGGGTATCACAAACTACGGACACACATTCAGACACACAGACCGAGATAAATATTCACAAAACATTACCCCGCTCGGGAACTGAACCCGATTCTATTTATTTATTAATATAAATCCAAAATTTATTCACTTACGTGTCATTTACTCCTTTAATGAACTTCAGCAAACGACTGTGTTCCATCAAAAATAATCTAGCTATCTCTAGATAATGGCTTTATGTACTCATTATCGTATATTATCTGCAACTAAAAGTTATATCAAAAATAGGGTATTATAAATAACTCGCCACTCGCCAGGAGGTATCATCCTGTATAATCCTGCTGCTGCCTGCCTAGCATGACTGTGCGTGATAAAATATATAGACACCACGAAATAATATAGATTTCGCGAACATGACCAAATGAATATGGCGTAGTACGATTTGATAAAATTAAATATGGCGGCTATATTTATTATATTTTGACAGTTGGATGTCAATAAATAGCTATATCGATTTCGCGAGCATGACCAAAGTCATAAAATTAAATATGGCGGGTATTTTTATCAAATTTTGACAGTTGGATGTCAATAAATCGCTGTATCTATCGCGTTTTCGAAGTCATGCTAGCCTAGCAGAGCAAGCTAAAAGAAGGCTTATATCGTTCTCAATGACTAGCATCGTCCCGCGGTTTCAGCCACTTAGTTTTCAATGCCAAGTCCATTTGGTTTAATCAAAAATATCACAGCACATACAAATGATACATACTTATATAAAAGAGTGGTCATGTGTAAAATTGTTCAAGATTTTTTTGCGAAAATATCGCAGATATTAATAATTAATATTTTACCGGTGTAGATAAAAAAATCGGATATTGGATACGGATATTAAATATTATAGTCATTGTTTTTTAAAATAAAAATACCTTTTTATTTTACGAGGGTTTTAGTGGGTAGGACCTCCACCGCTCCATCTTGGTGGAGGGCGAGTCCCACATACCTCGCTGCTTCGGCAAGGGGATGCGTCAACGCATTTCCCCCGGGTCACAAAAAAAGAAAGCGTCTGGTCAAGTGCTCCGCAATAGCACTGTGGCGACTCCCTTAAACCCCAGTTGCTCTACATAAAATACTGATATTCCGAAAAACCTACCCCAAAAATGGAATAAAGATTTCGAAAAAAAAATAAGAATATGTACTTACCATTACATAATCAAACAAAACACTATCACTAATATAATTTAGAATATCAATTAAATCACTAATTACACGCAAATAATAAGTATAACTTATTACAAAGACAAATATATGAAAACTAAATTTTGTTCGCGTTATCAGTTCGCGATAAAATGATAATTATTGATTAAAATACTGATAATATATACTTATTTATGTATTTCAGGGTCAGCCTAATCCTAATGAGTTATTACTAAAGTATTAAAAAAAAATGTTCATCAACCTATACTGTCCACTAGCTTTTGCCAGCGACTTCGTCCGCGTGGAATAATGACTTCCGGCAGAATTTTGGGTTTCTTCTCTTTTCTTCCCCTAGGGGGGAATTTCCAAAAATCCTTTCTTAGTGGTAGCCTACTCCCCCCCAACAAACACACGTGCCTTTCAGCTCTCTACGACCAGTAGCTTCGGCTGTGCGTTTTCTGTCAGTCAGTACATCACTCAGTAACGGAAGAGTTTTATATATAGATGAAGGTCGTCGACTTCAAAAATAAACTATATGACCTGGCCAAAAGGAATAAATAAAACAATTATTACAGTTCATATACCCACATTTTATTAACAACACATTTTAATAATATTACATATATTTCGTTAATGATTCCAATATTACATATCATATAATATCGTGATATATTCCATATCATATCATATACATATAAAAACAATGTTCAATCTTTAAAAAATTTAATTAATATAAAATTATTTTAACGAAATATGAAATAAATTATACTATGTGAAGAAAAATATAATGATTTTTCGTTTTTATTATCTCATAATTAAAAGGTATATAACCGTTATATAACATAACAAAATAATTCGTAATATACAATAACATTAATTAAAATATATTTAAATTAATAAAATATACATATATATATTATCTTATATTACATCTAACATCAATTATTTAAGCACACTGTTATTAAATACATAATAAATATATATTTATTGTAAAATTTGTCTACAATATATTTTTGAGGGAAAAATACTATAATAAGCATAAAAATATCACCTAATTCTATCACGTAAGTATATATTTTTAAGTAAATACAGCATATATTGGCAAAAAACACTACATATATTAAAAATATTGTAATATTATTATATATTTTTGAAGATATTCATATATTTAATAACTTATTATTACTAAAATACACTTTTACACACAACGGAGGTTGTTCTTAATACTATTATTATTTTTAGATTTTATTAATATGACTAGTTTATAATATATTAATTTAATGAATATGTTATGTATTTTGAATAATATTGAGATAAAATATGGCATATATGTTTACTTATTATATGTTGACATGCGATAAGAATTATTTTTTGAAAATATCTCCTAAATAAGTTTAAACCTTAGGTATAAGTTGGTAGCGGACTGCAGACAGCAGCAGCAGACCACACGTCGCCGCGCCACTACTGGTTTGTATGTATTTCTATGAAATTACATTCTTAGTGGGCAACATGAAGCTAGCTTCGCGTCGCCGAGCAGCAGACGGCGGAGTGTCATGATGACGTTAGGCGGCGACGTGTGGTCTGCTGCTGCTGTCTGCAGTCGGCTACCAACTTAAACCTTTAAAAGGATAAAACAGATATTTAATTTTATTACAATACATTATTGATGAAAAGTTTTTCGTAATATGTAAACTAATATTATTATTATAAATATTTCGATTCAATTTAAAAAGTGATTAAATATATTTTTTTTCTTTTCGTATCTTAGAAGTTTAAAAAAAAAATATGATTGGTTGAATATGAAATGTATTATTAATGAATTGGGGCCTATTTAAACGATCTTCAAGTAAAGTTACTTACCAAGTACAGTGAGATATCAAATGACAAAGACAAATCTTGTGAGTACCTACTCGGAACTTTACTTGAAGATCGTGAAATAGGCCCTTATGTTTAATTAATAACTAAAATTACTTAAAATAAAAAATGTATGTAAGTTTGTATCTTTAATTTAATAAAGGTTTCACTATACAGATAAAAAATAATTACAATATTTTTAAATATGTTAATTAATGAAATATGAATTTATTATTTCTATTTTTTAATGATGTCCCCAATCCAGCTATTGCTTAAATTAAATTACGGTTATATTAAGAAATATATTAATTTATAATTTAATAAGATAAGATGGATAGACGAAAGCGTTTTGTGGAGTTATATGATGATAAATAAAAATTAGATTAAAACCATGGTGCAAAGATAGTGTATATTTATTTGGGATAAGCCATCAAAAATGAATAATTTGTATTGTTATTATGTTTAATCTACAACTTAATAACCTAATTCCTATTTTTAATAAAAAGTCAACATTTTTATAATTAAATATCAACGTAGGTTATATAATCCGTAATTTTTGCAAAACTATTTGTAGGTTTACGTAATTGTTATCCTAAAATTGGAACAAAGCCGAGAGTGGCATAGAAATAAGGTTTTAATTTACTGATGATCCATTAAATTTTATGATTTCTTGAATTTATTTCAAAGGTCGGGCTATCGCGGGGAAGTGTAGTACGATAACACGATTAAAAAATAATTAATTAAATTTAAAAATGAACTTCCAAGCTTACATTACTGATAAGTTTTTAATAAACTAACAATTTATTAATTAAATTTTTAACTTATATTAATTAATCAAAAAAATTTAATTAAAAATTTCACACTGAACATAAAAATCGGGAAAGTTTTTAGTATATATTTACTACATAAGCATCTATATACGAGTACTATATCTATATTTAAACTATCCGACTTTCGTCCTAAATCTATGATATCCAATCGGAATCAAAATACTAATTATTATTGCAATATACACTTTTATATTCCATATCATATCATATCAGATTATATATTTATTAAAATCTAATAATGGAAGATAATGTGATTAATAATAAGGATATAATATGATTATTATTTGTATTTTGTATTAAAATATATGTTGGTTTAGTCAGTAACTGTCAGTATTTTTATAAAGTTTTGATTTTTTAAGGCAAAGCTTTTGCAATATCGGGCTGCTATACTAAGAGTTCGATTCCCTTAGGATGAAATATTTTAATGTTTCAAATTGAAAATAGATAGAGAGATAGAGATGATGAAGGAATTTCAAAGTATTTCAATATCTATATTATGGAGATTTTTTCATTTTGAAAAAAAAAGAGAATATGCGTGTCGAACACCATAATATAATTATAAAGTATGTAATATAGTTGTGGAGACCATTTAAATTAATAAGTAAATTAAGTGAACTCTTATGTATACAGAGTTTGGCATATCTATCAATATCTGATATAAAATTATTATTATTACCATCTTCTGATAAACATTGATGTTACTGATAGTCACTGACACAATATTACAGATTATCAGTCAAACTACATGGATATATTTCAACAACTTCAGTCACACTGCATCAGCAGCCATACTGATACAGCGAACATGTGTCTTTGGACAATGATTTATCATCAATATTTCTTTTTCCATTTTTTTAACTAGAATAAGCTTGCCTTTTCTTTTTCCCCAGGGGAAATGCAGTGAGGCATCCCTGCAAAGCGGCGGGGTATGTGGGACTCTACACTCCACCAGTTTAGGGCGGTGGAGGTCCTACCCACTAAAACCCCTGGGGTGATTCATCAAAGCGCTGAGTGCCTCTTCAGCGGTGAGCGGACCGCATATCCGCTACAGCGACGGCGCGTGACTCCTGACGGGAGTCTGGAGATGGAAAGCGATGATATAGCCTAAGATAGAGCGTGCTCGCCTAGTGATGGTAAACATAGCCATTACAGGACTTTTCTGCCTCAATACCTGTATGTCGTTGATTTAATTCGCAAACCGCCACCCATCACTGTTATGACAGTGTTAGACGTTGCTTAACAGTACAGATTGCAAGAATTATCGAACAAATCATTGTTTTTGATATTTTATTGACACAATTGAAGAAATCGTATCCATAGTAATTTCTATTGCCTCTTAATTCGTATTTAAAATATCTACACGAAAAATTTACTAAGAGAAAATCTATTATCAAAGATTATATAATGATTATGTTATATTTGACTACAATCTACGATATTTAAGTATCTATCGAAGAAAAGTGATATAAGTATATGATATATGATTATCTGTATATTATATATGATATACAGTATATAGATAGATATATGATTACCACTAGACAAGGTATTTGAATAAGTTTCTACAACGATTAAATTTACATATTTTAGAAGATTAAAATGTAATATTATTATAATTTTTAGATAGATTGATATAGTAAAAATGATTATCTAAATATCGATAGTTATTATTTAAGGAGAAGACAAAATCTAAATATATTATGTAATATTTGAGAAGCAAATTGTAATATTATAAATGATTATGTTATTATTGTATATTGCAGAAAATGTATTCTAAATTCGAGCTTTTATATACATTAGATTATTTTTCATTTTTGATGGCTTATTTTGTTAATAAATTATTTAAAATAAAATGTGTAGTAGGTGTTATTAATTTTAGTATTTTTAAATGAATGTTTTGAAGGTATGCACTTATTTTGATAATCCTTTTTATGCAGAATGATGAACAATGCAGAATGATTGTATGTTATAATCGATGCAAAATTATAAAGTATGAATGGCGAGTGAAATTTGTGACATATTTTAAATGATTTGGTCCTTTTAAAAATAAAATAATGTATGGGCTCGACTCACTAATTGATGATATTAGTACAGTGAGGAGGAACAGCCGTAATCACCACGCTTGGAGCGTGTTGGTGATCTCAAACACGAGTATATGGTAGTAGTATCGTCCTGTAAGATCTCTCACTGATGATATTAGTACAGTGAGGAGGAAAAGCCGTAATCACCACGCTTGGAGCGTGTTGGTGTTCACAAACTAGAATCATGTTTTAGAATGGTGAAAGCATGTCGAGAAATTCAAGAAATGGATTGAAAAGTATATGATATTAATTTATTAAATACGTAATATTAAAATTTGTAAAATTGGTTTTCATTATTGTCTCAAACTTAAGTTTTTATAAGATTAAATATGTCGAAATATTATTGTCCTAATATCATTATATTTAAAAAAATATTGTCAAAGTCACTTTTAAAAAATTATGACTTTAAATTAATACAAAAAAATAATGAATACATTTATTTTTTGTTTATTATTTAAATTATAATATATTTTAAAAGTTTATATAAGCTGTCATATAATATTATATTATCTATATCAGATACAAATCCAATATGATATATATCATATCATAAATATATATGTAATATATCGGTAAATATATAATTATATGTCTAACACACACCCTGGCTAAACGGCAATGTTTATATACCTAAGCTATCTAAATACAGCGTTATCAAATATACATATATCTAAAAAGTATTTGATAAAAAGATATATTTTTTTTTAGGAAAATTGGTCAGGAGATGTATATAGAATGATATTTTAGATATAGTGTGTTATATATCGTAATATATACAGGGTATGGCGTGATTAAATGGATATAAGGGGTAGTCAGAAAATCAGCGCTTTTCGGGACTCTGATAAGCATCAGTTGAGACGTCTCCTTTTTGCTGCTAAATATTACTGTATAAGTTCTCTTTTTCTCTTTTCCGAACCTTTATCCCATGTCTATTTGGGGTCGGTTTTCAGTTTAACCAGATTTGGCGGAATGTCAGTATTTTACGTGAAGCGACTGCCATCAGACCTTCACAACCCAGAGGGCTACACAAGTTTTTGGTTAAACCAAATGTTAGACTTTTGAGGGCTCTAACTCCTTTGTCCGACTGTCGATGATGTTAGTACGACAACCGGAACCGAATTAACGTGCACGAAGCACGGAAACGGAGACTTATATTTTTATTAATGTTTCATACCACATCCTGTATATATTATAATACTAATAGGAAAAATCTTCGATAAGATAAATCCATAAGATACAGATTTATAAAGAGTTTTAGGAAAAAATTCTGCTTCAAAGATTTTCAATCTAGGCATATAGATTAAAAACTGTCAGATATATCTATTAAAAATAGAAAAGATATGCGAAGAACTATTTAGTATACAGATAAAATCTACAGTATATAATATACTATATACTTTGGTCTCTAAATTTTAAGTGAATATAAATATATGATTATATCTCTTATATAACATATCATATCATATAATATCATATAGTATATGGCACAGAATTATATGGCACTTATTTACTAAGCAAATCGTATCACTCCCAAAAAAGAAAACAAAATGGCGGATTCAAGATGGCGGCTTTTTGGCGGGATTTATTCTTCTTCGTCGTTTTGGTAGCTCACGTATCTGACAGAGGATTTGTCGCTTATGATAAGACTCTGGAAAAAATAAAGCTTATTGAAATAGTTTTAGTGTTTTGTGGGTTTCTTCAAAATATATTTTATAGATTTCTAATTTATATTTGTTGTTTTTTTTTTAAGAGAAGAATGTACACTTTTGTAATGATATTTCACATGGGAATGTTGCATAGAATAAGTTTTATTATTAGTATTATAAGTGAAGATATTGTTGAAGTGTCTAACTAAATAAATAAATAAATTTCCTGTGTTCAATTTTAAAAGATTATATAGATTTTAGACGAAGCAAATGTTCGATGCGCTTTTTGCGTTTGTAATATTCTGCTATATGCTGGCACCGGTTCCTAAGATTTTTTACGTTAGCTTGTCCCAAGTAAAAGATTTCTTGTTTAGACCACTGTTGTGTGTAGCACATGTGGGCGCGCGGGGCGTGGACCAAGCCACGCATATTTATAGAACTACTAGTTGCGCCCCGCGGTTTCACACGCGTAGTTCCCGTTACGAGAATTTTATATATTAGAAGATTTCACATCACATCACGTCATCAGTACCTACTGCTTCTTTATTATATGATTTGTTAGCTCTAAGATTTCCAAATATAAATTAAACTAGTAGCTCCCCGCGGTTTCACCCGCGTAGTTCCCGTTCCCGTGGGATTACGGGGATAAAATATGGCCTATGTCACGCACTGATAAATTAGTTTTCCATTAGTGAAAGAATTTTTGAAATCGGTCCAGTAGTTTCGGAGCCTATTCATCACAAACAAACAAACAAATCTTTCCTCTTTATAATATTAGTATAGATAAATAAATAAATAAATTAAAGTATAACCAAAATACCCTCACCTGCTTCTCATTCAGTGCTGGTGGCGACCTCAGCAGCAGTAACAGCGGTGCGTACGCGAAGTTAAGGATCGCGATGATCACCAGCATCCACTCGAAGCCGATACTGTTCATCAGCGCGCCGGAGAACGCGGGGCCTGAGGGTGGGGAGGAGTTGAGGGTATTTTGAGAGGAATTGAAGATATTTTGTAGTAATATTGAAGACTAAGTCTTAGTCTTAGTCTCCTGTGATCACGGGTTCTGTAAAGAATCCGAAACGTCAGAAAATGTAAATCAAAATACAACCACGACAAAAATCCGTTTAAGTGTTTTATTTCAATGTGTAGTGTTCGTGTAAACCAAAGATAATCAATTTGTAGTAATATTCTTGATACGATTCAATCTTTACAGTGTTTCAGACTTTAACGTATTCTGAAATTTGGATTGAAAAGTTCCTTCATCTAGGTTGAACAAAGGACCATAGTCCTAATATACACCCCTATTTTGAATTCGAGATATTTAATCACACAGCTAATGTAAACGACGGGTGACAATATAATAGTGAAGTTAGTTTTTATCTTTTGCTTTTATTTAAAAAGTTATGATAAGTCAAAGTTTTTCAAAATCCCGCCGAATTTTATTGTTATTCTACACCGAACAACAGGCGAACGCTGCGATACACAGCTGAGCGCGGTCATCGACCCGAGCCGTCACAGAATACTTGATAGCTAGTGTGCCGTCTGGTAATACGACAAATATTTAGTATTTTTTTAAAGATAAGTAATCGACTATCATTTTTGATATTTTTATTGGATATATGGATTCAGTTACTGCTACAGATATTCCGATTTTAATAAGTCCCGTAATTTCAAAATAGGGGTGTATATCTAAGCTGTTGAAAATCCTATCCAGCGGAGGAAATCACATGCTTAAAAACGAAAATTATCCAATATCTTCCTTAAAACCGTTCTAGTGCTTTAATTAGATTTGTTTGCAGAAGTGTGGACAGGTTTCTGAACGATGTTTTTTCATAGAGGGATTATATAGAGTAGGGAAGGCATACAGCTGCCTGTAAGCGGAAACGTCCTATGGTTAGAAAGAGAGAGAAGATCGCGGTCCTTATTGTACAAACATTTGATTCGTTGAATGAATACCGCAATCGCCTCTCTCTTTCTAACCGAGGGACAACTGGGGACCTGGCTCCGCTGCTCTATGTATAATACCTATGTGTTTACATTGGTACAACAAGACGGAGATCGAACTGGCGTCATTCGCTGAACTCAAGGGCCTTAACCTCTTATTCTTTAAATATTCTTACCAACAGCATATCCCAGGCAAAAAGCAGTGTCTCCAATAGCGTACACCGAGCCGTATACTGCTGCGTGACGGATGTCGACCAGGAAACCCAGTTCGGGCATCATTGAGGAGTCCACCATGCCAATAGCGAAGCCGAGTCCAGCGTTGGGAATGATCAGGTGTTCTAGTTTACGGGCCATTGGGATCTGGGAGAAAATTATTATTTAAAATTACCTGCTTATTTTAATCCAACCGCAAATTGCAGTTCAGATGCAGTTCGAATGCAGTTGACAATTTATTGAAGTTATGTCAACTGCATTCAAAATTGCGGATTGCAGTTGAAATTTGTTGTTATTTTTTTTCTTCAAGTTTATTTTATATTTTAAGTACTACCTAATTCTGTTTTATTAATACTTGTTTAAATTTATTTTATCTTTTCTTATTGTTTTAAATAGTTTTAAGTAATTGCTTGCACCTACGATTATTAATTTAACTTGTGAACGCTGTGTACACCTGTAATTGGTCTGCACATCTGAATTTTGTTACATTTAGACACTATTAAGAATATTTTATGTACTTTCTGTTGGTGTACCTGTTTAAAAAAAAAAGAAATGCACTCCGTCTGTCAAAGCTTAAGGAAATGGGCATCGTATACTCCCGAAGAATCGCCGAGAGGAATCCCGGGGGTTATGTGGGGCACTCCACGCTTGACGCGCGAAGCTTTTATAACCACTAAAAACTCACATTGGGGTGCCGTAGGATCCCTCAAGTACCTTGGACTTCACCACGGCACTCTTCAAATTACTAGGTACATATTTTTTATCTTAGAATAGGTTTGTACTTGACTGCAACTCGCCTGATGGAAACCGATGATACAGCCTAAGATGGAGCGTGCTCGTATAGAAGATACCTAATCTCTCACGACTCTCAGAGTCCCTTATTGTATGTTTCAGAGAACAGAGAAGCTAGCAGGGAATTCTACACTCATTTTCTTGCCCGGTAAAGCCGAGGGCTCGTATATTTATGACTAGCTGTGCCCCGCGGTTTCACCCGCGTAGTCCCCGTTCCCGTGGGAATTTTGGGATAAAAAGTATCCTATGTTCTTTCCCGGATCATAAGCTACCCCTGTACCAAATTTCAAGTCAATCGGTTCAGTAGTTTAGCCGTGAAAAGGTAACAGACAGACAGGCAGAGTTACTTTCGTATTTATAATATTAGTTTGAGGAAAGTTATGATGAAGTACAGAAGTCTGCTTAGTAATTAATGACTTACCAAGATAAGACACAGTCCAATTATGATAAGTCCGGAGCAGGCAGCCAGCCAGCGACCCATCTTGTGTCCGAGGGGGCCGAACAGATTTGTACCTGTGCAAATTCAAAAGTAATTTATTTAGTTTGGTCTTATGAATGTCAAAGTTTATAGTGCCAAAAATGCATCTGATGGAAGCGTCGCTGCAATCGCATATTGTTATCATAGTGAAAAAAATCTACATATATTTTTAATATTTTTACTATGACGACCTCAATGGCAGAGTGGTCACCATGCCGGACTGCCATCCGTAAGGTTTCGGGTTCGATTCCCGTGCGGGGTGAATATTTGTGTGAACCACAAATGTTTGTCTCGGTCTGGGTGTGTGTGTGAATGAGTGTGTGCGTAGTTTCCGATACCCTAGATACAAGCTTCGAGTTTTGTTAGGGGTCAGTTACTTTAATGAGATGATGGAGTGAATGATTATGTTATGTTACGTTATGTTAATACGAAATTTTTTGAGTAAGGATATGTATTTATCCTCACAAACTTTACCTTTCTTTTGCCACTAGATTTATTTTTCGAAAATCTTTCCCATAAGGCACTACTGAATTAGGTATATGTATCTGGGATGACGCAGTTAGTTATGCATAAGTAGTTAGTCCATCAGGAAACCCAATTTTTTTTCGCCTGGTCTGATAAGTTTGTGGTAATATAAAGTAGGTACCTAAGTATTTTTATGTCATCATATTCATTATTAATTTATGATTTTATTTCATCATCAGTATTATTTATCCTTCACAAACATATAATTCCTCACCAATTAGATAACAGATGCTGGCGGGCAGGAAGGCGACCCCCTGCTGCCACCGGTGAGCTTCCATCGTGTCGGCCATCCAGATCGGGAGACTCGGCTCCAGCATCGCGATACCCACGTTGGCGAACGTTATTGCTCCTGTGGGAATGAAGATGGAAACGTTAAAATAAATTAATCATCTTTATTGTTGTAATAAATGTTGATTATTTTTATTTAACTGTTGTATTTAACCTGGAACACACACACACGCACACACACATACACACACACAGTGACAGACAGACCAATCATACAAACAGACCCACACTGGCTGGTACACACACACTCACGTACATAGAATGACAGACAGACACACATACATCAGTCACGTACCATACTCATAGAACCACTTTATTTTTATTGTTGTTTTTTTTATTTTGATTTTTCGTTTATAATATTAAGTAAGTAATTTACTTTCACTATAGAAATTAAGAGAAAAGCAGGCCAACCCCATTAAACCATCTTAGGGGTAGGGGTGTCTGACAATCAGCGCTACCTGGGATGCACATCTCAAGCATCATGTGCTGAGACATTTCCTTTTGTCAAACGTACTCGTATAGTTTATAAAATATATACTTATGTATGTATCAGCTTAAGTTCTCGTTTTGGCAATAAATGATATTTTTATTTATTTATTAAAAGATTCAGTATTTTGCTTGGTCAAACATGTGTAGTTTCTTCTTTGTACCGTCATGGATCAAAATGAACAAGAAAATTGAATTATTCAGGAAATTTTAACTAACATAATTATAAGCAGTATGCACTTATAATCCGTACTTGTTAAGATTTTGGGGCAGACAAAAAGCAAGTTAAAGCCCAATTTTTAGTTTACACTTTTCTGATGTTTAAAATACAAATACTCTTTTTTTATCACCTTTTCGCCCACAGTAATCAAGAATAATAATTAATATAAATTATAAAGTATAAAACAAAGGCGCTTTCTCTGTCCCTATGTCCCTTTGTATGCTTACATCTTTAAAACTACGCTACGGATTTAGATGCGGTTTGTTTTAATAGATACAGTGATTCAGTGGGAAGGTTTTTAGCATAATTTTATCCCCATATTCCTACGGGAACGGGAACTACACGGGTGAAACCGCGGGGCGCCGCTAGTACATTATAAAATACTAGCTGTGCCCCGCGGTTTCACCCGCGTGGTTCCCGTTCCCGTGGGAATACGGGGATAAAATATAGCCTATGTTATTCAGGGTGAATGTAGCTTTCTAATGGTGAAAGAATTATTGAAATCGGTTCAGTAGTTTCGGAGCCTATTCGTTACATACAAACAAACAAACAAACAAACAAATCTTTCCTCTTTATAATATTAGTATAGAAAAAATATAAGAATACAGTCGAAGCCTTTAAGAGGACTGATCGGCTTCTTGAAGAAACTAAACTGGTATTATAGAAACCCACCTCACGCACGAAATTATAAAGCCTGGCAAGTAGAAAGTAAAGTAGGCTATCCTCACCAGCAGCGACGAGGATGTAGGGGTCCGAGATGAGGTCCTTGAGTGAGGGCGGCTCCGACTCCTGGCGCACCACGCCCGGCTGCAGGATCATCAGCTGCAGCACTGGAACGGGATACGTCAGAATTTTTCATTTAATCAGGGCTTTAAAGAAGTTCTTATGTACAGTCACGGAATGAAAAGGTTCGTCAATTTTCAAATTGATTCGTTGAATGTGTCGCGAAAACATATTACCTTTTGAAACTATGTTTCAAAATAGATTCGCGTTAGTAAAAATAATTAACAGTGAGACACCATAGCTATATGAATTTTTAGCAGAATACCAAATTTCTGACACTCTCGTTATGGTGCCTCAATATCAACATTTTGTCTGATCAATAATGTCAAATTGCAGACTTAGGCCCCTGGATATTAACCGCAACACAATAGTAAATAATAAATTGTAGACCACTTACATCCATCACCAAGAGCCAGGGCAGAGAGCATGAGGAAGGGCGCCGTTTTGCCCACAAACTCGTACATCAGGCCTCCGAAGGGCGGCCCGATGAGTACGCCCAGGGCGAGACCGCCCAGGGCAATGCCCATTGCGTTGCCACGTTCCTAGGAAAAAATAATCGATTTCTAGATAGAAATAATGAACGTTAAATTTTTCAAAATTGAAGGGTTCGATTTCCGTAGTGAGTAATATTTTCTATTTCTTTTCTAAATCTATGAACGCAGTTTTCATTTTTACTAAAATCGTTGACATGGTTCCTAAGAACAGATCTTTGTATCTCTTATAGTTTCAGACTTCCCCCACTGACCGTTCTATTTGGGCCACCCTGTATACCAAGTGTTCGGATACTTTATATCCCATACCTTGTCATCAGGATATCTTTCCGCCAGCATGCCCATCCCGGAGACGGAGGAGCAGGATGACCCGATGCCCTGGAGGGCGCGTGCTATGAACAGCACGCTGTAAGACCGCCCGAACGCGAATACTGGAATGGAAAAAGTCAAATTAATACTACATTAGGCAGTGGTCCGAGTTCCGACCGCGGGCGAGTGAGCGATGAACTATCGGCGAGTTTCTCGCCCAAGAAAAGGACAGTGAATGTACATTCCGTGTGAACGAAAGAGTTGCAATACTAATAGTCACTCGCTGGCGGTGTGAACAGGCAAGTAACTATTATAGTAGTTTCATTACAAACTTGATTTTAACATACAAACAGATAAGGTATGTAAGTACAGTCACGGAATGAAAAGGTTCGTCACCTTAGAGTCGGTTTTCACTTGCACTAGTATTGCAAGAAACAATTATGCCAACATACCAGTGTATCGAAACAGTGATGCTAACATTTAAATAAATAGAATGACGTTTGCTATCGAATAAGGTTTTGCTTGATTTTTCTATCCTTTTTTAAACACTGCCTTGTGCACGCGGCATATAAAAACCTCTTTGATATTTTGCAATGATGACATTGACCGATTGACAATAGTTTAACAGGAATAATAATGGCAGGTTAAACCAACAAGAATGTTTTAATTTATCAAAATCATGTTGACAAGATATTTATCCTGTCAAACAACACTGATCTGAATAATTTTGAACTTAATTATCGAGCAGTAGAACATTATTTTCCCTAACCCGAGTCTATTCTGTAACATAGTTTTAAAAGGCAATAGGTATGTTTTCGCGAAACATTATACGAATCAATTTGAAAATTGACGAACCTTTTCATTCCGAAACTGTACTTCAATTTTAATAAAGAAAAATTACTTACTTATAGTTGAAAGGAACATAAGGATGAATCCAGTGAACATAGGCACGCTGTATCCGATTCTGAAACAAAATACAATAGTCTGGGTGCCGTAGAACATTTTTTTCAACTGACTACTATCAAGCTAATTTTCCATGAGTAGCTTCATTTTGATGAGACGCCCAACATTTATTTTCAAAAATTCCCGATTGTGGTAGCTAACCGGGATAGCAGGGATATAAAACTTTTGAGCGTAAGAATGGAATCATGAAGTTAAAGGTAAAAATGGAGTCGACACTTCGAATACCTACTTGAAGCATAACCTATGTATCACTATCGCGTCTCTGTGGGCAGGCTCTCTTTTTCTAACTAAGGTAACCTCTAGAAAGGGAGAGTCTGACTAAAAAGAGAGATCGGCCCACAGAGACGTAGGTATTTGACTCAAGCTGTTGTTCGAAGTGTGGGCTCCATTTTTTACCTACAACTTCAAAATGGAATAACCTACCGCTCAATTTGTAGGACAAGATAAATTATGTAAGCAGATACATTTTAACTAAGCAACAGTAAAAATAAGTTCTCAAATTTAAACCCGATTACTGACAAAAATAATGTAAAAGTTTTATCACAAAGAGTATAGCAAAACGGCTCATAGGGGGCTTTTATATGTGCAAAAACAGTTGAATAATGACACGTTTTATTCACTAGTGAGTTATAGATTTGATCCCAAAAAAAACGTGTCCATACATTTTAAAACAAACTTCAACTGTGTTGCCTTCCTTTTGGTAGGTCTATGGTCGATTCCATTCATTCGTTTTTTTTAATAAGTATATTCTTTTAGTCTATGGCCGATCACCATTGTTGTGTTGGATGCACGCGAATAGAAAAAGTGTTTATTTATTAGCGAAAAATGATATTTTATTATGAATTTCTTCGCAAGTGTATTGAAAAACGTTGTATGGTACACGCGCAAGGGCGGATCCAGCTTTCGCGCCAGGGGGGGGTCACATAGTCGTGGTCAAGTAGTAAGAACTTATAATTTAGTTTTGATAACAATATACCGTTGTTTGGTAGAGGGTTAACCAAATGTGGTGGGCGTGTACCTGGGCCTATTTGGGAGATACACTTTGGTCAACAATTTCCTATTTGCTAAAATTAAAAAAAAAAAATCGCCAAAATTGAATTTTTATAATATTTTTTCCAAATTGCGACCTTATATCCCTATAGCTTTTTGATTTTTTAAATTGATTATTATGTATGGTCTCAGATATCACCTGGTCTGCTCACAGCATTTTTAGACCCCTACAAGGTCTAAATAATTTGTTATGATCACTTAAAGCTAGTAAAATGAAAAAAAAAAATCTTATAGGGAATCTTTCAACTCAATTAAAACGAAAACTAAGTGGAACCGAGAATTTAAAAACTTATCTGTTTATATATTTCAACAGTATATTACATGTATTACAAAAGAACTTGTTAAAATTTTTGGTGCAAAGTGGAAATAGAAGAAAAATAATAGGTTTCTGTAAAAACAAATTCCAAGTTTGGCTTAAATACGCCACAGTATGAATAACTTTGGATTTACCTGAGGTCTTCTGAAGATACTGAGATGCTGTAGTGACTTTATTAGAAAATAATTAGTCTTAAAACAAGTACAATGGTCTATCTCAATGACAGGACGATATTGCTCCCAAATCAAGATTTCGCTCTGGCAATCGCTTAAAGGGTTAACAATACATCCAGTGGTGTGGCACACGTGTCTGGTGGGATGCTATACCATTTACAGCCTTTTTTATCTGGGGGCACGGCAGTGCCCCCCGCCAAGTCGAGCGCGAAGCAAACACTGCCGTACCAACCTTTACAGGAACCCTTTCGCCGCATTTTCAGACCCCTATTTGACAACCTCTGGATAAGCCCAGAACGCTGAAATTTTCGTCATCCAGTAAGCTATACAATCACATACTTAAAATAAAATTTCAAGTCTGTAGGTCATTTAGTTCCCAAGTTAAGCGAAAGCAAAGTTTCGCATTTTAGACACTCACTCACTCACTCACTCACTCACTCACTCACTCACTCACTCATGATCATCAAAATAGAACTAGTACTTCCCATGAACCTAGAGAGCTGAAATTTGGTACAGAGTTAGGGTTTAATGGCCACATAAAGGGAAAACTATAAAAACTAGGATAATCGAACGGGAACGGGAATTATACGGGAATGGGAACGGGAATTGTAACTCAAGAACGGCTGATCTGATTTGGCTGAAAATTGGTGGGGAGGTAGCTTAAAACCAGGAAAAGGACATAGGATACTTTTAATCCCGAAATTCCCACGGGATTGGGAACGGGAATTAAAAAATCAAGAACGCCTGAATTGATTTGGCTGAAAATTGGTGGGGAGGTAGCTTAAAACCAGGAAAAGGACATAGGATACTTTTAATCCCGAAATGCCCACGGGATTGGAAACGGGAATTTAAAAATCAAGAACGCCTGAATTGATTTGGCTGAAAATTGGTGGGGAGGTAGCTTAAAACCAGGAAAAGGACATAGGATACTTTTAATCCCGAAATTCCCACGGGATTGGGAACGGGAATTTAAAAATCAAGAACGCCTGAATTGATTTGGCTGAAAATTGGTGGGGAGGTAGCTTAAAACCAGGAAAAGGACATAGGATACTTTTAATCCCGAAATTCCCACGGGATCGGGAACGGGAATTTAAAAATCAAGAACGGCTGAATTGATTTAGCTGAAAATTGGTGGGGAGGTAGCTTAGAACCAGGACAAGAACATAGAATACTTTAATCCCGAAAATCCCACGGGAATGGGAACGGGTATTTATTACTCAAGAACGGCTGAACTGATTTGGCTGAAAATTGGTGGGGAGATAGCTTAGAACCAGGAGAAGCACATAGAATACTTTTAATCCCGAAATTCCCACGGGATTGGGAACGGGAATTTATTACTCAAGAACGGCTGAATTGATTTGGCTGAAAATTGGTAGGGAGGTAGCTTTGAACTAGGAGAAGCACATAGAATACTTTTAATCCCGAAATTCCCACGGGAATGGGAACGGGAATTTATTACTCAAGAACGGCTGAACTGATTTGGCTGAAAATTGGTGGGGAGGTAGCTTAGAACCAGGAGAAGCACATGGAATACTTTTGATCCCGAAATTTCCACGGGAATGGGAACGGGAATTATAATTCTAAAACAGCTGAACTGATTTGGCTGACAATTTGTGGGGAGGTAGCTTAAAACTATTTATGTATAGATACTTTTTATCCCGAAATTCCCACTGAAACGCGAACGGGAACTACGCGGGTGAAACCGCGGGGCGCTTAATAATATAATACTACTCCTAAAAATAAGTGTGTCAAATAAGAAAATCTAATAAAATAAATCAATATAAACAAGTTTTAACAAAAAGAAATGAAATCCCACCAAAAACATTCTGTAAAAAAAACTAGCCAAGTCTCGATGGAGCTGCATGTTTAACTCTAAAAAGTAATGAAATCTAGACAGACTCGTGCCAAGTCTAAGGTTCCTTACTGCGATTTCTTTATTATTATAGTTAATGTTGTGTGACTTGGCCGTTGAAGGGTACACATGTATGTACACAAGGGTACAAAACTAGGTGCTCCATGACGCTATTGTACCAATCTTAAAAAATCCAGAACCTATCCATTGACGATAGAAAATTTGCTTAATTATAGCCACTTGAAAAATGTTGATTCAATATCCAGTCAATTGTAGGCTTGATAAAGCTGCGTATTTTAATAATGTTATAACATTACGTGTAAACAAAATTGACATGTACCCACTACTAACCTTTTAAACAATGTTCAACGGCCAAGTCACACAACATTAACTATAATAATAAAGAAATCGCAGTAAGGAACCTTAGACTTGGCACGAGTCTGTCTAGATTTCATTACTTTTTAGAGTTAAACATGCAGCTCCATCGAGACTTGGCTAGTTTTTTTTACAGAATGTTTTTGGTGGGTTATTTTTACTGTTCTGGCGAAATGTTCTACCTCCATTACGTACCAAAAGAGATTCATGAATGATTTGTTTATTTGATGATTCGAAATCATTCTGTAGCACGGAAGCCTGCACTACAGCATCTCACTAACATCATCGACAGTCGTTACGGGTAGTTAGAGCCCTCAAAAGTCTAACATTTGGTTTAACCAAAAAATGTCGTATAGCCCTCTGGGTTGTAAAGGTCTGATAGCAGTCGCTTCACGTGAAATACTGACATTCCGCCAAATATGTTTAACTCAAAATCAACCCCAAATAAATATGGAATAAAGGTTCGGAAAAGAAAAGAAAGAAGTGTGACCAATTCTAACAAATTATTTAGACCTTGTAGGGGTCTGAAAATGCTGTAAGCAGACCAGATCATATCTGAGACCATAACCAATCAAAAAATTTGACTGGAAACCAGCTCAAAAAAGCTATAGGGATAAATAGACGCAATTTCGAAAAAAAATTGTCAATTCTAGCGATATTTTTTTAATTTTAACAACAAGGAAATTTTTGGCCGAATTGTATCTCCCAAATAGGCCCAGGTACACGCTCACCACGTTTGGTTAACCCTCTACCAAACAACTGGTATATTGTTATCAAAATTAAATTATAAGTTCTTGACGTGACCACAACTATGTGACCACCACTTGGCGCCTCTGTATGGTGACAATTTTTTAATGTTCAATTAGTGGTCCACCTAAGTCCTGGATCAGGCTCAGGGGGGGGTCATGACCCCCATGACCCACCCCCTGGATCCGCCGTTGTACACGCGTGTATTGATGATTACTATCCTCGGCTATCTTCAGACCCTCGCCTGACGGCTCGGGCCTCAATAGCGCCTTGGAAGTAATCACCAACTTTACTCGCTTGTACCATATTAACTATTATTGCTAAGTGGAAGAAGGTAATATAAGTATTATTTTCACTTACTTGTGAGTCAAGGGTCCCACAAAGGGGTTGGCCAGTAGCTGTACCAGTGCCTTACTGGCAAACATGATACCCACGGCGACAGTTTCGTGGATCAACTCCTGATGGCGGGCTTCTTTCTCCGCCGTGATGTTGGCTGTGAATATAACATAATTAACATAATCATTCATAATCATTCCCTGCATCATCTCATTACAGTAACTGACCCCTAACTAAGTTCGTAACTTGTATCTAGGGTATCAGAAACTACGCACACACTCACACACACACACAGACCGAGACAAACATGTGTGATTCAAAAAAAAACCTTACGGATGGCAGTCCGGCATAGTGACTCTGCCATCGAGGTCGTCAAAATATATACTAGCAATTTCATCTTATGCAGGCATTTATACATAAAACTACTTTAAACTACAATAAACACATTATAGGGCTTCACACACGGCAGCTATAATGTAAATACCTACGTGATTATACATATAAAACTATGAGCGTTAAAACAGAAAACGTTACAAACGGTACCAACAGTGCACACTGCACACGCGTGAACCAAATTAAAATGTGCGCTATGTGCACTGTTTGCTATCAAATAGGATATGCGTACGTGTGCGCAAATGTCAAAATTAGAGTTTCGTATTCGGCATTTCGAATGTAAGATTCAGAAAATAGTTGTTGTAATTAGTAATTGATAAGAATGCAATATTTTCAATTCAATGACGTCAAATTTTGAGTTTGACATTTGCGCACACACTGCACAACCTATTTTCCATGAGCAGCGTTTGCATGCTTAATGACGTCACTGATGACGTCTCATTACTTTCGTTGGTGCGAATACGCTCAATTCGGTGACTCCGCAAGCGCGCTATCAGAGTACCAATTGCGCGAAAAAGCGCATTTAGGACCGCACAACTAGATTAAACTTATAGAACATTATATAACGATACATCTTATTACATCTTTAAATAGACATCATTAATGTTAAATGTTTTGTTTGGTTTTTAAAGTTTTATACTTACTGGCTACTCCATTATTATTATTAAGTATTTTATAAAAAAAACTAGCTGCGCCCCGCGATTTCACACGCGTAGTTCCCGATGAAAAATATATGTTGGCCGGTTCTCAGACCTACTGAATATGCTCACAAAATTTCATGAGAATCGGTCAAGCCGTTTCGGAGGAGTATGGCAACGAAAACTGTGACACGAGAATTTTATATATTAGATAAACTGTTAATTGAATAAAAAATGTAAAATGTGCATGCCCGTGACGTGTAAAACTATCCATTTAATATATTTTAAGAAAACCTATAAGTACCAGTTTTTTTTAATAAACAAGTCTTATGGTCTATTTCACCACCATCAAGTAACGTTCCGAGTAGCCACTCCCATGTTTTGTCTTTATACTTGATATAAAGTAAGTAAAATACAAAACTAACTTTACTTGGTGAGTACCGTTACTTGAAGGTCGTGAAATAGGCTATTATTCTTATTGTAAAAATAGATATTATAACTACCATGTCGCTCATTTGGTGCTACAATGTCATAATTACATATTTTTACAGTGACGTATTTACATACACGTCATTTTATTTATGCCTATAATTTAGGTTATTTATAATATATCGAAACGACTGGGACTCTAATAGAAAGAATACAAATGAAAGCTACTTTTAAAATGACTCTGATTATTATAAGTCTCCCCAAAATGTCATACATTGAAATCATATCTTTGATTGAATCTCCTCTAAAAATTGTAATTACGTAAATACGACATTGTAGCACCAAATGAGCGATGAGTGAAACCCTTAATGCGTTACTTAAAAATTCAATACATACTATGAGTAACATTCTCGACCACAGTGATGTTCTTCTCGATACAGGGGCAGTAGGGGGTGGGGGGCGGCGCGGGGGTCGTGATCTCATCCAGCGACATGGACAGGGGCGCGTCCGGGTGTCGGATGTCGTACAGGAACTCCGGGATTATTGGAACTGCGGGAATATGGGATTATACACACTTTGTAACACAACATAAGTATCTAAACTATTGGTAATGTTGATTTTGATGTTTTGCGCGTTTTGCTTGTTTCGCTCGCTTATTCCGCTCGTTTCGCTTATCAACATAATCTCCTTAAAGTCACCCTAGACACTTTCTAATCACCAAATATGTATATAGATAAAGATACAATATAAACTCGTGTTATCATCCCAGCGAGGTTCCCGTGATACAGGTGGGGGGCGCGTCCGGGTTCCGGATGTCTTACAGGAACTCCGGGATTATCAGGACTGCGGGTATATGGGATTATACACACTTTGTAACACAACATAAGTAACTAAACTATTGGTAATGTTGATTTTGATGATTTGCTCGTTTCGCTCGCTTATTCCGCTCGTTTCGCTCGATCAGTCTGTTATTGACTAATCTCTCCAAAGTAACTTTGAGCGCTTTCTAATAGCCAAACATATATTAAACCACCAGACGGGGATAAAATATAGCCTATGTTACTCAGGATGAATGTAGCTTTCTATTGGTGAAAGAATTTTTTGAATTGGCACATTAGTTTTTGAGTTTATTCTTTACAAACATACACACAAAAATACAAATCTTTCCTCTTTATAAAATCAGTATTGATATAGACGAAAGATTTTTTGAAATCGGTCCAGTAGTTGTGTTGAATAGTAACAAACAAACAATCAAATCTTTTCTCCTTATAACATAACAACATAATCATTCCCTCCATCATCTCATTACAGTAACTGACCCCTAACTAAGTTCGTAACTTGTATCTAGGGTATCAGAATTGCAGTAAAGCTATATTTATATAAAACAATCATATTATCTCGCCTACTCTTTTTCTTTTTCCGAACCTTTATCCCATGTCTATTTGGGGTCGGTTTTTAGTTTAACCAGATTTGGCGGAATGTCAGTATTTTACGTGAAGCGACTGCCATCAGACCTTCACAACCCAGAGGGCTATACGACATTCTTTGGTTAAACCAAATGTTAGACTTTTGATGTCTCTAACTACCCGTAACGACTGTCGATGATGTTAGTACGACAGCCGGGACAGACGGCTTTACGTGCCCTCCGAAGCACGGAAAGGCTCATGAAATTAAAAGTCATTTTTAGTAACCACCCATCACAGTCATGACGGTGCCAGACGTTGCTTAACCGCACAGATCACAAGTGATCCGCGAGCGCTTCTTCTTCATGATAATCTCGCCTACATTTATTTTAATTTAGAAATATTCTATCAATATCTTACAAATCTAACTACAAAATTGCAAAAACAAATCAGAAATCATATCAATAAAAATGGATCCAGCGTTTCATTAACAACCTGTCAATTCCAGATGCGAGCGAGCGATTGGAGAGCACTCGACGGTATTGGTCTAACTAATTGAATACCGCGGCCTGGATCGGTACTGCCAATGTAGTCTATATTCGGGTTTATAAAGCTTTATTTAGCATTGCTAATTGTGGAATATTTGAGATCTCAATATAGTTTTAATATTTTTTTCAACACACTTGCTCATAAAGGGGCTCTTATTTGTGCAAAAACAGTTGAATAATGACACGTTTTATTCACTAGTGAGTTATAGATTTTTTTTTTAAATTGCTTTGTTTTAAAAAAAAATCGATACTAAAATAATTGTGTCTATACATTTTAAAAACAAACTTCAACTATGTTTCCTTACTTTTGGTAGGTCTATGGTCGATTCCATTCATTTTTTTTTTATAAGTATATTCTTTTAGTCTTTGGCCGATCACCATTGTTGTCTTGGATGCGCGCGAATAGAAAAACTGTTTATTTATTAGCGAAAAATGATAATTTCTTCGCAAATGTGTTGAAAAACGTTGTATGGTACACGCGTGTATTGATGATTACTATCATAACATAAACAGTTTTTCTATCACCAACTTACCTCGCTTGTACCATAAATAACTATTAAGTCCGTTGGGGTTTGAATCCAGGATCGACTTATATTCTAAGTACCTATTGCATTATATATTCTGGAAGTCCAGTGGCAATCATTCCACATAAAAATTAACACATCATAAAAATAAATAAAAAAGCTTTTAATTAGCTTTTGCATTGTCATGGGACTTACATAGGTATGCCAAATTTCGGCTCAATCGGATAACCAGAAGTGGTCGAAAAATGGCAAGATTTGATTACAGACAACGGGACAGGTGACACTAAATAAAAGCTTGTAAAATAGATTTTGAAGAAAAAGAAAAAGTACTTTAAAGTGAGTGAAGCCACGGACAAAACTCTAGTCTAATCCAATCCATTTATAAGTATGTATGTAGGTATGTATATACATTCAATGGAATTACATTATCTGTTCATGCATCACTGAATTTATGTGGGTTCCACTCATTCATTCACACATACACGTATATTATAACCGACATTTTAAATCCGTCGGTGGCGCAGGGATTAAGGCCGTTGACTTCCGATCGGAAGGTGCCTGGTTCGAACCCCACCAGTCCCGCCACGTACCAATGTGATTTCAATTTACGAATTCATAAGTACGTTAATTTCGACGCTCTTACGGTGAAGGAAAACATCGTGAAGAAACCTGCACACACCTGGGAAGAAATTCTAACCCGCACTTGGCCAGCGTGGTTGACTAAGGCCTATTCACCCTAATTCAGGGTAGGCTTGAGCCCCTCCGTGGGGAAATTATATGAGCTAATGATGATTTTATATTCAAAAGCTAAAAAATTCTTACATAACGTAGGTGTAGTCCTGAGGAAGGATTTAACACTGACTGACTGACAACACACAGTCTAAACCGGTGTGTCTAGAAGTATGGAATATTGTACAGGAGTTCCTTATATAACGTAGGTGTAGTCCTGAGGAAGGATTTAACACTGACTGACTGACAACACACAGTCTAAACCGGTGTGTCTAGAAGTATGGAATATTGTACAGGAGTTCCTTATATAACGTAGGTGTAGTACTGAGGAAGGATTTAACACTGACTGACGGACAACACACAGTCTAAACCGGTGTGTCTAGCTGTATGGAATATTGTACAGGAGTTCCTTATATAACGTAGGTGTAGTACTGAGGAAGGATTTAACACTGACTGACAGACAACACACAGTCTAAACCGGTGTATCTAGAAGTATGGAATATTGTACAGGAGTTCCTTATATAACGTAGGTGTAGTACTGAGGAAGGATTTAACACTGACTGACGGACAACACACAGTCTAAACCGGGGTGTCTAAAAGTATGGAATATTGTACAGGAGTTCCTTATATAACGTAGGTGTAGTACTGAGGAAGGATTTAACACTGACTGACGGACAACACACAGTCTAAACCGGTGTGTCTAGCTGTATGGAATATTGTACAGGAGTTCCTTATATAACGTAGGTGTAGTACTGAGGAAGGATTTAACACTGACTGACAGACAACACACAGTCTAAACCGGTGTATCTAGAAGTATGGAATATTGTACAGGAGTTCCTTATATAACGTAGGTGTAGTACTGAGGAAGGATTTAACACTGACTGACGGACAACACACAGTCTAAACCGGGGTGTCTAAAAGTATGGAATATTGTACAGGAGTTCCTTATATAACGTAGGTGTAGTACTGAGGAAGGATTTAACACTGACTGACAGACAACACACAGTCTAAACCGGTGTGTCTAGAAGTATGGAATATTGTACAGGAGTTCCTTATATAACGTAGGTGTAGTACTGAGGAAGGATTTAACACTGACTGACGGACAACACACAGTCTAAACCGGTGTGTCTAAAAGTATGGAATATTGTACAGGAGTTCCTTATATAACGTAGGTGTAGTACTGAGGAAGGATTTAACACTGACTGACTGACAAAAAAACCTATACTCGTAATTCCTTACTAATATTATAAATGCGAAAGTAACTCTGTCTGTCTGTTACCTTTTCACGGCTAAACTACTGAACCGATTGACTTGAAATTTGGTACAGGGGTAGCTTATGGTCCGGGGAAGAACATAGGCTATGTTTTATCCCGAAATTCCCACAGGATCAGGAACTATGCGGGTACAACCGCGAGGTACAGGTAGTCGTTTATATGTGAAACTGCGGGGAGATTTCCCTATTATGAAAAGCGAGATAAGTTGAATTATATTTGCCTGGGAACAAACATTTAAAGTCGGAAATCCAATTTGGTCTCGCGTTAAGCCTTTGTTGTATTGTCAACCACCGTTCGAGTTTAATTTGTTTGGGGTTGTAATAAGAATTGCTATTAAAATACTATATTAATAGAAGGAAAAACAAATTAATTTATTTATTAACTAGCTGTGCCCCGCGGTTTTACCCACATGGAACCTTATCCCGTGATAATTTTGGGATAAATAGTATCTATGTGTTATTCCTAGGTATGAGGAACATCTGTACCAAATTTCATTAAAATCCATTCAGTAGTTTTTGCGTGAAAGAGGAACCAACATCCACACATCTAAACATCCACACTCACAAACATTCGGCTTTATAATATTAGTTGGATGTTTATGATTTGATCGTTTTAAAATGTTATTTATTGTATTAGATACATTTTTATTTTATTAGCATCGCCTCGCAGTTTCACCCGCGTAGTTCCCGTTCCCGTAAGAATGTGGGGATAAAATTATGCTTAAAACCTTTCTCTTGAATCACTATATCTATTAAAACAAACCGCATCAAAATCCGTTGCGTAGTTTTAAAGATGTAAGCATACATAGGGACAGAGAAAGCGACTTTGTTTTATACTATGTAGTGACTAGCATCGCTTCGCAGTTTCACCCTCATAGCTCCCTGTCCCGTGGGAATTTCGGGACAAAATATACCCTTTGTCTTTCCCCGGACCATAAGCTACCACTGTACAAATTTCAAGTCAATCGGTTCAGTAGGTTAGCCGTGAAAAGGTAACAGACAGAGTTACTTTTTGAATTACTTATGGTCCGGGGTAAGACATATTTTTATTCCGAAATTCCCACAGGAACGGGAACTACGCGGGTGAAACCACGGGGCGCCGCTAGTATTAAAATAATAGTCAATCTAGACGACTCCTAAACAAGCAATTCAAATTTATAATTAAATTGAAACCTAGGCGTCATATCAAATGTGTCCTAAATTTGATTTCTCGACAACACTAGTGATGGGACAGCGTCGATAATATTTTATCGATATTTTTCATGATAGGACTTTTTAAACTTTTGCTGCTTTATTTGCGTTGCATTTTTAGTCTGGTTTAGCACTAAACCAGGTTTTACAATCTGATCTAAGTACAATTTTGAATACTGTCAAAGTGACAGATTTGACTGACAAGGTGTCAAATGTTTACCAGGTTTTGTTAAACCAGACTAAAATACAACGCAAATAAGGCAGTTGCAGAATAAATCATGGTTTATCTCAGGTTTTACATATTAGGTAAAAACGATTTTAAAACACATATATTTAATCTCTATCTATACCAATATTATATTAACTCATATAATGTCCCCACCTCAGGCTCTCCCTACCCTGAATTAGGGTGATCATTCCTCAGTCAACCACAGGCCGAGTGCGGGTTGGTCGACTTCACACACAACCTTAGAATTTCTTCCCAGGTGTGTGCAGGTTTCTGAACCATGTTTTCCTTCACCGTAAGAGCGTTGAATACACGCGCCAAATAAACCCATATGTGTATCCAAAATTGAAAACACATTGATACGAAGATCGAATCAGACATCTTTCGATTGGATGTCAAAAACCTTAATCACTACATCATCGACGCTCTCATATATGTATTTATTTATTTATTTATTTAAGACGACCAGTGAAAATCCCATTAAAACTAAAGAGTAGGTACTTAAATGTGTAAATTAAAAATTAAATGCAATTTCTTTAGGTGCCACAACATGCAAAGAATATAATATAATAATATAGAATATAACATACAATATAATCAAAATTAAATAATGAAATATATTTTTTATTAAATAGACCGATTTAAAATTTCCATAACAAATGATTGTTAAGAACATGACCCATTTTACTTTTGTAGTATTTGGCACAAAATGGCTACTAAGTCAAAGGCGTTTGTCAAATACTTTGATAAGTCTTTTAGACCTACATAAAATAAGTTAAAAAGTAATTTATACAGTATTAAGGTTGTTAGAAGTTAAATGTTATAGTGATGTGCCTCGATTTAATAATTTGGATATTTTTTATCGATAAATAGCTTGGGCTTGAGATCACCAACATTAGGCCTAACCGACACTGTACTAATATCATAGTGAGATAGGCCTTTTGGTTTGCAGTGGGATACTACCGATTATATTATTGACAAACTTACCTTTCTAAAACTTCAAATAGAACCGATTATTATTTTATTTTTTTATTTGATAATTTTACCCAAATATATTTAATTTATCGTTTAACTTTTAGCATACAGACAAAAAACTTAAAGACATTAAATATTTTTTATTTACTTAAAAAAAATGTATTCAGTTTTTTTATCACTCCTACAGACCAACCACTTTAAAAAAATCAAATATTTTTATCGACAACTTTTAACTAAAACAATCTATCGACAACATTGCAAAACCTTCACACAATTTTTTTTTTATCGATATCGACAATTTTATTCAGACTCTATCGATAACTTCGCACCGTGTCCCATCCCTACCCTGTCGGCGCCTTTGATGAGGCAGCTAAGTGAGTTTCACTTTGATCTTGCTGCTCGCTCCGGAAATTGGTCTCGCTTCCGACCCGACTTGCGCAAAGTGGTGTAATGCTTTTGATGTCAAAGGGGGAGGTATGTAAAAAAGAATTTTAAGATTTTTAACCCCCGACGCAAAAAGAGGGGTGTTATAAGTTTGACGTGTCTGTGTGTGTGTATCTGTCTGTCTGTGGCATCATAGCTCCCGAACGGATGAACCGATTTCAATTTAGTTTTTGGTATTAAAGGGGACTTACGTGCGAGTGTTCTTAGACATGTTTGATGAAAATCGGTTAACCCGTTTAAAAGTTATGGGGGTTTGAATGTAATTGTGTTGGGGGTTTTTTAAATTTTAAATTTTTGTATAGGGTGGTGGTGTACATTAAGACAGTAAACTGCATTTAAAAATCTCATATTTTTGGTTAAACCACAAATTTCGTATTCGTCTTCTAGGTTGTGGAAACCAAATTTTCGTGTCAAGCTTTTTAACATAATCATTCCCTCCATCATCTCATTACAGTAACTGACCCCTAACTAAGTCCGTAACTTGTATCTGGGTTTCAGAAACTACGCACACACTCATTCACACACACCCAGACCGAGATAAACATTTGTGGATCACACATATTATTATATTCACCCCGCACGGGAATCGAAGCAACCTTACGGATGGCAGTCCGGCATGGTGACCATTATATTTTTAGCTGCGCCCCGCGGGTTTATCCGCATGAGGTTTTACCCGCGTAGTACCCGCTCCCGTGAGAATGCGTAGCTCGTAGTATCATACAATCTCGGCACAATTCACCATCGTGTGTTAAAAAATTAAGTAACAGCGCCATCTATTGGTAGGATTTGTGACTACAAAAAGTTACAATAAAACATACGATTACTTATACACAATCCCATGGGAATTTCGGGATAAAAAGTGTAAGGATGATCCTATGTGTTACTCCTAGTTGTAAGGAACATCTGTACCAAATTTAATCAAAATCGATGCAGTAGTTTTTGCGTGAAAGAGTAACAAACATCCAAACTCACGAATATACAAAGTTTCGCATTTATAATATTAGTAGGACAACATCATCACATGCCTTTTAAGAAATCACCTAAGCCCACATATTATTTCAATCATACACATTTCTTTTTATCAATACAGAAACACCCCAGTCATTTCCACCCCCTTCCCGTCTATCAGGTACACCGTTATCTATAGGGGGTGGGATATTTCATTGGAGTAATAACTGGAGTGGTTGATTTGTAATTCATGAGATCCTCACTTTCATCCCCTAACAACTACCCTTGGAAAGATTCGTCTTTTGTAAGGAAAATGTGTGATTTTTTAGATATAATTTCTTTTGTTATACTGGCTGTGCCCCGCGGTATCCGCGTAGTACACATTTAAAATTAACATTTTAACAATTTTATTTTCTTAAGAACAACGTTGTGACAGACAATACATTTATTTAGTTTCTATCTATTAGTTTTATTCGAGCAATCAGACAGTATTTATAATGATGGGTCGCCGTTATTAAAAATGGCTCTGAATTTTATTAACGTTTTCGTGCTTTAACAAGATGAAAGATGATACTCACCGACAGTAGTCAACAGCATGTTATCCAGCAGTAGCGCTATCGCCACTATAATGAGCACCAGTTTGCGCGACTCCCTGCACGCGGCGATCTTCGCCCGCCAGCCCGCGTTGAAGCCATCTGATGCTGCACCCATCCTGAGGGAAGAAGGGATTATTAATGATGGGAGGTGCTGAGTGAAGAAATATACCTAACTAGCGGCTCCTTACTCGCGTGGAACCTTATCCGGTGGGAATTTTGGGATAAAAGTATCCCATGTTACTCCTTATAATGCGTAAAAGCTATAATGCGTCCCGCTCGCACGGATGCAATGGCGAGCGGGACGCATTATAATTTACGCAGGTGCGACAGAGATAGATAGCTACAGGTCAACGTACAAAATTGTCTGTGAATTACGACCGCACAACACAAAAATATATATGAAGTGTTCACAGCCTCATCACCAGCGTGTGTGCCTATGTGATTTGTATGGGATCGAATCGGCGCCATCTACAAATCAGCGTTATCGTAAAGTTAACTTTTCAAAAATAAAACTTCCACTAGGCACACTGTTTTCGTCCACTGCTGGACATAGGCCTCTCCCAACTTGCGCTAAGTGCCTGTCGGCGGCACGTCGCATCCACTCTCTCCCGGCTATCGAGCGCAGATCATCGCTCCACCTAGCCACAGGTCCTACACTTCGTTGGTGAGTCACGGTCTCCACTCGAGAACTCGTCTGCTCCAAAGGCCTGTTCATAGCCCCATTCATTCATCAATTTAAGAGCTGTTGCTCGTGTGTGTAACAGGTGCAATTCCCTCCACGTGCCCCTGTCTAAGGCGGCCTCCTGCACCTCCTTATACGACACGACAGCGACCTTATCCTTTATCTGACTCATGTCACTTATTCTTGGCCGACCCCTTCCTCTTCTTCCCTCTACTTTTCCCTCCCGTCATAGCCTATAGTACTAAAACCAGGGGCCTAAGTCTGCAATTTGACATTATTGATCAGACAATATGGTGATATTGAGGCACCATAACGAGAGTGTCAGAAATTTGGTATTCTGCTAAAATTTATTCATATGGCTATGGTGTCTCAGTGGTCTTTGTTGCTTATAAAAATTTTGACAAATAAACGTCAGAATACTGTTTCCATGACAACCATCTAAGTTTTATGGAGCTTGAGTCAGCGGAGTAGTTTTCAATAAGGGAATACCAAAATGACAACAAAAGCCAAAAAATCGGCCATAATGTTGATATTAAAACACATTTGAGTAGCATTATCACAGCTTAATAGTTTAGAGAATCAGGGCCCTGGTTTAATGCACTGGGTTTAAAAAGGCAGTCGAGCAGCAGCTTTCCATACAAACGTATTCCCGTGTTTCCTCCCTGGATAATGCTTCAAGAGATTTTTTTTTTCTATAAAGTGTTTTGTACATATGAAGAGGAGAAAATATGTCATATTATTTTGAGTTTTCCTTTCACGGGACTATTAAGGAGTCCCGGTCTTTTGGAAGGCTAGTATGGGACCAAAGCCAACACACAGAAGCCCTTTGATATATTTAATCTTGTGTAAAGGATGCACAATATGGCGATTTCATCCTAACAATTATACAAACAATAATTGATAATTTGTATTGTTACAAAATCAATTTAAAAATAAAATAGTATTAAATTCATTCAAAAAATACTACTCCGAATAATATCCCACTAAAATACGACAAATTCCCAGTCCCAGTTAGCATTATGACAAAGAGCGCACCGGAAGCGCTGTCATTTTACGCGGGAAAGTCGTTAGCGCGCTCATTTCCGGCCGCCATTTTGAATGTCAAATGATTCTATTGTCAACTTCAAACTTGGTTTTAATTTTGAATTGAGATTAAGTGAAAAATATAGTGCATTTTAAATTGATAATATGAATTAGTAGTTGTGCCCGCCGTTTTACTGCATAGTTCCCGATCCCGTGGGAATTTCGGGATAAAACATGACATATGTCCTTCCCCGGACTATAAGCTACCCTTGTACCAAATTTCAAGTCAATCGGTTCAGTAGTTTAGGCTGTGAACAGGTAACAGACAGAGTTACTTTCGCATTTATAATATTAGTAAGGAAGTAAGGATCCTACCCTGAATTAGGGTGATTAGGCCTAAGGCGTTTGTATTCTTCTTTTTCTTTTTCCGAACCTTTATCCCATGTCTATTTGGGGTCGGTTTTCAGTTTAACCAGAGTTGGCGAAATGTCAGTATTTTACGTGAAGCTTCTGCCATCAGACCTTCACAACCCAGAGGGCTATACGACATTTTTTGGTTAAACCAAATGTTAGACTTTTGATGTCTCTAGCTACCCGTAACGACTGTCGATGATGTTAGTACGACAGCCGGGACCGACGGCTTTACGTGCCCTCCGAAGCACGGAAACGCTCATGAATTTAAAAGTCAGCTTTAGTAATGACCCATCACAGCCATGACGGTGGCAGACGTTGCTTAACCGCACAGATCACAAGTGATCCGCGGGTAGCACTGGGCCATGAGCAAAAAAGGTCACCGATTCTCTTTATGAATTTAGTAAGAAGTACTACATTAACTGAAACTTAAAAATAAAAATTTAAAAAACCCCCAACACAATTACTTTCAAACCCCCATAACTTTTAAACGGGTCAACCAATTTTCATCAAACATGTCTAAGAACACTCGCACGTAAGTCCCCTTTAATACAAAAAAAAACTAAATTGAAATCGGTTCATTCGTTCGGGAGCTATGATGCCACAGACAGACACACACACACAGACACGTCAAACTTATAACACCCCTCTTTTTGCGTCGGGGTTTAAAAAATGGAAAAAGAACCTCTTTTCTTCAAAGTGGATAAAGAGAAGCTTTTCCTAACAGTTATATAATTTATAAGCTCTTAGCAGATAAGCTCCCCAGTATTGTATTACAATAACTCACTGGGGAAATCAAATATTGTCTGACGTTTAAAAGATAAAAGAAATTGAAGATTAAACAAATCGGCCAAGCGTGAGTCGGGCTACGGGTTCTGTAGATTAAAGAACTGATTAAAAGATTTTTTTTGTGAAGATTTGAAGTATATTTTGTAAAGTTGCGTCTAAATTGTAACAGAACATGTACTTAATATAGCATACTAGCAGCGCCCCGCGGTTTCACTCGCGTAGTTCCCATACCCGTAGGAATACAGGGATAAACTATAGTGCTATAAACCTCACGGAGCCCGAGACCTTTCCAACGAATGCAAAACCGTGGAAATCGGTTCGTGCGTTATGGAGTTATAGCGTCAGGAAGGAATATATTATGTAAAATAAAAAAATATTTCATTTTAAATTCTAAAGTTGTGATTTAAACGTATAAAAAGAATCATTTTTTTTACATTGACAGTTAAATTGACTGTAAAATACATAAATTGTTCAAGTTTTATAAATATACACTCTCAAAGTCCCACCGGTTTTTTTATTTTGCTACGACAAGTACCTACTACGAAACTTTGCTACGAATAGCCTTTTGCTACGATTACTACAAATGTTTGCCACGTGTATCCTTTTGTACAAAATATTTTTTTACGTTCGAAAAATTATTGCATGTGTATTATCGAAATATTTTGAATTTTACATATCAAAAAATCAAATAAAATCCAAAATATTTATTGTATAAAACACATAAAAATATACAAGGTTGTGTGGGAACTCTTCTTTTAAGTATTATTTGTCAGGAAAGGAGAGTCCCTTAACATCTGTGGATCGTTGTATACAATGTTTCTTACATAATTAATAGTTTACAAATTGCTTGTTTACTGGTGAACTATATATTATAATATTTATATTATAATATTTATATTATAATATATAGTTCATTAATTATATACATATTAAACTTGATTATAGAAAATTTGATTTTCTATCACTATCTCTACGGAGACAGTGAAACTATAAAGGTTCGCTGTAAGGACTACGGAACCCTAAAAATGAACGGCGAACTTACATTTTAACCTACATAAATATGTAATTAAATCATATTTTAATTTTATAAACTTATAGACCGATTTAATATATCAATCAATTTATTTATACGGGTTGTTAGTACGTAATGATAAGTCGAATCCCTCGACTAGCTTCATTTAAAATGAATCTATATATATAAAAACTAGCTGCGCCCCGCGGTTTCACACGCGTAGTTCCCGTTCCCGTTCCCGTAGGAATTTCGGGATGAAAAATAGATGTTGGCCGATTCTCAGACCTAGCGAATATGCTCGCAAAATTTCATGAGAATCGGTCAAGCCGTTTCGGAGGAGTATGGCATCGAAAACTGTGACACGAGAATTTTATATATTAGATGAAACCCGTTTTCCTTGGTCACGGCATCACGCGTGAATGGCTGGACCGATTTAACTAATTCTTTTTTTGTTGTATTTGTTATTATTAGGAGAAGGTTCTTACGTAAAAAAATCCGGAAAATCAACGGGAAAATTGGACCCGTGCGAAGCCGGGGCGGTCCGCTAGTAGTATATATTCTTGTAATATACTTTTATGTAAAACATAAGAATCACCTAGACCAACCAAGACAAACAGACATGATGACACAATTATTTGTCTTTAACGGGAATCAAACCCGTAATCCTTGGCATAACAGGCGGGGTCTCTACCAACTACACCACTCGGTCCTTTTATATTAAAAGCTTATCAATGAAATAAAACACTTAAACGGATTTTTGTCGTGGTTGTATTTTGTTTTACATTTTCTGACGTTTCGGATTCTTTACAGAACCCGTGATCACAGAAGACTAAGATGGAAGACGTCTGTACAAAGTAAAAAGTTTACTACCTTCAATATTTTGAATATAATACAACCACGACAAAAATCCGTTTAAGTGTTTTATTTCAATGTGTAGTGTTCGTGTAAATCAAAGCTTATCAATGAGTAATAACTACATATGTAGAATAATACATATAATTATGTAGTATTGCCTTCTGCGTTGTAAAAATCTAAAGGCAGTCGCTTTGTGTAAAACTGTGCCCCGCGGTTTCACCCGCGTAGTTCCCGCTCCCGTGAGAATGCGGCGATAAAATTATGCTAAAAACCTTCCCACTGAATCACTCTATCTATTAAAACAAACCGCATCAAAATCCGTTGCGTAGTTTTAAAGATGTAAGCGTACATAGGGACAGACACCTGTAGTGATGCCTACAAAGTCTTAAACTAAAAACCGATCCCAAATAGACATGGGATAAAGGTTCGGAAGGAGAATAATATTTAGACGAAAATAATTAATAATGCGAAAACGCTTTAAACTACAAAATTATCATGATTTTAGGCTAAAATTAGGCCCTCTAAAGGCTAAACGCGTAATTTCACGTTCTTGAAATTCCATTTCTTTAACACATTGTATTTATTTCTAGCTTACTTAAAACCGTCCCCAATAATAAATAGAATAAAATTAGTCAATAAAGTTTTCTGTGATCACGGGTTCTGTAAAGAATCCGAAACGTCAGAAAATGTAAAACAAAATACAACCACGACAAAAATCCGTTTAAGTGTTTTATTTCAATGTGTAGTGTTCGTGTAAATCAAATATATCAATATAGAATAAAATTACTTTTTACAAAAAAGAAAATACTATGATTTTAGGTTAAAAAAAGATTGAATTGTCACTTACTTGAATGTTCTTTTCTTCAATACATTGTTTAAAAAAATAATTTAATTTTTCTATGAGCTCGCAAAGACGTCTTCCCTGGCCGCTGGCTCGGCCCCGACTGATATGACCAAGTTAAGAATATAGAGCTTATACGGCAGCCATTTTAGAAAGACCTGTCATAAACACGAAATCCCTCTTTTATTGGGCAAAACGTTTGACGTTTCCGAGGCGGGGGAGGTCTTAGCCAACTGGTTTTACGTTATCATACCCTGGCTTTTGATTTAGACAACTTTTACTCTTATTTGCTATAAAATAAAGGTCATTTTGGTGTAACTGTGTTAGGTTTCTTGCGTGGGTGCTGTGTGTAATCGATTTTGGAGTTTATGCTAGTGGAAATAAGGTTGTTTTTCGGTCTTTTAGGTTTGGGAAGCCACAGGTTTTCTATAGGTTCAGCTGAAAACGCGTTTCAGCGTTTACAAGGAGAGTGGTGTAGTTGCAATTTTTGCTGTTTTTATTGTTTTCTGATAAAGTTGTTCGAATTTTTTTTTATATAAAAACTAGCTGCGCCCCGCGGTTTCACACGCGTAGTTCCCGTTCCCGTTCCAGTAGGAATTTCGGGATGAAAAATAGATGTTGGCCGATTCTCAGACCTACTGAATATGCTCACAAAATTTCATGAGAATCGGTCAAGCCGTTTCAGAGGAGTATGGCAACGAAAACTGTGACACGAGAATTTTATATATTAGATATTAATTTAAATTAAGATAAGAAGGAGATAAGAATACCCTTTCAATCCGTAAGGTTGCGGGTTCGATTCCCGTGTGGAGTGAATATTTGAAATATGCCCTTATTTTGACAAATGTTAGTTATTCACTAGAAGATAGTTATCAGAATTTCCCTTAAAATAGGTTTTTCGTTTAGTGGTAACTAGCGGCACCCCGCGGTTTCACCCGCGTAGTTCCCGTTCCCGTAAGACTGCGAGGATAAAATTACGTCAAAAACCTTCCCACTGAATCAATATATCTATTAAAACAAACCGCATCAAAATCCGTTGCGTAGTTTTAAAGATGTAAGCATACATAGGGACAGAGAGCGGGAAGCGACTTTGTTTTATACTATGTAGTGATGATAAAATAATAATTAGTAATAATATAAAATAATTGCACTTATTCCCATATCCCATAAGGCTGTGTGAAGAGATTCTTAATTTGTATAGCCATCTCACTCCCACTTACGTGCAAAATATATCCGTCTCTTTCTATACTTTTAAGTAGAATTCCATCCTTTTCAGAACAACTAATATTGTTTTGTGGTTTTACTTGGAGTTAAAATTTAAAGTTATAACTGAAAACCTTTATTTTGTCATAATCATATATAACAACATTTTATATACATAATTATATAAAACAATTATATGTGTGTGAATGAGTGTGTCCGTAGTTTCTGATACCCTAGATACAAGTTACGAACTTAGTTAGGGGTCAGTTACTGTAATGAGATGATGGAGGAAATGCTTATGTTGTTATATTATAATTATAAAAGTAATTTGCGGGTTCGATTCCAGTGTGAGGTAAATATTTCGTGTGATCCATAAACAGAATTATTTTTTATAGTGTTTCACACAATTTTTTTTTAAGATTTTGAAAGTCGCATTCAAAATTTTCGCCTTAATCAGGACTTGAACCCGAAAATTAAATACTTAAGTTAAGTACGAGTATATGTAATTAGTTGCCAAAAAGATAATAGAGTTATTAATTATATATTAAGGAGAAATTGATTTAATTTAAAGCAATTTATAATAATACTAGCGGCGCCCCACGGTTTCACCTGCGTAGTTCCCGTTTTCGTAGAAATATAGGGAGTAAAAATTATGCTAAAAACCTTCCCACTGAATCACTCTATCTATTAAAACAAACCGCATCAAAATCCGTTGCGTAGTTTTAAAGATCTAAGCATACATAGGGACAGAGAAAGAGACTTTGTTTTATACTATGTAGTGATTATACAAAAACAATACTTTCCTAAAATTTCTAAGGCTACGTAGGGCTACGTAGTACTTGTCGTAGCAAAAATTACTACGGAAGCTTACTACGTCAACTGTAGCAGTAACGTAGTCTTTGGATAGCTTTTTTTTTATTTATACCGACTTTGAGAAAAGAAGGTTACATTAAATTGATCTTGTTTATGTATTTTTGTTATTTTTAATAAGTTAAGTGTCAAAGGCTTATCCTAATCCTAATCCTAACTTAATATTATAAATGCGAAAGTAACTCTGTCTGTCTGTTACCTTTTCACGGCTAAACTACTGAACCGATTGACTTGAAATTTCGTACAGGGGTAGCTTATGTTCCGGGAAAGAACATTGGCTATGTTTTATCCCGAAATTCTCACGGGATCGGGAACTACGCGGGTGAAACCGCGGGGCGCTGCTAGTTCGATATAAAGAGGTGATAGAATTATTAACTAAGTTGTAATATTAAATTGCACAAAAATCTAGCAATTAAATTACAAAAAAATACAATAAACTTCAAAATAGAATAATTAAAAAAATATCAAGTCGAACTCGAAAAAATAATTTTTGAAGTGTCGAAAATATGATGAAACCTTCTCCTTCTTGTTTAAAGTCGGTTAATTTATATTTCCGTCTGCATTTTACTGTAATCTATAATAATATTTATTGTTAACACATATGTCGTGATGGAGGTCGTAAAGATACAGGGAGACGAAATGAAACAGTTTGAGAGTTCCGTATAATATTAATTTTATTTTCAACTTGCGCCCCGTGGTTTTACCCCCGTAGTTCCCAATCCCGTGGGAATTTCGGGATAAAAAGTATCCTATGTTCTTTCCCGGACCATAAGCTACCCCTGTACCAAATTTCAAGTCAATCGGTTCAGTAGTTTAGCCGTGGAGGGGTAGCTTATGGTCCATAGGCTATGTTTTATCCCGAAATTCTCACGGGATCGGGAATTACGCGAGTGAAACCTCGGGGCACAGCTAGTAAGCCATAATATATTAATTATTTTTCAACACACTTGCTCATAAAGGGGCTCTTATTTGTGCAAAAACAGTTGAATAATGACACGTTTTATTCACTAGTGAGTTATAGATTGTTTTTTTAAATTGCTTTCATTTAAAAAAAGTTTTGTTACCAAAAAAATTATGTCCATACATTTTAAAAACAAACTTCTACTATGTTGCCTTACTTTTGGTAGGTCTATGGTCGATTCCATTCATTCATTCGATTTTTTTTTATAAGTTTATTATTTTAATCTATGGCTGATCACCATTGTTGTGTTGGATGCGCGCGAATAGAAAAACTGTTTATTTATTAGCGAAAAATGATAATTTCTTCGCAAATGTGTTGAAAAACGTTGTATGGTACACGCGTGTATTGATGATTACCTCGCTTGTACCATAAATAACTATTATTTTATTATTAACATAGTTATGATTTTGGAGTTCAAACAAATATTCATTCATAATACTGTGACCCTAAATTTGATTCTCATTTTATTACTCTCGCGGGCTCCTCTTCAAGTACCCATCGGGTGAGATAGCGCCGCCGTCTGTATGGTATTTACTGCTTACATTGACAGACATACGTTCCTCATATTTATATAGATGATATACAAGTTTTATTATTAAACGAAACGTACGGCATTATTTATATGTAAAACAACGGGATGGGGCCACGTCCGGTGGCTGAATCTAGTCGAGGGATTCGACTTAAATAAGTATGTACTAACATCCCGTTGTTTTACATATATGATATACAAGGTTTATAAGAATAATTGATATCTTTGATTTACACGAACACTACTCATTGAAACAAAGCCATTTTAACAAATTTTTGACAACGTACTTTTAGTTAAAGGAATAAAATTAATAGATAATAATACATATAATCAAATAGATTTTACAGTGAATTTTAAATCACATTTTTTGTGCTTTTACCGTGTCCCGTGGTAATTCCCTCATATATCCCAATCTCGTTAAAAAATGGTTCAGCCGTTATTGAGTTATATTTTAGCTAAGTAAGAAATATTATTTTGATTTTATAAATGATGTATAATTAATAAGCCTTTGACATCCATGAGTTTTTAAGCCCAATAAATGATGAATTTAAATTTCTCTTCACTAAATAATGACAATACGAGCTTCCAATTTTGGCCGCCGGCACAGAAAGATTGTGACTCAATAGTGTAACGCTTCATTTACAATATATTCATAGTTATTCTAAATCAGTGCGGTATGTATATGTCACACACAGAATTTGATTGATTAATTGCTGAGCCTACTCGAGTTTAATGCCTTACTTAGTAAGGCAGTTATTCCAACTAATGATAAGCGAGGAGACAGAAAATTGTTTATTTATTTAGTTAGACACTTCAACAATATCTTCACTTATAATACTTATAATAAAACTTATTTTATGTAACATTCCCGTGTGAGATATCTTTACAGAAGATTGTTGATGAATAAGAGAGCAATTTTAAACATATAAATGAAAATGGACATTAAAACGGAAATAGATCTCTCCTAGAGGAGACATAGATGTGGCGAACAGTGATTTCTCAAGTATCATTACTGGTCTGTGTGTGTGTGGGAATGAGTGTGTGCGTAGTTTCTGATACCCTAGATACAAGTTACGGACTTAGTTAGGGGTCAGTTACTGTAATGAGATGATGGAGGGAATGATTATGTTATGTTATAGTATCTGACCCTGAATTTCATTAGAGAATAAGATTGCAATTTTACAGAAACTATAGACATTATTATAATATATGACTTTTTAGGGTTCTGTACCAAAATTGTAAAAATGGGACCCTATTGGTAAGATCTATACGTCTGTCTGTCTGTCACGAGGCTGTATCTCAAGCACAGTAATAGCTAGAGTCAATTTAAATTTAAATTAAAAAATGGATCTAAAATATGTCCTATCCTCCTTTTTAAATGTTGGTTAAAAGAATTGCTTCATCATCAGCTCATATGTCTCCACCGAGGCCCTACCCTGAGAACGATCAGTCCTTAGTCACCCACAGGCCGAGTGCGGGTTGGTCGACTTCACACACAACCTTAGATTTCTTCGCAGGTTTCCCTACGATGTTTTTCTTCGCCGTAAGATTTGTTTAAGATAATATAAGTAAGTAGTTTATATTGAGATGATGTAGTGAATGATTATGTTATGTTATCAAATTATTATGATTAACGGGATATTTACCATGTATATTACTAGCTGTGCCCCGCGGTCGGGATAAAACATAGCCTATGTCCTCCCCCGGACCATGAGCTACCCCTGTACCAAATTTCAAGTCAATCGGTTCAGTAGTTTAGCCGTGAAAAGGTAACAAACAGACAGAGTTACTTTCACATTTATAATATTACTAGCTGTGCCCCGCGGTTTCACACGCGTAGTTCCCGTTCCCGTTCCCGAGGGAATTTCGGGATAAAAAGTATCCTATGTCCTTTTCCTGGTTCTTATCTACCTCCCCACCAATTTTCAGCCAAATCGGTCCAGCCGTTCTTGAGTTATAAGTGGCGTAACTAACACGACTTTCTTTTATATATATAGATAAGGATTTATTTCGAGTTTCCGATATTTCGACGCTGTTGCAAGCGCCATGATCACGGATGAACCTCCTTAATCATAATAATTTGAGTGCTAATAACCATGATAACTATAAAAACTATGTTATGTTATGTTTTTAAGTCTAAACCACACTAACAGACAGTAATTGATTTCTATATATTTAAGAAGCTATACTATAATATAGTATAGTAAGTCTGTGTGTGTGTTCAACGGCAGACGTCACTGAGTGCAGAATGGTGTAGCGGAGAAACTGGAACGGGGGATGAGTGGGGATGGTGTTTTTGTAAATAAATTTAACTTCTTCAGCGACGCATAGAAAAAATTTTATGTGAATCCTACTAATATTATAAATGCGAAAGTTTTTTATGTTTGTTCCACTTTCACGCAAAAACTACTGTATCGATTTTGATTAAATTTGGTACAGATGTTCCTTATAACTAGGAATAACACATAGGATACTTTTTATCCCGAAATTCCCATGGGATTGTGTATAGGTAATCGTATGTTTTATTGTAACTTTTTGTAGTCACAAAATCCTACCAATAGATGGCGCTGTTACTTAATTTTTTAACACACGATGGTGAATTGTGCCGAGATTGTATGATACTACGAGCTACGCATTCTCACGAGAGCGGGTACTGCGCGGGTAAAACCGCGGGGCGCTGCTGGTTTTAAAATAATCTTCACTTTTCTGTTACGCTCGACCGCACCAAAATTTAGTACTTAGTTACTTTAAAATATCTTTGATTAACCAATTTTTGTTAAGTAAATATAATAGAAAAATGATATGCCTGAAACAAATTGTGAAGAACAACTTGTTTAAGGCATATTTATGCGGGGCGAATATTTGTGTGAACCACAAATGTTTGTCTCGGTCTGAGTGTGTGTGTGAATGAGTGTGTGCGTAGTTTCTGATACCCTAGATACAAGTTACGGACTTAGTTAGGGGTCAGTTACTGTAGTGAGATGATGGAGTGAATGATTATATTATGTTATATGGTAGGCGTGTTTTTTCACTTTAATTCTGAAGAATAATTAAACATGTATTAAAGAGGTAGATTGGACTATACGTATATAGCTTTTTAATGGCGAAATTTTTAAAAAGATCGAGGTACTTTTTTTTAATCTGAACAAAAATAGTTATTTGTTATACAAGAGTGCAAAGTTGCTTTTTAACCGGGGCTCCAGTTTTGGACCGAGCCAGCGAAGGATTCTAAAATTGAATCACGAGCGCAGCGAGGGATTCTAAAATTGAATCACGAGCGCAGCGAGGGATTCAAAATAAGAATCCTGAGCGTTAGAGAGGGACTCAAAAGAGCACAAGGTTAAAAATTGTTTGCACTCGAGTGCAACACATTATTTTTCATCCCCCCTCAGCGAGGAAATTACTAAATAGAAACATAAAACAATCACAATATTAAATGAAAATGAAAAGAAAATATCACGCGCAAAGCAAATTAAAAAATAAGTAAGTCTTGTACACCAAGAAGGTTTCAAGTTTGAATTTTAAATAAAAAAAAAGTTGTATGATGGTTTGTGAATTCAAAACATCATCATATTAGTGCACAGTTGCACACGATGTTCTAAATTCAAATTTACTTTAACCTCTAGAGCGCAAAAACGACTTTTACTCCCAGTTATCGAAAATGCCTTGGGTCCTGCACGGCCTGTCACAGCGACCCCGATACTTTCCACTCTTGAGATTAAAATCGACTTTTACCCCCAGATATCGAGGATTAAAAACATACTTTCCGAGCTAGTGGGATTAAAAGTATCTTTGAAATATGTATTATTTGTTAAGAAATAAATAAAACACCTACTCCATCCATTTCCTGATCCATTTGAACTGTACAAAGGTCGTGATAAGTGTTAGAGCGAGAGGCGAATCGGACACAGCGTGCGAGCGAGACGGGTGTAGCACTCTGCTGTGAATGCGTATAGCGTGGGGACGGGGGGACGGATTTAGGAAAAATATACTGAAATGTTGATTGTTATAGCTCGGTCGTAATTATGCAGTGTGTGTCTACAACCCTGGATTTTTTAAAGGAGGTTAATATAACGTATATTTATAATGTAACCATGATATTAATTTAATTTATAAACTTTTCAGACTTTGTTAATTTTCTAACAAAATTTTAAAGCACAGTAATTTGTCAACTAATTTAAAACCTCCATACATAAACGCATTGACAAGGACGACAATACATTCTACGCTAGCTATCACAGTTTTCCACCCCCGTACCACGACATGCCTTGTACCAAGTGAATAAACGACAATTACACAGTACGTCTACTACATTTAAGTTGCGGATTTAGAACCGTTAATTAACATAATTATGATTTACTAATACGTGCAAACAATTGTTAACGAAGCATATTATCATCAGTCTTTATAAAAGCCCGGGTCGTAGACACACACTGTATAATATTGTACGTTGACCTGTAGCTATCTATCTCTGTCGCACCTGCGTAAATTATAATGCGTCCCGCTCGCCATTGCATCCGTGCGAGCGGGACGCACTATAGAGCGACAGAGATAGATAGCTACAGGTCAACGTACGATATTCTCTGTGAATTGCGACCGGACTTTAGCCCAAAATTACGCCATTAATGATCAGATGTTACTTAGTATGTTGACTGCGGTGAAAGAAATCATCGTGAAGAAACCTGCTCCACACCTTTTTTCGAGGGGAGAGACGGTACGTCTTCATCTTCAGTCCCTCCATCATCTCATTACAGTAACAGACCCCTAACTAAGTCCGTAACTTGTATCTAGGGTATCAGAAACTACGCACACACTCATTCACACACACACCCAGACAAACATTTCAGTGGTTCACACAAAAATTCACCCCGCCCGTGAACCTGCAACCTTACGGATGGCAGTCCTTCATGGTGACCACTCTGCCATTGAGGTAGTCATAGTAAGAAAACATACATAAATACTTACTAACAAAGCAAGTTAAAAAGTGAGTAATGGATAATACTCAAACATTCAAAAATTATTTATTAAATTAAGGCCTCAATGAGGCACTTATGAAGGTCAATGAATCCACCACCGATTCGGAATTACATCAGCCGAGAAGAATCGGCAAGAAATTCGGGACTCATAAAATCCCCCGAATCCGCCCCTGCCCAGAGGGTTGTAAAATAGATCCGCACAGGCATCTCGGTATAGAATTAGTTCAATATAGATAAGTCACGGTGGTTGCTAGGCAACGGACGGTTGCTACCCCCTACCACCCTCAGAATTATACTCATTCAGACGCAACAAGTAAATGATATTAATTATATTGATATTAGAAACAATGAAAATTGTTATAATTAACGGGAAATTTACCATGGAAATTCGACAATTTGACTTTGGACATTTTGATTTTTCGACATTTTGATTTTTCGACGTTTTGATTTTCGACATTTAGACTTTTCGATATTTTGATTTTCGACATTTAGACTTTTCGATATTTTGATTTTCGACATTTAGACTTTTCGATATTTTGATTTTCGACATTTTGAGTTTCGAAATTATGACTTTTCGACATTTTGACTTTTCGACATTTTGACTTTTCGTCATTTTTACTTTTAGACATTTAGATTTTTGTCAATTTGACTTTTCGACATTTAGATTTTAGACATTTTGACTTTTCAATATTTCGATGTTTCAACTATTTTAGAGTTTCAATATTTCAAGTTTAGGGTCATCTCAAGAGATAATATTTTGCTAATCTAATAGATCAAAAATTGAGATTGACTGTTCGCTTAGTACGACTGCAGGTTAGTACGACATATACAATACCACCGGTCCGTCGGCTGTCGTTGTAACCGGACTCTACCTGCATACTGTGCGACTGTGCGTGATAAAATATATAGATACCACGAAATAATATGGATTTCGCGAGCATGACCAAATGAATATGGCGTGGTACGATTTGATAAAATTAAATATGGCGGCTATTATTTATTATATTTTGACAGTTGGATGTCGATAAATAGCTATGTCGATTTCGCGAGCATGACCAAATGTCATAAAATTTATTACGTGGTAAAATTAAATATGGCGGGTATTTTCATCATATTTTGACAGTTGGATGTTGATAAATTGCTATATCTATCACGTTTTAGATGCTAGCCTGCCGGCCTAGCATGACCGTGCGTATCGATAAATGATAAATGATAAAAATTAAATATGGCGGCTATTTCCATCGTATTTTGACAGTTGGATAGTGTTTTATCGTTATATCTATCGCGTTTTTGAAGTCATGCTAGCCCGGCAGGCTGTACCTGATACTTTTTTTTATTTAAACTTAATTTTATCTATCCTACTTCCAACTATAATATTCCACCTGTCTCATCACACGCCTGCACAAGGTGTGGACGCTGTTGCCGTTCCCGCATCGGTTTAACTAGTCACCGGAGAAGATGTCGCTCAATATCACCACACACTGCTTAAATCATCTGTTACAGATGTAAAGGCCTTTGATGATGACTTCCAACTAATATTATAAATGCGAAAGTTTGTATGTTTGTGAGTTTGGATGTTTGTTACTCTTTCACGCAAAAACTACTGTATCGATTTAGATTAAATTTGGTACAGATGTTCCTTATAACTAGGAATAACACATAGGATACTTTTTATCCCGAAATTCCCATGGGATTGTGTATAAGTAATCGTATGTTTTATTGTTAACTTTTCGTAGTCGCAAATTATACCAATAGATGGCGCTATTACTTAATTTTTTAACACACGATGGTGAATTGTGCCGAGATTGTATGATACTACGAGCTACGGATTCACGCAGATAAAACCGCGGGGCGCAGCTAGTTTAATCTAAATCGATACTGTATTTTTTGTGTAAAAGTGTAACAAACATCCAAACTCACAAATATACAAACTTTCGCATTTATAATATTAGTAGGATACATTAAGTGTGTATGTGAATGTGTGTGTGCGTAGTTTCTGATACCCTAGATCAGCGGTTCTCAATCTATTTTGGTAACGGAACCCTTTTGGAAAGCGATATACTTGATGGAACCCTATTTGAAGCATACATACCGGCAAAATTAGAGGAACGTTACGAAAAATTTGGTATTTTTTATTATAATGTTGTTTTATTGTTATGATTTTATTTGAATATATTTGAATGTTTTTTTTTTATAATAAACTTGTTTAATGGAAAAAATTAAGAAGAAGTTATTGATATTTTACTTTTTAAGTGAATTTTACAAAATTAACGAATTTACATAATTGCGGTGTCTGTTTACACTTATTCATGCTTCCAATGATGCCATAGTATGGTCCCATGGGGCAAATTTTACCACTCCTCAATCAAAGTCAATTTCAGTTCGGAAACATCACTGGATAATCGTATCTTCCAATAAGGTCAATGTTATCGACAGACGGTTTTTACGTGTGGAGGCGAGGACAAGGCAGAAATCGGGCAACCAGCGCCATAGATGACCGTTTCATAATACAAACACTGAAAAATCGTCGTCTTATTGCTGTTCAGACCCGAAATCGCCTGGAAAAAGTGTGCAGTGTGAGTGAACGAATAGTGAGAAAATGAATTTGGTTTTAAGTCGTACATACCCGCCAAAGCCCCGAAACTCGAAGTGAGCCACTGAGTAGCTCGATTAGAATTTGCTCGTTTACTTCAAGGAGCATCGTCGTCGGAAGCAAACGCCTGACAAATTTACGTTTTGCGGATGACATCGACCTTTTTGCCCCAACAGCACATGAACTGTAAGGAATGCTCCAAGAACTGAACACTGCAAGTCTTGAGGTTGTACTTCAAATGAATCGGTCAAAGACACAAGTCATGTCTAATAGCACGAAACGTAGGGTAGTAGTAGATGGGCAGGAAATTCAGTATGTCGATGAATACATCTACTTGGGCCAGTAAGTGAGCTTTGAAAACAGAAACAAGACTAAGAAATCGATCGCCGCATCGATAACGCCTGGAAGAGCTACTGGTCCATGAAAGAGCATAGGAAAGGTGATTTACCGATAACCTTAAAACGGTGACTAATCGACATGTGCATCCTGCCCGACCTAACTTACGGTGCACAGACGTGGTCTCAGACCGAGGCCCAGAAGTCCAGGCTCAAGTTATGTCAAAGGGCAATGGAACGCAGCATACTCGGATTCAAACGAATCGATAGTGCGTAACACCATGCTGCATTCTTTTACCGGTATCACCGATGTCGATAACAAAACTGCGAGGCTAAAGTGGGAATGGGCGGTTCATGTGAGTCGGATGGTACCTGAGAGGTGGGCCCACCGCCCACATAACAACTCAATGGGTTCCCGAAGGAGGGCATCGTCGGGGTCGGTCGAGAAAGCATTGGCGGGACGATCTTACTACCTTCAACAGTACCTGGTGGGAGACTGCGAAGGATAGGGATAGTTGGAGATGTTTGGGGGAGACCTTTGCCCAACAGTGGGACATTACAGGTTTGCAAAAAAATTAACATCAATACTGGATTGAAGTGTGGAGGCGAGTTTTGATCAGTGATGCATGTGGGTTTTGTGTAAATTTCGTAGATGAAAAAGAAAAGATGTGCAGATTTCGAGGAGACCGTTATAACCAGACAAACTTCTCCGAAACTGCCGCATATAGTGGAGGTTCTGGTATGGACCGTATGGGGTGGCATATGTTCAGGAGCACACATGGAGTTAGTCGTGATCTTAAATCTCAGATCCCTGACCGCACAACGATACATAACCGATATCTTGTAACCCCATGAAATGCCTTTTGCCCTATTTATAGGCGCCGAATTATCCATGATAATTGATAACGCACGGATTCAGCTAAAGTGGTACGTAAGTACCTAAAAGTGGAAATTACAAATCGACTGGCCAGCGAGATCATCAGACATGAGTCCACACTTTTGGCCTTAAAAAAATCTTTAGTTTTGTAAAATTACATACTTTAAATGTCAAACTTATTTTTTTCCATGAAACAAGTTTATTATTAAAAGAATAAATTCATAAAAATAAAACAACATTATAACAAAAAAACCGAAAGTTTCACAAATGAACTAACGTTCCTCTAATTTTGCCGATGTGTGTAGTTTATTTAATTTGTTATACCTATTGTAATCTTAGTAGTTACAAATTACGGATAATAAGTAGGTACTTAGTTACGTATAATCGGAATGATAAAATATCATACGCTAGGAACTAAATCGCTGCTACCCACGCCTTGTCAGTACGGTCGACCAGACAGAGTTGTTTTGTTTTTTTTTTCTAAATTCTCGCGGAACCCTTACAGGAGTGTCGCGGAGCCCTAGGGTTCCGCGGAGCACACTTTGAGAAACGCTGCCCTAGATACAAGTTACGGACTTAGGGGTCAGTTACTGTAATGAGATGATGTAGTGAATGATTATGTTATGTTAAATATCCATAATTTTCTCCACATTTAGAACATATCTATTTAATATATGCGATGAGGGTAGAGTGCGGAATGTAGGCCCGCGAGGTGACGCCGTCGTTCGGCTTTATTAAATATCTGACGCGGGCTGAATACCGACATGTACTTAGTAGGGGGGCTGTTAGTTTGGAATTAGAGGGATAGGGGTGGAATTTTATATGGTTTTCTTCTTTAAATAAACGCAAAATGATGAGTTATTCCGGTCTGAACCCCCTTATCTGAGTCTCTTAGTGGTAGCCTACTCCCTCCAACAAACACACGTGCCTTTCAGCTCTCTACGACCAGTAGTTTCGGCTGTGCGTTGTCTGTCAGTCAGTATATCACTCAGTAACGGAAGAGTGTATATTATAACTAGCTGCGCCCCGCGGTTTCACACGCGTAGTTCCCGTTCCCGTTCCCGTAGGAATTACGGGATGAAAAATAGATGTTGGCCGATTCTCAGACCTACTGAATATGCTCACAAAATTTCATGAGAATCGGTCAAGCCGTTTCGGAGGAGTATGGCAACGAAAACTGTGACACGAGAATTTTATATATTAGATAGATAATATAGAATATTCTTCTTTTTTGAAGTCCGTTAAAACACAATAACGAAGAAACAATTAAGTTTAGAATTAAGAATTTTTATCCTTGAAATAAAATATCCCAAATTTTCCCAAAACATACTCTCCTTACATCTCGATAACTTCATTTCAATCCAAACAATTGACATGCCGAATTCGCCTCTAGCTACCAAGGAACAAAGCTCAAATTCTTTTATCCCAAATAGGGGTATAAATAGCAAATATTTGTCATAGGATTTTATGCTTTATTCCCTTATTATAAGGGCTATAATTGAATGTAAAATGTTTCTCATTCATGGACAAAGGGTCGATTCCTCCTTAATGTAATAGGTCTTAAAATGGGAATGAATTCGCGAATAAATAAGTTATAGAAACAGAAATGGAATATTTAAAATAAATGTATATTTAAAACTAGTTGTGTCTCGCGGTTAAACCCGCATTATCTCCTCATATATTGATCTCAGCGTGATGTTATATAGCCTATAGCCTTCCTCGATAAATGAGCTATTAAACACTGAAAGAATTTTACAATTCGGATTTTGTTAGTTCCTGAGATTAGCGCGTTCAAACAAGCTTTATAATATTAACTAGCTGTGCCCCGCGGTTTCACCCGCGTAGTTCCCGATCCCGTGGAAATTTCGGGATAAAACGTAGCCTATGTTCTTTCCCGGACCATAAGCTAGCTACCCCTGTACCAAATTTCAAGTCAATCGGTTCAGTAGTTTAGCCGTGAAAAGGTAACGGACAGACAGACAAAATTACTTTCGCATTTATAATATTAGTAGGGATACACTTAGTTTTAAACTAACTGTGGCCCGCGGTTTTATCTCCGTTTTGCTATACAGGGTGATTTTTTCAAGTGTGTGATAAGAACATAAAAACTACTAAGTAATAGCTGCTCCGCGAATTTAGCCGAGTATATTATAATCCCGTGGGAATTTTGGGACAAAATGATCCTATGTGTCATTCCTGGTTATGAGTAACATCTGTACCAAATTTTATATGAATCAGTTCAATAGTTTATGCATGAAAGAGTTAAGAAACAAACATCCACTCTTACAAACTTGCGCGTTTATAATAGGATTAGTAGGATAGGATAAGATAATAAACCTACTAATATTATAAATGCGAAAGTTTGTATGTTTGTGAGTTTGGATGTTTGTTACTTTTCTACGCAAAATCTACTGTATCGATTTAGATTAAATTTGGTACAGATGTTCCTTACAACTAGGAATAACACATAGGATACTTTTTATCCTGAAATTCCCATTGGATTGGGATTCACACGGGTAAAACCGCGGGGCGCAGCTATTCATACATTTTTTTTTATGTTTGCTATTCTATTTTTATTTCTTTCTTATATGTCGTGTGTTCCAAATCTTTTCTTTCTTTCATACTTTCAAGTTACACAAATAAAAACACTATTTATACAAATAATTTTATTTATTAATATCACTTTCAGTAAAAATTAAAACAGAAAACAAAACATTTACTTCAAAGATACAAAAATAACAAGAAATAGTTCGAAAATGTACATAATTTTTAAACTAAAATTAATATACAATTTTGGGGTTCAAACAAGACAATACAAAAAAAAACTTGTGGTATTTGTAATCAACATTTCATGAAATTTTTATTCACCTGGTAGGTCTGTCTGTCTGTCTTTTTAGTATTTCGTAAACCATTTCTATACCCCTAAGTGAAAAGGGTGGCCAGCCTCAAAAAATATAATACGGATATAATCTGGCAATATTAACGGTGCTTTTACACCCTGTATATCAAATTTCAAAATCATCTAAAATAATAAATACACGTAGTTTTTTAGAATTTTGATATCATAGTATAGACCACAGTACAGGACCTTAGGACTTCCATAGATCATTATTGTCATGTCTTTTCCATTCACGGGACTATATAAGAGTCCCGGTCTTTTGGAAGGCTAGTATGGGGCCAAAGCTAACACACGGAAGCCCTTTGACATATTTAATCTTGTGTAAACGATGCACAATCCGGCGACTATCCCTGTATAACACTATAAAATGCATCCAAGGACCCCGGTTCTGCTGGGACTGCTGCTGCTTTGAGAGTGGAGCAGACGCCCTGGGTTTTAAACCGCGATCCACTGAGCCCGAGGGTCCAGCTTCATGCTAAGCCAACTCACCACTTACGCAACGCCTCTTAAATTAATTATTATTAAATAATAATGATCTATTTATATATTTTTTTTGTAAGATTACTTTTTAATGTGTTGTCGTATTCTCACCCCAATAACTTAACATCTATCCATTGAATGCGAAGGAGTACCCCTCGCCGAAGGTGTGGGGTCCTCTGTTATCTAACTGGTTCACATTTTCACGGTACTGGAAAATAGAAGGTTTTATTAATAAGTACTCAAAGATTATGTCGAAATAACATTAAAATAAATCAAAAAGTTCTTTTTAAACACAACATTTTTTAGCTTTTATTGCATTGTCATGGGACTTAAATAAGTATGCCAAATTTCAGCTCAATCGGATAACCAGAAGTGGTCGAAAAATGGCTTGCAAGATTTGATTACAGACAACGGGACAGGTGACACTAAATAAAAGCTTGTAAAAGGGGAAAATCTTTATAGTTTTCTTCATAACTTCTTTTCGTCGATAAGCGAGATCATAGATTAGATGGAATATTGGAAATGGGCGTTGGTTTAATATTTTATTGACCTTTACAAGGCCACTGATTGTGCCATATCGGTGGCCGAGTTCTGGTCCTCAAATATATGAGTCGACACGCAAAGAAGCAATTACCTGTCCGTCGTCCTCATTGGGGTCCGGCCTCCACAGCTCCTGGACGTACATGTTGTGGCCTCCCTCGGCTCGGCCCGCGCGCTCTCCCTCCTACAAACAACATTTTACTTAGAATACATATTAATCCATCGTACAGCGATAAGAAAACCTAGCCTTTTCGGAGATTATAACACCCCTCTTTTTGCGTCGGGAGTTATTAATAACAATTAGAAAATAATGATTTTTCAATACACTTGCTCATAAAGGGGCTCTTATTTGTGCAATAACAGTTGAATAATGACACGCTTGATTCACTTGTGAGTAATAGATTTTTTTTTAAATTGTTTAGTTTTAAAAAAGTCTCGATATCAAAAAAAAACGTGTCCATACATTTTAAAAACAAACTTCAACTATGTTGCCTTACTTTTGGTCTATGGACTACGATTCCATTCATTCATTCATTCAATTTTTTTTTAATGAGTATATTCTTTTAATCTATGGCCGATCACCATTGTTGTGTTGGATACGCGCGAATAGAAAAACTGTTTATTTATTAGCGAAAAATGATAATTTCTTCGCAAATGTATTGAAAAACGTTGTATGGTACACGCGTGTATTGATGATTACTGTCCTCGGCTATCTTCTGACCCTCGCCTGACGGCTCGGGCCTCAATAGCGCCTCGGAAGTAATCACCAACTTACCTCGCTTGTACCATAAATAACTATTATCATACCTTGTTATTCCACTGTGGTTGTTGTTGATTATATTTCTGCTGTAATTCAAATTGTTCTCTTTGTTTCTCATAAGCGGCTTGGTGGTGAGCGTCTGAAACATAGTTATTTTTTACTAGCTGCGCCCCCGGTTTTACTCGCGTAGTTCCCGTTCCCGTGTGAATACAGGGATAAAATAGCCTATGTCACGCACTGATAAATTAGCTTTCCATTAGTGAAAGAATTTTTGAAATCGGTTCAGTAGATCCCGAGATTACACCTTACAATTTAACAAACACACAAACTTTACTTCTTTATAATATTAGTGAAGAAGTATAGATTTATACGTGCCTCTTTTACGATCTTCAAGTAAACTTACTCACCAAGTACAGTGAGTTTTGTCTCTTTCTTACTTTATATCAAGTGACAAAGACAAAACATGTGAGTTCATACTGGGAACGTTACTTGAAGATGGTGAAATAGGCCTTTATACATAAACCACACCATGCCACGCGGTTTCGCTCGCGTGGTTCCCGTTCCCGTTTGAAGTTCGGGATAAATTAATGCTAAAAACCTTCCCACTGAATCACTCTATCCATTACAACAAACCGCATCAAAATCCGTTGCGTAGTTTTACAGATATAGCATACATAGGGACAGAGAAAGCGACTTTGTTTTATACTATATGTAGTGATATAGATTGCTTTTGGGATAAATGAGCAGACGTGAAAACGCTTACCTGTTGTCGGCGGGGGAACTGGCACTGTAGATTTGGGAACGTGGGTGCCTTCTAAGATCTGTGAAAAATAATAAATATCTTCAGTACATACATATAACATAACATAACATAACATAATCATTCACTACATCATCTCATTATAGTAACTGATCCCTAACTAAGCTCGAAGCTTGTATCTAGGGTATCAGAAACTACGCACACACTCATTCACACACACACCCAGACCGAGATAAACATTTGTGGATCACACAAATATTCACCCCGCACGGGAATCGAAAAAAAATATAAACATATTTATCATCATTGCGTATGGCATTAATCCTGCGAGGATCAGATTTAAATGTCCAGGTTATGAATCCAGCTTATAGCGGCAGGTGTAAGCTTATGGAGTTCCGATATCCCGCCGGGGAAACAGCGAAGTGGGCATTCGTTTACCACATGGGACAGGGTCTGGTCAGATGCTCCGCAATCGCACTGTTGTGACTCCCTTAAACCCCATTTATGGAGTTTTGGTGATTGGATTTCCGTGGTTGGAACGAAATTTGTTCAGTACATACATATTTATCTACATATATTAAAATTAGTCTACGAGTGTAGCAATCTGTATACACCCTTATTTTGAAATTGCGATACCTTATCTCACAGCTAATGTAAACGACAGGTGACAATATAATAGTGAAGTTAGTTTTTTTCTTTTGCTTTTATTTAAAAAGTTATGATAAGTCAAAGATTTTCAAAATCCCGCCGAATTTTATTGTTATTCTACACCGAACGCTGCGATACACAGCTGAGCGCGGTCATCGACCCGAGCCGTCACAGAATACTTGATAGCTAGTGTGCCGTCTGGTAATACGACATTTATTTGGTATTTTTTAAAGATAAGTTTTTGACTATCATTTTTGATATTTTTATTGGATATATGGATTCAGTTACTGCTACAGATATTCTGATTTTAATAAGTCCCATATTTTCAAAATAGGGGTGTATATGTATAAAACTGTTCCGTTACTGAGTCATGTACTGACTGACAGACAACGCAGAGCCGAAACTACTGGTCGTAGAGAGTTGAAATTTGGCACGTGTGTTTGTTGGGGGGAGTAGGCTACCACTAAGAGACGATTTTTGGAAATTCCCCCCTAGGGGGAGAAAGGAGGGAAAAACCCAAATTCTGCCTGAAATCATCATTCAACGCAGACGAAGTCGCGGGAAAAAGCTAGTATTAATATAAATAGGAAAAAAAATATTGATTTACAATCTTCTATGTTACTTGGCTATGGTTTCCGGTATCCCGGTATATTCAGGGTGAATATAGCTTTCTAATGGTGAAAGAATTATTGAAATCGGCACAGTAGTATCGGAGCCTATTCGTTACAAACATACAAACATACAAACTTTCGCATTTATAATATAAGTAGGATTAATATATCTCACCTGAAACCCCTCCTTCCCAGCCCTGTATTTCAGCTTCACAATCTGTCCCGTGGGGTCCTTGTACTGATAGGCACCGACCCTGGTACCGTCCGGCTCAATGGTCTCGCCGGCCGCTAGGCCATTGTCAGACGCGTACTCGAATCTGAAACTACCCTCTGCAACAAAAAAGTAAAAATATTAGACGAAAATAAATAATTTTAATTGCTGTCAGAATACTTAGTTATTAGATTCTAAAGATGCCCCTCGATGCCCCTCCCCTCACGAAGACCATATTTTAAAAGACTACTTATAATTAGGTACTATTATAAGTATACAAGCTTCGCCCCGCGGTTTCACACGCGTAGTTCCCGTTCCCGTTCCCGTAGGAATTTCGGGATGAAAAATAGATGTTGGCCGATTCTCAGACCTACTGAATATGCTCACAAAATTTCATGAGAATCGGTCAAGCCGTTTCGGAGGAGTACGGCAACGAAAACTGTGACACGAGAATTTTATATATTAGATAATAATTATAACTAGTAATCCCTACTAATCCCTACTGATATAATATTATAAATGCTAAAGTATCTCTGTCTGTCTGTCTGTCTGTTACCTTTTCACGGCTAAACTTCTGAACCGATTGACTTGAAATTTGGTACAGGGGTAGCTTATGGTCCGGGAAAGGACATAGTCATATGTTTTATCACGAAATTCTCACGGGATAAGGAACTACGCGGGTGAAACCGCGGGGCACAGCTAGTAATAAATAAAATACATACTAGATAAATAAAATACCTGAAGTTAGCGCTTGCTTGTGATGTATAATTGTAGCCCTTTGTTCTTTAGTATAGATCGGCGGTGATGTGTAGTGCGTGGTAGGAGGCTGTTCTTGTGCGTGTTCGCCGGCGAAAAATCCTGAAAGAATAACATAACAATTAACATAATCATTCCCTCCATCATCTCATTACAGTAACTGACCCCTAACTAAGTCCGTAACTTGTATCTAGGGTATCAGAAACTACGCACACACTCATTCACACACACACCCAGACCGAGACAAACATTTGTGGTTCACACAAATATTCACCCCGCACGGGAATCGAACCCGCAACCTTCCGGATGGTAGTCCGGCATGGTGACCACTCTGCCATCGAGGTCCTCAACTTACTATAGAAGCTGAAGAGTTTATTGAAAACTAGCTGTGCCCCGCGGTTTCACCCGCGTAGTTCCCGTTCCTGTAGGATTTTTGGGATAAAACATAGCCTATGTTCTTCCCCGGAACATAAGCTACCCCTGTACCAAATTTTAAGTGAATCGGTTCAGTACTTTAGCCGTGAAAAGGTAACAGACAGACAGACAGACAGACAGACAGAGTTACTTTCGCATTTATAATATTAGTAGGGATTTCTAGGGCGGCTTTAAAAGTGGCGAGCGGATTCTACCATAAATAAATTTCGTATTTTTTACCTGTTCTTATATAGGTAGGTACCATATTTTTTTACTATCTATCAAGGGGTAACAGATATAGCGGACGAAAAAAACTTTTTTGTCCTACTAATATTATAAAGCCGAATGTTTGTGAGTGTGGATGTTTAGATTGTGGATGCGTGGATGCTTGTTCCTCTTTCACGCAAAAACTACTGAATGGATTTTAATGAAACTTTACAATAATTTAGCTTATACATCAGAATAACACATAGGATACTTTTTATCCCAAAAATTCCAGGGGATAAGGTGCCGTGGGGCGCAGCTATTATTAAATGAAAACTGCCTTACCTCTCCAGTTATCCCTATTCTTGGGGTTTCCATTCCAGAATGTGTTCGTGTTGCGGGTAGTTTCATCCCGACTCGCCGGCGTGAACAGACTGGACTGAGGCACGTCGTTTGCCTGAGGGGAAAACAACAAACTCAAGTTGAAAATTTTACCACCATACTCTCTCAGAACAGGTAAAGTCAAGTGTAGGGGGCCGTAAATTCGTAAAAAATTGTGACATTGAATTACCCTAGATATAAGGGTGACAAATCTACATCGTGCTGTGCTGCGCTGTACTGGGTTGAGCTGTGCTATGTTTCTGAAGCTAGGTTATTTTTACTCCAGACAGAGCGCAGCTTCACCCAGCGCAGCACAGCATGCTTTGATTGTATCCTCATTCAAATATATGGCGAGCGAGTTAACCAAACATAGCACAGCTCGACCCAGCGCAGCTCAGCTCGATGTAGATTTGTCACCCTAAGTCACGAACTTACTACTTACTGTGCCTAATATAAGGGTTTGATTCCGACTACCTCAAACATTGTTTTCCAGAAATTGATTTAAATACTTAATTATATTTATAAGTAATTCTTACTTTACTAGGGGTAGACCAAGGCCGGTTCGTAGTCTCGAAGAAGGCGCCGTGATTAACCTGCGATTAACAATTATTATAAACATTTATATGGTAAGGTAAGGTTGCGGGTTCGATACCCCTGCGGGGTGGATGTTTGTGTGAACCACAAATGTTTATCTCGGTCTGGGTGTGTGTGAATGAGTGTGTGCGTAGTTTCTGATACCTTAGATACAAGTTACGAACTTAGTTAGGGGTCAGTTACTATAATGAGATGATGGAGTGAATGATTATTATGACTATGATTACTTATATCACATAAAATTACTAAAAATAACCATAGGATGTGTTAGCCATATTTATAGAGCACTAGTCATGCCATGCGGCTTACATTGGCTATCCAACACTGAAAGATTTATTCAAAAATAGTTCAAGCAAACTAAGTAAATTAGCGGCGCCCCGCAGTTTCACCCGCGTAGTTCCCGTTCCCGTAAGAATATGGGGATAAAATTATGCTAAAAACCTTCCCACTGAATCACTCAATCAATTAAAACAAACCGCATCAAAATCCGTTGCGTAGTTTTAAAGCATACATAGGGACAGAGAAAGTGACTTTGTTTTATACTATGTAGTGATGATTTGATTTGATACTGGGACATATTAGAATAGATACAAACTATTTGTATATCCTCATTACATAATCATTAATTAGTAATTTCCTAACATCAGGCACGAATTCCTATCAATTAATCGCTAAAGCAATTGGGGTGAATCGAGTGCGATTGATCGGTCGACCGGGACGAGCTAATTGTTGTTGGGTAAACTATGTTTATGAGTTATGACGTTATGAGTAACAGATCTAAACTTATGTGCTTTATGTAATAATGTGACCAGCGTTACGTATTATATGGCATATGCTCAAGTATTGTGCCACAATCTTTTCTGTGCCGGTGACAGCGTCGCTGTAATCGCATCTTTTGGTTGTCAGTTTATTGAAAATAGCTGAGCCCCGCGGTTTCACCCGCGTAGTTCCCGATCCCGTGGGAATTTCGGGATAAAACGTAGCCTATGTTCTTTCCCGGACCATAAGCTACCCCTGTACCAAATTTCAAGTCAATCGGTTCAGTAGTTTAGCCGTGAAAAGGTAACAGACAGACAGAGTTACTTTCGCATTTATAATATCAGTTAGGATTATTTCTTTCTAAGATTTCTTTCTATTGAAACCATGTGTGTGTGGGGGATGATTGGCCCGTCTCAATTTGGCCTAGTCCATTTGGCATTACGAAATTTGATCAATACTTCAAAATAAAAACTGAGAATTTGAGTTCTAAATGTCTCAATTACCCTTCTCCCAATCACATCTCAATCACCAAGTTTTCTGTGCCGGCGGCCATATTGTAAGCTCCTATTGTCATTGTGACTCTAATGTCATTTGGATACATTTTCAATAAACTGACAACCAAAAGATGCGATTACAGCGACGCCGGCACCGGAACGGAAAACATTGTGACTCTTTACCTTGGTTTTTCTACGGGAACTCCGGTAAACTCGCGTCACAATACTCCGAATATCACTACAATCGGGGGTTTGAAAGTAATTGTGTTGGGGGCTTTTTTATTTTTTATTTTTTTCCTATTTATATTAATATTGCTACACTCGTAGACTAATATATGTAGATAAATATGTATGTACCGAAGTTATTTATTATGTTTTCGCAGATCTTAGAAGGCACCCACGTCCCCAAATCTACAGTGCCAGTTCCCCCGCCCACTACAGGTAAGCGTTTTTACGACTGCTCAATTATCCCAAAAGTAATCTTTATCACTACATAGTATAAAACAAAGTCGCTTTCACTGTCCCTTTGTCCATATGTATGCTTAGATCTTTAAATCTACGCAACGGATTTTGATGCGGTTTGTTTTAATAGATAGAGTGATTCAGTGGGAAGGTTTTTATATATAATAATTTATAATTTTATCCCCACATTCCCACGGGATCGAGACCTACGCGGGTGAAACCGCGGGGCGCCGCTAGTTAACTTATAAACAAAATACTTACATTATTTTTAAATGTCTGAGGTCCATAGAAGTCACTCTGACCCCTCACAGCGGCCACAACGAAACACCAAAAGCATATTAACTGAAAGAAAAATATATTTGTTTATAATATGTTAGAAAATAAAAAAAAAGATGGGTCAAGTCAAAGCACCGGAAGAAGAATTTGCAAAAAACAGATAGTGCCGACAGACGGAAAAACTTTAATTTATGTGCATTTTTTTAATCATCAAGAAATCAACTTTTATTGATTTGATTTGAAAAAAATGTTTAAACAAAAAATAGTTTTTTCAACACACTTGCTCATAAAGGAGCTCTTATTTGTGCAAAAACAGTTGAATAATGACTCGCTTGATTCACTAGTGAGTCATAGATTTTTTTTTAAATTGTTTAGTTTTAAAAAAGTTTCGATACCAAAAAAAGTCGTGTCCATTCAAACAAACTTCAACTATGTTGCCTTACTTTTGGTAGGTCTATGGTCGATTCCATTCATTCATTCATTCGTTTTTTTTTAATAAGTATATTCTATTAGTCTTTGGCTGATCACCATTGTTGTGTTGGATGCGCGCGAATAGAAAACCTGTTTATTTATTAGCGAAAAATGATAATTTCTTCGCAAATGTGTTGAAAAACGTTGTATGGTACACGCGTGTATTGATGATTACTATCCTCGGCTATCTTCAGACCCTCGCCTGACGGCTCGGGCCTCAATACTGCCTCGAAAGTAATCACCAACTTACCTCGCTTGTACCATAAATAACTATTAGTATCATCCTGTTACGAAAGTCCTAAGCTGACTGATCCCTGATCTGTGGTTTCATCCATCTTCCTGCCTCGGTTAATTTTGATCGGAGAAAAAAAAAGGAAATCTTTTTAAGTAAAATCTCAAGTTTTACGAGACTATCAAGATATCTTAAGATAAGATCTATACTACTTAGGTATATAAAAGAAAGTCGTGTTAGTTACACTATTTATAACTCAAGAACGACTGAACTGATTTGGCTGAAAATTGGTGGGGAGGTAGTTTAGAATCAGGAGAAGGACATAGGATATTTATCCCGAATTAACTTTTTATCCCGAAATTACCACAGGAACGGCTCTTAATAATATCTTAATAAAATATCGTCTAACTTATATCGCACTAAAATGTTTTTGGAGGCTAGACTTTTGATGGCTTTAACTATCCGTAACTGTCAACGATAATAAGTACTTAACTTAATAAATAATTTAATTTTAAAATACTCACACGCATAATGAAGCACTGTACAGACACACAGACAGACAACAAATGAGACGGTGTTGTGTAACGCGGTTTATATAGGTATAGACGATACGCGACCGACCGCGGCGAAACTTGTTGTAGTACAAGCCATACTTCAGTGGTTTGGAAACCTAGTTTTGAATAAAAGTTAAGGAAAATATACCTATTTGAATAATCTATAAGTAATTACTACTAAATTAAAATAACCCCCAACACAATTACTTTCAAACCCCCATAACTTTTAAACGCGTCAACCTATTTTTATCAAACATGTCTAAGAACACTCGCACGTAAGTCCCCTTTAATACAACAAACTAAATTGAAATCGGTTCATCCGTTCGGGAGCTATGATGCCACAGACAGACAGATACACACACACACACAGACACGTCAAACTTATAACACCCCTCTTTTATATAAGCTAAAGAGTTTTTGTTTGCGCTTATCTATACTAAGTAATGTTAATTATAGCAGCGCCCCGCGGTTTCACCCCCGTGGGAATACGGGTATAAAATATAGCCTATAGCCTTCCGCAATAACTGGGCTATCTAACACTGAAAGAATGTTTCAAATCGGACCAGTAGTTCCTGAGATTAGCGCGTTCAACCAAACTCTTCAGCTTTTTATATATAACTAGCAGCGCCACGCGGTTTCACCCGCGTAGTTCCCGTTCCCGTGTGAATACAGGGATAAAATAGCCTTTGTCACGCACTGATAAATTAGCTTTCCATTAGTGAAAGAAGAGAGAATTTTTGAAATCGGTTCAGTGGATCCCGATATTACCCCTTACAATTTAACAAACACAAACTTTACTTCTTTATAATCTAATATAATAAAATTCTCGTGTCACAGTTTTCGTTGCCATACTCCTCCGAAACGGCATGACTGATTCTCATGAAATTTTGTGAGCATATTCAGTAGGTCTGAAAATCGGCCAACATCTATTTTTCATCCCGAAATTCCCACGGGAACGGGAACTACGCGTGTGAAACCGCGGGACGCTGCTAGTATTAGTATAGATAGTACTTATACTTAGATTAAAACCTAGTTTGTTTACGCTAATCTCAGGAACTACTGGTCCGATTTGAAAAGTTCTTTCAGTGTTAGATAGCCCATTTATCGAGGAAGGCTATAGGCTATATAACATCACGCTACGACCAATAGGAGAGGAGCTAATGCAGGTAAAACAGTGGGTAACAGCTAGTCTACCTAATTAAGTATGAGTGGTAGATTAAATCTGAAAAACGCTGAAAGTAGAAACGAATATCTTCCTTTACCGTCAAATAAACGTATCAAAATACCTACATAAGTAACTAGGTACCAACCTACATATAACATAACATAATCATTCCCTCCATTATCTCATTACAGTAACTGACCCCTAACTAAGTTCGTAACTTGTATCTAGGGTATCAGAAACTACGCACACACTCATTCACACATACACACCCAGACCGAGACAAACATTTGTGGTTCACACAAATATTCACCCCGCACGGGAATCAAAGCAACTTTACGGATGGCAGTATATGAATTCAAAAATTTAAAACACAGCCTAAGTCTGCAACTTGACATTATTGATCAGACAAAATGTTGATATTGAGGCACCATAACGAGAGTGTCTGAAATTTGGTATTCTGCTAACATTTATTCATATGGATATGGTGTCTCAGTGGTCTTTGTTGCATATAAAAATTTTGACAAATAAACGTCAGAATACTGTTTCCATGACAACCATCTAAGTTTTATTGAGCTATTGAGTCAGCGGAATAGTTGTCACTAAGAGAATACCAAAATGACAACAAATGACAAAAAAACGGCTATAATGTTGATATTAAAATATATTTGAGTAGCATTATCACAGCTTAATAGTTTAGAGAATCAGGGCCCTGGCATCTTCCGAATGGAAGTCACAGGCCACCACTTCGCCATTGACGGTTCCAAACAAATGTTTGTTTTGAGCGGGAATCGAACGTAGTTCTCATCTTTTCTCACAATAATTATTATGTAAAACCACTATTATGGAAAATAAGATACTTAAGTAAGTATATTAATAAAAATAAGAGCATTTGTTTATTACTATCATTAACAATATTATCTCACGAGAAAAATTATATCAAAAATAGTCTAGCTTTTATTATCCTTTGTTATTTTGTAGCTGTGCCCCGCGGTTTCACCCGCGATAGCTCTGCTCCTGTTGTTTGTAGAGGGATATTTTGTAGCCTATAGCCTTCCCCGATAAATGGGCTATCTAACACTGAAAGTTCCTTAAATAATATAAATTTGAAGAAAATTGGACATTTTTTCGTGTCCCTATTATAAATATATAGGGACGCATATCACACAGCGCCATCTAGTCCCAAACTAAGCAAACCTTGTACTATGGATACTGGACAACGGATACACATACTTATACACCCTTATTTTGAAATGATGGGACTTATTAAAATCAGAATATCTGTAGCAGTAACTGAATCCATATATCCAATACAAATATCAAAAATGATAGTCGATTACTTATCTTTACAAAATACTAAATAAATGTCGTATTACCAGACGGCACACTAGCTATCAAGTATTCTGTGACGGCTCGGGTCGATAACCGCGCTCAGCTGTGTATCGCAGCGTTCGCCTGTTGTTCGGTGTAGAATAACAATAAAATTCGGCGGGATTTTGAAATACTTTGACTTATCATAACTTTTTAAATAAAAGCAAAAGAAAAAAACTAACTTCACTATTATATTGTCACCCGTCGTTTACATTAGCTGTGTGATTAAGTATCTCGAATTCAAGATAGTGGTGTATACATGTAAATACATACTTAGAATAGACAGAAAACACTCAGACCAAGACAAATAGTCATGTGACAGACAAATGTATACTCTGATGAAAATAATATTATTTTCATCAATAATAATATTATTAATGTGAGATGTCTCTTAAAATAAAAAAAACAATATCCTACTAATATTATAAAGCCGAATGTTTGTATGTGTGGATGTATGGATGTTTGTTCCTCTTTCACGCTAAAACTACTGAATGGATTTTAATGAAATTTGGTACAGATGTTCCTCATACATAGGAATAACACATAGGATACTTTTTATCCCAAAATTCCCACGGGATAAGGTTCCACGCGGGTAAAACCGCGGGGCACAGCTAGTATAATAATAATTTAAAAAATAAAATAAAACTACACTCATGCAAAATTTTAAACTTATAACTTGTACCATACACCAATGTTTACTGTACTGGTCTTAACACGTAGTAACTATTTGGTAAGCTGTGTCTTAACAAATGTCACAATGTAGGTTACTGTTTTTTCACCTACCTTCATCTAAATAATTATGTTAACGTTTTGTGTTCAGACATTATTTTAGATGTAAGATTGTAGAAATAATGTTAGATTGTTATTTAAGTGATAATTTGTGATAAAACTAAATAAAATCTATTGTGTGTGGCTTTCTAAGTAAGACAAATGTAAGTAACATTATCGACGAAGTTTATCATGTAAGTTCATTTATTCTTAAGTTTGTTTCGTATGTTGTGTTATGGAAGAGCGGTGTTTCCTGGCACAGGTATAACAATACCTAAAAGGAGACTCCCGCCACTAATATGTTACAACCTATTTGTTTGAGAAATAAACTATTATTAAACTATTATTATTAAATGTTTGTCTCGAGCGGGAATCGGACCCGTAACTTTACGGATGGCAGTCCGGCATTGCCGTAGTAGAAATCCCCCTCGGGATCCTACGGCACCCCAATGTAACGCGGACGGAAGTAGCTGTGTTTGTAGTGGGTAGGCCCAGCCCTTCTGGGAGAGCCCTACATGCCCCGGGGGCCCTCCCAATATCGGCTCAAGGTGGTCTGCAGTACTATGCATGTTTATTTATTTATTCATTCATTGCATGTCACATTACAATATTAAGTTGGTAAGTATATAAAAGTGGGTAGGTATACATGTGACGCCCTGCGAGGGCATAGCAATATGAGAGGGCTAACAAGCAATTAATACTTTTAACTAATTAACTTATAATAATAACATAACATTAATCTTAACAAAGCAAAGTTAAATTAGGTAAGCACTTATATAAAATATAGCAGCGCCCCGCGGTTTCACTCGCGTAGTTCATTCCCGTGGAAATACAGGGATAAAATATAGCCTATGTTACTCCGGGTGAATGTAGCTTTCTAATGGTGAAAGAATTTTTGAAATCGGTACAGTAGTTTCGGGGCCTATTCATTACAAACAAACAAACAAACAAATCTTTCCTCTTTATAATATTAGTATAGAAAAATAAAAACATATGTTTGTTAGTAAACTTAAATAGAGTAATAACTTTGCTAGCTATAACTTTAAGTCATAATGAGTCTTCAAAAAATTATTTCATGTCATAATAAGATTTCTCTACCAGGAATGATTTTAATTGTGTGATTTTAATGTTCACCGCGTTAAAAAAATAAAGTCCTGCATGGTGACCACTCTGCCATCGAGGTCGTCAAATATGCTGCTTACCGCTTTACAAATACCATAAAGTAGGCAATAGAAATCTACCCTCGAACAAAGTATTCAAATGACAAAATAGTTCACGCCAAGACTCATAGATGGCGTTGTACATAAATAAATTAAAACGCAAACGATTTACGTATTAACTATTTGTATATTTTTACGTACGTATTAACTATTATTCACTTAGGGCTTATTTCACGACCTTCAAGTAAAGTTAGTTCTGTCTCTTTCTTACTTTATATCAAGTGACAAAGACAAAACATGTGAGTACTCGGAACGTTACTTGAAGATGGTGAAATAGGCAGTAAGTGAAGTCAATTGCTATATGAAAATAAATTAAAAATTTAAAAAACCCCCAACACAATTACTTTCAAACCCCCATAACTTTTAAACGGGTCAATTTTCATCAAACATGTCTAAGAACACTCGCACGTAAGTCCCCTTTAATAAAAAAAAAACTAAATTGAAATCGGTTCATCCGTTCGGGAGCTATGATGCCACAGACAGACAGATACACACACACACAGACACGTCAAACTTATAACACCCCTCTTTTTGCGTCGGGGGTTAATTATAATTTAAGGTTAGTAAATAAAAAACAAAATAAATAAAATATATATATTTTAATGACCATACAAAAAATCAACATAATTTTCATTTTTATCACATTTTATTTTACAAAATATTTTGAAATTCTTAATTAAACTTACACATATATACAATCAAATACTTTTAAAAAAGAAATATTGAAATCTGAATTGACAAAACTCATTGGAGTGCGACAATCTTCAAACACCGTCGCTGTAATCGCATCTTTTGATTGTCAGTGTAATGAATATGTATTGAGCCACAATCTTCTGTGTCGGCGGCCAAAATTGTAAGCTCTTATTGTCATTGTGACTCTAATATCATTTGGATACATTTTCAATAAACTGACAACCAAAAGATGCGATTACAGCGACGGTGACACCGGCACAGACAAGATTGTGACTCTTATATCCAAATGACATTAGAGTCACAATGACAATAGGAGCTTCCAATTTTTGCCGCCGGCACCTTCTTTGCGTAGAGATACAGAGTACCGCGTTCTTCTCTCTCTTTCTAACCATAGGACGTTTCCGCTTACAGGCAGCCGTATGCCTTCCCTGCTCTATGTGTATCTCTATGGCCGGCACAGGCAAGATTGTATGTAGCAAACATAAGTTTATTTGATAAAATTGTTCACATGAGATAGTCTGAGACCCACGGTGACATATCAGCTGTATATTTAGTGGGAGGCAAGTCGTATGCTAACTGTAGTTTCTTTGGGCCAGGTTCTAGAGGAAAATAGTCTTCGTTTATCTGAAAAAGAGAAATAATATCATTTTCAACACACTTGCTCACAAAGGGGCTCTTTTTTGTGCAAAAACAGTTGAATAATGACACGTTTTATTCACAAGTGAGTTATATGATTTTTTTTTAAGTTGCTTTGGATTTAAAAAAGTTTCGATACCAAAAAAATTGTTTCCATACAATTTAAAAACAAACTTCAACTATGTTGTCTTATTTTTGATAAGTCTATGGTCGATTCCATTCATTCATCCATTCCATTTTTTTTAATAAGTATATTCTTTTATAATAAAAAAATAGTAGAGAAATACAATGAATACCATATCCCACTCTACCTAGCTTTCGTGGATTATACGAAAGCTTTTGATAGCATTTACCATAGCAATATTTTTACAGCACTAACGAATCAAGAAATAGACCAAACTTACATAGATCTCATCAAAAATATATATAATAACAGTACAGCTAACATAAAACTATCCACATCAGGGCCCTTCTTCTCTATACAAAAAGGCGTTAAGCAAGGCGATCCGCTCTCTCCCCAACTTTTCACTAGCACTCTTGAAGAAATATTTAAAAATCTGGCAGATACTTGGGCGCAGAAGGGAATACTATTTGGCGAAAAGCGACTGACAAACTTACGTTTCGCAGACGACATCGTTCTCTTCGCCACCTCTGCTAACGAACTCCAAACGATGCTACAAGACCTAAGCGTCGCAAGCCTTGAGTCTGGACTTGCGATGAATCGGTTGAAGACAAAAATAATGACTAATGGCCACAAACGAAAGATCGAGGTGGACGGACAGATGCTACACTATGAGGATGAATACATCTACTTGGGCCAGTTAGTTTCATTTCAGAACAGGCAAGATAAAGAGATCGATCGTCGGATCGAAAACGCCTGGAAAAACTACTGGTCCATGAAGGAGCTTTTAAAGGGAAATCTCCCAATAGCGTTAAAGCGTAAACTTGTAGATGTATGCATCCTGCCCGTCCTCACATATGGAGCCCAAACATGGTCTTTAACCGAACATCAAAAGTCTAGGCTCAAGATTTGCCAAAGGGCGATGGAACGCAGCATGCTCGGAATCAAAAGAACTGACCGAGTTCGTAACACCATACTGCGCTCAAAAACAGGCGTCGCCGATGTAGGAGAAAAATCTGCCAAGCTAAAGTGGGACTGGGCGGGCCACGTTCGACGGATGCATCCAGACAGATGGGCTAGGATCGCCACGCAGTGGGTGCCTGAAAATGGGCGACGACGCCGAGGAAGGCCGCGGAGACGCTGGCGTGACGACCTCGACGCTTTCTGCTCTAACTGGTGGGATGAAGCCGAGGACCGCAACACTTGGAAGACAATGGGGGAGACCTTTGCCCAGCAGTGGGACAGTATAGGTTAGAAAAAAAAAAAAAAAAATATTCTTTTAGTCTCTGTATTTAAGACCCCGTAGCGCCTCGGAAGTAATCAAACTGGGATTAACATTTCAGGATTAAAATGATACTATGTGTTAATTTAGATAATACATAAAATGTATGACCACAAACACATACAAAATGTATGTGTTTGTGTATTATCAAAATCGAAGTTCAAATGTATTAGGTTGTCCCACAATCTTGTCTGTGCCGGTGACAGCGTCGCTGTCGCATCTTTTGGTTGTCAGTTTATTGAAAATGTATCCAAATGACATTAGAGTCACAATGACAATAGGAGCTTACAATTTTGGCTGCCGGCACAGACAAGATTGTGGCACTATAATTCAGATAATGATGTTTTTAATGATACTTACAACAAATCTTGGTATGAACAGCACGCCTGCCTCATAGCTCATGACCCTGAGCGCCCCATTCCCCTTGTTAACAGTCCCCCACGCGGCCTTACTCACGTTGGCCGACGTCAAAAGGTAGTATGCGGCTTTTGTACTGTCCTCGTTAGCGCGGAGGTAGGATTTGATATGAGGCATGGCGCGGTTACGGGACGTTGTTGTTGCTTTCCATTGGCTAGAAAAAAAAAGAGTGTGTGTCCTTATGTACACGCGTTTAGAAGTTATACTTCTTTGGCGTATGGAAAATAAAAACACCAAAATAATATTTATTCAATTTCAATTCAATTCAATTTATTTAATAAACATTTTGTTACAATACAAATACATTTAGCGCAATTGTCGAGACTTTACCTCCCAAACTAGTTTAAAACTGTATCATGGTAAGGTAATGCCTCTCAAATTACGCGCACATATAAAATATCATAACAAAATAAATAAATACACATACATAATATTTTACATAAATACCTTACAGACTAACATAGATACAAATTATAAAACTTAAAACTAATGTGTTTAATTTATTTATTCACACTGTTTAATTGTACCCTTACGAAACACGTGTTCTACATATAAAAATACTAGAATATACAACTTGAACATAGTTATCAATTTTCATACCAACTAAGGGGGCGTCCATTAATTACGTGAGGTGTTCTAGGGGGGGAGGGGGTCAAGGTAAATCTTTCCAAATCTCACTTAGGGGGGAGGGGGGGTCTAGGCAAATATCACGTATTTTTTTTTCTCCCAGAAAACGATGTAAAATTGCGTGAAAAATTATTTCTAGAATCAAACATGGTCAAATCTGAGAAAATAGTGTTTGTCGTATTCATCCGAACATCGCAGAGCAATGAAGTAGCGCTTGATTGTTTTTCTTAATAATCCAACACGTTTACAGTTCAAATAGAAGTTTTCAAGAATCTCACGTGAGATTAGGGGAGGGGGGAGGGAGTTGAAGAAAATCTTACGATATCTCACCAAGGGGGGAGAGGGGGTCAAAAAATTTACAAAATCGCCTCACGTAATTAATGGACGCCCCCTAACTTCATGCTGTTAAATTTAGGTGTCGGTGTGCACGCGAATCGTAAAAATTCACTCTCATCATTTTTCTCCATCGCGCCAAAAGAAGTATAACTTCAAAAATATTTGTAAGGTAATTAGCATAGTTTTATTTAACACTAGCTGTGCCTTGCGTAGTTTCCGATCCCGTGAGAATTTTGGGATAAGACATAGCCCGGTTTTACCCGCATAGTTTTCGATCCCGTGAGAATTTTGGGATAAAAAACATAGCCTATATCCTCCCCCGGACGATAAGGGGGCGTCCAATAATTACGTGAGGTGTTCTAGGGGGGGAGGGGGTCAAGCTAAATCTTTCCAAATCTCACTTAGGGGGAGGAGGGGGGGGGGGGTCTTGGCAAATATCACGTAATTTTTATTTATAATATAAAAAAATAATATAATTAATGTTTGATGTTAATTATTTAACTTTGATTGTTTGATTGATTGTTGATTGTAATTTTAAATTACATTAATATTCGCAAATACCAGTCTTTGCTAGTCTTCAATAAAAGTATCTAATAGAAAAAAAAAACTCAATAATTTACAACACGTTTACTGTTCAAATAGAAATTTTCAAGAATTTCGCGTGAGATTAGGGGAGGGGGGAGGGAGTTCAGGAAAATCTTGCGATATCTCACCGAGGGGGGAGAGGGGGACGCCCCCTAAGCTACCCTTGTACCAAATTTCAAGTCAATCGGTTCAGTAGTTTAGCCGTGAAAAGGTAACAGACAGACAGACAGACAGACAGACAGACATACAGACAGAGTTACTTTCGCATTTATAATATTAGTAGGATGTTTATGTAGATTAACCATGATTATGTACTTGTTTGTACTTACTATAGAAACTGGTTCAACCACGGTTGTTTGGAGTGAGCTTCAGCCGCGTACGGGAGACATCCCCCGCCGAGCAGACCGTCGTGGGACTCACGGACGTTCTCTGGAATACATTGAATTTTAAACGGATTTTTGTTAGAAATAATAAATCAAATAAAATAACAAACCAATTATTGTAATTTTAAATATGACTGTCTTGATTTGAGATTGCTAGCACACGTTTTAAAGGTGTAAAATGTTATATTCATTACGGATTTTTTTATTGATTTTTGATTAACTTAACCTAATGTAAAAAAAAATAATGAAATCAATCTCCAATCCCAATTTTTCGAGATGATCAAACGATTTGAGTCAAACACGTATAGAGTCACCATCTATCCTGTGCCGGTGCCAGCGTCGCTGTAATCGCATCTTTTGGTTGTCAGTTTAGTGAAAATGTATCCAAATGACATTAGAGTCACAATGACAATAGGAACTTACAATTTTGGCCGCCGGCACAGAAAACTTGGTGACTGTATAAATGTTGGTTTGAGTCAAACCATTACACACAACGGTTTGTTGATCAAAATGGTTTGATTTAAACCAACATTTATAGAGTCACCAAGTTTTCTGTGCCGGCGGCCAAAACTGTAAGCTCCTATTGTCATTGTGACTCTAATGTCATTTGGATACATTTTCAATAAACTGACAACCAAAAGATGCGATTACAGCGACGCTGGCACCGGCACAGACAAGATAGTGGCTCTATACGTGTTTGACTCAATTCGTTTGATCGTCTCGGGGCCCCTTATGGATTAGGTTTGAATAATATTGGCCGTAAAACATGAGCCATTATATATTAACTTACCTAGAGAAGGGTATATTAGTTTGAGTTCGGGCGGCGTGGCTAGGAGTTGATTCTGATCCTTAATTTTAGAGAAATTGTGAAGGAAGTCGCCGGTTAACCATAACTGTAACAATAATAAAACAAAATATAAAATTGATATCTTTGATTTACACGAACACTACACATTGAAATAACACTTAAACGGATTTTTGTCGTGGTTGTATTTTGTTCTACATTTTCTGACGTTTCGGATTCTTTACAGAACCCGTGATCACGAATGACACACGAAAAATCCGTTTAAGTGTTCTATTACATAAAAAAATAAATTAAAAATTTAAAAAACCCCCAACACAATTACTTTCAAACCCCCATAACTTTTAAACGGGTCAACCGATTTTCATCAAACATGTCTAAGAACACTCGCACGTAAGTCCCCTTTAATACAAAAAAAAACTAAATTGAAATCGGTTCATCCGTTCGGGAGCTATGATGCCACAGACAGACAGATACACACACACACAGACACGTCAAACTTATAACACCCCTCTTTTTGCGTCGGGGGTTAATAAAAGTAATGAAAAATGATTTAAATCAACAGTCATTTTCTTTTGTTCCCATAACCCTGTCGTAGTTTTCCATACATTTGCAATAGTCCCAGCAGAACCGGACAGTCCTTGGATGCATTTTATAGTGTACTAACGGCGCCCCGCGATTTCACCCGCGTAGTTCCCGTCCCCGTAGGAATATGGGGATAAAATTATGCTCAAAACCTTCCCACTGAATCACTCTATCTATTAAAACAAACCGCGTCAAAATCCGTTGCGTAGTTTTAAAAAGTAATACCTAATATGATCACTTTAAAAACTAATATACCTTAGGCTCCTTCCCATAGCTCCCCAAGCTGGAGGCCTGCGCCACAAGCGGCCAGGCGCGAGTCTGTCCCGGCGGGATGGCGCAGTGCTGGCGGAGTAAGGATCCCGCGCGGGACATCCCGCACTCCGCGTCGAAGTGGGATCCCGGGATTGACGGGATTAGGAACACGCTGAGATAAACAAACAAACAAATCCTTACTACTATCCTAACTAATATTTATATATAAATGCGAAAGTAACTCTGTCTGTCTTTCTGTCTGTCTGTCTGTTACCTTTTCACGGCTAAACTTCTGAACCGATTGACTTGAAATTTGGTACAGGGGTAGCTTATGGTCCGGGAAAGGACATAGGTTATGTTTTATCCCGAAATTCCCACGGGATCGGGAACTACGCGGGTGAAACCGCGGGGTACAGCTAGTAATATTATAAATGCGAAAGTAACTCTGTCTGTCTGTCTGTTACCTTTTCACGGCTAAACTACTGAACCGATTGACTTGAAATTTGGAACAGGGGTAGCTTATGGTCCGGGGGAGGACATAGGCTATGTTTTATCCCAAAATTCCCACGGGATCTGGAACTACGCAGATTAAACCGCGGGACGCTGCTAGTAGTAAATAGAAATACTTTATTGTATATAAGTAGCCCCCGCGGTTTCACCCGCGTAGTTCCCGTTCCCGTGGGATTACGGGGATAAAATATATATATATAGCCTATGTCACGCACTGATAAATTAGCTTTCCATTAGTGAAAGAATTTTTGAAATCGGTTCAGTAGTTTCGGAGCCTATTCATTACAAACAAATCTTTCCTCTTTATAATATTAGTATAGATTATTATTAGTAAGGTTGCGGGTTCGATTCCCGTGCGGGGTGAATATTTGTGTGAACCACAAATGTTTGTCTCGGTCTGTGTGTGTGTGAATGTGTGCGTAGTTTGTGATACCCTAGATACAAGCTACGAACTTAGTTAGGGGTCAGTTACTGTAATGAGATGATGGAGGGAATGATTATGTTATGTTAAAAATTATAGATAAACTTACTTAATATCCGAAAAGTCGCATCTCTTAATCCTTTCGACATAGTAAGTCAGTGATGGTAAATGGTAACTGTTTATATATTTTAATAGTGACTTTTTGAACATAGTCGGGGATTCCCCGTCGTGAGGCATCGCTTCTGGAGGTAGTTCGGGACATTTTGGGCTGAACCATAGACTAGAAAAAGAAGAAAAATATGAATGAAAGAAAAGAAGAAAAAAAATGAATGTGAATGAAAAATTAATGAAATGAAAAAAAATTGTCTCCGTACATTTTAAAAACAAACTTCAACTATGTTGCCTAATAAGACAACATAGTTGCCTTACTAGGCAACATAGTTGACCTACCAAAAGTATTTGGTAGGTCTATGGTCGATTCCATTCATACATTCATTCGATATTTTTTTTAATTAGTATATTCTTTTAGTCTTTGGCCGATCACCATTGTTGTGTTGGATGCACGCGAATAGAAAAACTGTTTATTTATTAGCGAAAAATGATAATTTCTTCGCAAATGTGTTGAAAAACGTTGTATGGTACACGCGAGTATTGGTGATTACTTCCGAGGCGCTATTGAGGCCCGAGCCGTCAGGCGAGGGTCTGAAGATAGCCGAACTTACCTCGCTTGTACCATAAATAACTATTATTTCAATTATATTATTTATTTCTTGTATTGTTTTACTTATTTATTTCTTACCCTTGAGTCCTGTTCTCCCAATCGTCCAAATACAGATTGGCAGTGGACACGACCACTCTTAGAGACCCATCTTCGTAACACAATATCATCATTTTACTGAAACAAAATATAATGTTAAGGGGGCTTGTTGTGCGCCCCGCGGTTTCAACCGCGTAGTTCCCGTTCCCGTGGGAATTTCGGGATAAAAAGTATCCTATGTTCTTTCCCGGACCATAAGCTACCCCTGTACCAAATTTCAAGTCAATCGGTTCAGTAGTTTAGCCGTGAAAAGGTAACAGACAGACAGACAGACAGAGTTACTTTCGCATTTATAATATTAGTTCGGAAGTTAGGATATAAAAAAAAATTGAAGAAAATACATAAATTTAGATAAATAATAAAGAAAATTAAATAAGATTAAGTAAAGAAAATAAATAAGTAAGATATTTTTATTGAATTGTTCGTTTGGTCATGACTAACATAGTTGAACCGATTGTTCGTATGGTCATCTATCCACTATATAAAAATAAGTCGAGTTTTCCTTCCTGACGCTATAACTTGAGAACGGCTAGACCGATTTGGCTTTTGTAGTTTTCTACTAATCTGTAGAAGGTCTTTATGTAAAAAAATCTGGAAAATCAACGGGAAAATTGGACCCGTGCGAAGCCGGGGCGGGCCGCTAGTTTTTCATATAAATAAAGAAGCTCCTTAATATTTTTCAACTTTTTTTTCAGAAAATATTTTTTTTTAATTTCATGTTTTTTATCAAAAAAAGAGGTAATACCTCTATGCGAAATTTTAAATTGTTTACACAATCATGATAAAATAATAAACAAAAAATTGTTCACTTAGTCATGACAAACAGACCAACATGACCATATTACTCACGTGTGATGTTTCCCAAACGGTGTGGCCATTGTGACGTGGTGCGCGTCAACGTGCGGCTTCTTCTGGCTAATGTTCTTTAAATCCGAGGACTCTTCTCCGTATAGTATTGTTAGTTTCTTGTCACTGAAAGAGGTGATTACTCAAATTATTATAATTAACGGGATATTTACCATGTATATTATTTATTTCAAGTTTCCGATATTTATAAATATCTCGTTAATCGTTATAAATTGAGTGCTAATAACCATGATAACTATAAAACCTATAGGTGATTATTTAGTTAGTGTATAGATTTCATCGAACCCGCATCCTTACGTATAGAATCCTAGAGCTCCGGTGGCTTTGCAGAGCGGTGCCTTCATATAAAGGCCGTAATACAACGGCGAATGTCACGAGAACGCTGTGTAAAAAATGAAGCAGTTTCCTAAAGACTAATTGTAACGAAAATCGGTCTTGTCGTTGCTAAACATTTTCATTGCCAGTGGCCAAGCGTTCGACGTTTAAGGAGAAGATGGGGACCTTAAAAGCGGTCGTCACATTACGTTCGTTATATTACGGTACCGCAATCCTAGGAAAGAGTCGGTGGCGCAGGGGTTAAGGACGTTGACTTCCGATCGGAAGGTGCCTGGTTCGAACCCCACCAGTCCCGCCACGTACCAATTTGTTACGACGAATTCATATGTACGTTAATTTCGGCGGTCTTACGGTGAAGGAAAACATCGTGAGGAAACCTGCACATTCCTGGGAAGAAATTCTAAGGTTGTGTGTGAAGTCGACCAACCCGCACTTGGCCTGTGGGTGATTAAGGCCTCATCACCCTAATTCAGGGTAGGGAGAGCCCCTCGGTGGGGACATATATGAGCTGATGATGATGATGAATCCTAGGAAAAGAAAGCTTAAAAGTATTCCGTAAAAGAATTCCAGAGTTATGGGGAGGTCTTTAATATGCAGTAGAATCTTCCAAAGCACTCACCTGTACCCAGCGAAGTAGTACTGCGCCAGTAACCATCCGATTTCAACCATGAAGTTTATTTGTAACGAACATTTTAACTCGCCCAGACTGTGGTCGAGGATTTCTGAAAAAAAACCAGGTATTTTAATTATATTACATAACTAGCGGCATCTTGCAGTTTCCCATTCCCGTGGGAATAAAGGGATAAAATAATGTTAGAAACCTTCCCACTGAATCACTCTATCTATTAAAACAAACCGCATCAAAATCCGTTGCGTAGTTTTAAAGATGTAAGCATACATAGGGACAGAGAAAGCGACTTTGTTTTATACTATGTAGTGATAACTAGCGGCGTCTCGCAGTTTCACCAGCGTGGTTCCCGTTCCCGTGGGAATACGGGGATAAAATATAGCCTATGTTACTCAGGGTGAATGTAGCTTTCTAATGGTGAAAGAATTTTCGAAATCGGTTCAATAGTTTCGAAGCTTATTCGTTACAAACAAACAAATCTTTCTTCTTTATAATATCCTAACTAATATTATAAATGCGAAAGTAACTCTGTCTGTCTGTTACCTTTTCACGGCTAAACTACTGAACGGATTGACTTGAAATTTGGTACAGGGGTAGCTTATGGTCCGGGAAAGAACATAGGCTACGTTTTATCCCGAAATTCCCACGTGAACGGGAACTACGCGGGTGAAACCGCGGGGCACAGCTAGTTATTATTAGTTTAGATATAGATATTAAGGACCAAAAAGGTTCATTTACAATTTTTTTTTTTGTTTTTTTTTACTTAAAAAGTGAGATATATGGATATTTTTATTAATTTTACATAAAGAAGATTAACTGTTGTGATCCTGCCAGCTATGACAAGTTTACCCGTACGGGAATCGAACCCGCAACCTTACGGATGGCAGTCCGGCATGGTGACCACTCTGCACTCGAGGTCGTCACAAACATCCGTCCATCCATCCTCATAATCTTTCACATTATTTTAATGTTTGTGTAACTTAGGGCCTATTTCTCCATCTTCAAGTACCGTTCCGAGTAGCTCACATGTTTTGTCTTTGTCACTTGACATAAAGTAAGTAAGAGACAAAACTAACTTTACTTAGTGAGTAACTTTCCTTAAAGTAACCTTCCGATTACTTACTCACAAGTTTTGTCTTTGTCACTTGACATAAAGTAAGAAAGAGACAAAACTAACTTTACTTGGTGAGTAACGTTACTTGAAGGTCGTGAAATAGGCATTTAATATAAATTACAATTCCTTACCCAAAAATGTAATAGAATAATCCTGCGAATGTGTTTCCTTGGCCGCTGTAATGGCCGTATAGAATATATAATAAGGCGCCTGCGCCGCGTGTTTGTGTGCCATTCGTCCCGAAGGCAGGACTAGGGAGAGATAGTCTGTGGCTCTACGAGTGGGGGGGACTATTGGTCTGTAGGATGCGTCTGAAAAAAGAAAGAAGTTGGTTTAGGCGAGAATTGAATCCGGCACCATGCTTAACACATTTTAGGTATTTTGAAAAAAAAACAATTATTTTTTTGCTTAAAGCGAGAATTGAATCCAGCACCATGCTTAACACTCTTAAGGTTTTGAAAAAACTTAGAAAAAAAATTTTTTTTTGCTTCAACCCCGACCTGAACCCTGAACCATGCTGAACACAAGGTAAATAGGTATATTGAAAAAAAAATTTTTGCTTAAACCGGGACTTGAACTGAGGACCATGCCATTTTTTATAGTATTTCACACACTTTCAGTAACTGTTATTAAAAAAACATTAAATTAAAAATTTAAAAAACCCCCACAATTACTTTCAAATCCCCATAACTTTTAAACGGGTCAACCGATTTTCATCGAACATGTCTAAGAACACTCGCACGTAAGTCCCCTTTAATACAAAAACAAACTAAATTGAAATCGGTTCATCCGTTCGGGAGCTATGATGCCACAGACAGACAGACAGATATACACACACACACAGACACGTCTAACTTATAACACCCCTCTTTTTGCGTCGGGGGTTAATAAAACCATACCTTTCTTATAGTCCTTGTTAGCACTAATTTCATTTTCTTCATTTTTCAATTTATTCTTTGAGTCAACACTTTCAGTTGGACATTTTGTTTCTTTTACCTCTTTGCTGTTTGAGGGTAGTTCTTTATTGGTGTTTAATGGCGTCGCCTTAGTGGGCTGTGTGTCTTTCTGGGTTGTGGAACTGAAAATATATGTTTAATATTGAAGTTTGGGTGGGTTTTGAAACCTAGGGCTGTGCAAATATGGCGCTGCTTGTATATAATAAAACTATATAGTTACTAGCGGCCCGCCCCGGCTTCGCACGGGTCCAATTTTCCCGTTGATTTTCCAGTTTTTTTTACATAAGAACCTTCTCCTAATAATAACAAATACAACAAAAAAAGAATTAGTGAAATCGGTCCAGCCATTCACGCGTGATGCCGTGACCAAGGAAAACGGGTTTCATTTTTATTGTATACTAGCTGCGCTCCGCGGTTTCACACGCGTAGTTCCCGTTCCCGTTCCCGTAGGAATTTCGGAATGAAAAATAGATGTTGGCCGATTCTCAGACCTACTGAATATGGTCACAAAATTTCATGAGAATCGATCAAGCCGTTTCGGAGGAGTATGGTAACGAAAACTGTGACACGAGAATTTTATATAATAGTTATAACCCACGGATTAACCACACCGTTTTTTAATTTTTCATGAAAGTGTGGTAGGCAATGTCAGCATTGGAGTGGACGTGGAGTGGACGTGGAGTAGGACGGGATGCTGAGGATTATTTCTAACATCAGAAGTGGGATTCTTCCCACTTTGCCCACCTATTTTGTTTCAGTTTCATCTTTCTTTTAGAGTTTGGTTAAGAACGCTAAAAAGAGACTTGAGACTGATTTTGACAAAAACTAAAACTGCATCATTAGATTTTTACTCCTAGCCAGGAATCTCACTTGGAATTACCACACTATTTTCTTAATATAGGGCTATCCAACATAAATATAGGACATCTTCCGCCTTTCATACATTTTTGGCCCAAATCAAAAGTGCCGGAAAATGAATGCCAGAAGAAAAAAATACTGTATTCGGATAGAACACATTCTCCTTAGCGTTTGTTACTATGGCACCAACGGACTTTTAGAACTCAATTACTTTGAAGCACAGTGGTGCTACAGATTTAGTAACAAATGTTAAGGAGGGCGTGTTCTATCCGAATACAACACGTTTTCTGGCCGGCACTTTTGATTTTGGGCCAAAACGGAGGATGACCTTTGTAATTCAAACCAGTGGCTCCTGAGATTAGCATGTTTAACCATAGAAACAAACTCTTCAACTTTACAATATTACCTCCTTATTCATAAAAATATAATAAACCTATTTTAGTTAAAATAGGTTTATGAAATGTTTATGAATAAGGCGGTTAGTATATAACAACTCAATAGATATACCTCACCTAGACCCAGCATCCTCAACCTTACTCCCCACTACATAGAGTTCCTTTTCCACGATCAAGTCCAGTTGCTCCGTGATCATGAGTCGATTGATCTTGTATTTGTCCGGGATTGGGTACAACCCGTCTCCGTCGTAGGCGTCCAGGATTGATTCTACTTTAAAAATAAAAAATATAGTAGATACATTTACACAAGGTGATGTTATCAATATAGAAACAGCTGACAGTACAAATCTATTGGAGTACTTCAATATGTAATTTGCCTTCTACATACATGACTTGAATAATATACAATTTAATTTTTTATTATAAATAAAATAAGAATGTAGCAGTAAGCTTTCCTCAATAAATAAATAAAATAAATAAAATAAATAAAATAAATAAAATAAATAAAATAAATAAAATAAATAAAATAAATAAAATGAATAAAATAAATAAAATAAATAAAATAAATAAATAAAGTAAATAAATAAATATCTATAATCTTATAGACTAAATAATATTGAAAATATTTCTATGATAAATTAAAATGATGAAAGTTTATAGGAATACCTTAAATTTTAATAAATGTTGTCTTACTAACAATTTCAACAAAAGTTAGGGATATTTAGGGTCCTTAAAAATGTAGCCAAACAAAAATTGCGGCTTCGCAAAGAGACCTAATTTAGAAATCTGCAAACTTACTAAATGCTTTTTACTGGAAAGTGCGGAAAAAATTGTAATTGACCATCGCATGTATGTAACTAATTGTTACATGTATTTAATTAACATACCATAATCATTCACTCCATCATCTCATTACAGTAACTGACCCCTAACTAAGTTCGTAACTTGTATCTAGGGTATCAGAAACTACGCACACACCCAGACCGAGACAAACATTTGTGGTTCACACAAATATTCACCCAGCATGGAAATCCAACCCGCAACCTTACGGATGGCAGTTTGGCATGTGACCACTCTGCCATAGAGGTCGTCAAAGCAAAAATAAGCCATAAGTTTTCCTAAAATTGTAATAAATAAATAAGTTAAGGTTTGGTTAAAAAAAATATTTGTTTTTGTTGAAAATTAATAATAGGTGCTTACAATGTCTATGGCTGTATTCCCTGAAATGAACGGGATTCTTCCGATAACATTTGTCTCCGTACTCACACTCCTTTTTCGGTCGTTTAGGTTTGTCTTCTGAAGCTGAAATATTGTTAGACTAGCAGCGCCCCGCGGCTTCACCCGCGTAGTTCCCGTTCCCGTGGGAATTTTGGGATAAAAAGTATCCTATGTGTTATTCTGATGTATAAGCAAGATTATTGTAAAGTTTCATTAAAATCCATTCAGTAGTTTTTGCGTGAAAGAGTAACAAACATCCATACATACAAACTTTCGCCTTTATAATATTAGTAGGATGGTATTATGACTAGTTTTTAATTAAATTGCAGAATTAACTAAATTAGGTCAGATAGAAAAATGAGAAATATTTATTTGTTTATTTTTATCTATGGTGTGAAATTATTAATTTATTTTAATTAATTTATTATCTATACTTCTATACTAATATTATAAAGTAGTAAAGTTTGTGTGTTTGTTAAATTGTAAGGGGTAATTTCGGGATCTACTGAACCGATTTCAAAAATTATTTCACTCATGGGAAGCTATATTGTCAGCGAGTGACATAGACATAGTTTATCCCTGTAATTCCACGAAATTTAACGAAATTTAAATTTAATAAGGTTATTTGAACAAATTAACCATAAGTTTCGCAGTTAAATAAATTTGTATTAAAGTTTGATATCAATATTTACCTTGCATGGTGCCTCTACGTTTGTTAGTATCACCCGTGTTCATTGCTAAGAGGAAATACTTTTAAACACGCAATTTTCTTTTTAATTATTAAAATAACTATCTTCAATAAACTTTTTCGCCGGTTTTTATTTTTATTTTGTTTTTGCACTTGTGTGCTTGTGGCCTTGGCTAAAGTGAAGTTGGCTGACTGACTGACAGTTGAAACTCAGCTGACGTTACGCTGACATAGACTGCAACTTGGTCGAAAACGTTTGTTTCGGAAAGTAACGGTTTTATATTTTCTAATCAAAATGGAATAATAAGATAAACCAAGTCACTAAATATTTCATTTTCAAAGCTTTTAATTGAGTATTTATTTCAATTATCGCAAAGCGAATTCCCGACTTTTCAATTTACTCTTCCATGGTTCACTTTGCCTCACTTGAAGCTATACTCAGACAACTAACTTCATGTAAAGAAAACCTTACAATTGAAAGAGGTAAGTTAGTAAGTAGTTATAAGAGGTTTTATTGCGAAATTAATTATTTAAAAAGCTGAAAAAGACCAATTAAATCCGACTTTTTTGTACAAATATCTGAGGTAAATAACGTAAACTTCATTCAGTATTATAAAAGTGCTTTCATAAATTATCGTAAGTCCATCAATCAAAAACGTAGAGAGGAGAGTCATTTGTCTGAATTATCGATCGATTTCAATCAACTTTTTCTCCGACTCTCCGTAGTTTCTGATTGCGTAGAGGTAAATTATAGAGTAGTAAATTAAAAGAGGGTAAGTCTCTATTGAAAATGATTGAATATTAATTAACTATTGATTTATTAAATGTAAGTATTAGTATTTTTTCTGCCCATAGAATAATAATACCTATAAGTAACTGAATTAATATAAGCGGCATATTTATGTTTCAGCGAAGTTATTTATAAATTATAGTTTTAAAACGATGATATTGAATTTTAGTGTTTTCTGTAATAACTAATATATTATCCACTATCCCCTCAACCGCGGGGTACAACTGATTGTACCCCGCGGTTTTACCCGAGAGATTCACATTTTATAGTCCTTTCGGAATATTAGGATAAAAAAAGAGTTTTGAATTAATAAGTAATACGTTAAATGAAATGCAATTTCTATATTTAGATATTTATTGAACATATTGCCGCCATTTTCTCTCCTAATCGAACGCAAAGTTCCGTAACTGGATTATAAAATATGGCGCCTCTAGCCCGGAACTGATATCATCATTACCGTTTGTTGCGCGTGTTACTACCGGTATTACTACTAATAGTAACGCCGGTAGCTGAATTACCCTGAATAAGAATTCATAAAAGCAATGAAAATCATTATAAGTATCTTAGTACTTACATATTTTACCATTAATTACCAGGAGAACATAAACTACAGGGGTTTGTGGTATCTAAATCGGTGCGTAATTTTACGGTAGTAATACTGGCAATTTTTGAAGTGAAAACTTCTTTAGCGGCGCTGAGCACTTTTTTGTATGGGTAAAAACTTTCAAACTCGCGTCAGGGTCACGTGATGCTGATCGAAAAAGCGTAAGATCAGCATCACGTGACGTTTATGATAACTGAAGTAAGAAACAAACATTGTATTCTACCTCATAAATGATAGTACTTTTATACTTATAATTAAACACAACGTTAATATTGAAGTTTTCACTTATGCCGGCACTCCCGGAGTGCTACCTTTTTTTTTATTACTATTCTAACAACTTTCAACTAGAGTAGTAAGTAGGGTAATTCAGTTACCGGCGTTACTACTAGTAGTAATACCGGTAGTAACACGCGCAAAAAACGATCATTACAGACATAATCCACACATATTTTTATTGTTAACCTATATTGTCCCACTGCTGGGCAAAGGTCTCCCCCAAATACACACGAAAGCAAAATTAGCTTTCATTATTGGCCAATCATAACATAACATAATCATTCACTGCGTCATCTCATTACAGTAACTGACCCCTAACTAAGTTCGTCACTTGTATCTAAGGTACGCACACACTCATTCATTCACAAACACACAATCATGTCATCACACCCAATATATCGACGCTTTGCTTGCTCTGTTAATTAACACTTAATTTTCTTTACTTTTACAGAAAAATGGAAGACAATCCATTCGTAACATGTCCTTACGATAAATCACACAGATTACTGCGTTCAAGATTACCAAATCATATTATAAAATGCGAAAAAACCCATCCCGGGTACAAAACATGTCATTACAATGCTACGCATAGGATTCCGGAGGCGCAGTATGAGGAACATGAAGCTAACTGCCCATCAAAAGGTTCTTTTGACCTGAAAGGGTTTCAAACATTGCTTGCAAAAGGTAGTATATAGGTTTTGGTCTTTTTCTATTTACTTACACATATATTACTTACTAGCTGCGCCCCGCTGTTTTACCACACAATCGCAGGGGAATTTCGGGATAAAAAGTATCCTATGTGTTATTTCTAGTTATAAGGAACATCTGTACCAAATTTAATCTAAATCGATACAGTAGTTTTTGCGTGAGAGAGTATCAAACATCCAAACTTTCGCATTTATATTAGTAGGATATTTACCGTTAATGATATTATTTAATGATAATATTACGTAAAAATAAACATAAAAAAAATTATAGTTTAAAAAAACTAAAAAACACGCTTTTTATAGAAAACCGAACTAAAAAATAGAAAATAAATTTTAATGAATTTAAATTAAGAAAATAGTGTTAAAAATTTCAATGAATATAAATTAATAATAGTGTGAATAAAAAAAAATATATATTTTATTTTAAAAAAAGCGTGGGGTGCTTTTTAAAATATTATCGAAATGATAATCACTCTACTCATATCTGTCAATAAAATATTTATAACTATTGACACCATGCACCCCACGCTTTTTTTAAAATAAAATAATTTTTTTTTATTCACACTATTATTAATTTATATTCATTGAAATTTTTAACACTATTTTCTTAATTTAAATTCATTAAAATTTATTTTCTATTTTTTAGTTCGGTTTTCTATAAAATGCGTGTTTTTTTAGTTTTTTTTTAACTATAATTTATTTTCTACTTTTTAGAAAAATGGAATAATTTTATCAAATTAGTGTATTGTCATCGGTCCTCAATAAATCTACAAAGTTTGAACGAAATCTGGCCGTTTAAAGTGGGTCAAAATAGCGCCCAAAGAAGTCGGTTACAAACAAACATACAAACATACAGGTGAAGCTAATAAAAAGCGTGTAATAATATATAAAGAGTAACTACATACCTAATAATATTCTGCTGAACGATTTTTTATTATAGACTCTATCGTGTCATTTAAAAATACTATGGAACTAAGATTGGGTTTGATACGGGATATTTGTACGTACCGATAGTCGAATCCCTCGACTAGTTTCAGCCACATTCGGTAGCCTTCGACTATTACGTGCAAATATCCCGTATCAAACCAATCTTAAACAATGACGTACGTTTCGTTTAATAATAAAACTATGGAAGTAATTGAAATAATCTTTTCAGCTAAAAATAATCAAGGCGATACATAAAAGAAGTTCTGATATCGAGAAAAATGAACAACCGATTTGAAAAATCTTTCTTAGAAAGCTTATGTGCCAAAAGTTTTGTAAAAAATGATTTATTTTATGATACTTTTACTTTACAGGGATTTTAAATAGCTTTTTCATATACTTATATAACTTATTATATAAGACCGGGATTTCTGTCTCAACCGGCTATATTTTTATAATTTATTTATTTAGGATTTAAGTGAAAATCACATTTTTGTATAATGTAGTTTTTGACATTTTCTTTTTTCTATAAGTATTTATATATTTTTTTTATACTTATTATTGACATTGTATTAGATTTAAGGTATAATTGTATTATTTTTCTCTCTTTTCCGAACCTCTATCCCATGTCTACTTGGGGTCGGTTTTCAGCATGAAGTTGTAGGTAAAAATGGAGTCCACACTTCGAATACCTACTTGAAGCATAACCTATGTATCACTATCGCGCTCTCTGTGAGCAGGTTCTCTCTTTCAGGTAACATCTAGAAAGAGAGAGTCCACGCTAAAAAGAGAGATCGGCCCACAGAGACGTAGGTATTTGCCTCAAGCTGTTGTTCTAAGTGTGGGCCCCATTTTTACCTACAACTTCATGGTTTTCAGTAACCTTTAGCGGAACGTCAGTATTTTAAACGTGAAGCGTCTGCCATCAGACCTTCACAACCCAGAGGGCTATACGACATTTTTTGCCAACCAAATGTCGGACTTTTATAATAGTATTAAGTATGTGTAGTATTGTATTTTATTTAAAATACCAGCCCGAGTTTCTTGCCGATTCTTCTCGGCTGATGATTATTCCGAATCGGTGGTAGATTCACATAAAAAGATGTTCTGTGCTTCTTAGAAGCCATATGAATGAACGATTTTTGTATTTCGATTTTAATGTTGTGAAGTAGGTAAATACTAAAAATATTATCAGTATTTATTATTGTGTACAACTTAAATAAATAAATAATGTCAATGTAGTAGTTTTATTTAGTAAGTGCAGATCGATTCCCGTGCTGGTGAATATTTGTGTGAACCACAAACGTTTGTCTCGGTCTGTGTGTGTGTGAATGAGTGTGTGCGTAGTTTCTGATACCCTAGATACAAGTTACGAACTTAGTTAGGGGTCAGTTACTGTAATGAGATGATGGAGTGAAATATCATGATTACTTATATCACAAAGTACTCTTTACCCGCGGATAGTCATTAGGTTTGGAAGGTGTTTCGGAATTAGTAGATGTATCTTTTATATTATTTATAGATATACGAGTAGATGGATGATCGTTTTCACTATAAGTTTGAAAAAAAAGTTTGCTAGAAGCTTTTTTATCAAAAATAAAAACACTCAATTACTTATTTGTTAAAAAAAATGCAAATATGTATAACATTGTTTCGATTTTTGCACAGATTTCATTCCGTAACGAAAGTAACATAGAATGGTCAAAAATTGGTGAAAAGAACAGCGAATGCGTTTTGCGACATTTTTAAAAAATAAAATGCCTTTTTAAAATTAGCGGGTCTTTCGATATCATAGACAAATACCGGAAAGAATTAATAAGGGTATGATGGGGTAAGGGCAAAGAGATTGTTTATCAGATCTGTGGGGTATTAAAATAGGATTGCCTAAGTGCCTACTTAACTTACGATTGTTATGAATTTAAAGCCACAATTATATGTTTAATAATATTAGATATATCAATATTTTACAGTAATATCATATAATATTTTAAATTATCAATAAAAATCGAATAAATCCGAAATATGTAGTGGACAACATTCTTTACATCGCAATAATTGTCAATGGCAATAATTGTTTATGGGCGGAGTAGGAGCATGAAGTTAAAGGTAAAAATGGAGTCCACGAGTCGATACCTACTTGAAGCATACCTATATGTATCACTATCGCGCTCTCTATGGGCAGGCTCTCTCTTTCTAACTCAGGTAAACTCTAGAAAGAGAGAGTCTGACTAAAAAGAGAGATCGGCCCACAGAGACGTAGGTATTTGACTCAAGCTGTTGTTCCAAGTGTGGGCTCCATTTTTACCTACAACTTCAACAGAGCTGTCAGTGTCAATTCTATTTAAAAAAAATTGGTTTGGTGACGCGCTTTCATGTCGCTACGTTATTAATTTTATAATATTTTTATTAATAATTGCAAATATGAATTTACCAACATAATTTACTTTATTCAATTCTCTTTAATATAATGTAGTAACATAAGAATTTTAATCAATTATTTAAATATTAGCATAATTTTATTATATTGATCGTAATAATTACTGTTACGTTTACGTAGTCCTGTTTTAATTAGTGTTTGAATCGATAACATCACAATTATTTATTGGTAAGTACAATACAAATACTGTTTTTATTGATCCGTTAAAAAACGCGGTAATTTTTCTTTTTACGGATGATTTATTCCTAATAATCGAGTCTGATTTTTTCATTAATATCTGTGCCGTGTTTGGAACGAAACGGGCCGTCCCCTTTGAATATCAATAATCCATTTATTTAAGTCCTAACCGCCCTCGGACATTTTAGTGTAGACCAGATTATTTGCTGTCCCACCCATGTCTGGTATAAATCAATAGATACATGTCTGGCAATGGCGTAGCTACCGTGGGTGGCACCTGGGGCGGATTTTGTAGGTAGAAATACTAGGAATCTACATAATTATAGAGACAACCTCGATGGCAGAGTGGTCACCACGCCGGACTGCCATCTGTAAGGTTGTGGGTTCGATTCCCGTGCGGGGTAAATATTTGTGTGAACCACAAATGTTTGTCTTGGGTTGGATGTGTGTGTGAATGAGTGTGTGCATAGTTTCTGATACCCTAGATACAAGTTATGAACTTAGTTAGGGGTCAGTTACTATAATGAGATGATGTAGTGAATGATTATGTTATTATTTTAGTTACCTACATTATTTTATTAGTGGCGGATTTTTAATAGGTGGAACTTTAACTGATGTTCATAGTCGGGCTCGGGTGTCATCCCTACTGACGTGACACCCGGGGTGGGCCACCCCCCACTAGATACGCCACTAATGTCTTGTAAATGCTATATGCTGAAGACTCTACAAACTGTTTTATTGATCATTGCCAATGATTAAACTAATTTACTTAGTTCTAAATGATTTGTGTGTAGTGACACAGCCTTTTGTCTAGTAGGTAGATAGAATGCTTCTGTCTGCCTACAGTGTCAGTTTACCCTGGTTGCCGACATCATGGTGCGGCACATTAATTTACAAAACTAAGTTATCACTACATAGTATAAAACAAAGTAGCTTTCTCTGTCCCTATGTATGCTTAGATCGTTAAAACTACGCAACGGATTTTGATGCGGTTTGTTTTAATAGATCGAGTGATTCAGTGGGAAGGTTTTTAGCATAATTTTATCCCCATATTCCTACGGGAACGGGAACTACGCGGGTGAAATCGCGGGGCGCCGCTAGTACATTTATAACTAAAGAACAGCTAGACGGATTTAGATTGATTTTGGTAGGAACTTTTAGCCCCAACGCAAAAAATAATAAGTTGTATGTGTTTGTCTGTGTATCTGTCTAATATTGGAGAATTTAAAAGAAAATTAGTTAAAGCCCTCAACAGTCTAACATTTGGTTTAACCAAAAAACGTCGTATAGCCCTCTGGGTTGTGAAGGTCTGATGGCAATCGCTTCACGTAAAATACTGACATTCCGCCAAATCTGTTTAGACTGAAAACCAACCCCAAAATAGACATGAGATAAAGGTTTGGAAAAGAGATATAACACCATTAAAAAGTAATCAAATCTCTTAAAATTTTTAGCAAAATGAGGAAACGAACCCGGAGCCAAGAGAGCAGTGACGACGATGAGATGTCCCTCGCTACAATACAAAAAACAAAGTCTGACAATCATAATAAAGAAAGTTATTTGTTTGAAGAAATACAACAATGCTGCGATTTGTGTGATAAAGTGTTTAATAACAGGTAAATAAATATTCATCTACACTAATATTATAAAGAGGAAAGATTTGTTTGTTTGTTTGAAACAAATAAACTCAAAAACTACTGAGCCGATTTCAAAAATTCTTTCACCATTAGAAAGCTACATACGCCCGAGTTAGGCAGTGGTCGATGAGCGAGTGAGCGAGTACTCGCCAACCCGCTGAGCTACAAAAAATTACTCGCCGACTCGAGTGAACTGTGACTGAGCGAGTAAAAATTAACTAGCCAACTCGCTCAGCGACTAAAAATCACTCGCCAATTCGCCCAGCGAGTAAATTTGTAGCTCAGCGACAAAACTAGTAAAGCGAGTACTCGCCGGCGGTGTGAACAGGCGAGTAACTATAAATAAAATAAGTGCATCTCTTTCGTTCATACGAAATGTATTTTCACTGTCCTTTTGTGCGAGAAAATCGCCAATAGTTCATCGCTCACTCGCCCGCGGTCGGACCACTGCCTCATAGACTATATTTTATGTATTCCCACAGGAACGGGAACGGGAACCACGCGAACGAAACTGCGGGGCACAGCTAGTATTAGTATAAATATGATAAAATATAATAATTTTAAATTTATCAATTCCAGATACGACATCCTCAGACACAATGCCAGACATATAATCATTCCTCTAATCAACCAGACCATCCACACTTGCGTTCACTGCCTTTTCTGTTTCACATCAAGTTACAGACTAAAAAGGCATATGAGGATGGCCCACCGAAACTTGACTGAAAATACTGAAATAAGACCAATTTTGGATACAGCTAAGCAAGTAGCACCTAGCTTGGTTATGCCTGAGACACAACCTAAGAAAGTTGAGCCTGTCTTAGAAGCGCAAGCACCAAAAATAGCTATCGTAAATGATACTACCCAAGTGAAAACAAGCTTTGAAAAGAAAAATAATGGGCTTATGTTAGAAATATCGCCTATATTAAAACCTAGAAATGAAATAGACAAAGAACGTAATTCTAGTATACTTTTTAATTATTTGCAAGCAAAGACTAGTAACATACAGCCAGACACATTGGTCTTGCCAGACGTACCTCAGCCAGACATGATAATACCAGACATTTTAATGAATTTAAACAGAGACGCTATCAAAGGAGATACAGAAGCTAATAATCAGTCAGTCAGCAAAACTAGAAAACCGCGCAATTACAGCAGCGAAAGTAACAATGACAACCTATATGACGTTGTCAAAAATTACGATCTCAAAGTGATACATTGTCAGACTGAAGTTGACAGTATAATTGACTGTGACAGTGACAGCTTAGGTGAAGCTGTCATGAATTTGAAAAAGGAATACGGGTTGGCGTTTAAAGAATTAAGAGACGATAATTTAAATGATGATAGCGAAGGAAGTAGTAATTTAAAAAGCAGGATTTTGTTTGAAGAAGACGTTGTAAAAGAAAAACCAAAAGAATGTTCTAGGAGTGTGCATTATGATGATCTAATTGTTATGGAATCTTTGAAATGCAAAGTTTGTGGAGTGTGGGTTAAGAATAGGTAAGCATTTTAGTTTTTTTACTTTTTGCACTGCGGTTATTACAGATCCCGTGGAATTTTTGGGATAAAAAGTATCCTATGTGTTATCCCTGGTTATAAGGAACACCTGTACCAAATAGGTTTAATAGATTTTATGTGTAAGATCCATACATTAACATACATACAAACATTCGCATTTATATTTTTAGGGGTAATATCGGGGATCAAAATGTCGATAACCTTTCTAAATTGATAGCACAGACCCTTTTCTATACCCCCCTTTTCATTTTTATGGAGTTGAGTTCCGGGATAAAAGCTATCCTTTTCAAAGTTTCAAACAATCCCTAAATCCAATTTCATTGATATAATTAGGGTCTCTTTCACGATCTTCAAGTAAAGTTCCGATTAGCTACACACCAAGTAAAGTGAGTAATGTCTCTTTCTTCCTTTATGTCAAACTAGCGGCGCCCCGCGGTTTCACTTCACTTCCGATACTTATCAAACTGGTGAAACAGGCCCTAAAACATGTTTTTTTTTTCAGGTTTCAACTAATTAAGCACCAAACAATCCACATGAAAATTCGAAACATGATCAGTTGGACACATCATACTTGCAAATTTTGCGATAGAATCATATGCGGGCCATTTAAAAAGTTAAAAAAACACTACATTACCGCTCACGGTAATAAGGAGCTCCCAGAAGAACAGAGATTAATAAAATGCAAAGTTTGTGGCTTACGTTACTACGAATACAGCCGCCATGTTTACCATTACCATAGACAAATCAACTGTCAACCTGAAACGTCAAGTTCAAATTTGGCGGGAACTGTCAAAGCTGTCAAAGTCACAACTGTCAACGGAGAAGTGGTTGTGGAGTTGAAAGAAGGTTTTAATTTACCGAAAAACGTGTTTTTGTCTTGTAATATTTGTTTAAAGACTACAAAAGATTATTTTAAAGTTTCCAAAGTTAAGTATGTTAAACCTCTGAAGTGTTATTTATGTAAGAGATTTAGTATCGATGTGTGTACGGTTAGAAAAAAATTTAGACCATATAACAATAAAGGATTAAGTAATAGAGAAAGATTTGAGTTGCTGGCGAAGAAATTTATTCAAATTAAGAAATTAAACAGATTTTAAGGCAGTTTTTGGTTTTATTTGACGTTTTTGTGGAATTTTAGGTTATAATGTATCCTTCCTTACTCCAGGCAAAAAACTTACACCTTTGTTTGGCGTAACTCTTTATTTTTAATAGTTGTCAGTCTATTAAAAATAAAGAGTTACGCCAAACAAATATATTGTATAAATATTTTTAGGTACAATAAAGACATGACTATAGCACCACAAACTTGTCTGACCCGGCGGCGATAATTGGAACTACTATTGTCATTTTGACTTTTACAATAGGAGCTTCCAATTTTGGCCGCTGGCACAGAAAAGATTGTGACTCAATAATGTCATTAATTCTACGGCCACACTGTCATGCGAATGTTCGTGTTCGCGTTGTAATAAAAGTTCGTGTTACGAGAAAGTGTTTGGCCACAGGATTCGCGATAGGACGAATTCTTTGCCCAGACGTGTCGCGACAACGCAAATGTTCCCGTTATCGCGATAGTGTGGCCGTAGCATAACTACGACCACACTGTCGTGCGAAACTGTCGCTATAAAATCCTTTGATTGTGCGCCAATTAACCGACAGCGGGTTTAAGGCATTTTATCAATGGTTTAAGGGCATTCGAGTTCGCGGAACTGATTCGCGTTAGGACAAACGCGATAACGCGAACATTTGCGTTGTCGCGACACGTCTGGCCAAAGAATTCGTCCTATCGCGAACTCGAATGCCCTTAAACCATTGACATAATGCCTAAAACTCGCTGTCGGTAAATTGACGCACAATCAAAGGATTTTATAGCGACAGTTTCGCACGACAGTGTGGCCGTAGAATTATAGGGTCACCAAGTTTTCTGTGCCGGCGGCCAAAAGTGGAAGCTCCTATTGTCATTTTGATTCTAATGTCATTTGGATTTTCATTACACTGACAACCAAAAGATGCCGGACTGCCATCCGTAAGGTTGCATTCGACTCCCGTGCGGGGTGCATATTTGTGTGAACCACAAATGTTTGTCTCGGTCTGGGTGTGTGTGAATGTGTGCGTAGTTTCTGATACCCTAGATACAAGTTACGAACTTAGGGGTCAGTTACTATAATGAGATAATGGAGGGAATGATTATGTTATTATCATTGCCGGTGGGACCATCTAGCTTAGGCGTGAACGAATTTCAATGAAACTATTTTTAACTCTATAGTAATTTGTCTCATTAATACACACATCAAAAGTGTCTAGGGATCAACATATATTTTTGCAATAACTTTTCTCCTGATTGGTATTAATTAAAATTTTCTTTAAGGATTCATCAAATAAAGTGTTTTCGTTTGTCACAGTAACGATAAACCAAGTCACCTTTGCATTAATAAAGAAATTTGCCATTTTCCTAATAAAGGGATTTTTGACATTTGAACCACTAACATTAAAGTTCGAAAAAAAGACTGAAATAACAGTTTTCTTTAAAATTTTATTGGGTAACTTAAACAATTAATAATCCGTGTTTCTACCGCGAACACTAACAACACAAGAACATCGGTTTGGCATACTCAAAATGAGTTCATCCAAATCACGCTGTGGAATGGCCGCCCATGTTCGTTGCAACAACAAAAAAAGGTCTTCTTGCGACTGGATACCCTCCATATTCGGCAGAGCTCTTCTCTGTAGCATATCCCATGCATGCTCAATCGGGTTCAAGTCTGGCGACTGAGCAGGCCAGGGCAGGACATTGATGTTAGCTGCGGCGAGAGTCTGTCTTACAACTCTTGCGGTGTGCGGTCGTGCATTATCATGCATTAACTGAAATAAGGGACCGATTTGCACTTGTAGAGGAACGATGACGTCTGATACAATCGTCTCAGCATAAATTTGAGCGTTGAGGTTGCCTCTGATCCAAATCAACTCAGTTCTTCCGCCGATCCAAATACCCGCCCATACCATGATGGTTCCACCACTATAAGGATGGACTTCCTGGCAGGATTTTAATCGCTGTTGGCGTCCAGGGGTTCTCCAGTGTCGTATACGTCTTGTATCCGGTCTCATACCAAAACGAGACTCATCAGAAAAGCACACGAAACGCCATTGTTCTTCTGCCCAATTTCTGTGTTCAAGAGCCCATTGATATCGAATCCTACGATTGTGCATTGCTATAGGTGGTACCCGTAGCGGTCTTCGGGAATGAAGGTTCACTTCATGCAAGCGGTTTCTGACTGTTTGGTCGCTAATTAAGTTCCCTGAAGAGTGATGAAGCCGCACGGCTAACATCATGGCGGTTATTGTTGGAGCTCTTCGAGTTAAGATTTGAATGTATCGGTCTTGTCTCCGTGTGGTGCAGCGATACCGTCCTCCATGGCGCTCAGCCACGGTACCAGTGCTTCGGTAACGTGTCCAAAGTCGACTGATAACACTCTGACTTGTATTCAGAGCTAAAGCCACAGTACGTTGCCGGGAACCAGCTTCTATCATTCCCACGGCTCTGAGCATTTCTTCCCTGCTTAAATGACGTCGCCGCTCCATAATAACGTTGGTTTTAATCAGTAGTAGGGAAACAGTAGCACTAATAATGTCTTCAATGCGTTGTATGTTTTTATAGGGAAAATATTGACAGCTGATTTTCATCTTTTACTCGAATTTGATTCACAGTTCCTGATTCAAATTATGAAATGCACCAAAAAGGATCCATATAAATTTTGAAAATCATAAATTTATTACAAAGCCACATCTCAATCTCAAGAAATCCGCATAAAAATGCTTGATCCCTAGACACTTTTGATGTGTGTAGTTCAATACATGTATCTATGTATGACTCATCTTAAACTGAGCATTATAATGTACCAATTAAGGTTTTGGCAAACATTTTACTAAATGCATACGTACCTACTACGAATGTCATCAATTACATACCTACATGTTCATAATTAATTCCCGTAGGAATATGGGGATAAAATTATGCTAAAAACCTTCCCACTGAATCACTCTATCTATTAAAACAAACCGCATCAAAATCCGTTGCGTAGTTTTAAAGATCTAAGCATACATAGAGACATACTCAAACTCAAAATAATTTATTGATTTCATGTGTATACAGAGGTGTTAGGTACAAAATATTGAATCAACATGAAGCCCGGTTAGACCAGGGTCGATAAGTTTTGAAACAAAATAAAATAAAAGTAGGATGAAACCCATTAGAATAGGAGGAGAATATTATAAAAATTAAAGGAAAAGTAATTTACGGGCGATCTGAGGTTGGGAAGGGGAGGGGGGTGAGTTTTAAGGGTAAAAAACGGTTTTTCTCGATTTCCAGCAAAACTAAAAGTCCTATGGAAAAAGTCAAATAGCAAAGTTGTAGGTAATAAAAAGATCTAAATGTTTTGTATTGACACTTTTTTCACATAACCTCAAAATGTATGTGAAAAATTCAAAAAACCAAGTTTTTGGTTTTTTATTTATATCTCTTTCAAAAACAATTTTTTTTTCACGAAATTTTGTGAAAACTTACCTTTTTATGTCTCAAATACGCTGTAATTTATTTGATTAGAAATATTTATTTTTTCACCAGATTTTGAATTAAAATCAAAAAATCACCCTAATTTTCAATCGAAAATTCACCCGTCAAAATATCAGCTTTTTTTAAAAAAATGGTATGTTTTCTATTCGTTGAAATCTCTACTTTCCGATGGTGAAAAAATATATATATGTTACTATAGTAAATTTTCTCAGAAAATGCAAAAATTCGAAAAAAACTCTAATTCGAATTGTTTATTTTATAAATGTAGTTACTTTATTCTGCCTACGTTATTAATTACAATATGTTTAAACACATTAATCGTAATGTCTACGAGCTTCTAAAAATACGAGCTTGCACCTTTTCCATTGTCACTTTTTACAGAAAATGGCCTCAGGAAAAATGTTAAATCTCAACTTTACGATTTATTTGTGAGTGCGAATGGACCAACGCTTTCTGACGGTGTAGTGCATGTCGTCGACGGTAGATTTTTACTGCACAAGGTAATTTGGCATAAAAATGAAACGGTGGAAGAGATAACGAATAAATATTTGCGCTCTGTAGAAAAACATTACGCAGCATGGAGCAATTTTCAGAACCATGACAATTTGAACATTTTGTGCATTTCAAACCATGTTTTCGGCAATCACATTTTAAACTGTTACATCCAGTTTCACAGCTGCAGCAAATAGTTTTGAGCAATATTTCCGGAATTTATTCCTTTTGTGTAAATTTGGGCATAATTCCACGTTGATGTTGCTTCCAGCCCCAATCTGTTGCTGTTAGTTCGTTACCCAACCAAGTTTGAAGCTGATAATTGTGCAGTAAAAATCCACCGTCGACGACATGCACTACACCGTCAGAAAGCGTTGGTCCATTCGCACTCACAAATAAATCGTAAAGTTGAGATTTAACATTTTTCCTGAGGCCATTTTCTGTAAAAAGTGACAATGGAAAAGGTGCAAGCTCGTATTTTTAGAAGCTCGTAGACATTACGATTAATGTGTTTAAACATAATTGTTGCGGACGAAGAGGAGTCCCAATAAATTTAGTTTTAAGTATATGTTTTTTGCTCCCCACAATAGCGTAATATTAGAAAATTATGTAATAGAAATATATTCGCATCTCATTCCTTAAGACGAAAATGCTCAGTAATATAGAAGCATAAGAATGGCAATGAGCGACAGAGATAGCAGTAGGTAGCCTTTTCGCTCATCGAAAATGTAATTTAGCGCTCTAAAGAGTGCACGATGTGAGCGACGAGTGAGAGAGACGCAAATATATGTTGTATTATTCGCACAGATGCATGAAAAAGAAAGCGATAGGTGCGCTCCTCACTCTGAATTGTATAAAACGCTCAATTAGATAGTAGTTAATTTTAAGTAACAAATTGTCAATATAATAAGCGGAACACGCTCAGTCGGGGCGCTTGTTCCATTGCGAAAAATAAACGGAAAGTTCAACCGAGAAGCCTTAGTTTCATTGAAATCCCTGGTAGGCTTCAAAAGTTAACGTTGGCGGTAAGTAGCGCCAACAATCAATTGGTCCTTCGAGCCGGATGAAGATTCCAGTGAACTAGAAGCCTGAACGAACATATTAAAAAAGGAAGAATTTGTGTGGGAAGAAATTCTTATCGTCGTGTCATCGCTTCGAGTGTTCTGTAACCTGTGGAACGATAAACCCAACGTGACGTCGTGCTGCGTGTTGTATCGTCTGAAGACTAGAAGTGTTACCTGCGCCAGTGAACCTGGGGGAACGAGGGACATCTTCGTCGGGACGACTACAGCAGCGCCGGGACGCCGACGTCGGGAACAAGCGTCGAGTGAAGATTAACGCGGTTTGTCCGCGGCCCGTGTATTCCACCACCTAACGGTGTCAAACGGTGCGAATACATTGGGTTAACGCCTACCCAGGCGGTGTGGTGTCTTGTGCGGCACCACCAGTCGATCACACAAGCGTGAGGACTGAAGCGCACATCTACGCCGGTACGGGTCATACCGTTGTGCGGGGGCCGGACTGTAGGCACTGCCAAAGGTGATCGGACACTCCAGCCGATCACTGAGCGCCCCGTTACACGTTTACCCCACTGCCGGGTAGGACCTACCCTTACCCCATCCTTACCGTTCCATCCCTTAGGGAGCATATCCCGGTTTCCCCCGGGCCCTCCCGAAGGACTGATAGTGTTAGGGCGTTAGGGTGTTAGGGCGTTAGGTGTCCGATAGGGAATTAGGGGCGGAAGAGCCGAAGAATGCCGATCTCCAGGAGCCCGCCGGGACGACGAGTCTACGAAGACCCGCCCGCATCGCCATCCGTACAAGTCAGCACGACGCCGATTACGTCACGACCGACGACAACAATGCCATCCGACTTACCATCGACACTGGCAATGACCGTAACGAGACCGGCACCAGAGAGAAGCCGCCGCCCGCCATCAGTTCATTCCCAAAGGTCATCGGCAAGCGCAATAGCTCGAATAAAACAAATCGAGCTAGAAGCGGAAGAACGTCTAATGGAATTAAGACGTAAGGAAATCCAAATGGAAGCGGCGTTAATAAAGAAACGATTAGCCGCAGATGTAGCTACTATTCGGGAAGAAACGGATAGAGAAAGTTTATGCGCGGAGGAAGTCGCGGACACAGATAAACGAATTGATGACTGGTTTCACCGAAGTAAGCAACGGGGGGAGCAACCAGAAGAAAGATATCACTCTCCTCCACGAGACAGAGAACATCGTAACAAGTCGCCGGTCAAAGCTAGAGAAAAAGGCATAGATAGACTGGCAGACGCCTTGGAGAAAATGATGAGATCCCGAGGTCCACCTAGGCAGACTCAAGACTTGCCAATATTCACCGGAAAAGCAAGTGAATGGCTACCGTTCAAGGCGGCAATGATAGAATCAACACACATAAATAACTTCAGTAACGCTGAAAATCTAGCCAGATTGAGGACTTGCCTACGGGGGGAGGCAAGAGAGACTGTGTCAGCCCTACTATACACGGCTAATAGCCCAGATGGAATAATGAGAACGCTAGAGCAATGTTATGGACGACCAGAAGTCATTATTGATCACGCCTTTGATAAGATGAAGAAGTTGCCTCGGTTAGGGCAATCAGCGAACGAATTGAACTCATTTGCGATACAACTACAAAATATCGTCACGTCAATCAACTGCATAGATGAAAAAGGATATTTGCAGAATCCCATGTTGACACGCCAAGTGACTGAGAAGTTGACACCTCATATTAGATCACGGTGGTGTGACTACGCAGAAGAACATGGTAATACAAATGAACCAGAAATCATGTTAATGTCACGCTTTTTAATGAGGGAAGCTGATCGAGCGATCCGTCACTCATATACGTCAACTCAGTTCACGTCATCAGCGGGGGTTGGACGCAGCGCAGTACCAGACGATAGGAGGAGATACAACAACAACAACAACAGAGATCGCAAAGGAGTGTACACAGCTACAGACAGCGAACAAAATAAAGATATATGTTTTTGCTGTGGGAACGCACACGAGACAACAAAGTGTCGCAAGCTGTTAGCTATGACAGTTCAAGAGCGTTGGCAATGGGCGAAAGAAATCAGAATATGTTTCCAATGTCTACGCAGCAAACACAGGCGTTACAATTGCAAAGCTAAGAAATGCGGTAAAAATGAATGTCGTCAAGCTCACCATGCTCTATTGCACGAGGAAAGGAAACAAGTAGAGGCACCGAAAGAAGATGACACAGCTGTGATAGCGTCAGCTAGACAAGACATACAAGAGAACCAAGCGTTATTGAAAGTTTGTCCAGTGGTTCTACGAACGGAAAACGGAGAAATAGACACATTTGCACTGTTAGATGAGGGCTCAACTGTAACTCTTATTGACGAAGAGATAGCCGGAATGATTGGGGCAAATGGACCGAGAAAAGGTCTAAGCATTCACGGAGTCACGTCAACACAGAGTGAACCCAACAGTCGCGTTGTTAAGATCCAGCTTAAAGGAAAAAGGCAATCCAGTTATAACGACATAACAGCACGAACGGTAAAAAATTTGGTGCTGGGAGGTCAAAGTATACAAGCAAGCTTATTAGAAAAGCCACACTTGAAGAGAATAAATAAACAAGATGTATGCTATGCGAACGCTAAGCCTCGTATATTAGTTGGCGCAGACAATTGGCATCTGATTGTAACTCGCAGGTTACTCACAGGGAAAAGGAATGAGCCAATAGCATCCCTGACCCAGTTGGGATGGGTAATTCATGGGTCAGCACCTAAATGCGTGATTACAAACAAAGAGGGTATATATCATGTACATCACGTCAGTAACCACAGCGAAGATAAGGAGCTACATGAACTCGTGAAATCACACTTTGAAATAGATTCACTCGGAGTCATGTTGCAATCAAAACTCAGCTCAAACGATGAACGAGCCGTTAAAATATTTGAAGAAACTGCGCAGCGTATAAATGGTAGATTTGAAGTTGGACTCCCGTGGAAATCTGATATAATGCGCATGCCGCCGAGTTATGGCATGGCATTGAGCCGCTTGAAAAGCATCGAAAAGAAAATGGACAAATCAGATGAGTTCAAAATAGCGTACACTGCACAGATGGACAACTTGTTTGATAAAGGATACGCATCAAGTTGTAGTAAACAAGAAGACAACGAAAAGGTTTGGTATCTGCCACACTTCGCCGTCGTGAACCCTAATAAACCAGGGAAAATAAGAATGGTTTTCGACGCGGCAGCCCAGGTCAATGGCACATGCCTCAATGATGTGCTGTTGGACGGTCCAGACTTACTTCAGTCGTTAAATGGAATATTGTACCGTTTTAGAGAAAAGCCTGTTGCTGTAATAGCGGACATAAGAGAAATGTTCTTGCAAGTGAAGATAAGAGAAGACGACAGAGTCGTCCAGAGATTCTTATGGCGCGGAAACGATCGACATGGTCCACCGAAAAAATATGAAATGAGCTCAATGATATTTGGAGCCAAGAGCTCTCCATTCTTAGCGCACAGCGTGAGGAACAAGAATGCCTTAGATCACAAGGAAGACTACCCGTTGGCATATAAATCCATCACGGAGAACCATTACATGGACGACTGGGTAGAAAGTTTTGAGAGTGAAGACATTGCCGAAGAAACGATAAAACAAGTAACCGTAGTTCATAAAAAGGCAAGTTTTGAACTAGCGGGTTGGCAATGTAATGAAAAACGTTTGATCGCTCACGTCGCGGGGAAAGATCGCGCTGATAAGCCTAAAGAGTTCGGCGCTAATACTCATGCATATGAGAAGACGTTGGGCATCATTTGGATTCCAGAAACGGACGAACTTACGTTTAACACGAGCATGAACAGAGTACCCGAAGACATCAAGCAGGGAATAAGAGCACCGACTAAGAGAGAAGCTCTGAGCTTGGTCATGTCTTTGTTCGACCCATTGGGGTTAGTGAGTCCGTATACAATAACGGCGAAGATAATCCTACAAGAATTATGGAGAAAACAACTTCACTGGGATGAACCGATACCGCAAATAGAGAGCGAATTAATCAAAGAATGGTATCTGGATATCGATCATATAAAAAATTTACGTATAAACAGATGTTACGATAAATCGAATGGGGTTGTAAAAAGACAGATTCATGTGTTTTGTGATGCCAGTGAACAGGCATATGCAACTGTAGCATATTGGCGCATAGAGAAAGCCAATGGTGAAATTAATGTAAATATTATATCAGGCAAAGCAAAGGTGGCACCACTGAAAACACAGAGCATCCCTAGATTAGAATTACAAGCTAGTCTGATAGGAGCACGATTGGCTTCAAGCATAGTAAAGGAGCATGAATACGAAGGAGATGTGACTCTGTGGAGTGATTCTCAAACAGTACTCCACTGGATTAAGAATGAGTCATCCAAGTACAAACCTTACGTAGCACACAGAATAACGGAGATAATGGAGTTGACACGAAGTGCACAATGGAGATGGGTGCCAACTGCATATAATGTAGCCGACGATGCCACAAGAATTGGCAACACAAAATTGAGAAAGGAAGATCGTTGGTTCCGAGGCCCGTCATTTCTATACCAATCAGAAGATGAATGGCCTGAAGAGATCGCTACAATTAGTGATGAGAACGAAGAAGTGACAATAGCACATGTCACACGTGAAGAACCTTTAATTGATATTGCTAAGTTCTCATCCTATAATAGATTAGTTCGTACGATAAGTTATGTGTTAAGATTTGTAAATAAATGTAAAAAGCGAACTAATGAAGATGATGTGGATTTAATGAAGAAATCAGAAGTATTATTATTGGCAATTGCACAAAAAGAAGATTTTATATCAGATATCAAGCGACTGAACGAGGGAAAACTTATAGAACGCTCAAGTCATTTACTGAAGTTAGATCCTATGATAGGAGAAGATGGAATCATACGAATGAATGGTAGGATCAACGCTGCTAATGTGCCTTCACACACGAAGAATTTGCCTATCCTGAATGGAAAGAATCATTTATCTACATTAATCATACGTCAAGAACATGAAAACTATAATCATGCGGGCAGAGAACTATTAGTGAATAATCTACGACAAAGATTTTGGATCATCAGATTAAGACCCGCCGTGAAAAAGGTGTTATTAAATTGTGTAATCTGCAAGCGATACAGAGCGACGCCGAGAATCCCGGTAAAAGGAGATTTACCAAAGAAACGATTGACTGCCTTTTCAAGACCCTTCTCTAACTGCGGTGTAGACTGCTTTGGCCCTATGTGGGTAACAATCGGGCGCAGAAAGGAGAAAAGATGGGGAATTATCTTTACCTGTCTAGTGACCAGGGCGGTCCATTTGGAGATATTACACAGTCTAAGTACAGATTCAGCTATAATGGCAATGAGAAGAATGGCGGCGAGGAGAGGCTGGCCTACAGTTATGATGTCCGATAACGGAACTAATTTTCGCGGAGCGGACTTAGAATTGAGAAATGCACATAAAGAATGGCAGCCAAAACTACAAGAGTATTTGACATTGAAAAGGGTCACTTGGAAATTTATTGATCCTGGAGCCCCCAATCAGGGAGGGGCATGGGAAAGGTTAATAAGGTCTGTCAAAAATGCTCTAATTACAACACTTAGAGAAAGAGCTCCAAAGGAGGAAGTGTTAAAAACAGTAATGATTGAAGTAGAAAACACTTTGAACTCGCGTCCGCTTACACATGTGTCAGTAGATCCTAAGGATATGAAAGCGCTGACTCCGAACCATTTTTTATTAGGTTCGTCTACAGGAATGCCGATAACTGGGGATACGAACACGGCAGACAAGAGAACGTGGCGGGCAGCACAAGCGATGGCCAATATGTTTTGGGAACGATGGCAGAAGGAATATCTTCCCATAATGGCGCCAAGAGGTGAAAGCTATAGAAATGATCAGAATTTAAAAGTAGGCGACGTGGTCATTGTTGCCGATGGACTTTTACCGCGCAACGTTTGGCCAATGGGGCGAATAGAAAGCGTTATTACGGGCCCAGACAAAGTTGTAAGAAGTGCGGATGTGCGTGCGAAGGGTGGGTACTTCCGACGGCCTGCGAGGAGGCTCATCGTCCTCCCGATTGAGGATGGCTGCGGAGGCCTTCGCCGGGGGGAGGTTGTTGCGGACGAAGAGGAGTCCCAATAAATTTAGTTTTAAGTATATGTTTTTTGCTCCCCACAATAGCGTAATATTAGAAAATTATGTAATAGAAATATATTCGCATCTCATTCCTTAAGACGAAAATGCTCAGTAATATAGAAGCATAAGAATGGCAATGAGCGACAGAGATAGCAGTAGGTAGCCTTTTCGCTCATCGAAAATGTAATTTAGCGCTCTAAAGAGTGCACGATGTGAGCGACGAGTGAGAGAGACGCAAATATATGTTGTATTATTCGCACAGATGCATGAAAAAGAAAGCGATAGGTGCGCTCCTCACTCTGAATTGTATAAAACGCTCAATTAGATAGTAGTTAATTTTAAGTAACAAATTGTCAATATAATAAGCGGAACACGCTCAGTCGGGGCGCTTGTTCCATTGCGAAAAATAAACGGAAAGTTCAACCGAGAAGCCTTAGTTTCATTGAAATCCCTGGTAGGCTTCAAAAGTTAACGTTGGCGGTAAGTAGCGCCAACAATAATTGTAATGAATAACGTAGTCAGAATAAAGTATCTACATTTATAAAATAAACAATTCGAATTAGAGTTATTTTCGAATTTTTGCATTTTCTGAGAAAATTTACTATAGTAACATATATATATTTTTTCACCATCGGAAAGTAGAGATTTTTTCATTTTTTTTTAAAAAGCTGATATTTTGACAGGTGAATTTTCGATTGAAAATTAGGGTGATTTTTTGATTTTAATTCAAAATCAGGTGAAAAAATAAATATTTCTAATCAAATAAATTACAGCGTATTTGAGACATAAAAAGGTAAGTTTTCACAAAATTTCGTGAAAAAAAAATTGTTTTTGAAAGAGATATAAATAAAAAACCAAAAACTTGGTTTTTTGAATTTTTCACATACATTTTGAGGTTATGTGAAAAAAGTGTCAATACAAAACATTTAGATCTTTTTATTACCTACAACTTTGCTATTTGACTTTTTTCCATAGGACTTTTAGTTTTGCTGGAAATCGAGAAAAACCGTTTTTTACCCTTAAAACTCACCCCCCTCCCCTTCCCAACCTCAGATCGCCCGTAAATTATTTTTCCTTTAATTTTTATAATATTCTCCTCCTATTCTAATGGGTTTCATCCTACTATTATTTTATTTCATATTTTATTATTTTTAAAGGCTTCTACCCTGGTCTAGGTTTGGGCACTGCAACAATAATCTTAAAATCTAGTTAGATGTTGTTTACATTTACATAGGGACAGAGAAAGCGACTTTGTTTTATTTATACTATGTAGTGATTAAGTTTTCAATGTAGGTAACTTAGATCTTAGTTCTACCAAGCAAGTTTTTTTTTGGACAAAGTAACCTACGTCCATTGGGGTAAGCCAAATCTCAAAAGTTATCCTAACTAATAGTATAAATGCGAAAATAACTCTGTCTGTCCGTCTGTCTGTTACTTTTTCACAGCTAAACTACTGAACCGATTGACTTGAAATTTGGTACAAGGGTAGCTTATGGTCCGGGGGAGGACATAGGCTATGTTTTATCCCGAAATTCCCACGGGAGCGGGAACTACGCGGGTGAAACCGCGGGACACAGCTAGTAAGTCCATAATTCACAACCAGGAAAATAATCTCGCCAGTCAGTACTTACAGCCAAGTGGAAACGAAAACGCCATATTTCTATATAGGCCAACCTAAATAACATAACTAAGTATAACTATTCACTCCATCATCTCATTACAGTAACTGACCCCTAACTAAGTTCGTAACTTGTATCTAGGGTATCAGAAACTACGCACACATTCACACACACCCAGACCGAGACAAACATTCGTGATTCACACAAATATTCTTTGTATTTTGTAAAATATATCGCCAAATTACCTACGTACTTTATAAATATGTAATTACACATAAATAGCTCGTACAATCTTGCCAAGATGGCAGCCGCGCTAATTGTCATCTCGTAAGATATTAATAACAATATTATAATGAGATCACAATGTGCGTAGTTTGACCAACTTCAGATAAGGTGGTTGGCGTTTTTACAAAGGCTCAAGCTAACCCAGAATTAATGGGGCCCCGAGATGATCAAACGATTTGAGACAAACACGTTTGAATCAAACCATTTTGATGTAAAAACCGGTCAAACTAGTTGTGTTAACGATCTAAATGGTTTGACTCAAACCATGAAGTTGTAAGTAAAAATGGAGTCCACACCTCGAATACCTACTTGAAGCATACCTATATGTATCACTATCGCGCTCTCTGTGGGCAGGCTCTCTCTTTCTAACTAAGGTAGACTCTAGAAAGAGTCCACGCTAAAAAGAGAGATCGGCCCACAGACGTATGTAGGTATTTGCCTCAAGCTGTTGTTCTACGTGTGGGCTCCATTTTTACCTACAACTTCATGACTCAAACTAAAATTTACGTGTTTGACTCAAATCGTTTGACCGTCTCGGGGCCCCTTAAGGCCTCAGTCAACCACAAGCCGATTGCGGGTAGGTGGACTTCACACTTCACTACCTTAGAATTTCTTCGCAGATGTGTGCAGTCCTTACGATGTTTCTGCGTAAGAGCGCTGAATACTGTCGTACTAACATCATCGACAGTCGTTACGAGTAGTGAGAGGAGCCCTCAAAAGTCTAACATTTGGTTTAACCAAAAAATGTCGTATAGCCCTCTGGGTTGTGAAGGTCTGATGGCAGTCGCTTCACGTAAAATACTGACATTCCGCCAAATCTGGTTAAACTGAAAACCGACCCCAAATAGACATGGGATAAAGGTTCGGAAGAGAGTGAGAGCGTCGAATACTAAACAAATACAATGCGAATACTAAGAAAATGAAGAAAACCCATTGGTAGGTACTTTACGGCATCTTCTGAATGCTTATCAAACATAAGTAAGGTAACCCTTATATAAACTCTTCTAAAAACTTCTCTGTTCCCTGCCGGGCTAGCATGACTTCGAAAACGCGATAGATAAAACGATTTATCGACATCCAAATGTCAAAATATGGTAAAAATACCCGCCATATTTAATTTTACCACGTGATTAATTTTATCACATTTGGTCATGCTCGCGAAATCGATATAGCTATCTAACGACATCAAACTGTTAAAATATAATAAATATAGCCGCCATATTTAATTTTATTATATAGTAGCACGCCACAATTCATTTGGTCATGCTCGCGAAATCGATATTATTTCGTTGGGTATATTTCGTTATGATATATTTTATCACGTACAGTCATGCTAGGGGGGCTGAAACATACAATCCGGGTATCTTTAAGTCGCAAGTGAATATCCGGTACCCTCTATGAAGTTGAAGGTAAAAGTGGAGTCCACACTTCGAATACCTACTTGAAGCATACCTATATGTATCACTATCGCGTCTCTGTGGGCAGGCTCTCTCTTTCTAACTAAGGTAACCTCTAGAAAGAGAAGGTCTGACTAAAAAGAGAGATCGGCCCACAGAGACATAGGTATTTGACTCAAGCTGTTGTTCCAAGTTTGGGCTCCATTTTTTACCTACAACTTCATGGTACCTTCTAGGCGAGCACGCTCCATCTTCTACAGTCAAGTGCAAGCCTATTCTATGTAAAAAAAATCCAAAAATGACTGAACCGATTTCAAAATTTCTTTTACCATTAGAAAGCTACATTCCCCTGAGTAACACAGGCTATATTTTATCCCCGTATTCCTACGGGAACGAGAAAACGCGGGACAAACCGCAGGGCATAGCAGTACATAAAATCTTCATTGTTATCGCTCAGCTGTGATGTTCAAATGACCTATTTTCCATAGTGAAACCTGGTGGCCGTTTTAAACAATGTCCACTGCAGAGCGTAGGGTGCACCGAACTTTTAATAATAGATGCAATACAGTTGGCTTTGGTAAGCACAGGGGTGGTGTGGAGACAACTAGATAATAATTAAAAATGATTCCGACCTTTGATTATGGATCCCGACACGAGACAGGCGGACAGTCTTAGTAATGGTACAGTGTTTATCCTTTGGGTACGGAACCTTAAATCATAAACTTTATTTGCATTACTAAGTGTATACTTATACTTACATAAACTTGTTAACATACAGCCTTACTAATAAAAAATACCCACTGTGTATATTCTTGATATAACGAGTGTGAAGCATATTAATAATTCGTTATATCAAGAATAGTAGCTCCCCGCGGTTTCACCCGCGTAGTTCCCGTTCCCGTGGGAATACGGGGATAAAATATAGCCTATGTTACTCAGGGTGAATGTAGCTTTCTAATAGTGAAAGAATTTTTGAAATCGGTTCAGTAGTTTCGGAGCCTATTCGTTACAAACAAACAAATCTTTCGTCTTTATAATATTAGTATAGATATACACAGTGGGTATTTTTTATTGGTAAGGCTGATAATATATAGGCACTTAAAAAAGGATGCAAAAATTTTGAGGACAAATAAAACTTCTAATTAATTATACTGTCCCCTAATGAGTTTAAGCACAAAGTTAGCCTATTTAACCCTATGTCAAACACTTTGCGAGCAATTGAGCGTGCCGGGCAAACATTATATCACCGCTTTTCATAGCGTGGTTCATGAAAATAAGCCACTTTAGTCGGCACAGCCACCCATCACTATTAAGACGGTACCAGAAGTTGCTTAACTTCACAGATCAGTATGTGAATACTCTTCATAATCTAAGAAAAAGTATTAAAAATAGTAGGAAAAATATTGATAAAATAAAGAACACTCCACAGTTTTTCTGTTCCGTTGCATTAAAACGAACTAAACGCAGTTTGTGAACGCAACGCAACAAAACTAACAGTCTTCGCGATTGTTTTTTTAATAAAAAAAAAGAAAAAAAACGGATTAACCGCCAAAAATAAATTGTGAAAAAAAGTTAACTTCAAGTGTCAAATTCAAAATGTTGCCAACGTAGTGTAAATATTTAGAAAAAGTGTTTTTTTTTTATTTTAGAACTGTGTAGGATAAAACATACTTACTAAAAACTCCTAATTAAACACAAACATTTATTTAGAGCATCGAAAATAATAACAAAACTAAAAGTTTTCCTCCAATAAAGCCGACCTAAAAAAATATAAAAATACACACGGGTAGTTTCCTGGGTAAACAAAATGAAATTCTAATTAGTCCGTCAGATAGATTTCGAAAAAATATTAGACACGTATTTTTTTGTTTCATCAAATTAATAAAACTGACTTAGTTATAACGCATTAAAGTTTAGGAGTGGGGCTTGTGACGTCAACTGTTGGTGAAATAAAAAGTATACCAGATTATGACTTGACACGTGTTTTCGACGCACTGTGTGGTCTTAATTATTTGTTTACATGAAAAATAAAAAAATACGTGTCTAATATTTTTTGGAAATCTATAAGATGAATTTTTGGTCAACTACCCTATTTTTACTATTGTGTAGTTTGACAGTCTCTTATTCTTTGCTGCCTTATTTGCGTTGCATTTTTAGTCTGCTTTAGCACTAAACCAGGTTTTACAATCAATTTTGAATACTGTCAAAGTGACAGATTTGACTGACAAGCTGTCAAATGGTCAGGTTTTGTTAAACCAAACTAAAAATGCAACGCAAATAAAGCAGTTGAAGTTTTGAACTGCCTACATAACTAAATTAACATAAGGTAGATTTTGAGATTAGCGCGTTCAATCAAACAAACTCTTCAGCTTTATAATCTTTTAATATATAAAATTCTCGTTTCACAGTTTTCGTTGCCGTACTCCTCCGAAACGGCTTGACCGATTCTCATGAAATTTTGTGACCATATTCAGTAGGTCTGAGAATCGGCCAACATCTATTTTTCATCCCGAAATTCCTACGGGAACGGGAACTACGCGTGTGAAACCGCGGGGCGCAGCTAGTATTAGTATAGATTTTCTTAATGTCTGGATCATTCTAAACTAAACCTGAAAATAAGTAAGCCTTGTCCCAAAAAAAACAAAAAATAGAACAAATGACGTGTGCGTTGAATGACTTATATCACGGAGTTGCCATAACAAAAGATTTATTGAGTGCTGTTGTTTTTATAGGGTTACCTATGTCATTAATCAAAAAACCGAATAAAATAACTTGTTTTTAAAAAACTCGATGTATCCTTTGGTTTTAGCCACGTGATCACAGTGGTTAGATTAGGAATTTTGGAATTAAAAATCTATGCTTTTTCTGATTTTAAGGACTTTTGGCACACAGATATACACGGTCGAGTGTAACTGTAAAGTACTTACGAAGATTTTTCTATAAGTTTAGTTTCTACCGTACTAGTACTTACTTATTAGATACTAGCTGTACCCCGCGGTTTCACCCGCGTAGTTCCCGATCCCGTAGGAATTTCGGGATAAAACATAGCCTATGTTGTTCCTCGGAACATAAGCTACCCCTGTACCAAATTTCAAGTCAACCGGTTCAGTAGTTTAGCCGTGAAAAGGTAACAGACAGACAGACAGACAGAGTTACTTTCGCATTTATAATATTAGTAGGGATTAGTAGGGATAGTTTCACTTCAATAAAGTTTCACCAGGGCGCAGGAGGACCTTTTTAAAAGTTGCAACATAAAATCATTAAGGTATAAGTTGGTAGCCGACTGCAGACAGCAGCAGCAGACCACACATCGCCGCATAACGTCATCATGACACTTCGCCGTCTGCTCGCGACGCGAAGCTAGGTTCATGTCGCCCACTACGAATGTAATTTCATAGAAATACATACAAACCAGTAGTGGCGCGGCGAGTGGTCTGCTGCTACTGTCTGCAGTCGGCTACCAACTTAAATACCTTTAGTGTGATCAAGCTGAGAAAAAGTTGATTAGGTATCTAAGTAAGATGGTCTAACTTTCTGAGTAAGGTTGACTGTTCTTACAAAAACAGACCATTTATATTAAACTACTCAGATTTCGGCTTGAACACACCGTGCGTGACCCACGACCCCACACAGCTCCATTGTAGCTGAAGCTACGTGGGACATAATGAACAGCTCATTGCAGTATACTCACGGCCTTACTAGCTAGCTGGCAAGACGCAGATTGACATTTAACGATCAAACACGATGAACTATTTTAAATCTGACCTAAATAATAAGTAATCAATATCTTCCTCATATCTAATGGCTGTTTTACTTGTATTGTTGTTTGTTTATACTTATTTGTATCTAAATATATTTAATTAAATTGTTCGTTTGTAATATCAACTAAAAGTCTGTCCACATTATGTTGCCGTGGGCTGTATCCCATCTGCCCCGGTAGTCTGGCCCGGTACCGGGCCAGATGGGAAGTATAGAGGATACGCCTCGTAATTTGTGAAATACCAACTACATGCATCTATGCAATATTTGTATAAGCCAACTAATTTAAAAAGGTATAATAACGTAACTGTATATTATTAATTAGTTTTTATTTAAAAATCAACGCTTTCAAGGTTATGCTCTCCTGGTACTTTTCTCTTTCTATGAATGCATTCCCATGCCATTGTCCCATTTTTGTATTTTTCTTTCAATGTGTACTGGTGTCCAGCATGAAGAAGGACAGTGCCACCGCCTCTTTCTATATATTTTAAAGACGATATGTCAGTTGAACAACTTGGCTGGTCGACCATAGCTCCTGTAATCGATACGTGTTATTTAATAACTAGCACAACTACAACGAATATTTTTTACCACTCAATTTTGATAAAATCAATATTAAACAAATCAAATATCACTTTACTTACTAATTTGCAGACGTTGCACTTCATAAATACCACGTGAACCGACTGACTGACGTGTTTAGTGCTGAAGTCGTTTTCTTTTTTTTTTTTCAAATTAATTCTATTTTGATCTTTTTAGAGGTACAAGAACTTAACCAAAATAAAAACGTAAAAAGAGGCTGACTTATTATTATCATAAAATATGTTATTATGTTCAAATCTACCTTATAAGAAGTCTATTTCAGGTTGAGTTTATGACACAAGTTGATATCGCATTCACAATAAAAACTGATTATTGAATACATACTAAGCAGTTTGATTTATAACCGTTCAAAGAAATTGTACAATGATTTATTTTAAAATACCAGGAGAACAGAAATGTAGAGGAGCTCTTTTCAAAAAACTAAGTTGAATTGAGTAATTGGGCTTTCTGTGGAGAATTATTATCAGAAGTACCAGGAGAGCATAACCTTGAAAGCGTTGATTTTTAAATAAAATCAAATTAATAATATACAGTTACGTTATTATTCCTTTTTAAATTAGTCGGCTTATACAATTATTGCATAGATGCATGTAGTTAGTATTTAACAAATTACGAGGCGTATCCTCTATTCTCTCTATAATATTTGTTATTATTATTTATTTTCATTAATTGTTATGACTATGGACTGGGTTTGTAAATAACAAAACCAAGTGAACACTTCATGCCGAAAATCATCATCATAATTATACAAACATCGACACTGTAGGTGTTCGTGCCTCATATGCACATAATACAAGCAGTAAACACAAGTTTTGAGCTAGAATTATTATACAAAATATTGCAAGTCATTTGTTTACAACTGTAAAATCCCCAACTCCACAGACTATCAAAGTACTTAGCGCCACAGACTATCATTTCCGCAACTGTCCACGCCACAGACTACATTTAGGTACCACAGACTGTGGTATAAACAGTCAAGCTTCTGCAAGCAGCCATACAATTTAAATTAACTATACTTAATAATTATTTACATTCGGCAAAAATGCATTGTGGAGGTTGCAGAGGACTACTAAAGGCAGAGAGTTATTTAGAATGTCACGTATGCAACCATAAATATCACTTCAAATGTCTTAACATAAAATCAGACCAGTTTGCGTCTCTTACGAAGGAGTATCGTGCTAATTGGATTTGCCCGGCGTGTACCAACGTAACGCGGCGTACCAAATCGAACGTAAGCACACCAGTTCGTTCAAATCTGGTCCCAGAAGCAGGGGATATAATGGACATGTCATGCGACACTATGGAAATTAATAAGCAGATGACACACTCAGAATCTGTCTCAGTTGAAAAATTCAATGTTTTACTTAACACAATAAAAACATGGCATAACGACATGAATTCAAATATGTTGAATATACGGGATGAAATTAAGAATACACTAACGAACATACAGCTGGAAATTAAGTCATTAAAAACTGAGCAGGACAACTTAAAACATAACATTACAAACATAAATATGGAAATAAAAAACCTACAGGATTCTGCACAATTTCAAAGTGACAATTATGAAGATCTAAGAATGCGCGTCAATGACCTTTCAATAAAGAGTAACGAGCAAAAAACCACCGCAGTAACCACTCTGGAGGCAAAAATTGAAGTACTTGAACAGCAAGCTAGACTATGTAATGTGGAAATTTGCAATGTTCCTGAACGTCGTAATGAAGATCTCATAGGCATTATCCAGGCGATTGGAACTGCAACTAATTTCAAGTTTACTCAGCAAGACATAGTATCTATACACAGAGTGCCACACGCTCAACAAACTAAGGATAAGCCTAAAAATATTGTACTTAAGTTTGCCACTAAAATACAAAGAGACAATCTATTGGCTGCCTATCGCAAGACAAAAGATCTCAAGTCGGATAAACTAGGTATAAACGGTACACCGACCACAATTTATGTCAATGAACATCTCACATTAAAAAAGAAGTTGTTATTTCGTAAGTGTCGAGAAACAGCCAGAGAACTTCAAATCAAATATGTCTGGATCAACAATTCCACGATTCTGCTTCGGGAAAGAGATGACAGCGCTGCTATTGCCATTAGGAATGAACACGACCTTATCAAACTTAAACCGAAAGCAAAAAAATAAACTATTTAGGCTTCATTTACATATAGCGTCAATGATATGTATAATAAATTGTGTCACGTTGTTAATCAGTTCCCATATAATGTCTGCATGTATGTTTGTTTTTGTTGTAGTTTATAGTATATTTTTTGTAAAAGTTAATGATTCTGGCACTACTACTATTATTAATCAATTAATGTTAAATGTACCAAGCAAAGAATATAAGGAATTTGTATTACTGAGCACCACAAGTCTCTTGACCAATCATTCTAATCGTACCTATTTTATATATCTATTATTTTATTTTAATTTTCTAAGTATAATCGCCATATTTAAACTACTATTATGTTTCTACCACCTAGGCCTACACATACTAATATCATACATACACCTTTTATACAACATAAGCACGTTACTATGTACTTACATGACATCTATGATATTTTATGGATAGTAAAACGAATAAAACACTAAATACACTTACTATTTATTACCAAAATTGCAGGGGTATTCGCACAAAACTACATTCTCTATACATGAATATTTTGTCCAATGCGTATGACGTTATTGTGCTCACTGAGACGTGGCTGATACCCAATATTAGCTGCAATGAATTTCTGGACCATCGCTATGTGGTATACCGATGTGATCGCGATCGCGCAGCCACTAAGAAACGAGACGGTGGCGGAGTGTTAGTAGCAGTTATGCGTAGTCTAAAGTCTACCATTTTAAACAGCTCTGTCTTATCTAGTTCGTCTCAATCAAACTTCATTGAACATGTATTAATTGAAATACCCAGCGCAAAGCGTAAAAAGAGACATATTATAAGCGCAGCATATATCCCACCTAATACGTTGAATGAAGTGTATGAAAATCACTTTGATCTATTAGTGGATCTTTTAAATTCCCCTTGCACCGAAAATAGTTTTATTATAGGCGATTACAATATACCTGAAATTAATTGGAAACATCTTGACACTCATCAGGAATTGACTGGCATGGTGGGTTCTGGATCCTCAAACACAGCCTCATTATTATTTAACTTTATGTCTACTATTAATGCGTCACAATATAACAACACTTTTAACTCCAATAATAAAATATTGGACCTATTTATCTCCAATTACCCATCAAAAATTATAGCCTGCAATAACTCACTTTTACCTATTGATGCGTATCATCCACCGTTTCTTGCTCTTGTTGACGTGCAACACATACATCAAACTCTAAAGCGATATCCTGCAACTAAATACAATTTTTTCAAAGCCGACTATGATCAAATTAACATAAAAATTAAAGAAACTGACTGGTCTGAGCTACTACTAAATCTTCCTGCGGAATTATCAGTGGATAAGTTCTACAATATTCTTGACGGCATTGTCAAACAACACACTGCCTTGGCTACCGTTAAGACATTAGGTTTTCCCGTGTGGTTTTCGGATTCCTTAATTCAACTATTCAAGAAAAAGCAAAGGTCATGGATTAAATCTAAAAAACATCAAAATAAATCTGCATATGCAAAGTTTTCAGATTACAGGGATAAATTCAAAAATCAATGTGCCCAATGTTTTAAAAAATACATAACCTCTGTTGAGGACAATATAAAAAAAGATGTTAAACACTTTTGGACCTATGTATCTAATAATAAAGTAAAACCGGATATACCTTCGACTATGCTGTACAAAAATGTCAGAACAAGTGACCCTGAATCCATTTGTAATATGTTCTGTGTTTTTTTTGAATCTGTGTTTGAAGCTGTATCGCCTAATCTTACACAGTGGAATCCACCTTCCGAACAGAACGATAACAATATCGTATTATCAAATATTCATCTTACGGAGCAACAGATCTTTGGAGAACTCAAATTATTGAACACAACTAAGGGACCTGGACCAGACGGTCTTCATCCAGTTCTCTTTAAACGAACTGCACAAAGTATTTGCCGACCTCTTCATATACTTTACAACAAATGCCTAACTGAAGGAGTATTCCCCCTTGTTTGGAAACGAGCTAACATTACCCCTGTGTACAAATCAGGCTCTAAAAATAATGTCGAAAATTATCGTCCAATTTCGCTGTTGTCTGTCCTGTCGAAGCTCTTTGAAAGATTGGTTCATAACCAAATTTATCCTATTATTCATAACATTATTATCCCTGAGCAGCACGGCTTTGTTAAACGTAGGTCTACTATGTCTAACCTACTGGCGTATTCTAATTTCTTATTCGAGACTGTTGACAGTGGCTCACAGGCTGACGCAATCTATACAGATTTTAAAAAGGCATTTGACAAGGTAGACCATGAACTTTTGCTAAATAAGATTGCATTCAACGGTATACGTGGAAATCTGTTGCGCTGGTTTTCTTCCTATATTTTAAATAGGTCGCAGAGAGTTGTTATTAATGGTTATCAGTCCAAGAGCATAAATGTCAGCTCAGGAGTACCACAGGGATCCATTCTTGGACCCCTGTTATTTATATTATTCATCAATGACATCAAGCAGTGTTTTTTAAACTCAAATTTTTTATTGTATGCTGATGACCTCAAGATCTATAGAACTATTAATAATATGAAAGATTGCATTTCTTTACAGGAGGATTTAGACAGATTAACTTTATACTGTGTATGCAACAAACTTCATTTGAGTATTCCAAAATGCAATTTTATAAACTTTACAAAAAATAAAAACATACTTCAATTTAATTATAACCTTTGCACCAAAACATTAAATAAAGTAACATCTCTAAAAGATCTAGGCGTTCAATTTGACTCCAAACTAACTTTTAATGAACATGTCGAAAATATTGTTAATAAAGCCTTCAGTATGTACGGGTTTATCATGCGAATATCATCTGATTTCAAACGTGTCACCACGTATCTCCATCTATATAAAACGTTGATACGCTCACAACTTGAATATGCAGTACCCATATGGAACCCTTACTATAACAAATATATTCTTATTATAGAGAAAGTTCAGAATAAATTTCTTAAAAGTATGTATTTCAGGTGTTACAAACGTTACCCTCATAATGTGGATTTGCTCAGTGAATACAAATTGCTTACCCTTGAAAATAGACGTAAATATATTGAAGCCAGTGTTCTTTATAAAATTGTCAATAATTGTTTTGATTGTATGGATTTAGTTAGAAATGTATGTTATGTAGTACCTAGAACTGCACACAAACGTGAGGCTCGTAGTTGCCACCTTTTTGCTCTAGGCCTATGTCGTACTAACGCTGGTTTGCGTAGTCCTATTCGCAGGATGGTACAATGTTATAACAATCACTTTCACGATATTGATATCTTTGCTTGTAGTTTAAATAAATTTAAAATGTCTATTACCATTGCACTTGCTCATTGAATTGTGCTTAACAATGCTTGCCTACCGTTTTATTATTTTATTAATTTTCTTAGTTTTTGTTGTTTTCTTTTTTTTATTTCTTAAATGTTTGTTATAACCTTTTATTTAATTTGTAACTTAATTTTAATTTGTAATACATAAGTTATAGTAATAAGTTAGCGCCGCTCGGCGGTCATTCAAATAAAAATGTTTGTTTTCACTCTGTGATTAGCGTAGTGGGCTTCATTATTACTAAGTTCTAATTTTAAGTTTTCTTTGTAATATTTCCTATAATGTAGCTGTTTGCTTTTCCTAAATAAATAAATAAATAAATTTTAAAAAAAAAAAACAAAAAAAAAAATATGTCACCGGGCCAGATGAAACTTTTTTTTCCCATCTGGCCCGGTACCGGGGCAGACTACCGGGGCAGATGGGATACAGCCTTGCCGTGATGTATGTTGATAGACTTTAACGCTTGTCTATCTGTGTGTCTGTACGATTGCGTTGGTCTCTAGAATTTTAAGATATTTTTAGTATATAAAAATTTGCTAAAAGTTAAATCGCGATAAAAGTTTGGGTTGGTCTTAGACTTTTAAAGCGCAAAAAGTCTCTAAACAGTTAAAATTCACTAAACCTTCGATTAAAGCTATCTAAACAGTGTTATACAGCTACATATCTCTCTGAACAGTGATAAAACTCCCTAAAAATAAACAAAAGTCTCTAAACAGTTCCCAAATTCTCTAAACTGTACCAAAAAGTTTCTAAACCTACAATAAAAATCTCCAAAAAGTCTCTGAACACAAACAAAAAGTATCTAAACTCTCCCAAAAGTCTCTAAACTCTCCCAAAAGTCTCTAAACCCTCCCAAAAGTCTCTAAACCACATGAAAATCAGTCTAAAATGAGTGTTCGAGTTGACTACGACACAGAAGGTTCTGGATCGAGTTCTGAAGAAGACGTCGACTCCGGGATAGCTGAGGAACAGATGGAAACCAGGAAGGATGTGAACTGTATGGAGCTGGCCGAGTTTTATAGTTATTGGTGAGTATGTTTGACACTTTTTTTAAAGATTACTAGTAAGGTGACAATTCTCAATTTTTTTTTACAAAGATCATTGATGGCACAGAGGTTGAGGCCTGAACTTTGGTTCGAACCCCGCCTCGTAACAATTTGTTTTCAATTTTCGAATTCATATGTTGTTATGTTTATTCGACGCTCTAACGGTGAAGGAAAACGCGCGTGGAAAATGTCAAGGGCGGCAGATAGTCAGAATTTGTCTGTGACTATCACCAGCTCCCCTAGCATGACTGTGCGTGATAAATGATATAGACACCACGAAATAATATCGATTTCGCGAGCATGACCAAATGAATATGATGTAGTACGATTTGATAAAATTAAATATGGCGGCTATATTTTATATTTTGACAGTTGGATGTCAATAAATAGCTATATCGATTTCGCGAGCATGACCAAATGTCATAAAATTAATCATGTGGTAAAATTAAATATGGCGGGCATTTTAATCAAATTTTGACAGTTGGATGTCAATAAATCGCTGTATCTATCGCGTTTTCGAAGTCATGCTAGCCTAGCTGGGGCGGCAAAAATTGAAGTGTCTTCGGGCGCCATTGCTAATCCGCCACTGCTTATACAGTCACCGAGTTTTCTGTGCCGGTGGCCAAAGTTGGAAGCTCCTATTGTCATTGTGACTCTAATGTCATTTGGATACATTTTCAATAAACTGACAACCAAAACATGCGATTACAGCGACGCTGTCACCGGCACAGAAAAGATTGTGACTCTATACAATACACACATATAATAAAAAAAAACGTGTGGCACTCGGGGACTGCCGCGGTAAAGCTATTGCATAGCAATTTTATCAACTAATTGTTTTTTTTTATTTTTGTATTGGAATCCTAACCTTAGAAATTTTGATGTCGTACTTGGGACTTCATACAATAAAAACTTATAAAAACTTTTTGGAAAATTTACAAAAAAAAAGTTTTCGTTAAAAAAATAATAAAAACGTGAGGTTTTTTTTCGTTACGGAATTTCTGGATTCGGTCCCCGCGCTCAAGGCCCTCGATAGAAGCTATGCAATAGCTTAATAATATAAAAGCTTGTATTTTATATTCATTATTATGATATTATGCCATGTTTGATGACTTCAGGGACAAAAGAAATGAGATCTAAGTGGGTGCCAAGTTCAATGATAAGTAAAATTTAGAAGAACATAAAATATCTTGAAAAAATGAATGAGTGTGTGCGTAGTTTGTGATACCCTTTTTTTTCCGCTGTGAAAATGCTTAGAGCTGCATACCACCGAGAGCCGAGAACGGGAGGACTCACGGTGGTTATGTGGGGCTCTCCCAGCCAGAAGGGCTGGGCCTACCCACTAAAAACACAGCGACTTCCGTCTGCGTTACATTGGGGTGCCGTAGGATCACCACGGGGGATTACTACCACGACACCCCAACGCCGGGCCCGCACTAAGGCGGCACCCCCTCCCTAAAAGGACGTCCCCGGAAGTGAGGACGTCCCCAGACCGGTACCGAGAGCGAGCGCCCCCCCTAGATACAAGTTACGGACTTAGCAAGGGGTCAGTTACTGTAATGAGATGATTATGTTATGTTAAATCATACGGAATCGTAATAAAACAACATAATATATTTATACAAAATCCAATATAATAAATATCACAGTAGTTTATTTCTCATTCCGTCGCCGCTTCCTCTTCTTCCGGCGTCTCCTCACTCTCTCCCTCCTCTGCCTCTCCCTCTCCCTCCCCTTTACCGGACCTTAGAACAGGCACACCTCCCATCTACAATAAAAAAAGGTTAATTAGAGTTCTTGTAGCGATAATTAACAAATTAACGAAAGTATTAGTATATTTGCTAGTTTCGTTTTGAAATGTTACTAATGTAGGTATTTTTCATAATTGTATTTTACGTAACAGAATGATTCAAAATTTAGATAAGTAGATATTATACTGTATTTTATTTTAATGTTTACTGCATGCATTTTGTCACTAGAGACCTAAAAAAATATAAATAAACATACACTTAAGAATATATTTTTATGTATAAATTCTCATACAAGTGAACTGTTTTGTAAGTTCTTTTTGAGAATAAAGTTTCTTTAAACCGAATTTAAAAAAAAAACTTTTTTTCACAACTTAAAACGACATAAACAAGAGGAAAAGTAAAAAAAAGCCAGGATGTGACTCGGCTTGATGGTGACTGCTCCAAATACGATTCAGTTAGCGCTGTTTTTCAGACACTCCTTTAGATTTATTCCGCCAAATTTAATTAGAGAAGGTTCATATCTGACGGTCCATGCGTCGCGTATTATCGGTCACGTAACGCCAGAACAGACAAATGTATAGAAAAACACGTGACCGAGGACGTGTATGTTGCACAGGTTGCACTATTGCTTTCAGTAGGTTGTATATTTCTCCTAAAAAAAGTCGGTACAAAAAAGTCGGACATGGACAAGCAGCCTAATAAATTACGCTTTTGTAGGGATTTAAGTACTTATCTAAATGTTAACTGCAAGTACTTATGTTTTAATGCGACATTTCAACACAGACCTCTAGGTTCAGTAATAAGTTTAACAATTCAGTTAAAAATTTAAATGATAATTACAACAGTCGACCAACCCGCACTCGGCCTGTGGTTGACTATGACCTTATCGCTCTTATTCAGGGTAGGGTGAGCCCCTAAGTGGGGACATTATATGAGCTGATGATGAATGATCAACTTACCGGATTATTGTCAGCAAAATTAACACCCCCAGCGCCGTCAGAAAATTGTACGCCGCCACCAGCGCCGTCTACAAAATTCACCCCTCCCGACCCCCCATCTACGAAATTAACACCCCCCGATCCCCCATCTACGAAATTAACGCCCCCTGATCCCCCATCTACGAAATTAACTCCTCCTGGGTGACCCCCATCGGCAAATTGGACCCCTCCTGGCTGAAAAAAAAAACAGTTATCTATGTATATTTTTGATTTACCTACCAATAGGCTACGTAGGCCTAGTCGGCAAATTTTAAATGGACGGCAAATCTAGCCTCTAAAGACATTACTGTCCAACAACACAGGGCTGGGTCTACCCACTACACACAGAGACTTCCGTCCGCGTTACATTGGGGTGCCCTAGGATCCCGAGGGGGATTTCTACCACGGCAAACATATACGTATAAAGAATTAGTTTTGTAGTATTTTGACCGTTAATACCTATGTATTTTCGATGAACGGGCGGCAGATTTGGCTAACAAAAAAAAACGTCGTCAGCAAGGGCGGCAAAAATTTATTAAATAGCCTACTGGAGACTTTATAAATCCGTCACTGGTTTAATTGACTCCTAAGGATCTGGACTTGAATTTCCAAACCAAGTTCTTGACTTGTATCTAGGGTATCAGAAACTACGCACACGCACACACATACACCCAGACCGAGACAAACAACATAATCATTCACTAAATCATCTCATTATAGTAACTGACCCCTAAGTTCGTAACTTGTATCTAGGGTATCAGAAACTACGCACACACTCACACACACACCCAGACCGAGATAACCATTTGTGGTTCACACTAATATTGTCCCCGCACGGGAATCGAACCCGCAACCTTACTAATAAAATAATATACTTACATGACCACCAACAAAATTAACGTCCCCCATAATTAAAAAATATTAAAATTAAATTATAAATTAATAAAAATCACGTTACGTCCACAAAATAATGTTTAAAGCAAATGATATTTAGCACTTAGACTTATCTATATTATCTGTAGATAAATAGGCTAGATAGCGATTAGGTTAGAGTAAATATATTTTAAGTTTTAGAGGGATAATTTGTCGAACCGCTCCATGTAAAGAAATATTTTTCTTATTCAAATGTATATGTGTGTGTGTGTGAATGAGTGTGTGCGTAGTTTCTGACACCCTAGATACAAGTTACGGACTTAGGGGTCAGTTACTGTAATGAGATGATGGAGGGAATGATTATGTTATATTTGTTAAAACCATTTAGTTAGACACTACGATAATAAGATCACTATAGTCATTAAGAATAGTAGAGTCACGGGAAACTAAAATTTCTTTTAAGTCTATTGGTAGTGATCCGAACCCTGACGAAACACTGCACTTGCAGATGCTGTGTTATATCACTATCTACACTAATATTATAAAGAGGAAAGATTTATATTTTTGTATGTAACGAATAAACTCAAAATGTACTGAACCAATTTCAATAATTCTTTTTTCATTAGAAAGCTACATTCACCTTGAGTAATATAGGCTATATTTTATCCCCGTATTTCCACGGGAACGGGAACCATGCGGGTGAAACCGCGAGACGCCGCTAGTATAGTATAAACGGGAGTCACTTTCTCTGTCCCTATGTATGCTTAAATCTTTAGAACTACGCAACGGATTTTGATGCGGTTTGTTTTAATAGATAGAGTGATTCAAGAGAAAGGTTTTTATCTCCACATTCCCACGGGATCGGGAACTACGCGGGTAAAACCGTGGGGCACAGCTAGTTACACATAAAACCTTCCTCTTGAATCTCTCTTATATATTCTAGAAACTGCATTTGAAATTTATAAATCAAACGTTACGACAGCGAGAGTTACTTAGTTTTATAGAATGTTTTACCAAAACATGGAAAAATGTTGTTCACACCCGTGCTTACTGTTCAACCTTTAATATAGTTTCTCTATCCCTTAAGTTATCATCTGACACGGATTTTGTACCACTATGTCCTACTACGTAACAAAGGGAAATAGGTATTTACTTACGATACGATAAATATTTACTACATACCGATATATAGGACATATATAATGTAAGTATATAGCAAAACAAAGGCAGATTCTTGCTGTAAATTAAGTTTTTTATTACTTACTGTGCCCCGCGGTTTAACCCGCATTGTTCCCGATCTCGTGGGAATTTCGGGATAAAACATAGACAGTTTCTTTCCCTGGACCATAAGCTACCCCTGTACCAAATTTCAAGTCAATCGGTTCAGTAGTTTAGCCGTGAAAAGGTAACAGACAGAGTTACTTTCGCATTTATAATATTAGTTAGGATTTAAAAATAATACAAGGCTTAGCAAGTAAGGACAAAATAAAAGATCTAATCATGTGACGACCTCGATGGCAGAGTGGTCAACATGCCGGACTGCCATCCGTAAGGTGGCGGGTTCGATTCCCGTGCCTTTGACATTAGTTATAAGTGATATTTGTGTATCATCCGCTAATTTGAATTCGAGATACTTAATCACACAGCTAATGTAAACGACGGGTGACAATATAATAGTGAAGTTAGTTTTTTTCTTTTGCTTTTATTTAAAAAGTTATGATAAGTCAAAGTTTTTCATAATCCCGCCGAATTTATAGTTATTCTACACCGAACAACAGGTGAACGCTGCGATACACAGCTGAGCGCGGTCATCGACCCGAGCCGTCACAGAATACTTGATAGCTAGTGTGCCGTCTGGTAATACGACATTCATTTAGTATTTTTTAAAGATAAATAATCGACTATCATTTTTGATATTTTTATTGGATATATGGATTCAGTTACTGCTACAGATATTCTGGTTTTAATAAGTATCGTAATTTCAAAATAGGGGTGTATTTAAACAAAAATAACAGCCCGAGTTTCTTGCCGATTCTTCTCGGCTGATGTAATTCCGAATCGGTGGTAGATTCAGTGACGTTCATAAGTGCCTCATTGAGGCCTTAATTGAATAAATAATTTTTGATTTTTTTTTAATTTTGTGCGTGGTGAATGTTTGTGTGAACCACAAATGTTTGTCTCTGTCTGGGTGTGTGTGAATGAGTGTGTGCGTAGTTTCTGATACCCTAGATACAAGTTACGGACTTAGTTAGGGGTCAGTTACTGTAATGAGATGATGGAGGGAATGATTATGTTATGTTTAAATTAAAATATTACGTATTATAATATAAAGTAGAATTAAATTGTTATCACTAGATTTCAAAGTACGATTTGCTAATCAGTATAAATAAATAAATTAGATTAAATTAAAATATGTCATCGATCAATTAATGATATAAACTTAGCAGTGCACTAGTAGCTCCCGGCGGTTTCACCTGCGTAGTTCCCGTTCCCGTGGGATTACGGGGATAAAATATAGCCTATGTCACGCACTGATAAATTAGCTTTCCATTAGTTTAAGAATTATTGAAATCGGTCCAGTAGTTTCGGAGCCTATTCATTACAAACAAACAAATAAATCTTTCCTCTTTATAATATTAGTATAGACTAGCAGCGCCCCGCGGCTTCACCCGCGTAGTTCCCGTTCCCGTGGGAATTTTGGGATAAAAAGTATCCTATGTGTTATTCTGATGTATAAGCAAGATTATTGTAAAGTTTCATCCCACCAAAAACATTCTGTAAAAAACTAGCCAAGTCTCGATGGAGCTGCTTGTTTATCCCTAAAAAGTAATGCAATCTAGACAAACTCGTGCCAAGTCTAAGGTTCCTTACTGCGATTTCTTTATTATTATAGTTAATGTTGTGTGACCTGGCCGTTGAAGGGTACACATGTATACAAAGGTACAAAACTAGGTGCTCCATGACACCATTGCACCAATCTGTCGCCAGAACCGCTACCCATTGACGATAGAAAATTACCACTTGAAAAACGTTGATTCAATATCCAGTCAATTGTAGGCTTGATGAAGCTGCGTATTTTAATAATGTAATAACATTACGTGTAAACAAAATTGACTTGTACCCACTACTAACGTTTTAAACAATGTTCAACGGCCAAGTCACACAACATTAACTATAATAATAAAGAAATCGCAGTAAGGAACCTTAGACTTGGCACGAGTTTGTCTAGATTTCATTACTTTTTAGAGATAAACAAGCAGTTCCATCGAGACTTGGCTAGTTTTTTACAGAATGTTTTTGGTGGGATTTCATTTATTTTTGTTGAAACGTGTTTATATTGATTTATTTTATTAGATTTTCTTATTTGACACATTTTTTTTCTTTTTAGGAGTAGTATTTTATTATTAAACGCCCCGCGGTTTCAACCGAGTAGTTCCCGTTCGCGTTTCCGTGCGAATTTCGGGATAAAAAGTATTCTTTGTGCTTTCCTGGTTCTAAGCTACCTCTCCACCAATTTTCAGCCAAATCAATTCAGCCGTTCTTGAGTTATAAATTCCCGTTCCCAATCCCGTGGGAATTTCGGGATTAAAAGTATTCTATGTTCTTTTCCTGGTTTTAAGCTACCTCTTCACCAATTTTCAGCCAAATCAGTTCAGTCGTTCTTGAGTTATAAATTCCCGTTCCCATTCCCGTGGGAATTTCGAGATTAAAAGTATTCTATGTTCTTTTAATAGTTTTAAGCTACTTCCCCACCAATTTTCAGCCAAATCAATTCAGCCGTTCTTGATTTTAAAATTCCCGATCCCAATCCCGTGGGATTTTCGGGATCAAAGGTATCCTATGTCCTTTTCCTGGTTCTAAGCTACGTCCTCACCAATTTTCAGCCAAATCAGTTCAGCCGTTCTTGAGTTACAATTCCCACTCCCGTTCCCGTATAATTCCCGTTCCCGTTCGATTATCCTAGTTTTTATAGTTTTCCCTTTATGTGGCCATTAAACCCTAACTCTGTACCAAATTTCAGCTCTCTAGGTTTATGGGAAGTACTAGTTCTATTTTGATGATCATGAGTGAGTGAGTGAGTGTCTGTCTAAAATGCGAAACTTTGCTTTCGCTTAACTTCGGAACTAAATGACCTACAGACTTGAAAATTTATTTTAAGTATGTGATTGTATAGCTTACTGGATGACGAAAATTTCAGCGTTCTGGGCTTATCCAGAGGTTGTCAAATAGGGGCCTGAAAATGCGGCGAAAGGGTTCCTGTAAAGGATGGTACGGCAGTGTTTGCTTCGCGCTCGACTTGGCGGGGGGCACTGCCGTGCCCCCAGATTAAAATCCATTCAGTAGTTTTTGCGTGAAAGAGTAACAAACATCCATACATACAAACTTTCGCCTTTATAATATTAGTAGGATTACCGCACACCGTCCTTCGGAGGGCACGTAAAGCCGTCGGTCCCGGCTGTCGTACTAACATCATCGACAGTCGTTACGGGGAGTTAGAGCTGGTGAAATAGGCCCTTACTGATTTTAAAAATTCTTTCACCAATAGAAAGCATGAACAATACATTGTCCCCGGGAACTACGCGGGTGAACCAACTATGCGAGTAAAACCACGGGATACAGCTAATCACTATCACTACATAGTATAAAACAAAGTCGCTTTCTCTGTCCCTATGTATGCTTAGATCTTCAAAACTACGCAACGGATTGTGATACGGTTTGTTTAAATAGATAGAGTGATTCAGTGGGAAGGTTTTTAGCATAATTTTATCCCCATATGGGAACGGGAACTATGCGGCCAAAACGGGACGTTAGTAATCCTACTAATATTATAAAGCCGAATGTTTGTGAGTGTGGATATTTGTTCCTCTTTCACGCAAAAACTACTGAATGGATTTAATGAAATTTGGTGCAGATGTTCCTCATACCTAGGAATATTTTTATCCAAAATTTCCAGGGGGATAAAACCACGGGATACAGCTAATCTAATGTATAAAATTCTCGTGTCACAGTTTTCGTTCCCGTCCTCCTCCGAAACGGCTCGACCGATTCTTATGAAATTTTGTGAGCATATTCAGTAGGTCTGTGAATCGGTCAACATCTATTTTTCATCCCGAAATTCCCACGGGAACGGGAACTACGCATGTAAAACCACGAGATACAGCTAATCAAATATAAAATTCAATTCACTTTCGCTTCTAATAAACCGTTTAGATCAATGTTTTATCGGAACCGGTCAGTAACGGCACTTTGCGGTCGGATTCATCAGACAAGATTATAGTTTTAGAAAAACTCAAAAATTTTATGATTTGGGTCAAATACTACATCTAAATATTGGTACAGATTCGACTCCCGTTCAAAGCAAACGTTTGTGTTAACTTTGTGCGTGCTACGATATTTTTTAACCCCCGACGCAAAAACGTAGACGTAGAGTATTGATTGAAATCACGCGAGCGACGTATTTTATTTAGACCACGCTACTCAATAGAGCTTGAAGCTGTTCTTCAAACCGGAATTCATTTTACGAAAGAAATGTTTCGTTATTGGTACATTAAAAAAACTAGATTTTGACTAAAGAGGTTGAGTTTTGAATTTATTATTTTTATTAGTCAGGTTTCGTGGCTTAAAATAATTGCTTAAATACTTAAAATTCTTAAGACTAAAAACATTTCTTCTTTTCCGAACCTTTATGCCATGACTATTTGGGGTTGGTTTTCAGTTTAACCAGATTTGGCGGAATGTTTTTTTACGTGAACCGACTGGCATCAGACCTTCACAACCCAGAGGGCTATACGACATTTTTTGGTTAAACCAAATGTTAGACTTTTGAGGGCTCTAACAACCCGTAACGACTAAAAACATTATAATGGAAAAAACATTAAATTAAAAATTTAAAAAACCCCCAACACAATTACTTTCAAACCCCCATAACTTTCAAACGGGTCAACCGATTTTCATCAAACATGTCTAAGAACACACGCACGTAAGTCCCCTTTAATACAAAAAACTAAATTGAAATCAGTTCATCCGTTCGGGAACTATGATGCCACAGACAGACAGATACACACACACACATAGACACGTCAAACTTATAACACCCCTCTTTTTGCGTCGGGGGATAAAAACAGTTTAAATGGAATAAGATGAATGCCAAGTACACCCCTAAATACAACCATCATCAAATTCAGGTACCGGAGATCTATATAGTCTTACGCAGAAACGATTTGACCGATTTTCAAAATTAAACACCAATATAATGTATATCTTTACTTGTTAAAGTAAAATAGGCTATATTTTATCCCAAAATTCCCACGGAATTGGGATTTAAGTGAGAAAACCGCGGAGTGGTCTAGTCCCTACACAGTAAGTATAAAACAAAGTCGCTTCCCGCTGTCTGTCCCTATGTATGCTTAAATCTTTAAAACTACGCAACGGATTTTGATGCGGTTTGTTTTAATAGATAGAGAGATTCAAGAGGAAGGTTTTCAGCATAATTTATTCCCCTTATTCTCGTGGAAGCTGGTGAAACCGCGAAGCGTTCCAGTATAATATAAAACAGCACATATGCAAATTCATTAGTCGAAACGAAACGTTTTCTATTTACAATGCGTCAGTAGTTAGTCTTTCTCTTGCCAACGGAGGAACGCGACGCGATCGTTGTTAAGAAAAAAAAAGCCCGCCAATTTCGTGACAGATGTCACTCTGACAGTGACGTATTGATATTGTGGAGTTGTGTTGTTTTTTTAATTGTGTGTGTGTAATAATGTGTTGAATTAAAAAAAACGGTTCGTATTTGAAAATTATTTGTTTTGAAACGGTTTTGTCCTGTATTTTTTATTTAGCACCCCTTTAGAGGTGGAATTTTTAAGCACCGTCCAATGTTTTTCGTAAGACATTTTTTACCGGTTAGCTAGTAATAAATAACAAAACGGTTAAGTTTGAGTCGATTCCGCTTTAATTGATGCTGTCACATATTCCAAAATACAAGGGCCTATTTCACGACCTTCAAGTAATGGTACTCACCAAGTAAAGTTAGTTTTGTCTCTTTCTTACTTTATATCGAGCGACAAAGACAAAATATTTGAGTAGGTATGAACGTTACTTGAAGATGGTGAAATAGGCCCTTAGTGTATCTAACTTAATCGGAGGAGTCAGGTTCAGTTCTTGAGTCAAGCGATAGATGTTTGATATTTTTACTTTGAAATCACCAACACGCTCCAAGCGTGGCGATTACGGCAATTCCTCCTCACTGTAGTAATTTGAAATCAAACTTAATAATTCAAATAAAGTTTATTTATTTATTTATTTATTTATTTAGGACGACCAGTGAAAATTACATTAGATCTTATAAATAAAAACTTAAATAACTAAATTAAAAATTAAATGCACTTTCTGTAGGTGCCACAACATGCCAAGAATTAAAATATAACATAAAATATCACGTTAGATTAAAATGAAAACAATGGAAATAAAAACTTGAGAATAAAATGCTTGAAAAAAAATAAAATAAAAAAAACAATAAGAAATAAAATTAAACATGAAAACAAATGATGTTTTTTTTTTATGATTGTGAAGCGATCAAAAAAGGTTTCTTTATTCTTTGCGATATTTTACTGCATAAAATTACATTATAAAACTTAAAACTAAACATGAAATGTGTTTATGGACTCTTTATTATAGTATTTAAATCATCAGTAGGTGAGGTCTACAGTCAGCTCTCTCTTCCGAACCTTTATCCCATGTCTATTTGGGGTCGATTTTCAGTTTAACCTGATTTGGCGGAATGTCAGTATTTTACGTGAAGCGACTGCCATCAGACCTTCACAACCCAGAGGGCTATACGACATTTGTTGGTTAAACCAAATTTTAGACTTTTGAGGGCTCTAACTACCCGTAACGACTGTCGATGATGTTAGTACGATAGCCGGGACCGACGGCTTTATGTGCCCTCCGAAGCACGGAGGTCTACAATGGACTCTAACACTATTTAAATTAAACCTTTCAAATGCTAGACTCTACTTTGCATAATTTCTTCTCGAGCTTATCATAGAAACTAGTTTTTAAGAGCAGTATGCCAACATATACAGCTATGTAGTACACATTTCAATAAAAAAATAAATATTGAGTTTTTATGTAATCTATGAAGACCTTAATGGCAGAGAGGTCACAATGCCGAAGACAGTTGCGGGTTCAATACCTATGCGAAGTAAAAATTTGTGTAATCCACAAATGTTTATCTCGGTCTGTGTGTATGAATGTGTGTGTCCGTAGTTTGTGATACCCTAGATACAGGTAGTGAACATAGTTAGGGGTCAGTCGGTGTAATGAGGTGATAGAGGGATTGATTATGTTATTATGTGTGATCCACAAATGTTTATCTCGGTCTGTGTGTATGAATGTGTGGGCGTAGTTTGTGATACCCTAGATACAGGTAATGAACATAGTTAGGGGTCAGTTACTACGAGTATAATGAGATGATAGAGGGATTGATTATTATGTGTTCTCCCCGCACAAGAATCGAACCCGCAACCTTACGGATGGGCAGTCCAACATGGTACCAGGCGAACATAATTTTGCAAGAGTACAAACCACGAAACTTGAAGAGATTCAGTACACCTTGTTTCAAGTGGTTGGCTCGCCACCAATACAATATGAAATTGATTTATTTATAAACTACCAACGTTTTGCTTTCAAGATGATGTAATGGAGACGTATTTCTTACTTTTTTTAGAGGATTAAGTCACAAATAAATAGGAAAAATATATTATGTATGTGGGCTTGCGTGGGCGCGCGCGGAAATCGTTGGTTTTCAGTGCGTATACTTTGCCCTTCTGCCGGGCTAGCATGACTTCGAAAACGCGATAGATAAAGCGATTTATTGACATCCAACTGTCAAAATATGATAAAAATACCCGCCATATTTAATTTTACCACGTGATTAATTTTATCACATTTAAAGTCATGCTCGCGAAATCGATATAGCTATGTATCGACTTTTACCTGTCAAAATATAATAAGTATGCCCGCCATATTTAATTTTATCAAATCGTACCACGCCATATTCATTTGGTCATGCTCGCGAAATCGATATTATTTCGTGGTGTCTATATTTTTTATCACGCACAGTCATGCTACGGGGGCAGGAGATTTGAGACCGATGTGATAAACGAAGTTTACTCCAGAGAAGGGGTATAGTGTCACTAACATATCTGTGCCGGTGACAGCGTCGCTGTAATCGCATCTTTTGGTTGTCAGATGATTGTTAGTGTAATGGAAATGTATACAAATGACATTACCTATAATCTAAATGACAATAGTAGCTTCCAATTTTGGCCACCGGAATAGAATACATTTCTTGCACTGTTCGGGGTATATAATACAATTTGAAATGTTTAAGACACTAGCGGCGCCTCACTGTTTAGGCCGCATTAGCTCCTCACCTATTGGTCGTAGCGTGATGTCATATAGCCTATAGCCTTCCTCGATAAATGGGCTATCTAACACTGAAAGAATTTTCCAAATCGGTCCAGTAGTTCCTGAGATTAGCGCGTTCAAACAAACAAACTCTTCAGCTTTATAATATTAGTATAGATTCTGTCAAAAATATAAATGTCACATGTCATTCATAAAGTAACAAAACATTTCCTTTAAAAAAAGAAAACCAACTTCCTTTCAAACGAATTCTAAGTTTGAAAATATTAGTTTCCTTTATCACGAAATTCTAAATTTAAAAATTTAACTGTTTTCGGAAAAACTTTTCTGTTTAAACTAATTTCAACTTTATTTCCTCAATGATAAAGTATATATTGGAATACACGTTTTATTTTAGTCAATTGATAGTAAAGTTATATTAATTTCAACTTTGTTTTCGTAAGCATTAAGTCTATTTTCCAATAAAAGCTTTTTGGTTGTAATATTAGTTCCAAAAACGTTCTTTTGATCTTTTGACATCCCGTTTCAATTAAAATTAAAAATGGTGGTTTTTAATTTCATATTTTAATTTAACGATTATTATATTTAAAATGGGTCATTTATTTCTAAGATTTGAATTATAAAATTATATTGAAAATCCGCTTGTTTATAAGTTACGATAGAAATTTGTTAGGGAGAGCACAGCGAAACCCAATTAAGTACTTATACAATTTTATTATTTTAATTTTATTATTTTATTTAAGTACTTATACAGTTTTATGCTACATTTTACGGAAAAACTACAACACTTAAAGATCTGATATTTTAACATAACATAATCATTCCCTCCATCATCTCATTACAGTAACTGACCCTAACTAAGTCCGTAACTTGAATCTAGGGTATCAGAAACTACGCACACACTCATTCACACACACCCAGACCGAGACAAACATTTGTGGTTCACACAAATATTCACCCCGCAAAGAATCGAACCCGCAACCTTACGGATGGCAGTCCGGCATAGTGACCACTCTGCCATCGAGGTCGTCAAGTATAAGTACTTATAAAGTTACAATCTTGTCTGTGCCGGTGCCAGCGTCGCTGTGATCGCATCTTTTGGTTGTCAGTTTATTGAAAATGTATCCAAATGACATTAGAGTCACAATGACAATAGGAGCTTCCAATTTTGGCCGACGGCACAGAAAAGATTGTGACTCTATAGTTAAATAAATACATACAATCCTACTAATATTATAAAGCCGAATGTTTGTGAGTGTGGATGTTTAGATGTGTGGATGTTTGTTCCTCTTTCACACAAAAACTACTTAATGGATTTTAATGAAATTTGGGACAGATGTTCCTCATACCCAGGAATAACTCATAGGATACTTTATATCCCAAAATTCCCACGGGATAAGGTTCCACGCGGGTAAAACCGCGGGGCACAGTTAGTAACACATGCACATTTCAATACATGTGTTAGGATCACATGTATGTAACATGCGTTGAGCTACGCACTCAAATCACACGCGTTATAAATCAAATTCTATTTTCGTTACAAATCAATTGATTGTAAATATTTTGTACGTAGATCATCGCCTCGTGTATAATGTATTGAAACGAATATAACACTAGATGTGCCCTGCGGTTTTACCCGCATAGTTCCCGATCCCGTGGGAATTTCGAGATAAGACATAGCCTATGTCCTTCCCCGGACCATAAGCTACCCCTGTACCAAATATCAAATCAATCGGTTCTGTAGTTTAGCCGTGAAAAGGTAACAGACAGACAGAGTTACTTTCACATTTATAATATTAGTAAGGATGAAAACGAATATTAGGACTAACTGCGGTTTTACCCGCGTAGTTCCCGTTCCCGTGGGATTACGGGGATAAAATATAGCCTATGTCACGCACTGATAAATTAGCTTTCCATTAGTGAAAGAATTTTTGAAATCGGTTCAGTAGTTTCGGAGCTTATTCGTTACAGACAAATAAAGACTCAAATCTTTCCTCTGTATAATATTACTATAGATAGACAAATTAATAAAGTAAACAAAGTGTTCTCCTCCAATATGGATGTCGACTGGGTAAACAAAATGATATTCTAATTAGTCCGTCAGATAGATTTCGAAAAAATATTAGACAAGTATTATTTTGTTTTATCAAATTAATAAAACTGACTTAGTTATAACGCATTAAAGTTCAGGAGTGGGGGCTTGTGACGATAATTCTTGGTAAAAAATGTATGTAGCTGTGACGTCACACGAGTTTTCTATGCCCTATATCGTCTTAATTATGTGTTTGTATCAAAAATGAGAAAATACGTGTCCAATATTTTTGCGAAATCTATCTGACGGACTAATTAGATATTTTTAGTCGACATCTCTATTTGATGAAAAAAAAAATTAAAATAAAACTTATTTCGTAACGCTATGACAAACAAACAAACTCTTATAATATTAGTATTTATAGTATTTATTTTGGCATCATCAATGATAAAATGACGTGTTGATTAGCTTGTGATGATGGCCGAAGGGCATTGACTGAATAATAATTATATTTATATAAATAAATATATACAAGTGTATTTAAAAATAGTATCAGCCAAGTCTTAGGCCTCTCTCTCACTGATGATATTAGTACAGTGAGGAGGAATAGCCGTAATCACCACGCTTGGAGCGTGTTGGTGATCTCAAACACGAGTATATAGTAGTAGTATCGTCCTGTAAGATCTCTCACTGATGATATTAGTACAGTGAGGAGGAATAGCCGTAATCACCACACTTGGAGCGTGATCCAGAAAATATTCAAATCCTGTACGTATTTTGGGATTAAAGTATCCTATAAGTTACTTATTCCTGGTTATGAGGAACATCTGTACATAATATTATCATCTAAATAGTTTCAGTTGTTTTCAAGTGAAAGAGTAAGAAACATCAATAAAACTTTCGCGCTTACAAAAGTAGCTACTTATATCCCGCGGTTTTACTCGCATAGTTTCCAATCCCGCGGAATTTTTGGGATAAAAAGTATCCTATCTGTTAATCCTGATTATAAAAAACATCTGTACCAAATGACGACCTCGATGGCAGAGTGGTCACCATGCCGGACTGACATCCTTAAGGTTGCGGGTTCCCGTGCGGGGTGAATATTTGTGTGAACCACAAATGTTTGTCTCGGTCTGTGTGTGTTTGAATGAGTGTGCGTAGTTTCTGATACCCTAGATACAAGTTACGAACTTAGGGGTCAGTTACTGTAATGAGATGATGGAGTGAATGATTATGTTATGTTAAATCGATTCAGTAGTTTTTGCGTGAAAGAGTAACAAACATCGACACAAACTTTCGCGTTTATATTTTACTACCGGTGCCCCGCGGTTTCACCCGCGTAGTTCCCGTTCCCGTAGGAATATGGGGATAAAATTATGACCTTCCCACTGAATCACTCTATATATTGAAACAAACCGCATCAAAATCCGTTGCGTAGTTTTAAAGATCTAAGCATACATAGGGACAGAGAAAGCGACTTTGTTTTATACTATGTAGTGAAGTAGGATCACCTATGTTACTTAGTACTTAGAGAAACCTAGGTATATAGACTATAATATTAGCTCGCTAGAGAGTAGTGTCGACGTGAGATACTTATTAAATAATTATTTATTTAAACTTTCATTTTCTAGTAAGTTACTTTAAAATAATGTTTTAAATTGTGTAGTTTCTTTTCTTTTTTACTTCATCACTAGGTACATAGTATAAAACAAAGTCGCTTTCTCTGTCCCCATGTATGCTTAGATCTTTAAAACTACGCAACGGATTTTGATGCGGTTTGTTTCAATAGATAGAGTGATTAAGTGGGAAGGTATTTAGCATAATTTTATCCCCATATTCTTACGGGAATGGAAACTACGCAGGTGAAACCGCGGGGCGCCGCTAGTATATTATAAAGCCCAATGTTTGTGAGTGTGGATGTTTAGATGTATGGATGTTTGTTCCTCTTTCACGTAAAAACTACTGAATGGATTTTAATAAAATTTGGTACAGATATTCCTTATACCTAGGAATAACACATTGGATACTTTTTATCCCTGTATTCTCACGACCTTCAAGTTTCGAGTAGCTACTAACATGTTTTGTCTTTGTCACTTGACATAAAGTAAGAAAGAGACAAAACTAACTTTACTTGGTGAGTAACGTTACTTGAAGATCGTGAAATAGGCCCTTAGTATAATATATTTTTCTAGATGTTTACAAGATATTAGTCGCTCTAAGTTATTTGAAAATAGAATTTCAATAAACACATCCTCCAATACAGGATAAAACCGTATCCAAAACAAAAACAAAATAAATAATATCCGTTCCGAAATTGTAACGCCAGTGACAGTCGAGCGAGCGCTGAGAACGCACAGTTTCCGAACGAAATGTTTCAATTTTTTAAACGAAAACCCGGGAAAGAGTCAGTTGTGGCAACGCAGCCAACCGAAGTCAACGAAACGCGAAAAGATGTAGTGAATTTACTCATACCTCAAACGAATTACAACCAAAAAACTGGCGTCGGAGCCTTCATCGACATAATGGCCGGTAAAAAAAGAAGGGGGAAACGAAAAAGGACCGAATCCTGTCGCGTAAGTCCACCAAAAGATACAAATATACAACGCAGTGTATCTATGAGTGTGAAGCCAGCGCCGCCCGCGCAGCCGGTCAAAAATAGCTCAGACAGCGATCAAGCCGCGTTCGTTAAAGCGCTTGTTCTGCAAAAATACGCAAAAACACCGACGGAAAAGGAACACGTGTCTTTTATGTACGTTTCGGATGAAGACAGTGAGAAAAAACATGCAGAATTACTGCTCAGAGAGATCGCGCGCAGTATAGATTGCACAGTCGAAGAAATCAATGAAATGGGCAACGTTGACGCGAAAACTAAAGAGCCTGTTTACGAAACTATAGATAATAAACATATAGACAATTACAAAAAGGAATTGAAGCAAGAATTGAACGATTTATTAAACACAGAAACTACACAAGACAAATCAGACGGTGATTCTCCTAATGTGGCTAAGAAATCGAATTTGAAACTTCCAAAATCGGACAATGAAGGCTGTTCAGACGATGACAGATCAGACAATGGAAAAAAGAAGGTTACATTCAGAAAACACATAGTCTTCGATGATGGAGAACAACAGACAGACGAGGAAGTGGATTCTTCTTTCGAATCTATTACTTCAGAAGAAGAGGAAGAATATTTAGAAGATAATTTAAATAAAACAGTGATAAATATTAATGAGAATCAGTCTATAAAGATTAAAGTTGAAAACGTGGAGGAACCAAGGATGTTTAGTGATAACAGTGACAGTGGGTTCCTGGAAATAGGTGATAGGAACTCGGGTGATGAAGTGAGTAGTGTTAAGAGTGAGACAGAGAGTGAGTGTGAGACGGAGGAGGAGATAATAGAAGAAATTATTGAAGAGGAAATCAGTTTCGCTGAAGAATTCGAGGATAATGATAATGATGATGAGTAAGTACTTTTGTTTTTATTTTAAAACATCACTACACAGTATAAAACAAAGTCGATTCCCGCTGTCTGTCCCTATGTATGCTTACATCTTTAAAACTACGCAACGGATTTTGATGCGGTTTGTTTTAATATATAGAGTGATTCAAGAAGAAAGATTTTTGTTTAATTTTATCCCTACATTCTCACGGGAGCGGGAACAAAGCGAGTGAGACCGTGAGGCGCTGCTAGTCTGTAATAAAGAAAAGTTTATCTATAATATAGTAAGTCAATAATAGGTTTTCTTGATTAGTCTTTTTATCAACTAGCTGTTCGTTTTTACCCGTAAATCTCAGTGCTGTAGGAATTTTGGGATAAAGTGATGAGTCGTGGTGGTTCCATGTTTTATTCTTGGATATAAGAAACAAGTACACCTTTCATCGAAATCGGTTCAGTAGTTTTTGCAATAAGGATACCAAACATCCATCCATGCATCCATCGAAACTTTCGCATTTTTATAAGTACACGTAATATTAGTTTTGCACGTTCATCGAACATTCTGAAATGATTGCCAAGCTATTAACGAAATAGAAGCCCTGTCTTGTTAACCCCTAAAAGTCGGTAATACAGACTAGCCGATCCTGCCACCACGACTCTACGGCCAATAACTTGCCGTGCGTGTCCCTACACCTGCACACGCGAGGACCTTTACAAGGCCACTGATAGTGCCATATCGGTGGCCGAGTTCTGGTCCTCACAAATATGAGTCGACACGCAAAGAAGAAGAATTCCTATAAGCTAAGTATGCTTGTATCTGGAGTGGGCTCACGTCAATAGTGCAATGGGGATCGAACTTACGACAAAAATAATTGAATTTTATTTTTACCGAAACAAAACAAAATAAAAATTTTGTTTACAAAACTGCAATTAAGTTGCTTTAAAAATACGATGTAATCGTAAAGAATGGGTCTTTTTAATCCCATTGTAAAAGCAAAGCCTGCCTGCATTTGAAGTTAACATCCAAAAGTTATGTGCATCAATTTTTTTTCGAAACTACATTATCACTAATTTACACGGATCATGCACACCATATTTAAAAATAAATTAAAAAGTAGAAACTCCTTTGTCTTAAATATAAATAATTATAACAAAGCGAGTGTTCTCGCTGACGAACGTTTGCCGCGCTTTTTGACAGCACAAGGGCGCCATTTTGAACGTGCGCGTTTAAAATTAGAATTCATGATTCCAATAAATGCATGCATTTAATGGTAAAATTAGTATCCCACCAAAAACATTCTGTAAAAAACTAGCCAAGTCTCGATGGAACTGCTTGTTAATCTCTAAAAAGTAATGAAATCTAGACAAAGTCGTGCCAAGTGTAAGGTTCCTTACTGCGATTTCTTTATTATTATAGTTAATGTTGTGTGACTTGGCCGTTGAAGGATACACTGTACACAAAGGTACAAAACTAGGTGCTCCATGACACTATTGCACCAATCTGTCGCCAGAACCGCTACCCATTGACGATAGAAAATTGCCACTTGAAAAACGTTGATTCAATATCCAGTCAATTGTAGGCTTGATAAAGCTGCGTATTTTAATAATGTTACAACATTACGTGTAAACAAAATTGACTTGTACCCACTACTACCGTTTTAAACAATGTTCAACGACCAAGTCACACAACATTAACTATAATAATAAAGAAATCGCAGTAAGGAACCTTACACTTGGCACGACTTTGTCTAGATTTCATTACTTTTTAGAGATTAACAAGCAGTTCCATCGAGACTTGGCTAGTTTTTTACAGAATGTTTTTGGTGGGATTTCATTTATTTTTGTTGAAACGTGTTTATATTGTTTTTTTTTATTAGATTTTCTTATTTGACACATTTTTTCTTTTTAGGAGTAGTATTTTATTACTAAGCACCCCGCAATTTCACCCGCGTAGTTCCCGTTCGCGTTTCCGTGGGAATTTCGGAATAAACAGTATCTTATGTGCTTCTCCTGATTCTAAGCTACCTCCCCACCAATTTTCAGCCAAATCAATTCAGCAGTTCTTGAGCTATAAATTCCCGTTCCCAATCCCGTGGGAATTTCGGGATTAAAAGTATTCTATGTTCTTCTCAAGATTTAAGCTACCTCCCCACCAATTTTCAGCCAAATCAGTTGAGCCGTTCTTGAGTTATAAATTCCCGTTCCCAATCCCGTGGGAATTTCGGGATTAAAGGTATCCTACGTCCTTTTCCTGGTTCTAAGCTACCACCCCACCAATTTTCAGCCAAATCAGTTGAGCCGTTCTTGAGTTATAAATTCCCGTTCCCAATCCCGTGGGAATTTCGGGATTAAAGGTATCCTACGTCCTTTTCCTGGTTCTAAGCTACCACCCCACCAATTTTCAGCCAAATCAGTTGAGCCGTTCTTGAGTTATAAATTCCCGTTCCCAATCCCGTGGGAATATCGGGATTAAAGGTATCCTACGTCTTTTTCCTGGTTCTAAGCTACCACCCCACCAATTTTTAGCCAAACCAATTCAGCCGTTCTGGATTTTTTAATTCCCGTTCCCAATCCCGTGAGAATTTCGGGATTAAAGTTATTCTTTGTCCTTTTCCTGGTTCTAAGCTACCTCCCCACCAATTTCCAGCCAAATCAGTTCAGCCGTTCTTGAGTTACAATTCCCGTTCCCGTATAATTCCCGTTCCCGTTCGATTATCCTAGTTTTTATAGTTTTCCCTTTATGTGGCCATTAAACCCTAACTCTGTACCAAATTTCAGCTCTCTAGGTTTATGGGAAGTACTAGTTCTATTTTGATGATCATGAGTGAGTGAGTGAGTGAGTGAGTGAGTGAGTGAGTGAGTGAGTGTCTTAAATACGAAACTTTGCATTCGCTTAACTTCGGAACTAAATGACCTACAGACTTGAAATTTTATTTTAAGTATGTGATTGTATAGCTTACTGGATGACGAAAATTTCAGTGCTCTGGGTTTATCCAGAGGTTCTCAAATAGGGGCCTGAAAATGCGGCGAAAGGGTTCCTGTAAAGGATGGTACGGCAGTGTTTGCTTCGCGCTCGACTTGGCGGGGGGCACTGCCGTGCCCCCAGATAAGGGCCTATTTCACGACGTTCAAGTAAAGTTATTCACCAAGTAAAGTGAGTATTGTCTCTTTCTTACTTTATATGTATATGTAAATGCGAACCACTTGAATTTGTTGATAATTATAAGTACCTTGGTTTAACTATTGATAGGACAATGAACTTTAGGGCACATATACAAAATGTTTGTTCTAAATTACGAAATATATTCAGTGTATTTTACCATTTAAAAAGTGTGGTCAACATTAAAACATTGCGTGTTGTTTATTATGCTCTGGTTGATTCTGTTATTGGGTATGGACTAATTGCATACGGCCGCACTTTTAAGTCATACTTATATCCTATAAAAAACCTGCAAATACGCTTTTTAAAAATGATGATTAGCGATAAAACAAAAAAGGAATTTAGAAATGACTATAATAAACTATTTAACAAGTGCAACATTTTGTCTGTACATAATAAAAGTAAGTTAATTTTGGCTATGCATTATTATAATGATTTTTTGTATAAAAAGGTTGAGCAAAGAAATAAATCCCGTAGAAAAGGAAAACTATTTGTAGAATTATATAAAACACATAATTATTACGGGGAAAGAACTAAACAATATTTGATACCCAAACTGTACAATACTTTGCCTGAACACATTTTTAAAAATAAAAATAAATTTAAAACTATCAAACATAAAATTAAATCACATTTATTAAATGAACAAGTAACACAAACAAAGTGATGTAATTTGGTTTCTCTCCTTTTTTCTTTTTGTGAACTGTAATAAAATAACATACAAATTTATACATATAGTATAGGTAAATGTACTTATGTAATTTTGTTGTCACTGTGCCTAAATGTGTATTAGACTGTATGTGGGTATATAGCATTAAGTATATTATACTGTATTAATATAAATGAGAGTTTATGTAACTGCCAACAAACTGTTTATCAGTTTGGCAGTGCCAATACGTTAAGGTTTTCTTATGTATAATTTTTTTTGGGTTAAAAAAAAAAAAAAAAAAAAAAAAAAAAAAAAAAAACAAGTGACAAAGACAAAACTTGTGTGTACCTACTCGGAACTTTACTTGAAGATGGTGAAATAGGCCCTAAGCTTTCAATTTTTGTTGCCTTGTTTCGTTAGTCTACACCAGGTTGTTCGAGATCCTGGGTTCAATTCATGATGCATGTTTACTATTTTCCAATAAAAAAATAAGTATCTGATTAATGACATGGCGTTTATACTGCAGTGGATCTTTCAGGGCCAATATTTTACTTAGGTTATAAGTTTAGCACTTATATTTACGTTGAAAATGGAAATGTAAAATAGTTATTTATGGTACAAGCGAGAAAAGTTGGTGATTACTTCCGAGGCGCTAGTTAAATAAATAATTAAGTGTTTTCTAAACTAATATTATAAAGAGGAAAGATTTGTTTGTTTGTTTGTAATGAATAGGCTCCGAAACTACTGGACCGATTTCAAAAATTCTTTCACTAATGGAAAGCTAATTTATCAGTGCGTGTCATAGGCTATATTTTATCCCCGTAATCCCACGGGAACGGGAACTACGCGGGTGAAACCGCGGGGAGCTACTAGTTTTTTATATTTTCCTTTCTATCTACTGCAATAGACAAAGCCGCGTCGTGTTGTTAGTAAACATCCAAAAATAAGTGATACTGCGTTTCACATCGACTCACAAACACGTGTTGTGACGTCAATGCAACGTCATGTTGTTTTCTTTTAAGTAATGATTTATTAACACTATCATTCATACTTATTAATAAACTTGCTTCACTGAAACTTACCAGTAGGTATCCTGTCTTCACCCGCGTAGTTCCCGCTCCCGTATGACTCATCTCTTTTCCGAACCTTTATCCCATGTGTATTTGGGGTCGGTTTTCAGTTTAACCAGATTTGGCGGAATGTCAGTGAAGCGACTGCCATCAGACCTTCACAACCCAGGGAAATTTTTTGGTTAAACCAAATGTTAGACTTTTGAGGGCTCTAACTACCCGTAACGACTGTCGATGATGTTAGTACGACAGCCGGGATCGACTGCTTTATGTGCCCTCCGAAGCACGGAAACGCTCATGAAATTATTAGTTATTTATGGTACAAGCGAGGTAAGTTGGTGATTACTTCCGAGGCGCTATTGAGGCCCGAGCCGTCAGGCGAGGGTCTGAAGATAGCCGAGGATAGTAATCATCAATACACGCGTGTACCATACAACGTTTTTCAACACATTTGCGAAGAAATTATCATTTTTCGCTAAAATATAAACAATTTTTCTATTCGCGCGCATCCAACACAACAATGGTGATCGGCCATAGATTAAAAGAATATACTTATTAAAAAAAACGAATGAATGAATGAATGGAATCGACCATAGACCTACCAAAAGTAAGGCAACATAGTTGAAGTTTGTTTTTAAAATATATGGACACGATTTTTTTTTCGTATCGAAACTTTTTTAAAACTAAACAAACCGCATTGATCATTTTCGCTGCCTTTTACTTTCCAACTGCAATGAAAATTACACACGACAGAAACGTGAAATAAACCCGCAGGATAAACTTCATAACCAATATTTTCCACCAAACAATATTGACATTCATATTTTAGTGGAACGCATCACTTGTTTTTGATATTAGTTATTTTTAATAAAGTTATAACGCGTCAAAATGGCGTCGTAAACCGCGGGAAATATTTCCTCTTACGTCAGATTAGTATTTTCCTAATCTATTTTAGAATAATGATATCCTGTCATTCATAACTAATAATAGTACTTATAACATAACACAATCATTCCCTCCATCATCTCATTACAGTAACTGACCCCTAACTAAGTCCGTAACTTGTATCTAGGGTATCACAAACTACGCACACTCATTCACACACACACACACACAGACCGAGACAAACATTTTTGGTACACACAAATATTCACCCCGTACGGGAATCGCACCCGCAACCTTACGGATGGCGGATGGCAGTCCGGCATGGTGACAACTCTGCCATCGAGGTCATCATAGATAGTTTATTTTCAATAGTATTTTACAGGTAAAAAGGCTCTGTCTATCCCTACTTCCCTACTATTCCATATTCCCTGCTTAATATTATAAATGCGAAAGTAACTCTGTCTGTCTGTCTGTTACCTTTTCACGGCTAAACTACTGAACCGATTGACTTGAAATTTGGTACAGGGGTAGCTTATGGTCCGGGAAAGAACATTCTTTCCCGGATCAAAAGCTACCCCTGTACAAAACTTATATATACAAATTTAAAAGTTCCGTGGGAATTTCGGGATCGGGAACTACGAGGGTGAAACCGCGGGGCACAGCTATTGCTAATAAATAAAGAAAAACGCTATTATTAAACCACGTTTTTGTCTTTCATTCATAAGTACGTATTCAAGCGTATAGTGTAAATAAAGTATAACCTCTATAGCTCATTCATATTCCAAGAAACTTCATTCATATTCATACAAGTAAATATCAATACTCACTTACAACATAAACAATCATGTTTATTATTTTATCAGTTTTCTAGAAATACGTGACTTTATTCCTGTCTATATTTACGTTTCAAGAACTTGTTTAAAATACCAGAATATTATTGATAAACAAACTTTTTGACGGTCTGTTATTATTAAGTCACGATCCTTTCTGTGCCGGTGCCAGCGTCGCTGTAATCGCATCTTTTGGTTGTCAGTTCATCGAAAACTAGCAGCGCCCCGCGGTTTCACCCGCGTAGTTCTCGTTCCCGTGGGATTACGGGGATAAAATATATATATATATACAGGGTTATTGGTTAAGTCGACCTATTCCCGTCAAGGGCGTGTAGTTTACATCGTTTCCGACTGATTTCACCATGAAACACCCTACCCTAAACCTAACCGTTTAAGAGATATTTCAATTTATTTGTTTTTATAAAAATCACCGGATCTTCGGCTATAAGCTTGGATATTTTCAAATGCGTGTGTCTTATTATTAATATTACTTGATTTTTACGTTTATAATAAGGTGCTTTGTGACCCCAATAACAATTATTGTACCTAAAATGAATAAATAAGTAGTTGTAGACGATTAAAACTTATAAAAAATAATATGCATCAGAAAGTTTATTTTTCGTTCAAGGATATCTAGAAAAAAATATATGGCACATGTTTGGCACTAATGCTTAAAAATATCTACATTTCATCAGCTATCCAACGAGGTATAACAACCTAGGGTTTTATCGAAATTTTGTACAAAACATTTAGTTTTATAGGCTACTGGGGAGGATAAATAAAACAATAGGTCAGCATACAGAGCAAGATACTAAACTTATTAAACTTTTAAGTTCTACACACACCATTTTTGAGTCTAAATTTCTTGTTCGACATGTCCGACCCTGCGTTGCACACATCCTTGCATTCTTTTGCGAAGACCAGTTTTCACTACACCAGTAGTTAATTTTGTTCTTATTTAATTGACCGCATTAATAATTCTGTCTCTCAGTACTTCAATTGATGAAATTGGATTGGGCTCACTATACACGAGACTCTTCATGTACCCCCACACATCAAAATCCATGGGGGTTAAGTCCGGACTTCCGACTGGCCAGGGTATAGGCCCACTTCGTCCAATCCATTTGTTTGGATGATTTGTGTTTATCCATTCTCTGACACTTGTCCTGAAATGGGCAGGGCAGCCATCATGCTGAAACCACATGTCTTGAATAAGATTGAGTTGCAAATCATCTAATAGGTCATTTAGGTCTTCTCGCAGGAAATTTTCATAGTTTTCCCCATTTTAATTGTCGGGGAGAAAGTAAGGCCCAATCAAATGATTGGAGATAATGCCATCCACACATTCAGGCAAATGGATTGGACGAAGTGGGCCTATACCCTGGCAAGTCGGAAGTCCGGACTTAACCCCCATGGATTTTGATGTGTGGGGGTACATGAAGAGTCTCGTGTATAGTGAGCCCAATCCAATTTCATCAATTGAAGTACTGAGAGACAGAATTATTAATGCGGTCAATTAAATAAGAACAAAATTAACTACTGGTGTAGTGAAAACTGGTCTTCGCAAAAGAATGCAAGGATGTGTGCAACGCAGGGTCGGACATGTCGAACAAGAAATTTAGACTCAAAAATGGTGTGTGTAGAACTTAAAAGTTTAATAAGTTTAGTATCTTGCTCTGTATGCTGACCTATTGTTTTATTTATCCTCCCCAGTAGCCTATAAAACTAAATGTTTTGTACAAAATTTCGATAAAACCCTAGGTTGTTATACCTCGTTGGATAGCTGATGAAATGTAGATATTTTTAAGCATTAGTGCCAAACATGTGCCATATATTTTTTTCTAGATATCCTTGAACGAAAAATAAACTTTCTGATGCATATTATTTTTTATAAGTTTTAATCGTCTACAACTACTTATTTATTCATTTTAGGTACAATAATTGTTATTGGGGTCACAAAGCACCTTATTATAAACGTAAAAATCAAGTAATATTAATAATAAGACACACGCATTTGAAAATATTCAAGCTTATAGCCGAAGATCCGGTGATTTTTATAAAAACAAATAAATTGAAATATCTCTTAAACGGTTAGGTTTAGGGTAGGGTGTTTCATGGTGAAATCAGTCGGAAACGATGTAAACTACACGCCCTTGACGGGAATAGGTCGACTTAACCAATAACCCTGTATATATAATATATATAGCCTATGTCACGCACTGATAAATTAGCTTTCCATTAGTGAAAGAATTTTTGAAATCGGTCCAGTAGTTTCGGAGCCTTTTCATTACAAACAAACAAACAAATCTTTCCTCTTTATAATATTAGTATAGATGTATCTAAATGACATTAGAGTCACAATGACAATAGGAGCTTACCATTTTGACCGCCGGAACAGAATAGATTGTGGCTCAATATGTGTGATCCACAAATGTTTATCTCGGTCTGTGTGTATGAGTGTGTGTCCGTAGTTTGTGATACCCTAGATACAGGTAATGAACATAGTTAGGGGTCAGTCGGTGTAATGAGGTGATAGAGGGATTGATTATGTTCACAAACGTTTATTTGGCTTATTCCACTCAACCCCAAAACAATTGCTTTCGCATTATTTCTATCCATACATTCATTCCACTATTACCCCAAAGTGTTCATAAGGATCAAAATTGAATAAACAAATATTTACATACTTCAATTCCACTTACACCCCAAAAAAATCTGGTAGAGTCAACAGAAAAATTAAATAAAACACGTATATAATTATAACTAGCTTTTGCCTGCGACTTCGTTTGCGTGGAATAATTAAGAACTTTGGAATAACGCTAAATTTTACCAAGAATATCGCAAGCAAAACCGCGGGTTCCAACTAGTTTTACTTTTAATAAAGTTAATCGACACCAGCCGCCTACAATATTCAAATCGCGTATCAAACACACAAGAAAATAAAAAAACATACAGGGCGAATAGAAAACCTCCTCCTGTTTTTTGGAAGTCGGTTAAATGAAGTGGATCAAATTACAACTTCAAACTAGAATGATAATAGTTTTTGCAAATATTACAATACTTACTTAAATATCTCAGAATTAATCTACAGTTTGAATTTACAAAAATATAAAATCACAGCTTTAGATTATTTTTTTTTATAGTGAACTAATATCTGAAAAAAAAATCACAGCTTCAGATTAGAATATAAAATCACAACTTCTGACATAATTTTGGTGGAAAACTCCTTAGCTTAAAATTTACAATCACTCTTGAAAATATACTTTTCTTTACAGCGCGATTGCATTGTGGTAGTCGTGTCGTGGTCTAGTAATTCTTATTGCTTTAAATGTGTTTGTTTTTGTTGACACTACTAAAAATAAGTAAGGTAAGTGGATAAAAAATATTATGATTTTAAATCCTTCCTAAAAACGTCTTGGGGTAGTAGTGGAAATATTTTTGGGGTTGAGTGGCATAAGCCGTTTATTTCAGTCCGTGTTAACTTGAACGCGCTAATCTCAGGAACTAATGGGCCGAATTGAAAAAATCTTTCAGTGTTAGATAGCCCATTTATCGAGGAAGGCTATAGGCTATAACATCACGCTACGACCAATAGGAGAGGAGTTAACGCGGGTTTAACCGCGGGTGTTCCATACTTGTCTTGACTTAGGAATTTATATCTAGAACTACCCCCGTAAATCCCGTGCCAGTAGGAATACGGGGATAAAATAAAGCTTATAACCTTCTTCAATAAATGGGCTATCTAACACTGATAGAATTTTTCAAATCGGACCAGTAGTTCCGGAGATAAGCGCGTGCAAACTAACAAACTCTTCAGCTTTATAATATTAGTATAGAATATATAGACTTTAAACATACCTAGATAGAATCGAAGGCCGAAAGATAGGCAAACGTTAAACAAATGTTATTTTTGGAATACATTACGTATTTTAAACATCAAAATCGATACAGCAATTGATGTTTGTGGTTGAGCCAAATATTTGATTTGATAATTTATTAACTATGTACTACTTATTGATATCTTTGATTTACACGAACACTAAACATTGAAAGAAAACTAGTATAACGAATTTTTGTCGTTGTTATATTTTGTAATCGTCTTACATCTCAGTCTATGACCATCCCCCCTAGCATGACTGTACGTTATAAAATATATCGTACCACGATATAATATCGATTTCGCGAACATGACCACATGAATTATGGCGTGCTACGATATGATAAAATTAAATATGGCGGCTATTTTTATCATAGTTGGATGTCGATAAATCGCTATATCTATCGCGTTCTAAGTCGTGCTAGCCCGGCAGATCATGGATTCTATAAAGAATCCGAAACGCAAGAAATCTATCTTCTATAAGTATATAAAACTCTTCCGTTACTGAGTGATGTACTGACTGACTGACATAACGCACAGCCGAAACTACAGGTCGTAGAGAGCTGAAAGGCACGTGTGTTTGTTGGGGGGAGTAGGCTACCACAAAGAGAGGATTTTTGGAAAATCCCCCCCTTAGGGGGAGAAAAGGGGGGTAAACGTAGGCAAAAGCTAGTATAAAATTAAATTAAAACCAGTAGTTTAGAGTAGGTATTTCCTTTTGCCACGGTTCAGCATACGTCTTGGGTTCAAATCCAGCTGAAGTGAAAAGTGTAGCGCCGTTTGATCGTTTTCGAATTCAAATTATTATAATTAACGGGATATTTACTATGTATATTATTGGTTCCGAGTTTCCGATATTTCGACGCTGTTGCAAGCGCCATGATCACGGATGAACTGTTGGACTGTACTGCGGGTAGATTTGATAATTGTTTAACCCCTCGTTTACACTATGCTCCTGCTCCTGCTACTCGCGCTGCCGCAAATATTTCCCAAAATACTTCCGTGGCAGTACGCTATCTACACTATGCTGCAGTGAGCAGGAAAGTGGCGAGGAAAGTGGGCAGCGGCATAGTATAAAGGGGTCACTCGTGCTGCTACTCGTCATGCTGGTGCCGTCACTTGTATGTCACTTGGTACGTGAGGACTGAGTGAAATAGCGTATATGTGCAGGAGCAGCGGCATGACGAGTAGCGGTACGAGTGACCCCTTTATACTATGCCACTGCCCACTTTCCTCGTCACTTTCCTGCTCACTGCAGCATAGTATAAACGAGGGGTAAGAGCAGACGGATGTCTGCTCTTAAACAATCTACCCTCTTTCTTGTCCTTTTATTACGCACAACACCCCTACCACTGTTTGTATTCAGATGTATAGTGATTGTCGTCCTAAATTATATTTTTGAAGGCCAAACCGCATAAACAATTTTGAAATTTAGTCAAAAAATAACGCAATTGGCCAACGCCTAAATTTGATCGCAGATCTTGCGAAATTCAGTCTAGATTCTTTTAAAATTTATTGCCTAGAAAAACAGATGGTATATTGTAATTTGTTTAGCTTTCACAGTGAATGTTTTTGCTAAAATACATACATACATACATACCTATCTATATTTATATTATAAATTTGTGCTAGCGGTATTTACCCGCGCAGTTCCCGTTTCCATGGGAATACGGAGATAAAATATAGCCTATAGCCTTCCCAATGAATCACTCTATCTATTAAAACAAACCGAATCAAAATCCGTTGTAATCCGTAGAATGTAGAGGGACGGACAGACAGCGACTTGGTTTATACTATGTAGTAGTGATAGATTCTATAGATAGACTAGCAGCGCCCTGCGGTGTCACACGCGTAGTTCCCGTTCCCGTGGGAATTTCAGGATAAAAAATAAATTACACTCAGACCTACTGAATATGCTCACAAAATTTCATGAGAATCGGTCAAGCCGTTTCGGAGGAGTATGGCAACGAAAACTGTGACACGAGAATTTTATATATTAGATTAGATGTTTCGAACAAAATACCTACTTGAGTGCGAAAGTTTTAATCGCAATTGTTATTTATTTAGATAAGTACTTACTTATATGTATATCACTCACTATACTGCGACGCATTTTTTTACATCTACGTATTGTTACTGCGACGGTACATAGCATTTCAAAATCTATATTAATAATCTATAATACTCCGACGATTGTATTTAACATTTATAACCCCCGACGCAAAAAGAGGGGTGTTATAAGTTTGACGTGTCTGTGTGTGTGTGTGTGTGTGTGTGTTTTTTTTTTTGTATTAAAGGGGACTTACGTGCGAGAGTTCTTAGACATGTTTGATGAAAATCGGTTGACCCGTTTAAAAGTTGTGGGGTTTGAAAGTAATTGTGTTGGGGGTTTTTTAAATTTTAAATTTCATGTTTTTTTCATCAAATAAATTAATGACAATAAAAGAGGAGGTTCTTGATTCATTTGTATTTTAAGGTTCCTGTAGATCTGACTTGAAACTCTAAAATGTCGTCTTAATTTAAGCACCCCACAGGACAGGTAATGCCGAGTGTGCGGATCCGAATATTGTATTAATATAACATAATCATTCCCTCCATCATCTCATTATAGTAACTGACCCCTAACTAAGTTCGTAACTTGTATCTAGGGTATCAGAAACTACGCACACACTCATTCACACACACCCAGACCGAGACAAACATTTGTGGTTCACACAAATATTCACCTCGCACGGGAATCGAACCCTTACGGATTGCAGTCCGGCATTAATTCCGGCAAATTAGATTTTTTAAATCGTAATTTTGCGTTTTCCGACAATAATGCAGAATGAAATAAGTTTAATGAGAAAAAAAAAAATTTAGTTTTAAAAAAAAAATATGTACCATTTGCTTTTTACAAAACATTTACTTAGGCCTGATTTTTCCATCGCCAGATAACCTTTACTCGAGGAATAAAATTGACATTGGTTTTATGAAATAACTGTCAAAATTTCAAAAATATTTCTCGAATCAAGTTATTTGGCGATGGAAAAATCAGCCCTTAATGTGCCTACCTAACTTTCAGTGGTTCTCCTTAAATAAATAAATATATATATTTTTTTCTATTTATACTTAAGTACCTTTTGTTCATTTTGTAAATTTCTGACTAAATTGTATTCTATTTGCGTGTGCCCTAACAGGGTCCACAATAACTTGTACCTTGTATCTTGTAATTGTGGTGAGCAATAAAAATTGAGTATTGAGTATAACCATCATTCTCTCTATGTTCCAGGAAATCAATAGTATCCCAAGAGTCCAAGTTCCAGTCCGATGTGGCGGCCATTACGGAGCTGGAGGAGGCCCGGTGTGACAGCACGGAGCGGACCCGTGATGTCATCGCTGGGTACAGGAAGGACATCGAGGCGAAGAGCAGAGAGATTGAACGTGAGTGACGTTTACATAATTAATCATTCACTCCATCATCTCATTACAGTAACTGACCCCTAACTAAGTCCGGAACTTGTATCTACTTTATTACTCACTAGCAGCGCCCCGGAGTTTTACCCGCGTAGTTCCCGTTCCCGTAAAATTGCGGGGATAAATTTATACCAAAACCCTTCCTCTTGAATCACTCTATCTTTTAAAACAAACCGCATCAAAATCCGTTGCGTAGTTTTAAAGATCTAAGCATACATAGGGACAGAGAAAGCGACTTTGTTTTATACTATGTAGTGAACCTTTTCCCCAGTTAACAGATCGGAATACTTAATTAATTTGACTAACCACTATCTTTATCTTGCCAACAATTTACTCCAAAATCAAGATTGTCAACCTGTTAAACAAAACAAAGTAAAAAGGTCAATAACACAATAATAAATTCATTCACTCACTCAAATTCTACAACTGTGAGATTGCATTTCATTTTACGCAAAGAAAGACGTTTTATAAATACAATTTTTGTTTATTTCAATCTTTTTTTGTGAGTCACTGTTTAGACGACGGACCGTGGCATTATGCCAACACTTTGTAGGTCTTTAGGCAAAATAGAAAATAACGTTCCTTCATGGTCACTTAGTGGTTTTTTTTTTAGTTTTTAGGGTTCCGTACCTCAAAAGGAAAAAACGGAACCCTTATAGGATCACTTTGTTGTCCGTCTGTCCGTCCGTCTGTCAAGACCCTTTTTCTCAGGAACGCGTGGAGGTATGAAGCTGAAATTTATATCAATTACTCAGGTCTACTGTCCCTTGAAGCTGTGAAAAAATCAAACTTCTAAGCCAACGCAATCAAAAGATACAGCCGTTTATGCCGCAAATTTTCGACACTTGCAAGGGAATCAAAACCTACAGGGTGCTTCTCGTGAACTCAGAATCTTGAAATTTGGTACGAAGCAACGTCTTATAGCATAGATAAAGGAAAAATTACGAAAACCATAAATTTTTAGTTACATCACATAATATATTTTTTTTTAATAATTTTAACCTTACTACCCATTTCCTCATAAACGCGTAGAGGTATTAAATTGAAATTCATACCAAATACTCAGGTCTATAATACCTTTAAGCTGTAACAAAATCTAACTTCTATGTCAACGCAATCAAAAGAAACAGCAATTTAAGCTGCATATTTTGAAACTCGCAAGTACTCGCAAGGGAATCAAAACCTAAAGGGTACTTCCAGTCGACCTAGAATCTTGAAATTTGGCATGAAGCAACGTTTTATAGCACACATAAAGGAAAAATTCCGAAAACCTTAAATTTTTAGTTACATTACAAAATATATATTTTTTAATGTAAACCTTGCAGGTTTGTACGGAACCCTCGGTGCGCGAGTCCGACTCGCACTTGGCCGGTTTTTTTTTTAAGTGTGGAACGTCAGCCGCGTTTGCGTTGGCGAGTTGCTTTGTCTTTTTTTGCGAAGTTTTCTTTATTTATTCTTATGCTACGCCCACACTATCGCGATAACGCGAACATTTGCGTTGTCGCGACACGGAATTCGTCCTATCGCGAATCGAATGCCCTTAAACCATTGACATAATGCCTTAAACTTGCTGTCGGTAAATTGGCGCGCAATCAAGACCTTCAAGTAAATTTACTCACCAAGTAAAGTTAGTTTTGTCTCTTTCTTACTTTATATCAAGTGACAAAGACAAAACATGTGAGTAATTACTCGGAACGTTACTTGAAGATGGTGAAGTAGGCCCTTAAACAAATGTATATTAGCATTAAGAGATACATAACATAACATATTGTCAATAACTCTTAAAGCAAACTGATCCCAATCGCCCAATATTAATATTAAATCCCAGGTAGAGATAGATTTCATTCATATTTTTAATGTTGCCATGCCATTAATAACCTAAACTTCAAAAAATATCTACTAGTGTATCAGAAATTACGCAAACCACCCTTTCTAAATCAGTTTATGCTTCTTACTTCTGCTAAAGAACTATCTCTAAAAAGAACATTAAAAACATCAATGCAACTATAAAATTATAAATATGACGCTCAAAATAATGTCAAGTACGTTGAACTACACATCGCAAACATCTGGGGGCACGGCAGTGCCCCCCGCCAAGTCGAGCGCGAAGCAAACACTGCCGTACCATCCTTTACAGGAACCCTTTCGCCGCATTTTCAGGCCCCTATTTGACAACCTCTGGATAAGACCAGAACGCTGAAATTTTCGTCATCCAGTAAGCTATACAATCACATACTTAAAATAAAATTTCAAGTCTGTAGGTCATTTAGTTCCGAAGTTAAGCGAAAGCAAAGTTTCGTATTTATGACAGACACTCACTCACTCACTCACTCACTCACTCATGATCATCAAAATAGAACTAGTACTTCCCATAAACCTAGAAAGCTGAAATTTGGTACAGAGTTAGGGTTTAATGGCCACATAAAGGGAAAACTATAAAAACTAGGATAATCGAACGGGAACGGGAATTACACGGGAATGGGAACGGGAATTGTAACTCAAGAACGGCTGAACTGATTTGGCTGAAAATTAGTGGGGAGGTAGCTTAGAACCAGGAAAAGGACATAGGATACTTTTGATCCCGAAATTCCTACGGGATTGGGAACGGGAATTTAAAAATCAAGAACGGCTGAATTGATTTGGCTGAAAATTGGTGGGGAGGTAGCTTAAAACCAGGACAAGAACATAGAATACTTTAATCCCGAAAATCCCACGGGAATGGGAACGGGAATTTATTACTCAAGAACGGCTGAACTGATTTGGCTGAAAATTAGTGGGGAGGTAGCTTAGAACCAGGAAAAGGACATAGGATACTTTTAATCCCGAAATTCCCACGGGATTGGGAACGGGAATTTATAACTCAAGAACGGCTGAATTGATTGGGCTGAAAATTGGTGGGGAGGTAGCTTAGGACCAGGAGAAGCACATATAATACTTTTAATCCCGAAATTCCCACGGGTATGGGAACGGGAATTATAATTCTAGAACAGCTGAACTGATTTGGCTGACAATTTGTGGGGAGGTAGCTTAAAACTATTTATCTATAGATACTTTTTATCCCGAAATTCCCACGGAAACGCGAACGGGAACTACGCGGGTGAAACCACGTGGCGCTTAATAATATAATACTACTCCTAAAAAGAAAAAAATGTGTCAAATAAGAAAATCTAATAAAAAAAATCAATATAAACAAGTTTTAACAAAAAGAAATGAAATCCCACCAAAAACATTCTGTAAAAAACTAGCCAAGTCTCGATGGAGCTGCTTGTTTAACTCTAAAAAGTAATGAAATCTAGACAAAGTCGTGCCAAGTCTGGGGTTCCTTACTGCGATTTCTTTATTATTATAGTTAATGTTGTGTGACTTGGCCGTTGAACATTGTTTAAAACGTTAGTAGTGGGCACAAGTCAATATTGTTTACACGTAATGTTATAACATTATTAAAATACGCAGCTTTATCAAGCCTACAATTGACTAGATATTAAATCAACGTTTTTCAAGTGGCAATTTTCTATCGTCAATGGGTAGCGGTTCTGGCGACAGATTGGTGCAATAGTGTCAAGGAGCACCTGGTTTTCTACCCTTGTGTACATGTGTACCCTTCAACGGCCAAGTCACACAACATTAACTATAATAATAAAGAAATCGCAGTAAGGAACCCCAGACTTGGCACGACTTTGTCTAGATTTCATTACTTTTTAGAGTTAAACAAGCAGCTCCATCGAGACTTGGCTAGTTTTTTACAGAATGTTTTTGGTGGGATATTTATTACAACTAGCAGCGCCCCGCGTCATTTGGATACATTTTCATTAAACTGACAACCAAAAGATGTGATTACAGCGACGCTGTCACCGGCGCAGAAAAGATTGTGACTTTGTAGTTGTCAGTCTCAACTCAATGACAGTTATAGTTCCACTTATTTCCGCTGGGTCAGAACTTTGAGGTATAATAAGCTCATAGAGGCCCCGAGACGATCAAACGATTTGAATCAAACACGTAAATTTTGGTTTGAGTCAAACCATTTTGATCGTTTATGCTACGGCCACGCAATCGTGTGAAATTGTCGCGATAAAATCCTTTGATTGTGCGCCAATTTACCGACAGCGAGTTTAAGGCATTATGTCAATGGTTTAAGGGCATTCGAGTTCGCGGAACTGATTCGCGATAGGACGAATTCTTTGGCCAGACGTGTCGCGACAACGCAAATGTTCGCGTTATCACGATAGTGTGGCCGGGGGTAACACAACTAGTTTGACCAGTTTGTCGATCAAAATGGTTCGACTCAAACCAAAATTTACGTGTTTGACTCAAAACGTTTGACCGTCTCGGGACCCTTTTTGAAATTCATAAGAATTTCTTCAAGCCACCAAACTAACCAAAACTTTCATCAGGACTAAAATCTGTCACATTTCCTCAAACTGACCAAATGTTTTTCCATTCCAGAGTTAAAATGCGAGCTGGCAGCAGCGTACAAGGAGTCCGAGATGATCCGCCAGAGAAGCAGGTCGCTGGAGGAGGAACTGTCCGCGGCGAGGAGGTGTTCCGCTGACCTGGCTGAACAGCTGCATGTTACCAATGGTTGGTAGTATCACAGTATAATAATGAGTACTAGCGTACAGTATGGTCACTCCCCGCCTCCCGCTGAAAGTGTCCCTCACCCCTCGCGGCGACACTTGTAGTACACAGTTGCAGGGTGACAAATCTACATCGAGCTGTTCTGCGCTGGGTCGAGCTGTGCTATGTTTGGTTAACTCGCTCGCCTAATATTTGAATGAGGATACAATCAAAGCATGCTGTGCTGCGCTGGGTGAAGCTGCGCTCTGTCTGGAGTAAAAATAACCTAGCTTCAGAAACATAGCACAGCTCAACCCAGTACAGCGCAGCACAGCTCGATGTAGATTTGTCACCCGTAGAATGGCGCAAAGACAATATAATCAATCATAACGATTTTTTTTTGAAATGAACTGACTGACAGATAAACTTACGAAACACCAACATTTGAATTTAAATTGTGCTGTGTACGGTTGTTTAAGTAACCCTAACGTGTTCTTATCTCACTCACACAAGCACGCGTTTACCTACACGAGCTGAGACTGTGTGCGTAGCAACGGGTCTGTTTCATACATTTGATCGCTAGTGTCCTAGGTGTGGCAGTAGTTTGGTATTAATGGTCATATGAGGTACTTAGAGAGAGAGAGAGAGAGAGAGAGAGAGAGAGATAGACAGGACTGTAGCTAGAGCCGAATTTGGGGCGTGCGCCGGCACTCAGCGCCCAGACGATGTCGCCCCCGGGGGTTTTAGTAGGTAGGACTTCCACCGCTCCATCTTGGTGGAGGGTGAGTCCCACATACCCCGCTGCTGCACGGGGATGAAGTAAGTATTTAGAAAGGAGAAGAAAAATAAAGAAATAATTATGATAAATATCCCATGAATTATCATAATTCTAACAATATCTATTTGTTAACAGAGGAATGCATGCAAGAGCTTAAAGCGGAAATCGAACAGGCTAACGCGAGGCGTAAAGACTTGGAGAACAGAGTGATAGCACTAGAACGAGATAAAGAAAGATTGATACAGGAGAAGGCGAACAGCGAACAGAAGGCTCAGCAGGTGAGTGAAGTATATTTTTGTTAAACTGTACTGTCTCACTGCTGGGCAAAGGTCTCCCCCAAAAATTTCCAACCATCCCTATCCTTCTAAGGGCTGAATTTTCCAGTAGAGAGTAACTTAAGCTTGTTTATATCTCAAAATGCACACGAGATCGGGATTAACGCAAGACACAGTTAGTCAATAATAAATATAGGGTCACAATATTTTTTGTGCCGGTGCCAGCGTCGCTGTAATCGCATCTTTTGGTTGTCAGTTTATTGAAAATGTATCCAAATGACATTAGAGTCACAATGACAATAGGGGCTTCCAATTTTGGCCGCCGGCACATAGTGACTCATAAAATAAGGATCACGACCAGGATTCTCTCTTGTGGCTCAAAATATGAAGTTTTAATTGCAATAATAGACAAACCACAAACCTTTCCACAGGCATTACAAACAGCAGAAGCGAACACAGCAAAATGGCGTCTCGCGCACGAGTCAGCGAGGTCACAGGCGGCGGCGCGCGCGGAGCGGATGTTGGCGGACTGCGAGTGGAAGATGAGGGAAATCGAGAAGAAGTCCCGCGAGAACGAGAAGGAGAACAAACAGGTGAGACGGAAGATTGCGAACGAGACAGGAGGGGCCTAAAGGCTCAAACCCACCGAAGTACACGCACACGCTACGCACGAAAATGACGTCATTGATACATTCGTGGCTGTCTCGGCTATAGCTCAACGTAGCTGAGCTGCTCTCAGGATGTAGGTTAGCTAGGACTAAAAAGTCCTTCATCTATAGATGTATTCAATTTTATAATAAAATCCCCCGGGAAGTGACTGGGCTCACTGATGGAAGGTTCCGATCACACGTTAAAAACATTCTTATAAGCAAAGCATACTATAAGGTTACTGACTACATTAATGACCGGGAGGTTTGGCATTAAATTTCTGCACACGCAACCTCAGTATGCTATTTTTAGTTTTTGACCAATATCATTATTTTACTTCTATATTTATAGATATTTTTTTTATATACCTTTTGACATGTTTTTTATTGTTGACATTAGTTATAAGTAACATTTGTATTTAATTTTATTTAAAAAAAAATACCAGCCCGAGTTTCTTGCCGATTCTTCTCGGCTGATGTAATTCCGAATCGTTGGTAGAATCAATTCTGACGTTCATAAGTGCCTCATTGAGGTCTTAACTGAATAAAGAATTTTTGACTTTGACTTTGACTGCGTGGTCATGAAGCGTGGGCGTAGCGTGCGTGGCGGTGGGTTCGTGGCATTAGTCCCTTCACTATAATGCTGTGATAATGCTATTCAAATGTATTTTAATATCAACATTATGGCCAACAATATCAAAAAATTTTGACATTTGGCTACTGGCTCAATGGCTCATAAAACTTAGATGGTTGTCATGGAAACAGTATTCAATAATATTATCAGTGAGAGAAAATTATGCCCCATAGTGAATCTTATAAACCGAATTATGTAATGAGATTTTACAGACCCATATTTTTACTATTTCAGCTAAAAGAAACAGTAGAAAAACTAAAAGCAGATCCGCCAATACCATCATCACATATAGCAGAGTTACAGCAGCTACGAGGACTGGCTTCAGAACACCAGCGTTCGGTTCAGTGCCTGACTTTGCAACTTCAAAAAGTGGAGACGAGAGAAGAAGCGTTGAAACTAGAAGTCCACAGATTGAAGGAACTGTTGGAAAGAGAGGAGAAGAGTGGAAAAGAGAAAGAGGAGAAGCATTTACAGGTGAGACAGAGAAGAGTATAAATGATGACGTAGTTATTGATACCCTACATACAGGTGATCAACATAGTTTCGGTTACAGTGTCGTCAGAATTGGTTAAAAATGTGACCTCTGACATAAAGAGTGACACATATAAACATAATTAGTATCGAAACTCTCGACTAGTTTCAGCCACATGCGGTGGCCTTCATCAGGTCCGCGACGGCGTCTCGCTCTGAGACGCCGTCGCGGGCGCATCGCACTCATCCTCCTGATGAAGGCCACCGAATGTGGCTGAAACTAGTCGAGGGATTCGACTTATAGGCACGTGTAAATATCCTGTAAAAAGATATTAATTACATACAAACATAGTCCACAGTAAGAAAAATCGGCCTCTCTGCAGCCCAATTTTGCTTAATTCAATATTTTGCAAACATAATGTGATTTTGATTTCGTCTTCGCTTGGGTCCCTAGATCGCTAGATAAATAATCTGATGATGACGATTGCCTAATTATTTAAATTTCATATTAAAAACACTTATAAATATGATTTAAATTCCAGAAAATCCAATCCCTCCGCGCCTCCCACTCCGAGGCGCTAGATTCCTTGCGAAGCGAGCTGACGTCATCAGCGCTTGCCGCTCGCACTTCGCTCGAGCGAGCACACGCCGAGCGAACTCGAGCAGCGCTCGCCGCGCTTAGACAGGAACATGAAGTGAATGACAGGAACGCCGAGAGGAAATTTAGGGAGCTTACTACTAGGGTATGTGTTCACATTATAAATCACTACATAGTATAAAACAAAGTCGTTTCTCACCGTCTGTCCCTATGTATGCTTACATCTTTAATACTACGCATCAGATTTTAATGCGGTTTCTTTAATAGATAGAGTCATTCAAGAGGAAGGTTTTTATCATAATTTTTATCCCTGCATTTCTACGGGAGCGAGAACTACGCGGGTGAAACTGAGAGACATTTTACCTCCGCTGGGATATGAACCCAGGACTGATTTGAGTAAATTTTGATTGAGATTTCCACACAAACCGTCCGCTTTCCTTCTCCCAAGTACAATACATAACAGCATTCAATCAAATTCCAGTACGAAACCCTAAAAGAAGAGCTATTGACCAAAGAGGCCCAATACGAGACGGCCATCGCCGAAGCCCACAGTAAGGCCGACTGGGACATTATGCAGCTGCGACATCTACTAGACAAGGCAGATATCGACTACGCTAACAATGTCGAGAATATTACTAGGAAATATGAGGAGGAGAAAGGTGAGGATGTAGTATCACCAGGAGTTATAACAAAGGGCAATAACCGATTTAGATAGACTGGTGCTAAAAAGTAGGTATTAAAAAGTGATTTAGTTTTCGACTGACATGTGAGGTAAATAAATATTTATGAGATTCGTATATCTTAGTCTGGATAAAGCTACAGGCAACAAGTTTACTTAGGGGCAGTTACTATACTATATGAAGATGATAGATTGATTAAAATATGTTATGTATAGATGTATGTGACTTTTTCACGGAAAAAAAAAATTGAGTGAAAATTTATACAGATGTTTTACAAACAGAAATAACCCAGAATACTTTTTATCCTGAAATTCACACAAGATTTTGTTTTTCGTTGGTAAAGTCACAGTGAGTATCTTAATGACAAATCAATAATTACAGAAAAACTGATAGAAGAATGGTCAGATAAAGTCAAAGAAGTGGAAGAGCAGGCAGCCACTGAGGCAGATGAGGCGAAGAATCTTCTGGAAGCGACGCGATTGAAGCTCATCGCTGAGAGATTAGAACAAGTTAACAAACTGAAGGAACAGCATAGGAAGGAGATGGGTAAGAAGTTTTTAATATATTTTTTTCAACACACTTGCTCATAAAGGGGTTCTTATTTGTGCAAAAACAGTTGAATAATGACACGTTTTATTCACTAGTGAGTTATAGTTTGTTTTTTTAAATTGCTTTGTTTTAAAAAAAGTTTCGACACCAAAAAAATTGTGTCCATACATTTTAAAATAAACTTCAACTTTGTTGCCTTACTTTTGGTAGGTCTATGATTTCATTCATTCATTCATTCGATTTTTTTTTAATAAGTATATTCTTTTAGTCTTTGGCGATCACCATTGTTGTGTTGGATGCGCGCGAATAGAAAAACTGTTTATTTATTAGCGAAAAATGATAATTTCTTCGCAAATGTGTTGAAAAACGTTGTATGGTACACGCGAGTATTGATGATTACTATCCTCGGCTATCTTCAGACCCTCGCCTGACGGCTCGGGCCTCAATAGCGCCTCGGAAGTAATCACCAACTTACCTCGCTTGTACCATAAATAACTATTAAGCTTCTGTACATGTGGCACCTGTATAAAATGTATTTAACTTTTACTTTCAACTTAAAAGTACTATTAAAATATAATGTCACTTTCATTAGTGGGTCATGCTCTTAAGAGTTTAAAGTTCATTTAAGTTATAATTTCACTGGTGTTCACTGAGCAAATACTTATTCTATACTAGCAGCGCCCCGCGGTTTTACCCGCGTGGTTTCCGTTCCCGTGGGAATACGGGGATAAAATGTAGCCTATGTTACTCAGGGTGAATGTAGCTTTCTAATGGTGAAAGAATTTTTGAAATCGGTCCAGTAGTTTCGGAGCCTATTCATTACATACAAACAAACAAACAAAAAAACAAATCTTTCCTCTTTATAATATTAGTATAGATTTGCTTCAAACGGTACAGATACCTAAAACTTTCTGTTAAGCAGTATTTTTAACCCCCGACACAAAAAGAGGGGTGTTATAAGTTTAACGTGTCTGTGTGTATGTGTGTATCTGTCTGTCTGTGGCATCATAGCTCCCGAACGGATGAACCGATTTCAATTTAGTTTTTTTTTGTATTAAAGGGGACTTACGTGCGAGTGTTCTTAAACATGTTTCATCTTGTAATCCCTCGGATGTGTGCAACAACTTTTTTCTATTTTTCACACATACGATACAAAGATCTAAAAAAAAGTTCATAAGAAATCAAAAAATAATTCCTACTTATATTATCTGGATTATATTTATACACATAACATAATTGCCAAGTATTTTCTGATTAAATAATTAATTTAATGAATAAAATCATTTCAGAGGACCAATGGGAGCAATTCATGACAGACAAGGAGAACTGTTTGGCGCGAATGAAGACAGAATGCAGACAGGAAGGCGACGAGGAGAGGATAAAACGAGAGAAGGAATTACTTGAAGAAATTGCAGGTAATAAAATAATTGTTAAAGTAATTTCTAAAAAAAGAAAATTTTAAAAGAAACTAAGGTTATATAAAAATAATAATTCAAAAAGCAAATTAGTAAAAAAATATTTTGTTTGATGATGATTTTCATGACTAAAAACATAACTAATGTCATGACGATTAAGATTACTGACTATAATTTCGAAAAACAACCAATAAGTGATATGGTCTTTAACTGTTAATTTATACAATTATCTACAAGTGATAATAATAATTATGGTCTAGTTTCATACCGATTTATTAAATCTAAGTAACTTTAAAACATATTCTCTACAATAGATTATAATAACGCATATCTCCAAATTCCACTCTCAGAATTAAAGTCACAAGTACACTCGAAGTCAAATGATTTTGACAACTTAGCTGTCAAAGCCGCAGCGTGTGGACGGACCTTAGCTGTCACCGAACAAGAATTGAGGTTAGTTCAGATTTAATAGTTCATTCACTAAACGTGTTCACCTAGATGATATTTTGGTTTATGCATGAGTATTTGTGAAGCAGTTGATGTAATGATAAAACTTGAGATTTTTGATCTTGATAATGTTATTATATATATATTATATGATAGTATTTGGTGATAAATTAGTTCCCGTTCCCGTAGGAATTTCGGGATAAAACATAATATGTTCTTTCCCGGACCATACCCTGTACCAAATTTCAAGTCAATCGGTTCAGTAGTTTAGCCGTAAGGTAACAGATAGACAGAGTTACTTTCGCATTTATAATATTAGTAGGGATATAGACGATACTTGAAAAGAAATACTAAATGTAAGGGATGAAAAGTGCTTTAAATACTGTACAGTCAGCGTCAGATAAATGGTACCATCCTGTTGTCAAAACCAAAGTGAGCATTACCAAGGAGGGTATCTTTCATTTGACGCGGACCGTACTATGGATGAATATACACCCCTATTTTGAAATGATGGGACTTATTAAAATAAGAATATCTGTAGCAGTTACTGAATCCATATCTCCAATAAAAATATAAAAAATGAAAGTCGATTACTTATCTTTAAAAAATACTTAATAAATGCCGTATTACCAGACGGCACACTAGCTATCAAGTATTCTGTGACGGCTCGGGTCGATGACCGCGCTCAGCTGTGTATCGCAGCGTTCGCCGGTTGTTCGGTGTAGAATAACAATAAAATTCGGCGGGATTTTGAAAAACTTTGACTTATCATAACTTTTTAAATAAAAGCACAAGATAAAAACTAACCTCACTATTATATTATCACCCGTCGTTTACATTAGCTGTGTGATTAAGTATCTCGAATTCAAAATAGGGGTGTATAAACAATTTTTTTAAATTATTAATTAGTAAACTCGCTTTAAATATCAAAAATTACATCAACTGCTCCGAAAATCAACCCATAATTCATATCCAAACGAAATTGGTAGCAAAATTCTGATCCTACACAAAAATCTAATATTCTATTTTGAAACTAATTATTAACTTATCAAATAACGTCTTTTGGACAAAATTTGGCTACCATTGCATGTATTTACATTAAATGAATGGCAAGCGTATATTCCGGACAGCAAAGCTTAATGCTTTATACAACGTAAATTGACCCTTATCTAGATGTAATAAGGTGCATTTTACCATGCCAGGGGCAGGGTAGATGAATGGCAAGCGTATATCCCAAACAGCAGAGCTAAACGCTTTATACAACGTAAATTCGTACTTATATAGCTGTAATAAGGTGCAATTTACAATGTTAAAGACGTGAAAGGGAAATCTTCTTTAATGCCTTAAAGTCAATTTTACCGGAGCTTTCCAACAAAGTCATGACACAATGTGACACAGTGCTTCCTTGTTGAAAAGCATCCAGAGTGGTGTTGCGAGGTAATAGCCTAGTTTCAGATAGTCATTCGGACTCTATTTTATACCCTACTAGGACGAATATCTCTCCGATTCCCCGCACTGCCGCTTACTCATATTAGGGTGTAATCTTAAGGGACACCAGTGGAAAGTGTGCAGTGGTAAGCAGCACATTATAACTCAAAGTCCCACCAAGTGCTAACCTCACGTCACTCGCTACTAGCACTGTATGGGGGACATATAATAATAATAAGTGCGAATGGTCTGATAGCAAAAAGCCTCGACCAACATCTTAAGAGGGTTTCGCTCGATGGTTGGATCAAGGGGCAGATACAGAAGGCAGTGATTTTAGACACGGCACGTATCGTGAGGAGGTTCCTTTCTCTGCAGCCCTAACCACCGGTAGTTTGGGCCCCACTACTGGCGGCCTTCTATTTTTTAAGTTTTTATTGCATATTTTGTTTTTTTATATATATTTATATTGTAAAAACTTAAAAAATAAGAAAATAAATGAATAAATAATAATAATAAATCTGTTATAATGTGATGCTTACCGCGAGACACGCACACACTTGTAACTTTTAAGAGATTGTTGAGTCACCAAGTTTTCTGTGCCGGCGGCCAAAATTGGAAGCTCCTATTGTCATTGTGACTCTAATGTCATTTGGATACAATTTCACTAAACTGACAACCAAAAGATGCGATTACAGCGACGCTGTCAGCGGCACAGAGAAGATTGTGGCACAATACCTTCTATATTGCAATCTTTATTAAAGGTTTACCTTTGCCGCTTTTTCATTAAAAACTGTATCTTATTACAAATATATAAGTATCAATTTACGTTGGCTATACTAAAACGCTTTGCAACGCCCGTTTCTTAACCTGCGCTGGCCATAAACTGACATTTCATAAAGCATGCATGTTCTATTTTCAAACCTGACATTAGCACATTAAAAAAACATAATTCATACATCAAATTCACGCGCTTTGTCCAAAAGGCAGTATTGTTTACTTACAATCAACTAGAAATAGTATTTTTATAAAATGAAGAAATATATATATAGATCGAATTATTATTTCTTAATATGGATAGTCGTAACCACGCTTGAACGCGTGTCGGTGACTCCACTGTAGTGTAGATCCCTCACTGATGATATTAGTCCGGTAGTAATTCACATGAAATATCGTACGTTGACCTGTAGCTATATATCTCTGTCGCACCTGCGTTCCGCTCGCCCATGAAGTTAAAGGTAAAACATGGAGTCCACACCTCGAATACCTACTTGAAGCATACCTATATGTATCACTATCGCGTCTCTGTGGGCAGGCTCTCTCTTTTTAACTAAGGTAACCTCTAGAAAGAGAGAGTCTGACTAAAAAGGGAGATCCGCCCACAGAGACGTAGGTATTTGACTCAAGCTGTTGTTCCAAGTTTGGGCTCCATTTTTACCTACAACTTCATGCGCTCGCCATTGCATCCGTGCGAGCGGGACGCATTATAATTGACGCAGGTGCGACAGAGATAGATAGCTACAGGTCAACGTACGATTTTTCATGTGAATTACGACTGGACTATAGTACAATGAGGAGGTGTAGATGTAGCCCTAGACAGGTTTTTTTTTTTTTAAATGAACTGTATCCCACCCAATAAGAAAAGTATAGTACTTTTTGCGATAGAATTTATTAGTTTCTTAAACTTAGAGATTAAGATAATTTATAAAATTTCACGTTAAAAAAACGATAGAGGGAAAGAGATAAAAACATTTAATATATAAGAGTGAAACAGAGGATACTGCAGAAACTTTATAACGTTTTTAGAAAAAGTACAATCAAAAATAGCTCTTATTCCGTTGTCCTACAGTTGCAGCGTGCTCGGCGCTGTCATGACGGTCATCGCTTGCGTCATCACAGGATCTATCCGTCTCCCTCTAATAGCGTTCCTTCTCTCTCTAGCGCTTTATCTATACAATTATTTTACTAAAAATGGGAAAGTTGTTGTTAAGAAATAACAGCCGTTGTTTTAGATGTTTTAAAATCCTGTCTGATTCTTTGAGGTCGTAATAGTTCAGAAATATCAAAATAATAATTATTAAGACTAAGGAAACGAAAATCATACATTTTATTTTATCTTTTAATAAAATATGTGATTTTTCCCTAAATTTTGGTAACGCACCAAAAGTTGGCAATACTGTATACGTCAGTGACATTGACAGAAAAGACAATGAACTGTATGACATACAATCAGTGCTGCCACAACAAAATTATTTTTGGTTAAAAAATAATTAAAATAATAAAGGTGACCATAGCAATTTTAACTCAAAAATGATTGAATTTGAAAAATAATTTTCTTTAATTTTTTTCTTCAAAAACCTGTCTTTTCTTCACCCTTTGCCACTGAGCAAGGGATGGAGAGAGGGTATAACAAATTGTGGACTCATAAAAACAAAAAAAAGGTAGCACTCCGGGAGTGCCGGCAGAAGTGAAAACTTCAATATTAACGTTGTGTTTAATTATAAGTATAAAAGTACTATCATTTATAAGGTAGAATACAATGTTTGTTTCTTACTTCAGTTATCATAAACGTCACGTGATGCTGATCTTACGCTTTTTCGATCAGCATCACGTGACCCTGACGCGAGTTTGAAAGTTTTTACCCATACAAAAAAAGTGCTCAGCGCCGCTAAAGAAGTTTTCCCTTCAAAAAAAACCTGTCAGCACGTATGTTATAGCTGTGCCCCGCGGTTCAACCCGCATTAGCTCCTCTCCTATTAGTCTTATTATGATGTTATATAGCCTATAGCCTTCCTCGATAAATGGGCTATCTAACACTGAAAGAATTTTTCAAATCGGACCAGTAGTTCCTGAGATTAGCGCGTTCAAACAAACTCTTCAGTTTTATAATATTACTAGCTGTGCCCCACGGCTTTACCCGCGTAGTTCCCGATCCCGTGGGAATGTGGGGATAAAATTATGCTAAAAACCTTCCTCTTGAATTACTCTGTCTATTACTGAAATCCGCATCAAAATCCGTTGCGTAGTTTTAAAGATCTAAGCATACATAGGGACAGAGAAAGCGACTTTGTTTTATACTATGTAGTGACTAGTATCGGTCTCTAATACACTATCACGTTCAGGGATCAGACAGGATTTAAAAACATATTTTGTATTATTATTGTATTTTCTGTAAGTATTTGTACTAACAATTTGTAGTATATGTATAAATTAATGTATATAAAATACTGCCTTTTGGACTGACTTCATTTAAACACTATTTACTTAATTTAGAATTATTTGAGATGCAATTTCATTATTATTTTTAGAGAAAAACAAGAATAAATTTAAAAAAACCTTTTTAAAACAAGCAAGTTTTTTTTATCTTTTATTGCATTGTCATGGGACTTACATAAGTATGCCAAACAGCTCAATCGGATAACCAGAAGTGGTCGAAAATGGCTTGCAGGATTTGATTACAGACAACGGGACAGGTGAAACTAAATAAAAGCTTGTAAAAAGCTTACTATCAATGTGTTTTGCACATTATTAAGTAGTAGTCTTGTTAACCCCTCCAACTAAGCTCGTCTGTAATCAAATCTTGCCATTTTTCGACCACTTCTGGTTATCCGATTGAGCTGTTTGCCATACTTATATAAGTCCCATGACAATGCAATAAAATCTAAAAAAAAACTTGATTTTAAACAGAGTTTTTTTTATTTTTTTCTTGTTAAAATGAAAAGACACATAGGAAAACTAAAAGTGTTGTGTCTATGCCAGCCCCAATTTTACAAACTATTGAATTGTCATTGTCATCGAACATAAAAATAATACATTTTAATGAAAATGCATCTCAAAAAAACGTTCATGACTCAAAATTTTCCAAATTATAAATGTTAGCATAGCTCATTATTCATTTAATTTAAGTAAATTTTAGCGCTCACACAGTGTCGATTTTATTTTTTATAATAATACACAATTACTTTTTATAAATATTTTTTATTAAATAATTATTGAAACAAAATCTTTAAGCGTATTTTCTAACACAGCATCAAAATATCGCGATGTTACCATCTCCGTAAATTTTTACCATCTCAAATTTTACGCCGGTTCTGTGAAGGATGGGCTTAAAAAGTTTTGGATTCCCAACGACCCATGTGAGGTTGGTTTTATAGGATTCGTTGGCTATAAACCCTCTTTTTTAACATAATCTCAAATAATACCTGTAAAAATCATTAAAAACGATTGTAATCGCAAATAAAAACGACATTGTGTGAGTGAACTTAAGTTTTTTTTTTATTTTTATACTTATTGGAAAGGAGTGTTAAAATAATAAAGAGCTTTTTTTATTATGGCAATTTTTTTATTTGTTTTAATTCTCAAAATGCCTTTATAATAATATTTTTTTAAAAATATCACAGTTATGATAAGGGGCATTTAATTATATTTTATTTTCAAATTAATTTAAAAAAATTACAGAATTATATTCACAATTAATAAAACAAACAGTAAAAACAAACAAAAAATACAATTAAAAATGATTATTTTCTTTTGAACCCTATAGATTAAAAAAATAACAACTCTATGACAGTTTTGAATTTGATTTTCCTGCCAAAACTAACTTTAATATCTTTGAGATCCAAAACAGCCAATGAGCAGTAACGAAACGTAATTTCCTTTTTATTTAAATCGACTTCTATCGTTCTTTTTTAAGGCGCGTCTACATTGTTACAAAATTGTTATAAATGTTTAATAATGTTATATAACATTAATTTTATAACATGTTCTAGACTCATCTTTTCACATAAAATTAGGTAAAATTTCGATAAAAACAAGTGTTCTGTTTTTTTATAAAATATTTATTACTTATTGCAAAAAAATAATAAAAATATTGGCTGTTACTCAAAATTAAGTTCTGAAGTCGATTTTAATAATGTTTTCTCCCTTACTAACATAGAGAAGCGTTGGCGAGAGAGAAAGAGTTGAGAGAAAAGCGATCGGAAGACGCGACGAAAATAAAACAAGTCGAGAAGAATTCTAAAGATCAAATCGAACATTTGACAAGAAAATGTGCTTGTTTAAGAAAACTGTAAGTATTTTGAACAATTACTTTCAAATAGTAATGTTTTCATGCCATTCAGGTGAGTGAATGAGTGTGTGCGTAGTTTCTGATACCCTAGATACAAGTTACGAACTTAGGGGTCAGTTACTGTAATGAGATGATGGAGTGAATTATTATGTTATGTTAAAAGAGAATCTGTGTATTTTTCTTTTCTTTTTCTGTTGCAAAAATGTATAAGTACCCTAACAAAGGACTGAACCGATTTAATTAGTTTAGGTACCAAGATATTATATACTACAGTTTGGAAAAGGAAAGGCCACATTTTATCCCAAATTGACCACTTAATAAGTTTCCGCGTAGGTAAAACCGCGAGGTGCTGCTAGTTTCATTATCATCATCAGCTCATATCATTATGTCCCCACCGAGTAGACATAAATGTTTTATAACATGTTAAAATATAATCTAGACATCCCTTAACATGTTATACATAATTAACAATTACTTAACTTATCACCAGTTTCGACGACATGCGCGCGCGTCTCACAGCGAAGGAGCGCGCGGCGGAACAGGAGGCGCGTGCGAGAGAGAAGGAGTTACACCAGCTGAGAGGAGAGGTCGCCAGGCTTACCAAGATATTGGTGGAGCAGAGGTATAAATTAAATTAAATACAGCCAAATACCTACTTGTTTTTTTGTCATTTTTATATACCTAGGTACTTAGGTAAACTTGTAAGTTTGTCTAAGTACCAAAAAGTGCCAAAAACCCGGTGGCCAAAATTGGAACTAATACTGCTAATGTCCCAACCAAAAATGTGATAACCGACGCGAATGTCCAGTAAAACCAATTTCTAAGACATTTTCCCCAAAACGGAGAAGATTTATACTAGGAAGTTTTTTAGGCATAATTTTGATAAGATTGAAACTTTTACTGAATTATTTTAGTGTCGTTCCATAGACGGTTTTATTCGGCATTTGTCAAAATTAAATTGATTTTATACGCGATTACACCCTGTGTTTATATACATTTGGAATTTTAAAACAAAAAGACATTTTCTATCTTCTCAGTTCCCCCAAACTAGGCGCCCGTACCCGCGCAGACGGCTGCGAAATGATCCAAACCTCCGAGCTGAAGACGGACTCGCGGCGGAAGGGTATGTGCGAAGAATAGGTGAGCACTGTTGTACGCTTTACTTACATACTAATTATATTATTTATAACTAGCTGTGACGTGGGTATGGAGGGCAGGAAAAAAGATAACGACGAACGGAGAATATCTTCCGTTTTTTGAAGTCGCTTAAAAAGGAGTACCGTCTTTTCGTGAATATTTATTGTATCCAAAATTCGTCTCACAAATACTCAACGTGGCGCTACGGACAAAAAAATATTTACTAGGTGTATTTACAGTCTCATGGGAATTTTGGGATACAAAATTCTTATATACGATATTCATGGTTATAAGAAACGTATGCACAAAATTTAAGTTTATAAAATATTATTTTAAATAAATAAATAAAAATCTTTTATTTTTTATGTTTTCATGGTATAATAATTAAGTATTTAAATCAGGTATTTATATTTGTATGCATGAGCTTCGTGAGGTCTTAGAAATTAAAAATCTTTTAACATAAATCTCTTTTCTTCGGTAGATGTAAATACTTATTAGTTTTTTCTATTCTTTTGTATTAAAAGTTTCTTTTCTCTGTTTTTTTTTATTTGTTTTCGTGCAAACACATCATTGGCGTTTTAGTTGTTTCCGCACATTTTTTGATGTTTGATTTTATTGGCTATTATTTTTTTTACACAAAACAAAGATAACAAAAGTTTTTTCATAAGAAAAAATAATCTGTCATTTATTTTTCTTTTCAAAATTGTAAGAGATAAGTCATATTAATTTCCGTTTTTCAATGCCTTCTCTGAATATTATTTAAATTACAATTGTTTATTGTACAACATCAATAATTTATGAAAAGTCTTATACTTAGGGCCTATTTCACCATCTTCAAGTAACGTTCCGAGTAGCTACTCACATGTTTTGTCTTTGTCACTTGATATAAAGTAAGAAAGAGACAAAACTAACTTTACTTGGTGAGTAAAGTTACTTGAAGGTCGTGAAATAGGCCCTTAATATAATAATTTTGTAAAAGTCGTATCATATAAAAAACATTAATAGTAAAAAAATCTTTTTTAAATCTTAAGTAAATATTAAATTCTCTTTCTCAGCTATTCTTACACGGTACTTACTTCCAAGTAACCTGTGATCAGATCTTTATTTTTCAATTATATCTTAAAGCACTAAACAAAACATTTATTCCTACAGGATCTTCCCTACGTACCCCAGAATTGGTCAGAAAAAGAACATGTCCGTTACCAGAATTGGCGCCAAATAAAATCAATGGCGATAAAGATGGCCGCCCTAGAGCAAAGAGTGTCGATCTCCCCGCTGTACAAGTTCCTATAATAGTGAAACAATTAGAGAAAAAGAAATAATGATGCTATAATATTTATTAGCAGCGCCCCTACTTCCCGCGGTTTCACCCGCGTAGTTCCCGCTTCCATAAGAATGCATGGATAAATTTTTTGCTAAAAACCTTCCTCTTAAATCACTCTATCTATTAAAAGAAAGCGCATCAAAATCAGTTGCGTAGTTTTAAAGATGTAAGCATACATAGGGACAGATAGCGGGAAACGACTTTGTTTTATACTATGTAGTGATTTTGTAATAAAATTCTCATCTCAGTATAAATGAATGTGAGAATACGTGAATAATCGAGCGGGGTTTGTATGACGCAATAGAAAAACCAGTCGCTCCTGTTCTAAGTGTTTTGTATTGTACTGATTTCTTAAAGATTAAGCAAAGAAAAATCTTCATACTTTTTATATGAATTCATTTTTATGAAGTTAAAAGTATGTAAGTTTGAAATATGGAGAGTAAAAGGGAGTATTGAGTCACAATGTTTTCTGTGCCGGCGGCCAAAATTGTAAGCTCCTATTGTCATTGTGACTCTAATGTCATTTGGATACATTTTCAATAAACTGACAACCAAAAGATGCGATTACAGCGACGTTGTCACCGGGTTAGATTTATTTGTTGCACTATAGCGGCGTCATCTTTTAATTAGACACAAATTGATGATTTATAGACACAAAGATCCTTCCCTTTGCTCTCCATTAGATATAGAAATATAAGTTCTTAAATGCCAACTTGAATATACTTACTCATAAAATTATTATTGTTAGTTTTAATGAAAAAATACTCGTAATATAAATTAAAGTTGTATTTAATCGTTATAATATTGTAAATATGATTTCATTTTTATAATAAAATGTATGAAAATATTGTCTATGTTTTATTGAACTACCCTTTTAGTTTTTTAACATGGCTGACAGTTTTAATAACCTTTATGTACTTATGTTTTTTATTTTTGCCTAGAACAGACTTATTATATCAGCTTCATAAATCATAAACTTTATTTGTATTAAGGGCCTATTTCACCATCTTCAAGTACACCTCACATGTTTTGTCTTTGTCACTTGATATAAAGTAAAAAAAGACAAAACTAGGTTTCCTTGGTGAGTAACTTTACTTGAAAGTAGTGAAATAGACCCTAAGTTTACCTAAAGTTGTTAACACAATATACAGGCACTTAAAACTTATTACCCCTTGTCAGGCATAACACATTTTTGGTACTTGGATTACATCTAAAAAAGATTTACAAAAATTAAACTTATTGACTCAAAGTAATTACTTCTGCTTTTACCTAATCTAAATAATAATAATTAGCAAATATCGAAACATGTGATGAATTAAAAATAAAAGGTCTAAATTATTTTTTTTAAATGTAGACATTTTACCTTGAGAGAATCTTGTTCGTGATCCTTATTCTATGCATATTACCCTATTATCTTTATTTAGATAGGTTATATAACATTTGTAACATAATGTAGACTCGCCCTATTTTTTTTACTTTAAACAAATAATCCATATCGAACGTAATCAATGCAAAAACGAAACGCAATCATTTGACACTAGTGACTAATGCTTAAAAAGCTGTCAAGTGTCAATGTCAAGTAAAATCTGTCAAAAAAAATTCTATCAAATTCTAACCTCAAAACAGAAATTATAAATAAACAATTTAAACAAGAATTTCGGGCAAAATGTCTGCAAAAAGCTTATTTTTGCAGCCAGCATTTGTAAGAGCACCATTACAAAATGGTGTCGGTAGATACGTGTGTCAACTCCAGAGAATAGTGTTCAAGTTTTGTAAAAGCAATGGAAGCAGCCGTGGAATGAGGTTAGTATAGTTTTAAAATATAAAAATACAAACTGTACCACGGTTTTATCCGCTTAAATCCCAGTCCCCTAGGAATTTTGGGATAAAACTGCTTTAATCGTTCCCCGGACAATAAGCTACCCCTGTACCAAATTTCAAGTCAATCGGTTCAGTAGTTTAGCCGTGAAAAGGCAACAGACAGACAGTTACTTTCAAGGGATAAAATTATCAAAAACCTTCCTCTTGAATCACTCTGTCTATTAAAGAAAACCGCATCATAATCCGTTGCGTAGTTTTATAGATGTAAGCATACATAGGGACAGAGAGCGGGAAGCGAATTTGTTTTATACTATGTAGTGATGAACCGTCTTCTCTTTCAGGGATTTCATAGAACAAGATCTGGTTGACTTTGCCAAAGAGAACCCCGGCGTTGTTGTGTACTTGAAGCCGAGACGTCACCGCAGTGCTGTCGTTGTGGCAGAGTATTGTAAGTAAAAAATAACACCTAGATTTTTTTCCTTATTTTTATACTTTTTTTATTAGCAGTGACAATTTCTATTCTCTATTTCTCAAGTATTACCTATAATGATATGATTATCAATTAAAAGATAAGTGTGTAAACAAATAAACACTTCTGCTTCATAAAATATATGTTTAAGAAACAAAAAGAGACTTTAGTAATATATATTCTGGTGGTTTAATGTCAAACGCATTGAATAGGGATGTCGACTGGGTAAACAAAATGAAATTCTAATTAGTATGTCAGATAGATTTGGAAAAAATATTAGACACGTATTTTTTTGTCGTAATATCAAATTAATAAAACTGACTTAGTTATAACGCATTAAAGTTCAGGAGTGGGGGCTTGTGACGATAATTCTTGGTAAAAAAATTATGTAGCTGTGACGTCACACGAGTTTTCTATGCACTATATCGTCTTAATTATTTGTTTGTATCTAAAAAGAGAAAATATGTGTCCAATATTTTTGCGAAATCTACCTGACGGACTAATTAGATTTTTTTAGTCGACATCCCTATTTACATTCAGTAAAAAAACCATAGCTATCAGCCAAACAAAACAAACGATGTGACTCCATTCCAATCTTTTCAGATTATACTTTACACGGTTAATCCAAAGCTACAAAGAAGTCTCATGTATATCTAATATATAAAATTCTCGTGACACAGTTTTCGTTGCCATACTCCTCCGAAACGGCTTGACCGATTCTCATGAAATTTTGTGAGCATATTCAGTAGATCTGAGAATCGGCCAACATCTATTTTTCATCCCGAAATTCCCACGGGAACGGGAACTACGCGTGTGAAACCGCGGGTTTATAAATAAAATTGCATTTTTCAGTAAACGGTGACCGCGCATGGATGTCAATGCACAACAAAACACACAGCGAGATAACCAAATGGATTGAAGTATTACGAACTCAACAGGGCGATAACTCCAACAGCCGTCTCCGCAAATACATGTACACAGACCACCCTTCCATACAAGGGCCTTGGACACCGTTCACATTCAAAAACCCTGCATTAAACACTGCTAAGCTACCTAATAAGAACTTTGGTGCCAACGATAGACTCCCCATGTCAGCAACAGAGAAATTAAGACAGCTTTTCGAGCAGCAGAAGTTAAATGAAAATGAGAAGAATTTGAAAGTCGCTGAGTGATAATGAAGATATTAGTCATAGATTGTATATATTAAATGATTAGTTGTTAAAGCTGTTTTATTATTATTTATTTAATTAGTTGTGCCCCGCGGTTTTACCCGCGTAGTACCCGCTCCCGTAAGAATGCGTAGCTCGTAGTATAATACAATCTCGGCACAATTCACCATCGTGTGTTAAAAAATGAAGAAACAGCGCCATCTATTGGTACGATTTGTGACTACAAAAAGTTACAATAAAACATACGATTACTTATACACAATCCCATGGGAATTTTGGGATAAAAAGTATCCTATGTGTTATTCCTAGTTGTAAGGAACATCTATACCAAGTTTCATCTAAATCGATACAGTAGTTTTTGCGTGAAAGAGGAACAAACATCCAAACTCACAAACTTTCATCTTTATAATATTTAGGAATAGCTGTGCCCCGCGGTTTTACCCGCGTGGAACCTTATCCCGTGGGAATTTTGGGATAAAAAGTATCCTATGTGTTATTCCTATGTATGAGGAACATCTGTACCAAATTTCATTAAAATCCATTCAGTAGTTTTAGCGTGAAAGAGGAACAAACATCCATACATACAAACATTCGGCTTTATACCTAATATTAGTAGGATAATTAAATAGTTGTTTGGGCCTCAAATAAGCATTTACAGTGAAACCTGGTTAAGTGAGACTCCAAGGGACCTGCAATGTCGTTGCACTTATAGAGGTATTCCACTTACCCAGTGTTTCAGATATCCAGGTATAAATTAATATCTGTCTCATTTACAGAGGGTTTCATTCATTGATAGAAGTGATATAGTGGGTAGGATTAGAATGAGTAAACAAACAAAACGATATTATCTCAGTTACAGAGGTTTATACGTATAAAATTCACTCGCTGTCGTAGTTATAGAGGTAACTATGATGATAAATCGAAAGAATAAATCCCAGATATAAAGGTTACCTCATCCCACTAACAGAGGTAATTTAGTGCCCAAGTACTTTAGTATGAGTTCCAGTTATGGAGGTTTCTCACTTATCCAGGTCCCACTTAACCAAGTTTCACTGTACATGTCAAAGAACTTAAAAATGATTTATTTACTAGCTGTATCCTGCGGTTTGACCTGCGTTAGCTCTCCTATTGGTCGTAGCGTGATGTTATAGCCTATAGCCTTCCTCGACAAATGCTCTATCTAAGAGCCCGTTCCCACTTGTCGGGTGTCAAAGCCGATTATTTATCGGGTGTCGGCGTCTTTGTTCACATACACGATTAATAATCGGTTGTCGGCCACGGTCGAAGCTAGTGTCAATTTTAATCAGTCTACGCGAAGCGATTTGCACGATGGACGTCGACGAAGCTCTTGTTGTGATGTATTATTATTTAAGAAGAAAACGAGAAAAGACAGCAAAGAAAAGAAAATATTGGGTGCACCCAATCCTGAAAGAAAGATTTAGTTTGGGAACATTTCAGAATTTAATAACAGAATTGAGGAGTGACGAAATTAAGTTTTTCAATTATTTTAGAATGTCGATAACTACATTCAACCATCTATTGGCTCAAATATCAGTGAGCATAAACTACCAAAATACAAGATTTAGAGACTGCATTTGTACTGAAGAAAGGTTGGCGATATTTCTAAGGTAATATAATTATACATACCTACCTACCTATTCATTTGTATAAAGGAAGAGATAAAACAGTCACTTTTAGTTCACATAAGTATATTTATTGAAAGAAATAACTTTAATTTTTTTAATAATTTCGTAAACAAATTAGTGTAGTTAGGTAGTTAAATATTACTAAAATCTAAGTCCGAATCTTGAGTAATACTTGAATGTTGTGACATAGTAGGTGATGTTGGTTCAACGAGTTGGCGTGTCGAATATCCATATCCACTTGAAGGGAAGATATTCTGGTTTTGTGACGAATATACAGATTGTTGCTCGTGATTTCTCGACTGTGAATGCCAACCATAGTTTGATGAGTATAAACGACTTTCACGCTGCTTTTTAATGTTTTGAATCAGTGACAGCACGCCTGATTGAAACTCTAAAGTTTCATTATCGTCAAAAGACGCGATGTTTGGCAAGACACCTTTAAAAAAAGAGAGCATTGGATGTTCGTTACTTCTGTCTGACTGTAGCCTGCTATCTAAAAACTGGCTCATTTTGTCATCGAGGGTTTTGGGCTTTTTGGAAGTGCTTGGTAATAGCAGCTCTGAATTTATATCTGTTGAATTGGCCGCTGATGCTTCTGGCGATGTATCTGTTGGACGCTTCTTGACAGAATCATGAGTGCGATTAGGCTCAGCCACTTTTTGCAAAAAACTCATCTGTTCTTTATATATATATGGCTTTGAAAGCTTAGCCCCTGCTCCGGATTTTTTGACTTCATTTTTATTTGATCGAGTCCAGGCATCTCGTAGATTCGACCACTTTGTAGATACTAGTTTACCTGCAATTACAATAGGTATAGGTACATATAGAAATGTTAATTATCTTACCAAATTTATTATTTTACAGATATTGCGCATCGGGTTGTTCCTTCAGAGAATTGCACTACAGTTACAGAGTTGGTGTGTCAACTATTAGTAAAATCTGCAAAGAAATTAGTTCCACTATCTGGGATGTATTAAGAAACGAGTTCATGAAAATTCCTGATAATGAGAGTAAATGGTTGGAAATTGCAAAAAGTTTTGATATGAAAGCCAACTTTCCGCACTGTCTTGGAGCAGTTGATGGTAAGCACATAAGAGTGGTGAAACCAAATAATAGTGGCTCGATGTATTTTAATTACAAAGATTATTTTTCATTTGTTTTACTAGCCGTTGTTGATTCAGAATATCGTTTTATTTTTATAAGTGTTGGCTCGTATGGAAAAGAATGCGATTCTTCAATATTCAAGGAGTCGACCATGTGCAAGAAACTGAATGATGGCAGTTTAAATATACCAAAACCAAGGCCTCTACATGCAACACTTCAAAATGATATGCCTTATGTTCTCGTGGGCGATGAGGCTTTCCCTCTGTCAACAAATTTGTTAAGACCTTTTGGAGGCACTCATTTGGACTACAAGAAAAAAATATTTAACTATCGTTTAAGTCGGGCAAGAAGGTACGTTGAATGCGCATTCGGCATTTTAGCCAATAAATGGAGAATATTACATCGACCACTAGATGTCCACCCAGACACGGCTATCGAAATTGTAAAAGCGTGTACAGTATTACACAATTTTGTAAGAGAAAAGGACGGTCTGAACTTTGAAGATATTCACTATGCGGCAGAAAATCCGATGCAAGAACATGTACAACTGCAAAACTGTAATCCACGTGGTGGTCCTATTGCCAATCATATACGGTCTGAATTTGCAAACTACTTCGTTTCAACAATAGGCTCGGTGCCTTGGCAACCAGAAGCGCATGTTTAGTATTTATATTTAGAATTTTACGTATATAGTACCTACCTATATTATTAAATAAATAATTTCAAACACTTACCACATGATTGTCTTTCTTTTTCGTCCAAATTGTCAAACTCAGGTATGAGTACGCAGCAAACTTCCCGCCAAGCAGCTATTTTCAGATGCTTATCTCTATAATCATTTAGAGTTTTGTCCCAAAGGACACCTCTTTCCTGAACTAGCGTGATCAATTGTTCGGGGTCGATATTTCTTTCCATTACTACCTACGAATCACCAAACGTGCGTACAATAAAAACACAACAACTCTGCTTGCGCGCCGCGAAGTGTTTGTGTGCGCGATCGCAGCGACGACGTACGCACGAACGGAATGAGGGGAAGCGGGGAGAGGGTTATCGGCCCCGACATCCGACAAATGTGAACAGCGCCATTCTTAATCATATGCGAGCGAGATCCGACACGATTTTTTTCCGGGCGTAGAGGGCTGGCAAAACACCCGACATTTCTTGTCGGAGCCGACACAAAATCGGTTTCCGATAAGTGTGAATAGCTTCATATATAATGTTCTGCCACTACAGCCTCCGATTAATAAACGGATCCGACACCCGACAAGTGGGAACCAGCTGTAACACTGAAAGATTTTTTCAAATCAGACCAGTAGTTCCTGAGATTAGCGCGTTCAAACTAACTCTTCGGCTTTATTTGTATAGATTTATGAATAACATACCATAATCATTCCCTCCATCATCTCATTACAGTAACTGACCCCTAAGTTCGTAACTTGTATCTAGGGTATCAGAAACTACGCACACACACACCCAGACCTAGATAAAAGGTACACAGAATAAATAAAACGAAAATTAAACATTATAATATTAATTTTAATTCAATTCAACTTAAATATAACAAACTACTACGTAAAATAGTTAAATAATCAAACGTAGTTCACAATCTTGAAAATCCCTTTTTAACAATTGATAAAATCTATTATTGAGTCACAATCTTGTCTGTGCCGGCGGCCAAAATTGTAAGCTCCTATTGTCATTTAGACTCTAATGTCATTTGGATACATTTTCAATAAACTGACAACCAAAAGATGCGATTACAGCGACGCTGTCACCGGCACAGACAAGATTGTGACTCAATAATTGAAAATGACATTTCAGTGCTCCCGAAAAACGACTGTCGATGTTAGTACGACAACCGGGACCAACATGTCCTTTTTTAGGGTTCCGTACCCAAAGGGTAAAAACGGGACCCTATTACTGAGACTTCGCTGTCCATCCTTCTGTCCGTCTGTCACCAGGGCCCCGATTCTCTAATCTAAACTATTAAGATGTGATAATGCTACTCAAATGTATTTTAATATCAACATTATGGCCGTTTTTTGTCATTTGTTGTCATTTTGGTATTCTCTTAGTGAAAACTACTCCGCTGACTCAATGAATCCATAAAACTTAGATGGTTGTCATGGAAACAGTATTCTGACGTTTATTTGACAAAAAAATATTTGAATTTTGATATGCAACAAAGACCACTGAGACACCATAGCCATATGAATTAATTTTAGCAGAATACCAAATTTCTGACACTCTCGTTATGGTGCCTCAATATCAACATATTGTCTGATCAATAATGTCAAATTGCAGACTTAGGCCCCTGGCTGTATATCAAGAATAGCGGTGATAGCTAGACAGTTGAAATTTTCAAAGATGATGTATTTCTATTGCCGCTATAACAACAAAATAAATATTTAAGGGGGCCCCATACAACAAACGTGTTTTTGTCGTTTTGGTACGGAACCCTTCGTGCTTGGCCGGTTTTTTCTCTAATAAAACTCGTGTTTGAGATCACCAACACGCAGAAGCGTAGTGACTACATAGGTTTTAAGAGAAACCCTGATCTATAATTTTAAATCTTTTCAACACACTTGCTCATAAAGGGGCTTTTTTCGTGAAAAACATGATAAATTTCTTCGCAAATGTGTTGAAAAACGTTGTATGGTACACGCGAGTATTGATGATTACTATCCTCGGCTATCTTCCGACCCTCGCCTGACGGCTCGGGCCTCAATAGCGCCTCGGAAGTAATCACCAACTTACCTCGCTTGTACCATAAATAACTATTATTTTTCCCTAACGCCTATTCCTTCTCACTGTACTAATATCATCAGTGAGAGAGGCTTTGCCATGCAGTGGTATCTTACAGGTTAATTTACTATTTCTTTCTAGCATTCTACTTTGAACCACTAGTATTTAATTTATTATTATTGAAAAATGAGCTCTATTACTATTGGATAAGGTTCAAAACACACCGGATTAGCAACGAAGCGAATCGCATTTCAGTGTCATACGAATTTTAACTTTATTTTTATTAATATAACACTTATTATCCTATGAGAAACTCGAACGATCGGATTTCGCCGGAATTCCCGCGGCATCCGCGCGATTCTAAATATTATAGTAATGAAAATAAAGTTAAAATTCGTATGACACTGAAATAGTGTGTGTTGACGCTAAGGCCACGGTTAGAAATCTGTCTTGTCGGATTCAGATAAGATTTAATTATCATGTAAATGACAAGAATTTTGTCTTGTCTACTTTACGTAGACATCTTGTCTGTTTCAGACAAAAATATCTAGTATTTTCATGAATATTTTCGTCTTATCTAAACTAATATTATAAAGAGGAAAGATTTGTTTGTTTGTAACGAACAAGCTTCGAAACTACTGGTCCGATTACAAAAAATCTTTCACTATTAGAAAGTTACATTATCCCGGAGTGTATTTACGCGGGTGAAACCGCGGGGCGCTGCTAGTCTGAATCCGACAAGACAAACTTACCGTGAACACGGCCTTTAAAGATTGATTTTTATTGCTGTCATTTTAAATTGAGTTCGATAACTATATTTCTAGTAAATAAATTAAAATGCTTGCTAGTTCATAGAAATACTTTAAATTGTATTTGGTCTATGTGTTGTGATATCATTAAGTACCTCTACGAACTACCACCGACTTATTTATTAATCATTCTTCTTTATTCACACCAACTTAAAATGGCCGACCATCTATAGAGTCACAATCCTTTCTGTGCCGGCGACCAAAATTGTAAGCTCCTATTGTCATTGTGACTCCAATGTCATTTGGATACATTTTCAATAAACTGACAACCAACAGATGTGATTACAGCGACGCTGGCACCGGCACAGAAAACTTGGTGACTCTACACTATAGTTTGCTTGTCAAACGCATTATGCTTTGGTTAAGCGGTAAAAATTACTTGACATGTATTGAAAATGTGCTATCAGGCAATTTCGGTCACCTAAGTCTACATTTCGTTTATTCCTATTATGATGATTTATATTCTTGTTATTAAAATAGTCATCAGGGATGGTTTATTATCAACGGATCCTATGTGGGGTCCGATGAGAAAAATGCTATCCATCCCCTGTGGGATCCAAAAGGTATACAGAGGGCATTATATTTTTTAGATTCGACGGGAATCTAAAAAGTCCTTTCGTCGATGGTCATTTATTTGATGATGATGATGGGATCCGATGGTAATAAATATCCCAACCACTCCCACTGGGATCCGTTGGGTATCTGATAATGAAGATGGATCATAATAATTATGCATATTGGATCCGTTGAGCATCTGACATTGATAGATTATAACAATTAATACTCCTCAGCCATTATAAGTACAAACAACGCCGTCCATCCTGTGAAGGGTTTGCATCCTGATCCCTTCCCGTCCTCCCCCGAATACTGCTCCCACAGGTATCCAGTGCGCTTGTATTCCGATATTATGTTACCTGTTGGGAAAATGGGAAAAATTTTATACAAATTTCGGGAAATAAGAAATAAAGAACTGCTGGCGATGGCGACAAAATGCCGTAAATGTTTAATATTTTTTTTGTGTTTGTTTCCTGTACATATTTTGGGAGTTGAACTTGCTATTTTAAAGTGGAACTTGGCAACTTGGGATTAGAAAAATAAAACTTGGGAGTAGAACTTAGCATCTTGAAGAGTTCGACTTGGCAACATGAGAATAGAACTTGGCAAAATAGGATTGAACTTGGCAACTTGGTAAGTGAACTTGGGAATAGAACTTGGCAACTTGAGAATTGAACTTGGCAACTTGAGAATTGAACTTGGCAACTTGAGAATAGAACTTGGCAACTTGAGAATTGAACTTGACAACTTGAGAATTGAACTTGACAACTTGAGAATTGAACTTGGCAACTTGAGAATTGAACTTGACAACTTGAGAATTGAACTTGGCAACTTGAGAATTGAACTTGGCAACTTGAGAATTGAACTTGACAACTTGAGAATTGAACTTGGCAACTTGAGAATAGAACTTGGCAACTTGAGAATAGAACTTGGCAAAATAGAAGTAAACTTGGCAACTTGAGAAATGAACTTGGCAAAATGGGATTGGACTTGGCAATTTGGTAAGTGAACTTGGGAATAGAACTTGGCAACTTGAGAATTGAACTTGGCAACTTGAGAATTGAACTTGGCAACTTGAGAATAGAACTTGGCAACTTGAGAATTGAACTTGACAACTTGAGAATTGAACTTGACAACTTGAGAATTGAACTTGGCAACTTGAGAATTGAACTTGACAACTTGAGAATTGAACTTGACAACTTGAGAATTGAACTTGGCAACTTGAGAATTGAACTTGGCAACTTGAGAATTGAACTTGACAACTTGAGAATTGAACTTGGCAACTTGAGAATAGAACTTGGCAACTTGGGAAATGAGCTTGGTAACTTGAGAATAGAAATTGGCAACTTGAGAGTTAAACTTGGCAAAATAGGATTGAACTTTGCCAAGTTTGCCACTAGGTAATTGAACTTGCCAAAATAGGATTGAACTTGGCAACATGATATTTGAACTTGGCAACTTGGGAATTGAACTTGGCAAAATGAGAATTTCACTTGGCAACAATATAAATTGGCAACTTGAGAATAGAACTTGGCAAAATGGGATTGAACTTGGCTACTTGACAATTGAACTTAGCAAAATGAAATTGAACTTGGCAACATGATAATTGAACTTTGCAAAATGGGATTGAACTAGGCAACTTGAGAATAGAACTTGGCAATACTCACGGACAACATTCTCCCTCAACTTATCGTGTAGTTCTCTCGCCCTCGCCGCGTTCACGCTGTCGCTGGCCCCGTAATGTTTCAAGGCCGACAGCGCTAAATAGTTGATGTTAATCCAGACTTGTCCCCTCCAGTAAGGGGGGTCGTGTTCGGTGTTCCTCTTCATGTAATACGGGGATGATTTTGAGAGGGATCTGTTGGGAATTATTTTTTTTGTTTTAGTGGTTCCGTTGGGAATAATTAGTAAGTTGATTTTGAGATGGGATCTGTTAAGAATTTTAAAGAAAGTTTTGGTTTGGAGAAGTGATGCGGTCCTGGGTTCCAATTCCAGCTGAGGTAGTTTATAATGTATACAAAGTGAAAAAGTAAAGAGGGTGTGGTAGATCAAATATGGAATTTTAAAGAATCCCGCGGTATGCAACCGATTCATGACACTCATGGCCCAGTGCTACCCGGGGATCAGTTGTGATCTGTGCAGTTAAGCAACGTCTGGCACCGTCATGACTGTGATGGGTCGTTACTAAAAATGACTTTTAATTTCAGGAGCGTTTCCGCCATATCTAGTTAAACTGAAAACCGACCCCAAATAGACATGGGATAAAGGTTCGGAAAAGAAGAAGACAAGTTGTGAATAGTGATGTTCTGGATATCCGTACCTGCGGATCTACATTTTCACACCTGGCACATCACATAGTTGTGAATATTTAGTTAGTGTTACATAAATAAATAAAAATAAAATAAAAACCAGTTTATTAATAAAATCTCAAATACAGTGTATGAACGAAGACTTCCCAGTAAGTAATCAATGATACTTGTAATGGGTAACTCGCAACTTCCCTAGTGGGTTACAAACAGATTTTATTCTAAACTAGCGGCCCACCCCGGCTTCGCACGGGTACAATTTTTCCGTTGACTTTCTCTATTTATTTACATAAGAACCTTCTCCTGACAATAACAAACAGTACAAAAAAAGAATTAGTGAAATTGGTCCAGTCGTTGTTGAGTTATGAGCTTACCAACACATTTTGCGATTCATTTTTATATTATAGATTATATAATTTTAATTCGAATTATATTATTTACATAATTACAGTTACATACCTCAGACCATAAGGAGACCATAGTAAGTCTGGTCTGTCCAATGTTTCTAATATTTTCCCCAATTTCTCGCTGCTAGGTTTCAGTACTTTCAGCAACATTGGAAAAAGGGATACGTAGCCTGAAACAATGATTTGTAGAATTATTTATGTTTTAGCTCCCCGCTTCACCCGCGTAGTTCCCGTTCCCGTGGGATTACGGGGATAAAATATAGCCTATGTCACGCACTGATAAATTAGCTTTCCATTAGTGAAAGAATTTTTGAAATCGGTTCAGTAGTTTCGAAGCCTATTCATTACAAACAAACAAACAAACAAATCTTTCCTCTTTATAATATTAGTATTGATAGTATAGATAACTAGTTGTAACCTGCGTTTTTACCCACGGAAATCCCAATCCCGTGGGAATTTTGGGATATAAAGTATCCTATGTGTTATTCCTAGTTATTATGTTATTCCTAATATATTATCCTATGAGTTATTCCTAATATTAGAACAAAGTTAAATTAATTGGTTTGATTGATTAATTTAAATTGAAAAAAATCCATTTTCCAAAAGGAGGTAGTCAATGTACGATATATTGTCAGAATTGCAAAATTAGTTTTAGTTGCGTTTCTATTTAAATATTTTTTTTACCTTTTATCTAATATATAAAATTCTCGTGTCACAGTTTTCGTTGCCATACTCCTCCGAAACGGCTTGACCGATTCTCATGAAATTTTGTGAGCATATTCAGTAGGTCTGAGAATCGGCCAACATCTATTTTTCATCCCGAAATTCCTACGGGAACGGGAACTACGCGTGTGAAACCGCGGGGCGAAGCTTGTATACTTATAAAACTTACCAAAAGCACTGGTGACCAATTTGGGTGTGGGCGGCACGCTCACACTTCTAATAACGCGCGCCTGCTCCGAGGGGTGTTTGGGCTGAGTGCGCACCAGGCGGACGCTGTCGGAGTGGAGCCCTGGATATGAAGATATAATTTAGTGAATACTAGCGGCCCGCCCCGGCTTCGCACGGGTCCAATTTTCCCGTTCATTTTCCAGATTTTTCTTTACATAAGAATAACAAATACAACAAAAAAGAATTATTGAAATCGGTCCAGCCATTCACGCGTGATGCCGTGACCAAGGAAAACGGGTTTCATTTTTATCTATATAGATTTGTAAGGGGGCGTCCTTTAATTACGTGAGGTGTTCTAGGGGGGGAGGGGGCTAAGATAAATATTTCCAAATCTCACTTAGGGGGGAGGGGGGTTTTTAACAAATATCAGGTAATTTTTTTCTCCCAGAAATCGGTGTAAAATGCGTGAAAATTATTTTTAGAAAAAACATGGTCAAATCTGAGAAAATAGTATTTGTCGTATTCATCCGAACTTCGCAGAGCAATGAAGTAGTACGTAGTAAGTAGCGCTCGATGGTTTTTCTTAATAATCCAACACGTTTACAGTTCAAATAGAAGTTTTGAAAAATCTCGCGTGAGATTAGGGAAGGGGGGAGGGAGTTGAAGAAAATGTTACGGTATCTCACCAAGGGGAGAGAGGGGGTTGAAATTTTTTCAAAAACGCCTCACGTAATTAATGGACGCTCCCTAAGAGAGATTAAACCTAGGATTATGCCGAACGGTATTGCTATGCTCTAACCAACTGAGCTGATGAAATCTGTATGGGAACAAAAACCCCCCAACACAATTACTTTCAAACCCCCATAACTTTTAAACGGGTCAACCGATTTTCATCAAACATGTCTAAGAACACTCGCACGTAAGTCCCCTTTAATACAAAAAAAACTAAATTGAAATCGGTTCATCTGTTCGGGAGCTATGATGCCACGGACAGACAGATACACACACACACACACAGACACGTCAAACGTATAAAACCCCTCTTTTTGCGTCGGGGGTTAAAAACAGAAAAAATCTAAAATACACATATTTTAATTTTTTTTGGTTTAAATAACTACATTAATTATTTAAAAGACAATTATTTTTTATTTTATTATACGTGTATGTAAGTACATATTTAGATAATACACCCCTATTTTGAATTCGAGATACTTAATCACACAGCTAATGTAAACGACGGGTGACAATATAATAGTGAAGTTAGTATTTTTCTTTTATTTAAAAAGTTATGATAAGTCAAAGTTTTTCAAAATCCCGCCGAATTTTATTGTTATTCTACACCGAACAACCGGCGAACGCTGCGATACACAGCTGAGCGCGGTCGGTTGATATTTTTATTGGATATATGGATTCAGTTACTGCTACAGATATTCTGATTTTAATAAGTCCCATCATTTCAAAATAAGGGTGTATAAGTACCGTAGTCAGCGTATGTGTTGGTGGCGCTCGACCAGTGTAGCTCGTTCAGGAGTTCCTCGTCGGATAGCTGGGAGCGCAGGTCTTCGAATCTGGACGATTACATTAATATTCTAAATCTGACTGAAGTATAACATAGTTAACATAATATAATCATTCCCTCCATCATCTCATTATAGTAACTGACCCCTAAGTTCGTAACTTGTATCTAGGGTATCAGAAACTACGCATACACTCATTCACACACACACCCAGACCGAGATAAACATTTACGGTCCACACAAATATTCACCCCGCACGGGAATCGAACCCGCAACCTTGCGGATGGCGGTCCGGCATGGTGACCACTCTGCCGTCGAGATCCTCCTACGCGGGTGTAACCGTGGGGCGCTGCTAGTCAACCATATAATATCACTCACTCACCTAGTAGCATCTAACTGCAGTACCCTTGCGATGTTGGCGAGCGCGTGCGCCGCCGCAAACATCCAACAGCGCAAGTCGACGTGACGGTCCAATGCTGACGGGTGGGACGAACTGTGGGGATAATATTATTATTTATTACAGAGATAATACGTGTTAAATTTACTTTCTTTCTTTGTGATCTCACTCCTTAGATCCCGTGCCTTACAGATCTCACGCTTAAGAGAACAAACGCTTGAGAGATTCCACTCTCCAGAGATCCAACGCTTCAGAGATCTCACTCTTCAGAGATCCCACGCTTCAGAAACCCCACTCCCCAAAGATCCCACGCCCCAGAAACTCCACTCCCTAGAGACACCACGCTTCAGAGACCCCACCCTCGAGAGATCCAACGCTTCAGATATCTCACTCCACAAGTGATCTCACGCTTCTGAGATCCCACACCCCGGTAACCCCACGCCCTAGTGATCCCATACATCGGAGATTCCACGCTTCAGAGATTCCAAAGACCCTCTCTGGAGATCCCACGGCTTAGTAATCCCACGCTTCGGAGACCCCAGTTCCCAGAGATCCCACGCTTCAGAAACCCCACTCCCCAAAGATCCCACGCCCCAGAAACTCCACTCCCTAGAGACACCACGCTTCAGAGACCCCACCCTCGAGAGATCCAACGCTTCAGATATCCCACTCCACAAGTGATCTCACGCTTCTGAGATCCCACGCCCCGGTAACCCCACGCCCTAGTGATCCCATACATCGGAGATCCCACGCTTCAGAGATTCCAAAGACCCTCTCTGGAGATCCCACGGCTTAGTAATCCCACGCTTCGGAGACCCCAGTTCCCAGAGATCCCACGCTTTAGAGACCCAACTCCCCAGAGATCCCACGCCCCAGAAACCCCACTCCCCAGAGATCCACACTTCAGAGAAAACAAACTTCAGAGTTCCTACACTCCAGAGATCCCACGCTCCAGAGATCCCACGCTTCAGAGATCCCACGCTCCAGAGATCCCACGCTACACAGACCCGATTCTCCAGAGATACCACGCTTCAGATATTCCACTTCTCAGCGATCCCACGGTTCAGAAACCCCACTCCCCAGAGAAAATAAGCTTCAGAGTTCCCACGCTCCAGAGGTCCCACGCTTCAGAGATCCCACGCTGCAGAGATCCCACGACCCAGAAACCCCAATCCCCAGAGATTCCACGCCCCGGAAACCCCACTCTCCAGAGAGCCCACGCTTCAGAAACACCACTACCCAGAGATCCCACGCTCCAGAGATCCCACGCTTTAGATATCCCACGCCCCATAAACCCCACTCTGCAGAGATCCCACGCTTCAGAAACACGACTGCAGAGGTCCCACGCCCCAAAAACCGCACTAACCAGAGATCCCACACTCCAGAGATACCACGCTTTAGAGATCCCACGCCCAGAAACCCCACACCCTAGAGATCCCACGCTTAAGAAACCCCACTTCTCAGCGATCCCACGCTTCAGAAACCTCACTCCCCAGAGAAAACAAGCTTTAGAAATCCCAAACTCCAGTGCTCTCACGCTTCAGATATCCCAGTTAACAGCGATCCCACGCTTCAGAAACTCCACTTCTCAGCGATCCCACGCTTCAGAAACCCCACTCCTCAGATATTCCACGCGTCAGAACCACCACTACCCAGAGACACCACGCTTTAGAGATCCCACGCTTAAGAGAAAACAAACTTCAGAGATCCCACACTCCAGAGATCCCACGCTCCAGAGTTCCCACTCCCCAGAGAGCCCACGCTTCAGAAACACCACTACCCAGAGATCCCACACTCCAGAGATCCCACACCCCAGAGATCCCACGCTTCAGAGACCCGACTCTCCAGAGATCTCACGCTTCAAATATCCCAGTTTACAGCGATCCCACGCTTCAGAAACCCCACTTCTCAGCGATCCCACGCTTCAGAAACCCCACTCCTCAGATATTCCACGCGTCAGAACCACCATTAACCAGAGATCCCACACTCCAGAGATCCCATACTCCAGAGATCCCACGCCCCAGAAACCCCACACCCCAGAGATCCCACGCTTCAGAGACCCCAACCTTCAGAAACACGACTCTCCAGAGATCCCACGCTGCAGAGATCCCACGCTGCAGAGATCCCACGCTTCAGAGACCCGACTCTCCAGAGATCCCACGCTTCAGATATCCCATTTCACAGAGATCCCACGTTTCAGAGACCCCGCTCTCCAGAGATCTCGCGCCCCAGAACCCACGCCTCAGAGACAGACTCCCCAGTGATCCCACTCCCTAGAGATTCTACACTTCATAAATCCCACGCCTCAGAGATCCCACTCCTCAAATATCCCACGCTTCAGAGATTCCACGCTTTATAGAGATCCCACGCCCCAGAAACCCCACACCCCAGAGATCCCACGCTTCAGAGACCCAACCTTCAGAGACAAGACTCTCCAGAGATCCCACGCTTCAGAGACCCGACTCTCCAGAGATTCCACGCTTCAGATATCCCATTTCACAGAGATCCCACGTTTCAGAGAACCCGCTCTCCAGAGATCCCGCGCCCCAGAACCCACGCCTCAGAGACACCCCTCCCCAATGATCCCACTCCCCAGAGATCCCACGCTTCAGACACCTGAGTCTCCTGAGATCCTACGCTTCAGATATCCCACGCTTCAGAGATCCCACACTCCAGAGATCCCAAGCTCCAGAGATCCCACGCTTCAGAGATCCCACGCTGCAGAGATCCCACGACCCAGAAACCCCACTCCCCAGATATCCCACGCTACAGAGACCCGACTCTCCAGAGATCCCACGCTACAGATATCCCACTTCTCAGCGATCCCACGCTTCAGAAACCCCACTCCCCAGAGAAAACAAGCTTCAGAGATCCCACGCTCCAGAGATCCCACGCTTCAGAGATCCCACGCTTCAGAGATCCCACGCTTCAGAGATCCCACGCTCCAGAGATCCCACGCTTTAGAGATCCCACGCTTTAGAGATCCCACGCTCTAGAGATACCAAGCTGCAGAGATCCCACACACCAATGTTCCCACGCTCCAGAGATACCACGCTCCAAAGATCCCACGATCCAGAAACCCCACGCTCCAGAGATCCCACGCTTAAGAGATCCCACGCTTTAGAGATCCCACGCTCTAGAGATCCCAAGCTGCAGAGATCCCACACTCCAATGTTCCCACGCTCCAGAGATACCACGCTCCAGAGATCCCACGATCCAGAAACCCCACTCCCCAGAGATCCCACGCTCCATAGATCCCACGCTTTAGAGATCCCACGCTGCAGAGATCCCACGACCCAGAAACCCCACTCCCCAGAGATTCCACGCTTCAGAGACCCGACTCTCCAGAGATCCCACTCTTCAGATATCCCACTTCTCAGCGATCCCACGCTTCAGAAACCCCACTCCTCAGAGAAAACAAGCTTCAGAGATCCCACGCTCCAGAGATCCCACGCTTCAGAGTTCCCACAATTTAGAGATCCCACGCTCTAGAGATCCCACGGCCCAGAATCCCCATTCCCCAGAGATTTAACGCTCCAGAGATACCACGCTTAAGAGTTCCCATGCTGCAGAGTACCCACGGCCCAGAAACCCCACTACCCAGAGATCCCACGCTTTAGAAACACCACAACCCAGAGATCCCACGCTTTAGAAATCCCACGCCCCAGAAACCCCACTCCCCAGAGATCCAACGCTCCAGAGATCCCCCGCCTCAGAGATCCTACGCTGCAGAGATCCCACGCCCCAAAAACCGCACTAACCAGAGATCCCACACTCCAGAGATCCCACGCCCCAGAAACCCCACACCCCAGAGATCCCACGCTTTAGAGACCCCAACCTTCAGAGACACGACTCTCCAGAGATCCCACTCTGCAGAGATCCCACGCTGCAGAGATCCCACGCTGCAGAGATCCCACGCTTCAGAGACCCGACTCTCCAGAGATCCCACGCTTTAGAGATCCCACGCCCCAGAAACCCCACACCCCAGAGACACCACTCCCCAGTGATCCCACTCCCCAGAGATCATACGCTTAAGAGATCCCACGCTGCAGAGAACCCACGGCCCAGAAACCCCACTAACCAGAGATCCCACGCTTTAGAAACACCACAACCCAGAGATCCCACGCTCCAGCGATCCCACGCCTCAGAGATCCCACGCTTTAGAGATCCCACGCCCCAGAAACCCCACTCCCCAGAGATCCAACGCTCCAGAGATCCCCCGCCTCAGAGATCCCACGCTGCAGAGATCCCACGCCCCAAAAACCGCACTAACCAGAGATCCCACACTCCAGAGATCCCACGCCCCAGAAACCCCACACCCCAGAGATCCCACGCTTTAGAGACCCCAACATTCAGAGACACGACTCTCCAGAGATCCCACGCTGCAGAGATCCCACGCTGCAGAGATCCCACGCTTCAGAGACCCGACTCTCCAGAGATCCCACACTCCAGAGATCCCACGCTTTAGAGATCCCACGCCCCAGAAACCCCACACCTCAGAGACACCACTCCCCAGTGATCCCACTCCCCAGAGATCATACGCTTCAGAGATCCTACGCCTCAGAGATCCCTCTCCTCAAAAACCCCACGCTTCAGAGATCCCACGACCCAGAGACTCCACTCTCCAGACATCCCACGACCCAGAGAACTCAGGCCGACACTTAATTTTTAAAATTATTAATATCTTTACTTACCGTGGATAATCATCCAGTCCTGAGCTCAAACTTTTTGGATTTAGTTGCAGACCGTCGTCCTCGCGGCCTCGCCACCTAAAGGACGTGGGTTCATCTCCCTTTTGGGTCGTGAGGAACCAGTTGTACCAGGCCTGTGAATGGGTTTGGAAATTAGGGGCTAATTTTGGCTAATTGTTTTAATTTGGAAAGTAGATTTTTAAGTAGACGAATTTATATAAGTTCGATATTTTAGATTTTAGAGACTAAAATTACATACGAGTACATATTTTAAATTTGTTTTATACTGACGTTAGGAATAACTTAAAGGATATATATTTTTTATCCCAAAATTCAAACTCAAAATTACTATAAACCAAAACCACTGAACCGATTTAAATAACATTATGTTCTTTACAACCAGAAATATCATACAGGATATTTTGTATCCCAAAATTTTAACTCTTAATCACTACCCACTTTTCCTTATAACCTCGAATACTATATAGGATATTTTATATCCCAAAATTAAATAGGATACTTTATATCCCAAAATTAAATAGGATACTTTATATCCCAAAATTAAATAGGATACTTTATATCCCAAAATTAAATAGGATACTTTTTATCCTATCCTATTAAAGTCAATACCTGTAATCTAGGATACATCCGATGCAGTGTATGTCTGTGTGGTCCGTAAGGTTGGAACAGCTCGGGCCGGGATTGAACCATGGACCCCAGGGTCACCAGTAACATCGGCGGGTTGGCCGCCGCGTTGGATTGAACTATGAACTCTTTTGGTACGCGCGCTGCTGCTTCCGCTCCTAAAAGAAAAAAAAAATGTGTCAACTCTGTGCTGCTGACAGCGTCGCTGTAATCGCATCTTTTGGTTGTCAGTTTATTGAAAATGTATCCAAATGACATTAGAGTCACAATGACAATAGGAGCTTAAAATTTTGGCCACCGGCACAGAAAAGATTGTGACTCAATAGCTTTTTCTATACTAATATTATTTTAAAAAAAAATGTTTGTAACGAATAAGCTCCGAAACTACTTAACCGATTTTAAATAAACTTTCACCATTAGAGAGTTACATTCACCCTGAGTAACATAGACTATATTTTATCCCTGCACTCCCACGGGAATAGGAACTACGCGAGTGAAACCGCGAGGCGTTGCTAGTATATCATAAACAGATAATTTCATATTAACAATAATACACACATCAAAAGTGTCTAGGGATCAAGCATTTTTATGCGGATTTCTTGAGATTGAGATGTGGCTTTGTAATAAATTTATGATTTTATAAATTTATATGGATCCTTTTTGGTGCATTTCATAATTTGAATCAGGAACTGTGAATCAAATTCGAGTAAAAGATGAAAATCAGCTGTCAATATTTTCCCTATAAAAACATACAACGCATTGAAGACATTATTAGTGCTACTGTTTCCCTACTACTGATTAAAACCAACGTTATTATGGAGCGGCGACGTCATTTAAGCAGGGAAGAAATGCTCAGAGCCGTGGGAATGATAGAAGCTGGTTCCCGGCAACGTACTGTGGCTTTAGCTCTGAATACAAGTCAGAGTGTTATCAGTCGACTTTGGACACGTTACCGAAGCACTGGTACCGTGGCTGAGCGCCATGGAGGACGGTATCGCTGCACCACACGGAGACAAGACCGATACATTCAAATCTTAACTCGAAGAGCTCCAACAATAACCGCCATGATGTTAGCCGTGCGGCTTCATCACTCTTCAGGGAACTTAATTAGCGACCAAACAGTCAGAAACCGCTTGCATGAAGTGAACCTTCATTCCCGAAGACCGCTACGGGTACCACCTATAGCAATGCACAATCGTAGGATTCGATATCAATGGGCTCTTGAACACAGAAATTGGGCAGAAGAACAATGGCGTTTCGTGTGCTTTTCTGATGAGTCTCGTTTTGGTATGAGACCGGATACAAGACGTATACGACACTGGAGAACCCCTGGACGCCAACAGCGATTAAAATCCTGCCAGGAAGTCCATCCTTATAGTGGTGGAACCATCATGGTATGGGCGGGTATTTGGATCGGCGGAAGAACTGAGTTGATTTGGATCAGAGGCAACCTCAACGCTCAAATTTATGCTGAGACGATTGTATCAGACGTCATCGTTCCTCTACAAGTGCAAATCGGTCCCTTATTTCAGTTAATGCATGATAATGCACGACCGCACACCGCAAGAGTTGTAAGACAGACTCTCGCCGCAGCTAACATCAATGTCCTGCCCTGGCCTGCTCAGTCGCCAGACTTGAACCCGATTGAGCATGCATGGGATATGCTACAGAGAAGAGCTCTGCCGAATATGGAGGGTATCCAGTCGCAAGAAGACCTTTTTTTGTTGTTGCAACGAACATGGGCGGCCATTCCACAGCGTGATTTGGATGAACTCATTTTGAGTATGCCAAACCGATGTTCTTGTGTTGTTAGTGTTCGCGGTAGAAACACGGATTATTAATTGTTTAAGTTACCCAATAAAATTTTAAAGAAAACTGTTATTTCAGTCTTTTTTTCGAACTTTAATGTTAGTGGTTCAAATGTCAAAAATCCCTTTATTAGGAAAATGGCAAATTTCTTTATTAATGCAAAGGTGACTTGGTTTATCGTTACTGTGACAAACGAAAACACTTTATTTGATGAATCCTTAAAGAAAATTTTAATTAATATCAATCAGGAGAAAAGTTATTGCAAAAATATATGTTGATCCCTAGACACTTTTGATGTGTGTATATCTTATAGTTTCAGACTTCCCTCCACTGGCCGTTCTATTTGGGCCATCCTGTGTAAATAAATAATTTTGACTTTTGAATATAGATAGATAGTTATTCTCACCCAATATCTGCTCCCTCGGTATCCAGCCCTCCACGTTGATGAGGTCCATCCAGTGCGCGGCGATGTCCACCGCCACTTGCGGCGCCCAGCGGCTAATTAGTAGACCATGGAACCCCTCGTCCCACAGGAACCCGCGCGGGAAGAACGAACTGGAATACAGACATAGTGTACGGCTACCTACCGACTGGGCACGGCGGTGTAGTGCTACCTACCGACTTGGGAACGGCGGTGTACTACCTACCGACTGGGCACGGCGGTGTAGTGCTACCTACTGACTGGGCACGGCGGTGTAGTGCTACCTACCGACTGGGCACGGCGGTGTAGTGCTACCTAACGACTGGGCACGGCGGTGTACTACCTACCGACTGGGCACGGCGGTGTACTACCTACCGACTGGGCACGGCGGTGTACTACCTACCGACTGGGCACGGCGGTGTACTACCTACCGACTGGGCACGGCGGTGTAGTGCTACCTACCGACTGGGCACGGCGGTGTAGTGCTACCTACCGACTGGGCACGGCGGTGTAGTGCTACCTACCGACTGGGCACGGCGGTGTATTGCTACCTACCGACTGGGCACGGCGGTGTACTACCTACCGACTGGGCACGGCGGTGTACTACCTACCGACTGGGCACGGCGGTGTACTACCTACCGACTGGGCACGGCGGTGTACTACCTACCGACTGGGCACGGCGGTGTAGTGCTACCTACCGACTGGGCACGGCGGTGTAGTGCTACCTACCGACTGGGCACGGCGGTGTAGTGCTACCTACCGACTGGGCACGGCGGTGTATTGCTACCTACCGACTGGGCACGGCGGTGTACTACCTACCGACTGGGCACGGCGGTGTACTACCTACCGACTGGGCACGGCGGTGTACTACCTACCGACTGGGCACGGCGGTGTACTACCTACCGACTGGGCACGGCGGTGTACTACCTACCGACTGGGCACGGCGGTGTAGTGCTACCTACCGACTGGGCACAGCGGTGTAGTGCTACCTACCGACTGGGCACGGCGGTGTAGTGCTACCTACCGACTGGGCACGGCGGTGTAGTGCTACCTACCGACTGGGCACGGCGGTGTAGTGCTACCTACCGACTGGGCACGGCGGTGTAGTGCTACCTACCGACTGGGCACGGCGGTGTACTACCTACCGACTGGGCACGGCGGTGTACTACCTACCGACTGGGCTAGGCGGTGTAGTGCTACCTACCGACTGGGCACGGCGGTGTAGTGCTACCTACCGACTGGGCACGGCGGTGTACTACCTACCGACTGGGCACGGCGGTGTACTACCTACCGACTGGGCACGGCGGTGTAGAGCGGCGCCCGCCAGTAGGGCACGGGCCCGCGCGTGTGCGGCGACTGCACGCGCCCCGCGCCGAACATGTACCCCACGCCACCCAGCATGTTGGACAGCGCCGCGCGCGCCACTGATATCTCGTCTGATGAGTAACTGCACATAGAATATCATAGGGATGGTTATGCCCAGTTGTATACTGGGCAAACTTGACCAAATTCTTCTTAGAGTCTTCTGCGTAGTAACATATTAATTTCAACAATTTTACAACGCATATTAATTTCATGACACTGACATTGTAAAACTCAATTTTACAATGAAATTATTGATGAAACTAATGTTTTTAATAATTTTATGTCACTAATGTAAGTTGGGTTTTAATTTTATAGTTTATGGGTTTCATGGCTGCAAATAAAGATATTTTATTTCATATAAATAGGATTAAATCTTACCCTTTTTCACTCAAATTGAACTTCGTTTCAAATTCTTCTTCAAACGTTGCAATCTTCTGTTTCAGCATTCTGGTGTATTCTTCTCCTTTAAACTGACTCCGCTGGGTTTTGCCTGATGTGTACACTATATCTAGGACGTAGGGAGGTTCTACCAGTAAGTGAATCGGCACGAAGTTTATTTCTTTGTCCTGGAAAAAGTACATGATCAATGAATCAAACTAATATTATAAATGCGAATGAACTCTGTCTGTCTGTGACCTTTTCACGTCTAAACTACTGAACCGATTGACTTGAAATTAAGTACAGGGGTAGCTTATGGTCCGGGGAAGGACATAGCCCATATTTTATCCCTGTATTCCCACTGGATCGGGAACTATTCAGGTAAAACCACGGGCATAGTCATTAATATAGTCGAGGAACAACATATAACCAAGCATACAACCTTGCGGGACTCCCTTTCTCACATAATACACTACCTTTTCATTCAAAGTGTCATCCTGCCCCAGTACTGCTAGCCTGCCGAAGTCAGGGTGCCGTTCCACCTTCAGTAGAGAGTACAGCTTCTCTTTGAGGACGTGCAGACCGGCTGCGTGGGCTTCTGTGTATGATTCGTGGAGAACTCGACCTGGTCAGAAGCAGTTGTGTGGTTTAGTAGGAAGTGGTAAATCTATGTTTGTCAAGAAGTAGTTGTGTTCTCAGTTACTATAACTTTATAAAAAGAAAGAATTATGTTTATTTAGGCTGTTAATTTACGTTTATATGGAACTTGTTCCGTTCATCTTGAATCAAATTAGTATTTTTACATGAAAGGTTTAAAATATTTTTATTGGTCTCTAAAAAAGTTTTCTTTTCCGCTTCTCGTAATAACTAAAATGGTACTTGAAACCAATTTTATGCAAAATGGACGCAACTATGGGGTCTGAGAGCAAGTGCATGTGCACTATACAAGAGTTCGCAAAACGCACAGTGTATACCCCTAATTGCGAAGAAAATAACCCCTGTTATAGCGAGCATTATCAAATTAACTTTTTTACTTGAAACGCTGAACATAACCCACTCCATCGACGTCGTACAATAATATTATTAATATTTGCATAATACAAATAAGATTTATTTTCTATTAGTCCATCAATATGTGTGGGTAAAGCATCAAATGCTGATCAAAAACCTGCCCCCACCAACTTCCTATAACCAAATAACCAAACCCAACTCACCATGCACAGTATGCGTATGCACAGTGAAGTCGTGATGCGTCTCCGTGTACCCCAGTATGGTGCCGCGCTCGGCCCACAGCCTGGACGCGGAGCCCCGCGGCTCGTCCAGGGCGGCGTACCAGACTAGTACTAGGGGGGATTTGGTGCGCGCCTGGAAAAAGGGGTTAGACTGAGATCTGTAAAGCGTAGTTGGACTTTACGCAGTGGTCCCACCGCAGGCGAGTGAGCGATGAACTATCGGCGATTTTCTCGCTCAAGTAAAGGACAGTGAACATTCCGTGTGAACGAAGATGCAGATGAATAATTTGATTGCATTGATCATGCTCTTAAACTACTAGACCGAATTGAAAAAAAAAAATACTGACACAAAGTTTTTTTTTCAGAGAGTAACATGGGCTATATTTTATTCCCGTATTCCCACGGGAACGGGAACTACGCGTGTGAAACCGCGGGGTTCTGCTATTATACATATAAAACTAGATTTAAACCACACACCTGAGCAGTAACATTAATCCTAACAGTCCAACGCGTCGGATCGTCCTTGGAAGGCTTCACAAAGCTGGTGATTATGTTATGAGGGGGGTCCGAAATGAGCTGACTTCCGAACGAACACCCGTCGTGGTAGAGCCACCCGTAGGTCGGCAGGTTGTCACCTTGGTCGCACCAGTGTCTGTAATAGGATGACTGTGGTTAATAGGTGATATGAATGTCTTGTATAGTTTTCCTACCTATTCTATATTTAAAAGCTGAAGAGTTTGTTTGTTTGGTTGTACGGGCTAATCCCAGAAAATACTGGTTTAAATATAAAAAACCAGCTAGACCACACTAATATAATATAAATGCGAAAGTAACTCTGCCTTTCTGTTACCTTTTTACAGCTAAACTACTGAACCAATTGACTTCAAATTTGATACAGTGGTAGCTTATAGTCCGGAAAAGGACATAGGCTATGGTTCAAACGCACGAAATTCCCACGGGATGCAGCTAGTCATTAATATAGACGAGAAACAGTAAAGGACCAAGCATAGAACCTTGTGGTACTCCCATCTTCCATAAGTTCATCTTATCATATATATCATAAAGTATATCATAGAGTATTTTAGTGGAATCAATATCTGATACAGCTATCTAGTTTAAATATAAATCTATCTTTTAGGTAAACTCTCAGAGAAACGCTATCCATGATATATATTTAGCTAATCTATATATATAAAACCCTTCCGTTACTGTTTGATGTACTGACTGACTGACAGACAACGCACAGCCAAAACTACTGGTCGTAGAGAGCTGAAATTTGGCATGTGTGTTTGTTGTGGGAGAAGACTACCACTAAGAGAGGATTTTCGGATATTCCCCCCTAGGGGGAGAAAAGGGGAGTAAATTGAAACTATGCGGGTGAAATCTCGGGGCTCTGCTAGGCCTACATATTCCAGTAAGATTTACATCTTTTTGTCCAGAAAGATTCATTTTATTTACCTAATCCCCTTATGCGAGCCAGTCGGTTCGTACCACATGAGCCCGAACACAGGTGAGTGCGGCTCTCTGCTCTTCATCCCCATGTACACGCCAGGCCGGTACGTGCCCCAGTACCTATCGGGCACTGATAGCCCTGTGTCTTTGACCACCTGAAAGATATAATATGTAGTAATGTCCATAGTACAGTGCCTTAATATGGCTTGTGACAAATTTGATTGTCTTGTCTGTTGATGGAGACAAAATAAAACATTGTTTTGCTTAGTTTGTTTTGGCTTAAATAAATTATGAATTGGAAATTTTATTTCTCTGTTAGTATTCTGTACAAATTCTTTTAGAATCCGAAATCTATGCTTATATTATAATGTTAGATATTGAGAAAAGTTGTAAGCTTTAATAACATCAGTCTATGACCAATAGGAACGAAGCGAAACGTAAGATGAGCCAAAGATAAACCCTTTATTTTTTTATTTTAACCTACATATATATCATCACCTTTTTATCTTTGTTAATTATTTTAATATATATTAATAGGTATCTAATCTTAGATTAGGCATTTTCTTTGCATGTAATTGTTTTTTTAACTGTATATCACATTATTATAGTCAAACATATTGTTTCACTTCACACACATATCTCATCAGTTTTATACATAAATTAAACAAATTACTACCTGTATCTGGATTCAAACTTTCAACACTACATAAAACCGCAACGAATACATAAATAAACATCCTAATTACGGAATTACAAACAAAAACATGAAATTTTCGACGAATTTTTTACGTACCTTTTCATTGTCAAAAGGAGTATTAACTCTGGTTTCTAAGTATCCTAGAATACTTATATATACAGCCACTAGAAGGCACAATACTCCTATTATAGTTTTCCATACAGTTAAGTAACGAAAACCTCTTTTCACTGTCGATTCTTCACTACTAGATGAGCTACTACTTGCAGTCTCATGATTAACATGAGTTTGACACGTTTTTACATGTTTCCTATGCCTCACCATTATAATAATTCAAAATTAATATTATAACATTTAAATTTATATGTAATTAATTGACTTAGTTAATTTTTTAACTTAGATTTTACTAAAATTTTCGATTTTTATCGGCTTTTGCTCGACTTCAAAATGAAATTTTGACAGTTGTAGTGATGTACAAAGTGTAGCCAAAAAAGTAATCGACTAGTGTAAACATCGATTCCAAACCTGACTGTGGACGAATGAAATCAATTCAAATCAATATTATGACTCTCCGGAAAAAAATACTGTAGTTAATTTGCAATATAGTCAACAGTCAAATAAAATAATTTTACCCTCAATTTCATTTGAACCAAATCTTTACTTGATTGTGAGATGATAATAATGTAGAAAATGTTAATTAAGAAAATTTTCTACTTATTTCACTTTGTACTAGAATTTATTTAATAAGCAATGAAAACTGCCGTCAATGTGAAATTCCATCAGCCGTGGCTTATTGAATATAATTCGTTGCAACTTTGACAGTAAAAAATGACAAAATAATTTAACCTAAAAATCGATTAAAAAGCTAATATCGACATTATTGACTATAAGTAGGAACATCCTTACTGTCAACTTTCACACACGTCACTGTTTACATACTTGACAACTGTTTCTCCGTCCGGAAATTACCATTGTTTTCGAACGAAATATTTACCTTCTTGAAAATAACAAAAAGTTTTTTTTATCAGTCAGTTAATGCATCGTGGATGCAATATTTTTGTTATTGTTTTAGAAAAGGGATCTAATTGATTAAAGTTATAGTGAACATTAAAATCAATTCCAGAATTTAAAATCAGTAAAAAAGTAACAAAGATTTAGATAATGTTACTTAGGGCCGATTTTTCCATCGCCAGATAACTTTTATTCGACGAATAAAATTGACGTTTGACAGATTTTGTATGAAATAACTGTCAAAATTTCAAAGTTATTCGTCGAATAAAGTTATCTGGCGATGGAAAAATCGGCCCTTAATTAGGAACAAAGAAAACTACATTTATCAAAATTCTTGCAAACATAAGTGAACATTTTAACGAGATACAGTGAATTTTATAATAATATTATGAGATTTACTACTCCTAGTCAAAGCTCCTATTTAAAAAAATATTTAAATATAGTCCTCCGCAAGTATTTTTTAATTTTGGAATTTTTCGTCAAATCTCACGCAAAAGGAAATAAGTATAAACTTCGTACTTTTGTAACTTATTGTTTTATTGAAAATAAGTTAACAATATGAATTAATATAGTAAGTGGTAATACGTTAATTGGTTCAAAACATTTAATAAGTGTCCCCAAATAACAAAATCGAAACATGAACCTCAATGATAATATTTTTACAAGTTATTAGTTAGTGTCGTTGCTCCCCACCGAGTACAGATGGCGCTACTAGTAGCATTACTGACTAATATTTCAAGATCAAGATAATAATTTTCAACGCGTAAACTTGTATCAAACAGAACCAGTCGCCACCTGTCTGACCGAAAGCCCCCGTCGGTTGAGCAGTCTCACGTAGCGCCGCGCGTCGGCGCAGCAGCGCGGCCTCACCCCCCACCAACTCGAACGAACCCAGTGCGATCGAGCGCTTAGGCCCGCGCGTACCTACATCGGTCGTGATAAAAATGCACGCATCAACGCTGTTATGAAACGAACGCTAACATTTTCCTCAATTTATCAGTGAAATAATGTAACAAAATAATAAGTGTTGTGTTAAAAAACGCGTCGTGTAACGCGAAGGCGTCGGTTCGGAACCGCCGGCCGGCAGACGCCGCTAGCGACAACGCTTCCAAAAAAAAACTAAATACTCGATGTCAGTGAGCGAGAGGACTCTCATGTCTTGTGTAGTTATAAAATATAGTTAGATGGATAAACGTCGTGCAATGTTCGTATGAGGAAGAAAAGCAACCGAAACATTGTAAGTGTGGAGCCAGAGCTCAGTGTTATATTTATTGTGTCAAAAATGTGGGGTAGTTCACCCCAATACGGTACCACGGAGATTTTAAACGAGTGGGGCGGGCGGTGAGCCATCCACGGAGGTACGGAGGTCTATCCCTCGTATTCTCAATGTTTTTTTTTATTCACCCATCTCGGGCAGGTCTTGTAACCCCTTTTTGTGTGGCGTATATTTTTTTGGAGGGAATGTTTACGAATCGATACTGCCTTGTAGGTTATGAGTGCCTGGTACACAACCTGTGTTTTTGATAATAAACTCGTTTCTGGGTCTTTGGAAGCTATAAATAATAATGATTCATGGACGTAGGAGTGATTATTGAGCTAAAATCGATTTAAAGTAAATGTTTATTACAAATTATTGTATTGATAATTGTGAAATTGAGTCTGTTGGCTTATAATTAAGCTTAGCTTCATCCTTTTTCGTTATTTTACTTGCTAGTAACTCTATTCCAGTTACAATATCAAATTAAAGGCTGAAAAACGCTACGCTTTTTTTGTAAACAAATATTTTTGTAAACAAACAACACACTATGCCAATTGAAAACAAAATGACGCTTCAGATTTGCTTGAACGTAACACTATACTTATTCGTATACAGAACTGTTACTTTAATTCATATTTTAGAATAACTACTAAAGTTACAACAATAATAAATCGATCCTCATACACCGACTGACCCCAAACTATGTTCATTACCTGCATTTAGGGTATTACACACACATTCATACTCACAGACCGAGATAAACATTTGTGAATCACACGAAACTGTCTTGTTGTGCATGGAGTCTGTATTATTTCGTCAATTGAGACAGTCTATTATTCTTTTAGTGAATACTAGCTGTGCCTCACGGTTTCTCTCGCGTAGTTTCCGTTCCCGTGGGAATTTCGGGATAAAAAGTATCCTATACCCTTTTCCTGGTTCTTAGCTACCTTCCCACTAATTTTCAGCCAATCAGTTCAGCCGTTCTTGAGTTATAAATAGTGTAACTAACACGACTTTCTTTTATATATTAGATAATAAGGGGTAATGATTGACTGACTGACTTATAAACAGTACAAACAACTGCTAGGTAGGTACGAGAGCAGTAATTATTTGTATGCAAGTTTGTGTGAGCATTTAAAAAATATTTTTGTTAATGAAAAGTGAACAATTTTATTTTTGATAAATTTCCGTAATAATTATGTCTTTTCCATTCACGGGACTATTAAGGAGTCCCGGTCTTTTGGAAGGCTAGTATGGAGCCAAAGCCAACACACGGAAGCCCTTTGACATATTTAATCTTTTGTAAGGTTTATTATTATTATCAGAATAGAATAGAATAGAATAGAAAAACATTTATTTCGGCAAAAAAGACACATGTTACATTATTTTAAAAGCAAAATCATGAAGAATTAACACTAAGAATAAAAAACAAAAGACTTAAAACAAAAACACTTGACACATAATCTGACAAAAGCACTACAAATAAAAAAATAACATTGAGAGATAGATACGTGCCCCGTGCCGAAAAAGGGGTTGGCTCAGCATGTGCTGGGTGAGAGGTTCTCACTCAGCGCTGATTTTCAGCCAAAAAACCTGTTGGGTGATGAAACGGACGTCGGTTGAGGTGAATTCCAAGAACAAAAATAACGATCGTGCCCACCCATATTAGCCAGAGCGTTAGACATATCATCGGAATAATTACATAAAATAATAAACATATAATAACCTTATACAATCACAGTAGATAATAAAAAAAAAGATAATACAATATATATACAAATATATAAAACAGTATGTATAATGACTCGGTACCTACGCGAGATAGTTATGCACACAATACAAAAAAAAGGGGGATTATTTCAAAGGATTTTTTTCTTTAGATGCTCCATTTTGCAACAAAGAAAGGAGACTTGATGTACTCGTAATGACCACGGAGTTTCGATTAAGTACGTCAAATGAATTGATAAACTATTTAGAGATAACAAAAAATAATAATAAAATAATAAAGATAATAATGATAATGTCAAATGAATTGCACGAAATATAATTATTTATAAAATTACTAAATAAAAGAAATATTGACATTTGCATTGTCCAATTGTTTTTGAGCTTCAAAAAGGTATAACTTAAGCTTTTTCCTAAATGTATTAATATTGTTAAGGTCGCGGATAGGAGGAGGGATGTTATTCCAACACCTTGTGGCGGCGTATCTAAAACTACCTCGAAAAGCAACTGTGCGATGTTGCTGGATGGAAAGCTGTTGGGAGTTATGCCTCCTGTCACAACACCTAGACGAGCCAACCCATTTGAGTTTATTAAATAGATATGCTGGAGTTTTAAACTTAATGACGCCAAACAGCAAACAAGCCAAATGAAGTTTCCGACGTGATTTCATTTTTAATACACCATTTTTATTTAAAAATGGCGTCAAATGACTTCGCGGAGTGACAGAGTAACAGAACCTTGCACAAGCATTTTGGACTCTCTGGATCAACCGTTGTGTACGTACTAGTAACCGAGGTCCATATACTGAATCAGCGTAATTGAGTTTGGATAGGACAAGTGTTTCTACAAGAGTTAAACGTAGGTCTTCGCTTAGGTACGGCCTTATCTTGTACAAAACTTTCAGTCGGTAGAAACAGTTCCTTACGCATTCTGCTACATGAGTTTCAAAACGCAACTGTTCGTCCATGCATAAACCTAAATTTCGACATTCTTGTACGCGTTCAATAGGATTGTTATGAAGGAGTATATGAATAGGAGTAGTGAGTGAAGCTATTTTATTTTTATTTCCTACAAACATATATTTACTCTTATTAGGATTCAATACAAGAGTATTACTCTCAGCCCACTTAGCGATTCTTTCTAGATCATCATTTAAGTCTCTTACGGCCGCACTGATATCATCCGGTTTAAAGGAAATATACACTTGCAGGTCATCAGCATATATGTGATAGTTACATCTTTTAATACAATTCGTAATGTCGGCAGTATATAAAATAAACAATAAAGGTCCCAGAATTGATCCCTGGGGAACACCTCTGTCAACTGGTGCTGGTTTAGATCGAATGGGAGAAAAGCTGATATTTGATTTAAGCTCAACAATTTGCAATCTGTTACTCAGATAACTATCAAACCATTTTATAGTTGGATAATTGAATCCGTAGTAGCTCATTTTTGATAAAAGCAAGGAATGATTTATGGCGTCAAAAGCGCGGGAGAAGTCTAATAGAACTACTAGGGTACACAGACCTGCGTCTTCTGCTTTCAATATGTTATCGGTCACATCTAGTAAGGCAGAGACCGTACTACGGTTTGACCGAAAGCCCGATTGTACGTCAGGTAAAATACCCTGTTCATCAAGATAACAAGTAAGTTGATGGCAGACTACCTTTTCCATTACTTTTGAAATGCAAGGTAATATGCTTATAGGCCTGAGATCTTTGACGTTCGAAGGATCACTCTTTTTCCCAATAGGGCGCACTATAGCTATTTTCCAAGCATCCGGATATTGGGATGAAGCTATAGAGTTATTTACAATGGATGTAATTACGTCTAGGGTATATGGAAGAGTCAACGTGAGCATACTGAGATTTATTTCATCATATCCCAATGCGTTAGATTTTAAACTATTAATTATTTTAAAAACCATTTCCGAGGTAACCGATTTCAAACTAAAACTTGATCCTTGACAGAACTTATTATATTCGTAATAGGTTAAATATGAAATTGAGGTATGTGAGCTGCCGGGCACATTCAGAAAGTGACAGTTTATTTGCTCAACATCTGTGAAATGTGAAGGTAGATCATAAACATTATTAGCCGGCAAAACCGTTGACTTTAGGTTTTTCCACAACAACTTAGGATTATGTTTTTGACTATTTATATTGCCTCTAAAATAAGCTGACTTTTCGAAATAGGTAGCTGTATTCACTAAACTTTTAAGGGACTTGTAATAATCTTTTTTTGTAGCTAGTCTAGTTTCACGATATTCAGAAAGTGCGTTGTTTTTCAAATTTATCATTAATTTAATATTATCCGTCAACCACGGGTATGAACGATCTTTAATAACACAACTTTTCAAGGGGGCATGTGAGTCAAATAAACCTGTCACGCAACTATTGAAGTATTTTAGAATATTATTTATATCTGAATTTTTTGCAATTAAATCCCACCTAATAGAACAAACATCTTTTTCAAAGTTTTCAAATGAAATATTCTTAATAGGACGATAAGTGATTAACTGTGGGAGGGGCTTATCTTGTTTGGTGTGCAATTCGCAAGAAACCATGGCGTGACCGTGCAGTCCTCCGACGGCCTTGACCGTGACGCGTCGCCCGCGCAGATCAGTGCAGATCACATCAATTAATGAACTACTAGTATCGGTGAAATGTGTGGGTGAATCTACTAATTGTGTTAAATTGAAACAATTCAGAAACGTGTTAATTTTTTTAAATTTACTATCAGTGTTACTTAAAAAATCTATGTTAAAATCTCCTAATAAAATTAAATGATCACAGCTGGATAGGCAGTTTATAGTATCTGATAGTGCATCTAAAAACAAGTCTATATCTAACCACGGTGGCCGATAAGCGGTGCCTACGCCTATCTTTTTTCCTCTTAAGGTGAGTGTAAGCCACATCTGTTCGACCGACTTATGTTTGGGATCAATGGGATGTGCAAAGGTTCGTACATTGATTCCTTGACCAATATAAAACCCAACGCCACCGCCCCGACCAGACTTGACGGCGGCGGGTCGTGCAATGTGCCTCAGTCTGTAGCGTGGTACTGTCGGCGCGAGCCCGTCGCTGCCGGCCCTCAGCCAAGTTTCATTTATAGCTAATATATGCACATTAAGCGAGCTCATTGCGGAAACGAACTCCTCCTGCTTTGTACATAAAGAGCCTGCATTATATAGACCAATTCTTAAGAAATTCCCATCAATCATTAAAATAACAAAATATATTTATTTGTGTAAACAGGGCGCACGAAAACTGAATGATCATTAGCAATAAACATAAGATAGGTACGTTGTAATACAAATACATTCTATACATACAAGATAAATAAGGTATAGGTACAAAAGTAAACACACATTTAAAAGTTATTATAATATATACAGATAAACAAGAATAAATATTATATTGATATGTGATTAATATGACTAAATCTGGATAACACGTTAGTGGTAAACTTATATTAAATTGTATTATAATCTTATATACTTTTGCGAAACGGGGCACATAATAGGTGAGACAGGTCGTTAAGTTACAATTTAAACAAAATATATTTCTGTATTTAGACCGCCACAAACAATAATGATTTGTAATGTAAACATGTTGCATAATAAGACACACAGACATTTTATAGCTACACCCAAAGAAAAAAACTAACAATTTTAAATTATGAAATATTTGGGCTAAAGTAATCAAACTATTCTTTATTAAAAAACTTAACTAGATCCCTATCTGTACGAATACGCTCTGCAGGCTGTCCGTCGTCCTTGCGCAGGTAGATCCGACCGTCTCTCGTCCAGATGTACCGGTAGTGATGCCGCCGACCTTCTTCTCGCGCCTTGAAGAACAGCTGCCGGTTCTGGCGCGTCAGACGCTCGTTTACGTAGATGCGCCGCGGCGCACCAGCTACGCCCAACTCCGCCGTGGTGATGTTCCGGCGAACTCGCGCCGCACGCAGCAGGTGATCACGGGTGCAGCGGCGAGCCAGGCGCACCACTATAGGGCGCGGTCGCGGCGGGCCTTCGCCTTCGATTCTGTTCAGATGAATTGGCCCGATGCGTTCGGCATGAACTAGGTCTCGCTCGTCGACATCCACTCCTAGCTTTACTGATAGTAAGTTTATTATGTGTAAAGGGGTTTCACCTTTGTTTTCGGGAATTCCTACAATCTCTACATCGTTAAGAAGAAGTTCCTGATCCCGCTCGTTCAGCTGCACTTGGAGTTCGGAGATCGTATTCTGTATGGTGCCAGCGCACGGTTCGACTATAACCTGCTATATATTATCAGCCGAGAGAGCGTTGGTGGCACGACCTTACTACCTTCGACGGTAGCTGGTGGGACACTGCGAAGGTTAGGGATGGTTGGAGATGTTTGGGGGAGACCTTTGCCCAGCAATGGGACACTACAGGTTAACACAAAAACTAAGGATTTGTACATTTAAGCTTTTGGTAACGTTATAAAATATGGTACAGGGCAGGTTATGGTCCGGGGAAGGACATAGGCTATGTTTTATCCCAAAATTCCCACGGGAGCGGGAACTACGCAGGTGAAACCGGGGGGCACAGCTAGTTAAAAATATAGTGGTCATATTACTCTGCTAGGAGTATCAACGGTTAACAATAATATTATGACGAATCGAATTCATACTTTAACATACTTTATTTACATCGTTCGAGTTATTCAAAACATAAGTCTACTAAAAAGGTTCCATTATCAAAACCTCATACTATGTTAGCACGTCAGGCTTGAGCCTACTCTGAATTAGGGCGATCAGCTAGACTAGCATGACTTCGAAAACGCGATAGGTACAGCGATTTATTGACATCCAACTGTCAAAATTTGATAAAAATACCCGCCATATTGAATTTTACCATGTGATTAATTTTATGACATTTGGTCATGCTCGCGAAATCGATATAGCTATTTATTGACATCCAACTGTCAAAATTTGATAAAAATACCCGCCATATTTAATTTTTCATATCGTACCACGCCATAATTCATTTGTTCATGCTCGCGAAATCGATATTATTTCGTGGTGTCTATATATTTTATCACGCACAGTCATGCTAGGGGGGCTGATTTTGGCAGAATGTCAGTATTTCGAGGCACACACAACAGCTTTATTTAACCTTTGATTATAAGAGACCAAAGAAAAACTGTGTCGTCATCCTTATTCTATGGCTTCGTTGTCAGGCTGATCCTTTTTTTTTCCCGCTGTGAAAATGCATAGACCTCAATATCTGTGCCAAATCTTATCCAGATTCCAGACTAATAATTTCTACGAGAAGGACTTATCAGACATCCACAACCTTACTAATTAAAACATTATTAGCAGAATAAGATGACATTATTGCACGACGATTGCGCCCGCCTAAATACTAATCCTGTTGGAATTCTCCATAAAAGCTGGCTATTTGTAAAACTAATGTGTACGAAATTTCATTCAAATAACTTCAGTCGTTTGTGCATGAAGGAGTAACAAACATACATAGACAATATAAACTTTTGCCTTTATACCTATACTAGCAGCGCCCCGCGGTTTCACCCGCGTAGTACCCGTTCCCGTGGGAATTTCGGGATAAAAAGTATCCTATGTTCTTTCCCGGACCATAAGCTACCCCTGTACCAAATTTCAAGTCAATCGGTCCAGTAGTTTAGCCGTGAAAAGGTAACAGACAGACAGACAGACAGACAGACAGAGTTACTTTCGCATTTATAATATTAGTTAGGATTATTTCACGAAATTATATTCGACTAGCGGCGTCTCGCGGTTTCACACGCGTGGTTATAAAATATAGCCTAGTTATGTTACTCAAGGTGAACGTAGTTTTCAAATGGTGAAAGAATTTTGGAAATCGGTTCAGTAGTTTCGGAGCCTGTTCGTTACAAACAAATAAATCTTTCCTCTTTATAATCTATACTTCTATATCTATACTAATATTATAAAGAAGTAAAGTTTGTGTGTTTGTTAACTTGTAAGTAATCTCGGGATCTACTGAACAGATATAAAAAATCTTTCACCAATGGGAAGCTATATTGTCAGCGAGTGACATAGGCTAGACTAGTTTATCCCTGTATTCCCATGGGAATGGGAACTACGTGAGTGAAACCGCGGGGCGCTGCTAGTATTAGTATAGACATGTTTTTAATACTTCCCTGGTATGTATAAGATCTGCTTATACCCAAAAAAATGTACGCAATAAATGAATAGACTAGTAGAGACCATGAATTTCGTAATGCATCGTCCTAGATTTAGACGTTTGAGAAATTAAAATTGTAAAAATGCTACCTAGCCAAAAACTCATTATATCTCTGTCCAACATTAAAGAAACATAATAAGTAAGAAAGTGACAAAACAACGGAAAGGAATCATTAATATTACAAGGGGTCAGATTGTAATCTTAAATCGACCAAAAACTTTTCAAGACTAGAGTTTGTTGACCTCTATTTTTTGGGCTGCTACATAATGATACGTTCATAGCTTGTACTGGCAAAGAATGTCTGCGAATTGTAGCATAATAATCAGTCTAGGAGTAAATTATTATTGTTCATCAATCTATCCATGCTAACGAGCAGATTTAGTTATTACTAGCGCCCCGCGCAGTTCCCGTTTCCGTAAGAATATGGAGACAAAATTATGCTAAAAACCTTCCCACTGAATCATTCTATCAAGTAAAACAAACCGCAACAAAATCCGTTGCGTAGTTTTAAAGATCTAAGCATACATAAGGACATAGGGACAGAGAAAGCGACTTTGTTTTATACTATGTAGTGAAGACGAAGATCACCGCTAAGACGCAGGTAAATGTTCTTTCCCTATATTCTTCCCCGGACCATAAGCTACCCCTGTACCAAATTTCAAGTCAATCGGTTCAGTAGTTTAGCCGTGAAAAGGTAACAGACAGACAGAGTTACTTTCGCATTTATAATATTAGTTAGCAAGGATGTATCCAAATGACATTAGAATCGAAATGACAATAGGAGCTTCGAATTTTGGCCGCCGGAACAGAACAGATTGTGACTTTAAACTAAATAAAACACGACCAGTGTCATTCATGCACCTGCCAGCCTTGCCAGAGGTCACGATCCCCGATCGTTTCCTGGGTCAAGCATTTGCCGAACATGGTCTGATTTGGGATCACCAACACGCAGCAAGTGTGATGATTACGCCTTTACTAATATTACTTACTAGATGATTGTTTTCGAATCGGTGGTAGATTCAGTTATCTTTGTTTTTATTTTAATTGTAGTTAGTCTTATCTGTAAGCTGTATGACATGCAGAAATACATCTTTGAGGTCTAAACTAGATCAACAATTATTATATGTATTTACTAGCTGTGCCCCGCGGTTTCACACGCGTAGTTCCCGTGGGAATTTTGGGATGAAAAATAGATGTTGGCCGATTCTCAGAACTACTGAATATGCTCACAAAATTTCATGAGAATCGGTCAAGCCGTTTCGGAGGAGTACGGGAACGAACATTGTGACGCGAGAATTTTAAATATAAGATTATCCTAATTTACCATAGGTCAGTCAAAGTACTATCGCTTAGGTGTAAGTAATGTACCCTAGATACAAGTTACGGACTTAGTTAGGGGTCAGTTACTATAAGATGATGTAGTGAATGATTATGTTATGTATATTATTTTCCATCTTCAATCCTGTATCGTGAAATTAAACTTCAAAATAGAACCAACACTGGGAAGCTATAAAGGCTAATAATAATAAATACTTCAAATCCATGTGTTAAGGATTAGATTAGAATTCCGTTCTTAAACTACTCGAAGTATGATCTCTATTTCTATTTTGGGACAGAATGCAGTTATAATCAAAAGTAAAGTTCAAAATGTTTGTCTCGGTCTGGGTGTGTGTGTGAATGAGTGTGTGCGTAGTTTCTGATACCCTAGATACAAGTTACGGACTTAGTTAGGGGTCAGTTACTGTAATGAGATGATGGAGGGAATGATTATGTTATCTATACTAATATTATAAAGAGGAAAGATTTGTTTGTTTGTTTGTAATGAATAGGCTCCGAAACTACTGGACCGATTTCAAAAATTCTTTTACTAATGGAAAGCTAATTTATCAGTGCGTGACATAGGCTATATTTTATCCCCGTAATCCCACGGGAACGGGAACTACGCGGGTGAAACCGCAGGGCACAGCTAGTGTTAAATATGTTTACCCCGTCTCTCTTATTTTCTTTCTCTTTCTATCTGTCTGTACCTTTGATTTTGTTTATATCTATGTTTATTTCCTTTGATTTTTCCATGATAACTTAATTCGAGGAGTAATTTTGAAATATTGACAGTTGTTTCATACATGAACTGTCAAACGTCAATTTTATTCCTCGAAAGTTATCTGACGATGGAAAATTCAGCCCTTATGGTACTTTCTAATTTACGTACAAGCAAAGCGACAATAGGAACTGGTTTTGTTAAATCAAAATTGCACTGCATATAATAATTAGAAAATACTTACCTACTTAATTGATGACTCATGTGACAGAGTGGTTACCATACTGAACTGATAAACAAGGGTTGCGGGTTCGATTCCCGTTCAAGGGAAATATTTGGATGATACACAAAGGTCTGGGTGTGTGTATAAATGTGTGACTCCGTAATTTCTTATACCCTAGACTAGATATTGCTAATGAACATAAGCGTCAGTAATTACAATAACATGATTGAATCTAACTATGACATAACATAATAGATAGCTTGAAATACTTCAGTATATCCTTTTCGACAAATCCTACTATCCTACTAATATTATAAAGGCGAAAGTTTGTATGTATGGATGTTTGTTACTCTTTCACGCAAAAACTACTGAATGGATTTTAATGAAACTTTACAATAATCTTGCTTATACATCAGAATAACACATAGGATACTTTTTATCCCAAAATTCCCACGGGAACGGGAACTACGCGGGTGAAGCCGCGGGGCGCTGCTAGTAAAATCTAAATCGGTCCATCCCTTTGGGAGCTATGGTGCTACAGACAGACAGAGATACACACGGGAAAGTAATAACAACCCTCTTTTTGTATCAGGGCTTATTAGAGTAAATTATACTAGTAAAGACTCTGGTCTTTAAAATAAAAAACTGAGATCTGTCTCAGTTTTTTATTTTTCTAATACACTTTTAACACTCCTTAGGGCTGATTTTTCCATCATCAGATAACTTTTATTCGACGAATAAATTTGACGTTTGACAGATTTTTATGGAATAACTGTCAAAATTTCAAAATTATTCCTGGAATAAAGTTATCTGGCGATTGAAAAATCGGCCCTTAATCTTAATAATAGCAGATCCATGAAAACCTCGTAGAGTTTATCTGGGTATCGGCGAGTCGTACATTTATAAGGTCTCTGTGTGTGTGTGAATGAGTGTGTGCGTAGTTTCTGATACTCTAGATACAAGTTACGGACTTAGTCAGGGGTTAGTTACTGTAATGAGATGATGGAGGGAATGATTATGTTATGTTAATTCTGAAAACAGGAAATATTGGAGGACTGTGTTTTGGAGTGTTAGACGTTTCATTATCATCATCGTCAGCCTGTATTCGTCCACTGCTGGACATATTTTAACAAAATTAATATTCCATTCCAAGAATAAATCATAAGTACCTAATAACATCATCGACAGTCGTTACGGGTAGTTAGAGCCCTCAAAAGTCTAACATTTGGTTTAACCAAAAAATGTCGTATAACCCTCTGGGTTGTGAAGGTCTGATGGCAGTCGCTTCACGTAAAATACTGACATTCCGCCAAATCTGGTTAAACTGAAAACCGACCCCAAATAGACATGGGATAAAGGTTCGGAAAAGAGACCTATTTTTAGGCTTCTAGATTAGAGGTTCTAGTTTATATTTTAAAAAAAAGGGATTTATTATATAAAATGAACTTGGGACAGCGATTTTCCATTTAAAGTAAAGCTCACGTCTCTTTTCAGGCAAAATTAATTAAAAAAACATTCCAACCAACGAATTCTCATCAAATAATAACAATAATTGTCTATGGTTTACTTCGTGCCAAGCACAAGTTCTAATAATAACCATGAACTTTTCCAGACCAAATTATGTTTGCGTGCCACGGAGGAGTAAATATTATGTAGTTTGGAAGAAATTGATGTATTCTGATACGCATTCGTAACTTGGTCGGGTAATACAGGTGCATTCTGAATTCAATAGTTTGGTTGTATTTTGATTGAAGCTTCTTGAACGTTATGATTGCCTGGTACTTTGAACTTTTTCGTGTTTTTTTTTTTGCACTTAACTTGTGCTTGTGAGACAGTTTATCTAAAGTCTAAACTATGCAAACATCGATTCAATTTTTAATAGATTAAACAGAGAATTTTATATCCATAGACAGAGATGTTTAAACTACTAACTGTGACACGCGATTTCACCCGCGTAGTCCCGTGGGAATTTCGGGATAAAACATAGCCTATGTCCTTTCCCGGACCATAAGCTACTCCTGTACCAAATTTCAAGTCAATCGGTTCAGTAGTTTAGCCATGAAAAGGTAACAGACAGACAGACAGAGTTACTTTCGCATATATAATATTAGTTAGGACTAGCAGTGCCCCGCGATTTCACCTGCGTAGTTCCCGATCCCGTGGGAATTTTGGGATAAAACATAGCCTATGTCCTTTCCCGGACCATAAGCTACCCTTGTACCAAATTTCAAGTCAATCGGTTCAGTAGTTTAGCCGTGAAAAGGTAACAGACTGACAGACAGAGTTACTTTCGCATTTATAATATTAGTTAGGACTAGCAGTGCCCCGCGATTTCACCTGCGTAGTTCCCGATCCCGTGGGAATTTTGGGATAAAACATAGCCTATGTCCTTTCCCGGACCATAAGCTACGACTGTACCAAATTTCAAGTCAATCGGTTCAGTAGTTTAGCCGTGAAAAGGAAACAGACAGACAGAGTTACTTTCGTATTTATAATATTAATTAGGATAAGGATTAGTTAGGATAAGCACGTAATTATAATCAATCCTATTCATCATTACACCAACTGACCCCTATGTGTATTACCTGCAAATAATACCTTCCTTAGATGCAGCTAATGAACATCACCAACTAACGGACACACACACATACATTCATTCACACACAGACCGAGATAAACATTTGTGGATTTGTCAAATCGATGACCGAAATCTGGTCCTCAAAAATATGAGTCGACACGCAAAGAAGAAGAAGAACATTTGTGGATCACACATAATAACATATTCAATCCCTCTATCACCTCATTACACCGACTGGCCCCATGTTCATTACCGGTATTTAAGATATCACAAACTACGGATACACATTCATACACACAGACAGAGATAAACATTTGTGGATCACACATAATAACATAATCAATCCCTCTATCACCTCATTACACCGACTGACCCTAACTATGTTCATTACCTGTATCTAGGGTATCACAAACTACGGACACACATTCATACACGCAGACCGAGATAAACATTTGTGGATCACACATAATAACATAATCAATCCCTCTATCACCTCATTACACCGACTGACCCTAACTATGTTCATTACCTGTATCTAGGGTATCACAAGCTACGGACACACATTCATACACGCAGACCGAGATAAACATTTGTGGATCACACATAATAACATAATCAATCCCTCTATCACCTCATTACACCGACTGACCCTAACTATGTTCATTACCTGTATCTAGGGTATCACAAACTACGGACACACATTCATACACGCAGACCGAGATAAACATTTGTGGATCACACATAATAACATAATCAATCCCTCTATCACCTCATTACACCGACTGACCCTAACTATGTTCATTACCTGTATCTAGGGTATCACAAGCTACGGACACACATTCATACACGCAGACCGAGATAAACATTTGTGGATCACACATAATAACATAATCAATCCCTCTATCACCTCATTACACCGACTGACCCTAACTATGTTCATTACCTGTATCTAGGGTATCACAAACTACGGACACACATTCATACACACAGACCGAGATAAACATTCGTGGATCACACATAATAACATAATCAATCCCTCTATCACCTCATTACACCGACTGGTCCCTAACTATGTTTATTACCTGTATCTAGGGTATCACTTACTAAGACTACACATCCAAATTTAAAAATAAACGACGCTAAATTAATTGGATGTGGTTACTAAGGAAATCGGTAAACAAATCTTATACTGAAGCCGTACAACGTCCAAAATTTTCCACCGAAATATGGGATTTCAAACTTCGCAGTGAGCTCAAGTATTTTTCCCACAAACTACATAGTATAAAACAAAGTCGCTTTCTCTGTCCCTATGTATGCTTAGATCTTTATAACTACGCAACGGATTTTGATGCGGTTTGTTTTAATAGATAGAGTGATTCAGTGGGAAGGTTTTTAGCATAATTTTATCCCCATATTCTTACGGGAACGGGAACTACACGGTTGAAACCGCAGGGCGCCGCGAGTATAATATATTTAATCACAATAAGTGCTAGTTCTATATATTTTTTTAAGCGCTCATGGCCTAGTATTAACTTCAAATTACTTGCGACCTGTTCACTATTGTTAATCCTACTATCCTACTAATATTATAAAGCCGAATGTTTGTGAGTGTGGATGTTTAGATGTGTGGATGTTTGTTCCTCTTTCACGCAAAAACTACTGTATCGATTTAGATTAAATTTGGTACAGATGTTCCTTATAACTAGGAATAACACATAGGATACTTTTTATGCCGAAATTCCCTTGGAATAAGGTTCCACGCGGGTAAAACCGCGGGGCACAGCTAGCTGTTAATATAAAATAACTTGCGATTTGTTAGGTTAAGCACGTCTGGCACTGTGATAATAGTGATGGGCTGAAAAAATGTTTTACACTGGATGCGCCCGCGGCTCCCGCGTAGTTCCTGATCCCAAGAGAATGCGGGGATAAAATTATGCTTAAAACCTTCTTCTTGAATCACTATCTATTAAAAAGCCGCTTCAAAATCCGTTGCGTAGTTTTAAAGATGTAAGCATACATAGGGACAGACAGCGACTTTGTTTTATACTATGTAGTGATAGCTACCTATATTAATTTAGTCCATAAAGTCCTTAAATATTTATGTAATCTATAGCTTTTATAGCATAAATTAATTCTTAAACTAGCATTTCACACACACATACACATTTCATTTATTAATGGCAGTTCCAACTATTAATTAAAAGGACCTAGATACATCCTAGTTAGCTAATATACTACTGCATACTCGCATAATCCTACTAATACATATTTTTAACCCCCGACGTAAAAAGAGGGGTGTTATAAGTTTGACGTGTCTGTGTGTGTGTGTATCTGTCTGTCTGTGACATCATAGCTCCCGAACAGATAAACCTATTTTAATTTAGTTTTTTTTTGTATTAAAGGACTTACGTGCGAGTGTTCTTAGACATGTTTGATGAAAATCGGGTGACCCGTTTAAAAGTTATGGGGGTTTGAAAGTAATTGTGTTGGGGGTTTTTGAAATTTTTAATTTAATGTTTTTTTAAATGCGTTTGTGAGCTCTTTCACGCAAAAACTGCTGTATCGAATTAGATTAAAAATTTGGTACAGACGTTCCTTATAACTAGGAATAAGACATAGGATACTTTTTATCCCGAAATTCCCATGGGATTCGAATTCACGTGGGTGAAATCACGGGGCGCAGCTAGTGATATATCTCAGTTAGCGCGTAATACATACATACAGAATAAAGATCACGACCAAGATTCTCTCTATTTTATCAAAGGCGTAATAGCTAGTGGCGACATGTTTACCTGTCGAGCTTGACGTCCAGGGTTCAAGGTCCAATCTCCATTTTAAATGTTCCTAAATTACGTCGAAGGTGAAATTGGAAGTTGTTATTAGAGAAAAAGAAAATTAAATGTGTTTTTATTGGATTATTTTTAGTTTTTTTTCCATTCACGGGACTATTAAGGAGTCCCGGTCTTTTGGAAGGCTAGTATAGGGCCAAGGCCAACACACGGAAGCTTATTTTTCCTATTATTTTATAACATATATCGTGTATTATCGCACTGCTTGGCAGATGATTTGATTAAGAATATCGCACATAACATGGATATCAAACTGGAGAGGAACCAAAAACGGTCACTTGTTCCCGCCACTGGCCTGGCGGGATTGCGAGGACGATAATACAATAAATCTTATAACTCTCTGCTTAAAAACAATTTCAATGATTAAATTAATTATTAATATTTACGTACTTTACGCAAGTGTATTAAAATTAAATGATGATGGGATATTTTTTTTTTAATTTTGTGAGTTACGTCATTTTGGTACAGTCCCTACAAATTAACAAACAAATATTTAAAATGAAATAATATTGTTGATTGTTTTTTTTCAATTGTTATTTACTTAATTAATGCTTTTTCTTCAGGATTATATTGAATTGGAATAGTTAATTATTAGTTTAAATTTTGTTGAAATTAAATAGAAAGTAACATATAACCATGGAATGATTATTTTGTTTTACAAAAAAAAAACCACTGAATTTCAAAATTGTGTTTGTCAATGTCAACATAAATCATGTCAGAAGTTAAATTTTGACATTGACGATCTGAAAAAAGTATTTTAAGTAAAATAGTGTTGCCGAAATATCGATCAAACTTGTATATCGATTGTAAATAGATTAATTCTCATTAAAAAACATTGAAAAATACATCGACTCTATTTTTTAAATATACTGTATAACAAGTTCTTCGGGATATAAATGAATTACTCTAATTTACCTTTTTGTAGAAATTGTAACTTAATTACAATTATTACATGACAATCATAATATACTACATATTATTATTGCTACTTTATTGAGATAAGTTATTATAAAACTTAAACTATATCTCAGTGCTACTTTCTTCAAATAGGTTCTATTAGTTATATTGCATTTATAGTACCTGTACTTTAAAGAATACGATACAAATAAACAACATTACAATAGCTAAAAACAATCTCACGAAATATCAGCGTGAAGTATTAGCGTAAGCTACTGCGTTTCACACGGTGAATGAGCGGTCCGAAACAATCCCCTCCCCTCTCCCCTTCGTCCTGATATCCTGTTGTCCCTTAAAGGCCGACACACTTGTGACTTCTGAGTTGCAGGTGTGTATGGGCAATAATGAATTGCCATCAAGTGATTGTTTTAGTAATATTTATATTTTGAAGTAACTATTGTGAAAAAATGAATGGATTTGGAAAACAAACATAAGATTTTTAAATACTTATTCATTAAAGTATTTATTTCGATGTCTAAATGAAAACGAATACTTTTCAGAAATAAAAGGTACATCCATATTAAAATTAGTAAAAAAAATTAAAGACGATTATGAAAGTTGATTATTGTTGAAATAATGTTAAATGTTACTTATAAGTAATTATAAAATACTTTCTAAATATCACAGCACGTGTGTACAAAGAATCCAATTTGTTGAAGATTAGTTGCGGAAAAATGCCCACTTACAAGTACAATCTAGATATTAGAAGAATAGAAAATATTTAAGTATCATAATATTATTCCTAAGGTGTTTATTTTTAAATAGATTAATTTCTGTAACATTTGTTTTAAGAAATACATATAATATTTTATATACTTATTTATGTAACGTTTGATTAAAAAATATAATATTAGTTTGTTTACAATACTATCGATCTAATAAATGCTATCAGTCTTTTATCGATAGTCAATATCAATCAATCACAACACTATTTATTTTGACAGTTGACATCAAAAATTAAAATGACTTCCACCAAAAATCAAAACAAACGATACGTTTATTTAATTTATTAATTGATTAAGTAGTTTATAGTACATAATTAAGAATATAAATGAGTACGTGTGTAGTGACACTTTTACTGGATACAGGTAATGAACAGAATGATCAATACAGTGTTAATGAGATTAAAATCAGTGATTATTTAGCTGAATAAATTTTGTGAACAATTTTGCAATTCTACTTGTTTTTTATTTACAGACTAGTGTAATAAGTTTTACTCACGTAGACCCGCTAACGTGCGAATTCTGGGATAATAACTTGTACATAACTTAATCATTCACTACATCATCTCATTACAGTAACTGACCCCTAACTAAGTTCGTAACTTGTATATAGGGTATCAGAAACTACGCACACACTCATTCACACACACACAGACTGAGACAAACATTTGTGGTTCACACAAATATTCACCCATTTAAAACCTTCCTCTTGAATCACTCTATCTATTAAAGAAAACCAAAATCAGTTGCATAGTTATAGAGATCTAAGCATACATAGAGACAGACAGCGGGAAGCTACTTTGTTATATACTTCCTTGCACCTTAAAATAAGTGTTATACACCCCTATTTTGAAAATATGGGACTTATTAAAATCAGAATATCTGTAGCAGTAACTGAATCCATATATCCAATAAAAATATCAAAAATGATAGTCGATTACTTATCTTTAAAAAATACCAAATAAATGTCGTATTACCAGACGACACACTAGCTATCAAGTATTCTGTGACGGCTCGGGTTGATGACCGCGCTCAGCTGTGTATCGCAGCGTTCGGTGTAGAATAACAATAAAATTCGGCGGGATTTTGAAAATCTTTGACTTATCATAACTTTTTAAATAAAAGCAAAAGAAAAAAACTAACTTCACTATTATATTGTCACCCGTCGTTTACATTAGCTGTGAGATAAGGTATCGCAATTTCAAAATAAGGGTGTATAGTAAAAGAGAGGCATTCAGTCTAGAATTTTTAAGGACAACACTATTTTATTGAAATGACGACCTCGATGGCAGAGTGGTCACCATGCCGGACTGCCATCCGTAAGGTTGCGGGTTCGATTCCTGTGCGGGGTCAAATATTTGTGTGAACCACAAATGTTTGTCTCGGTCTGGGTGTGTGTGTGAATGAGTGTGTGCGTAGTTTCTGATACCCTAGATACAAGTTACGGACTTAGTTAGGGGTCAGTTACTGTAATGAGATGATGGAGTGAATGATTATGTTATATATAACATATCTTTAACCATTTTCACCTGTTCAGTAAATGCAAAATGTTCTCTAAACCTAAGTTTTAAGAAAAATGTTAAGTTCCCTATTCCTTAGGTATATAATAATTATGTACTTATTAGAAGAAAATGGAGATATAAATAAATAAAATAAGAATAGAAGAAAATGGAGATATCTTACTAGATATCTTTGTTTAAATATGCCTGTAGCTACGCTACTAAATAATATAATGGATTATTAATTTTATCATAATTATGGAATACTAGCTGTGCCCCGCGGTTTCTCTCGCGTGGTTCCCGTTCCCGTTCCCGTGGGAATTTCGGGATAAAAAGTATCCTATGTCCTTTTCCTGGTTCATAACTACCTCTCCACCAATTTTCAGCCAAATCGGTCCAGCCGTTCTTGAGTTATAAGTGGCGTAACTAACACGACATTCTTTTATATATACACCCCTATTTTGAAAATATGGGACTTATTAAAATCAGAATATCTGTAGCAGTAACTGAATCCATATATCCAATAAAAATATCAAAAATGATAGTCGATTACTTATCTTTAAAAAATACCAAATAAATGTCGTATTACCAGACGGCACACTAGCTATCAAGTATTCTGTGACCGCTCGGGTCGATGACCGCGCTCAGCTGTGTATCGCAGCGTTCGGTGTAGAATAACAATAAAATTCGGCGGGATTTTGAAAATCTTTGACTTATCATAACTTTTTAAATAAAAGCAAAAGAAAAAAACTAACTTCACTATTATATTGTCACCCGTCGTTTACATTAGCTGTGAGATAGGGTATCGCAATTTCAAAATAAGGGTGTATAGATTATAAACTTTTTATCAAAAAATCAAAACTAAAACTTTGATACCTTATTTATTTAGTTATAAACTTCAACAATATCTTCACTTATAATACTAATAATAAAACTTATTCTATGTAACATTCCCGTGTGAGATATCTATACAATTACATATTTATCTTGACTACTCGACTCTACCATTTTATTGTATTAATTTTACATTTTCCTGTTGGGATTCCAATTTTTTAGTAGTAACTATGTTTTGTATGCCTAAAATAAAATCTTGTTGGAATTTTGGGATAAAACATAGATTTATTTAAAAACTATTATTTTATATATATATTCAAAAGGTTCAGGTGTTACAGTGTTATCGGTTTTCTTTAATCGGTATTAAACATAGTTCAAATTTTCTCAAAAGTATCTTAATTATAGCAATAGCAAGGATTATCATTTTATTAAAACCAGTTCAGCTGTGAGCTAGAAGTAGTAGGGGGGAAGTACTAGGAGTACAAGCTCATCAGTTAATTTAAGAAAAAGAAAAATATACTTATGTCAAAAGTACCAGGCACCCATAACTTATTAGCAACTACTGTTAATTTAGCTGAAATGATTTGTAAATATCCTTTAAAGTTCCAGACACTCATAGCACAACAAATTCATTAGTATTGAAATAAAATACTTAAACGGATTTTTGTCTTGGTTGTATTTTGTTTTACATTTTCTGACGTTTCGGATTCTTTACAGAACCCGTGATCACAGAAGACTAAAACGTCAGAAAATGTAAAACAAAATACAATCACGACAAAAATCCGTTTAAGTGTTTTATTTCAATGTGTAGTGTTCGTGTAAATCAAAGATATCAATTCATTAGTAGTTTTGTTAATAAAAGTTCTATGCATCTAGGCGTTCATCACAAGCTCTTCAGTTTCTTGTAATAATTTGCTAAGGTTTCTTATAAGTACCAGGCCCTCATACTAAAGTTAGGTGATGTACCTATTAAAGTACCAGGCGCCCAGAACAAGCTAGGATCTCTTGCTTGTTTTCTGAAAAGTACCAGGCGCCCATAACACACTAGGAGCTGACTAACTCTCATTGTAGATGTCGGTGGGGCTACAAAGGCGCGTGCCCGCGCTGGACGAGGCGACGGGCGGCGTCCCCCCGGCGTGGAAGAGCGGCAACGCGGAGCCCCAGTTCCCGTCGTTCGCGCCGCCGGCCGGCTCGCCCGCGGGCCCGGCCTTCGCCGCGTCGCCGGCGCCCTCCACGCCCGGCGGGGGCTTCTCGGGCCCGCCGTACGCGGCGCCCGGCCCCTTCGGCAGCCCGTCGGCGCGCCCCGGGTCCGGGGGCGGCTTCCCGCCCGGCCCGCCGCCCCAGCAGCACTTCCCAGGCCCGGGCTTCGCCCCGCCGGGCTCCCCCTTCCACTCACATCCACAGCATCCGCCTATGCCGCCACATCCACATATGATGGCTCCCTTACCGCCTCCTGTTGACAGGTCAGTTTTAAGATTATTTATATTTTAAGGTCTTGTTAGACAGCGAGTGGGGCGTGACGGGACAGGACGGTGATAAGACGCCAAAGAGTTGTAATGTACGGTCAGCGCCAGGTAAAAGGCATCACTTGGTTGAGCATTTTGAAAAAATGGGCAAATAGAGCATTTTCTCGCCACTTTTACCGCCAAAGATAAAGCCCGGGTCGCGTCATCATCCCGCTACGCCCCGCTAGTTCTCTGATCAGACCCTTAGGCTTAGTTATGGAGCGTCTAAGTTAGTCGGCTGGTGACTAAAATCAACCATTTGAACGATCGGTTTCAAACGATCGCCAATTGTAAAGGCCTAAGAAATTTGCTAGACACTTTTTCAGCAATGAGTTGGTTTGGTGCTCCTTACCGCGACCCTCCAAAAGTTTATCATAAGCAAGACCATCGGTATTCTGTTTTCTTACACTTAACTCACAGTGAGTTAAGGCCCTAAAGTAGTTGATGAAGCGTTGATGAATCAGTCAATCACTGACCAATCGAAAATCGAGAATCACTCCTCATCATCATCATCAAAGGCCTCTCTGTAACAGATGATTTAAGCAGTGTGTGGTGATATTGAGCGACACCTTGTGCAGGCGTGTAATTAGACAGGTGGACTATTGTCACTATCGTGCCGTAATCACTCCTAGGATACTTTTTATCCCGAAATTCCCACTTTATGGGGTTTTAGGCAGGCAAAACAGCGAGGCACTGCTAGTAAATAAAAAAAATAAGACAAGCTACTTCTCTAGTCTGTGTTTTAGCTATAAACTTGTCTGTGTGCTACAAATAAATGTAGGTGAGCAATATAGACGTGTACAGGTATATTTATAATAATATTGAGTAGGGATAGCAGAAAAAGAGATCAAAATATTTATTAATTAATAATGAAAGATTCCACCGAACACTAGCTGCCTTATTTGTGTTTTTTTAGTCTGGTTTAGCACTAAAGATCTGGTTTACCAGGTTTTAAAATCAATTTTGAATACTGTCAAAGTGACAGATTTGACTGACAAGGTGTCAAATGCTTACCAGCCAGGCTAGCATGACTTCGAAAACGTGATAGATATAGCAATTTATCAACATCCAACTGTCAAAATATGATGAAAATATCCGCCATATTTAATTTTATCACGTAATAAATTTTATGACATTTGGTCATGCTCGCGAAATCGATATAGCTATTTATCGACATCCAACTGTCAAATATAATAAATATACCATATTTAATTTTATCAAATCGTACCACGCCTTAATTAATTTAGTCATGCCCGCGAAATCGATATTATTTCGTGGTGTCTATATATTTTATCACGCACAGTCATGCTAGGGGGGCTGACCAATTTAACTACCGATGTCCTTACCACACATTTTTCACAGCGATTCAGCCAGCAACATGTCAAAGCACCTACACAAAAAAATACAAAAAATAATAATAATTAATAAATTAATTTCTCTGCCATCCGTACCGCACCTCCCTGTCTATACAATTCGTAGGTATACACCGACCAACTTATCTTGGTCCGCCGATACCCGCGCGGTATACCGAGACCTCCGCGAGTGGAGTGACATTACAGAGGTCTACGGTAAATGGCCAAGTATGTACGTTGGTATTGAGTGTTGGGAGTTAAAGTGTCGTCTGCCGCGATGAGTGAGCTTTTTGAAAATTTTTGAAAAAATATTGTAGGTTTTTTTTAATTTGTAACGTTAGTAATGTTACTACTATTATTAATTATTCTGTGGTAATTTTGTGAATCTGGAAGATTGTAATGTATGGGTTTCCATGTGAAATTATTAGATTGATTTGTGCGAAATTTTATGAAATTAAATGTGTGTGTGTGTAAGGATGTATGTTGGTTTTTCACGAAAAAATTTCAGGTTTATAGGATATTTACTATCCCAAAATTCCGTAAAAATCTAGGTCAAGCCGACAGCGTCCCTAGTATTCCTATATTTATGACAAATGATAAGTATGAATGAATGTTCGTTACTCCCTGATGCACAAAATACTGACCCGATATATGTGAATTTTACTAATGATGATGATACTAGACATATTTGTAAAATAATAATCATGTATACATTGACCCAGTATTGAACTTGAACCGTGAATTGAACCCGGGACTCCAGTTCGCCAGGAGCACTCTGCACATATCATTCCATCGCTGAAGCGTAAATTTTTGACAAATCCTACTAATATTATAAATGCGAAAGTTTGTGAGTGTGTGCATGAAATTTGATACAGATGTCTCTTAAAACTAAGAATAATACATAGGATACTTTTTATCCCAAAATTCTTACGTCATAAGGTTCCGCACGAGTAAAACGACGATGGCAATTGACGACCTCGATGGCAGAGTGGTCACCATGCCGGACTGCCATCCGTAAGGTTGCGGGTTGCGATTCCCGTGCAGGGTGAATATTTGTCTAAACCACAAATGTTTGTCTCGGTCTGGGTGTGTGTGTGAATGAGTGTGTGCGTAGTTTCTGATACCCTAGTACAAGCTTCGTGCTTAGTTAGGGGTCAGTTACTATAATGAGATGATGTAGTGAATGATTATAAAAAAAAAACCCGCGGTGCTCAACTACTAAAACATGAATCAAATAAATCAGTGACACTGAGTACAACAATACCTATATTTTTAATATCATAATACCTTTAGGCCTGTCACTGTCAGGTCACAGCGCGGTGGAAATGACATTAACAATGACATCCAATGACCTTTTGTTTTTCATGAATTGAATTGTGATATTTGTGACCAAGTTTTTGAAACAAGTAATTGTTTATAATTTCTGACTAATAGTACTTGAAATTATAGACGTGATATCAAAAATTAGCGGCGCCCGCGGTTTCACCGGCGTAGTTCCCGATCCCGTAGGAATATGGGGATAAAATTATGATAAAAACCTTCCCACTGAATCACTCTATCTATTAAAACAAACCGCATCAAAATACGTTGCGTAGTTTTAAAGATCTAAGCATACATAGGGGCATAGGGACAGAGAAAGCGACTTTGTTTTATACTATGTAGTGATAGGTATTTTTATCAGTTCTGTTCAGTCATCTATCCACTGCAGCTCATAGACCTCTCTAAAGAAATTAGATCAAAATACATACGAGTTAACCTATATTCTTGCTATGTATATCTATTTGTTCGAGTTCAATTGCATTATCCAAACATGCCTCTTGTTTAAGGTCACCACACGCTTTGAGCGTGGTGATAACGACTATTCCTCTGTAAGAGAGGCCTTAGTCCTATAGTGGGAGCTTACAGACCTTATTTTAATCAATGTAGCTCTTGCATATAGCGATGCATGTGTACTATTTTCGAAACATGCCTCTTGTTTGAAGTCACCAACACGCTTTGAGCGTTGTAATTAGACTTATTCCTCTGTAAGAGAGGCCCTAGGCCCCTAATAATTGGAACTATCCTATAGTTGGATCTAACAGACCTTATTTTAATGTAGCTTCTGAGTAGAGGTGCATGTTCGTAACATTACTCGAGTTTGACATCACCAACACGCTTTGGGTGTGGTGGTTACGTCTGTTCCTCTCAATATCAGTGAGAAAGAGGCCTTTGGTCTACAGTGGGACCTTCCAGGCCTATATTTTACTAATCAATGTGTTTCCTATATTCTTGTATGTATACCTATTTGTGAAAGTTCAATTGCATTATCCAAACATGCCTCTTGTTTGAGGTCACCAACACGTTTTTGGCATGGTGATAACGCCTATTCCTCTGTGAAAGAGAGTTTTTACCTTGGTGTGGGACCTTACAGGTCGATAATAATTCAGTGATACCAGTTTTCCTATATTTTACAACGATTATTCCTCTTCATTGTATTGATATCATTAGTAAGAGAGAGGCATTAGCCCTGCTGTGAGATACTAAAGGCCAATACTTTCTTAAATCTTTCCTTTGGTCTGCAGTGGGACCTTCCAGGCCTATATTTTACTAATCAATGTTTTTCGTAAGACGCAGTTAGCTCCTACCAACATAGGTATACAATATAAGCGCGTGGAATCGGCCCGTGACAGACAAGTTAACCTATATTCTTGCTATGTATATCTGTGGTTGAGTTGTAAGGGTGGGGGCGCACGTGGCTCGGGTGGTTAGGGGGTAAATGTAGGGGTGAGAATTGTTTTGATACTTTAAGTTAACTTTTTTTTTTTTTTTTTCGTAAATGTATTTTTTTTTGTAATTTTTTAACGCTTCGGTGGTCTTGTGGTATGTGCATCTGCTTGCAATAAGAGACTGAAATTAATCTAATATATAAAATTCTCGTGTCACAGTTTTCGTTGCCATACTCCTCCGAAACGGCTTGACCGATTCTCATGAAATTTTGTGAGCATATTCAGTAGGTCTGAGAATCGGCCAACATCTATTTTTCATCCCGAAATTCCTACGGGAACGGGAACGGGAACTACGCGTGTGAAACCGCGGGGCGCAGCTAGTGTATTTATAACAAAACAATGTCGTGTTATTCACCCCATTTGTAATACAAGAGCGGTCGGATTTGTATGAAAATTAGAAGACGTTCCTTATAATCGGGAATAGCAAATGGAATACTTTTTATCCTAAAACTATGGAGTAAAAAATAAGGAATTACGCGGGTGAAAGAGTGGGGCACGCTGCTGACCTATTAAAAAACATTAAATTAAAAATTTAAAAACCCCCAACACAATTACTTTCAAACCCCCGGGTCAACCGATTTTCATCAAACATGTCTAAGAACACTTGCACGTAAGTCCCCTTTAATACAAAAAAACTAAATTGAAATCAGTTCATCCGTTCGGGAGCTATGATGCCACAGACAGACAGATACACACACACAGACACGTCAAACCTATAACACCCTTCTTTTTTACTACTGACTTGAAATTTAGTACAGAGGGTTAGCTTATGGTCCGGGAAAGACCATAGGCTATGTTTTATCCCGAAATTCTCACGGGATCGGGAACGGGGAAACCGCGGGGCACAGCTAGTTTTCTATATCGGTTAATTTAATTATTGGAAAAACGTTTTATTATCAGAATTAATTAAGTTCTTTAAATATGTAAGTGTTTTATTTTCAACTCAGCTATAGCGAAATTTTGTAAAAAAAAAATAATCGTAATAAACAAAATTTAATAATTCAAGTATCAAGATTATGCGAGCACAGTATACTACGCCCCCTCTCGCGTACCCTTAGTACCATCAGCAAAAAGGTCGAACAGAAAAAATATATAATATTTTTTTTGTTTACAACAAAATTTCGAAATGAACTTTCGTTTTAATTTCTATTAATTTTTTACTTATTTTTTGTTTATATGGCTGTTAAATGATATGTGTAACTGCTAAGGCAGAGGTCCCGCATTCGAGTCCTGATTCAAGCATGATTTTTAATATGAATTTTCATAAGTCAATCTCCAAGGTTTACTCGTGTTTAAGATCACCAACACGCTCCATGCGTGGTGATTACGGTTATTCCTCTCCACTGTACTAATTTTATTATGAGTGATATTGGTCTGCTGTGGAATTTTACAACCGGTTACTTTTTCTTATTTTCTGAAAAATATTTTATTTGTAACCGTTTTTAGTTGAACGCGAATTGAACCTATTATTACAGATCTATTGAGCCACAATCTGTTCCGGCGGCCAAAATTGGAAGCTCCTATTGTCATTGTGACTCTAATGTCATTTGGATACATTTTCAATAAACTGACAACCAAAAGATGCGATTACAGCGACGCTGTCACCGGCACAAGAAAGATTGCGACTCTTTAGATGGAATATTGGGATAAAAAATATCCTATATCCTTTTTTGTATCCCTCAGAACCTTAGGCATTATCAATTGATTTCGTATTTTTAATTTTGCTAGCCAATCCTTAGTCTCGCGGTTTTACGGGATACTAGCTGCGTTCCGCGGTTTAACCTGCGTTTGTTCCTCTCCTATTCGTCGTAGCATGATATTATAACTTATAATATAGCCTATAGCCTTCCTCGATAAATGGGCTAAAAATAAATTCAAAATCTTATTTAAATTTTACCAAAAATTACATCAAAATGCAGAGCAACATTGATTTTTAATTTATATCCAAGAAAGAGATAGCAATATACTTGTTAATTGGTGTGAAAGAGATAACGAATAAGGGGTAATCCACCCTAACTTTAGACGAATATTGTAAACATGTCTATCATGTGTTTTAGACAAAAATATATTTTAATAATAAATCATAATTTTATGAACAAAGAAAACCGAGGTACTTATGAAAATAAAATAAATCTATGGGTCCGATCGGATAATATATTTATTTACTTATTTATATACTTTTAGTTAAAAAGTCAGTGACAAAAGAAGTACTTTTCATGAAAATCGGTTCAGTAGTTTTTACGTGAAAGAGTAACAAACATCATCATAAATTTTCGCATCATCACTTAGTACATAGTATAAAACAAAGTCGCTTTCTCTGTCCCTATGTATGCTTAGATCTTTAAAACTACGCTACGGATTTTGATGCGGTTTGTTTTAATAGAGTGATTCAGTGGGAAGGTTTTTAGCATAATTTTATCCCCATATTCCTACAGGAACGGGAACTACGCGGGTGAAACCGCGGGGCGCCTATGAATATTAGTAAGATTCCGCACTCCAGTGAGGGTCCTTTATGCATACTGCTATATTTTTGGTTCAACCAAAAAGTTTGACTTTTGACAGCTCTAACTCCCCTGTCCGACTGTCAATGATTTTAGTACGACAACCGGGACCTTCCTACTTAACGTGCACGAACCACGGAAACGGGAATAACATTAGAAGCCACTTCGGTAATGGCCACCCATCCCTGTTTGATCATGCCAGACGTTGCTTAACGTAGTTTTAGAATTACAAACTTACATTTGCGGTTGGAAAATTGAACGTCCCATACTTCGATGTACTGGTTAACGTTTGCGTAACTACAAAGTTAAGATTGTATTACAACTGCGATGTAAAAATCTGACTTGTACTAGCTTTGTTTTAAGACTAGCAGCGCCCCGCGGTTTTACCCATATAGTCCCCGTTCCCGTAGGAATACGGGTATAAAATATAGCCTATAGCCTTCCTCGATAAATGGGCTATCTAACAATGAAAGATTTTTTCAAATCGGACCAGTAGTTCCTGAGATTAGCGCGCTCAAACTAACATATACTCTTCAGCTTTCTAGCGGTGCCTCGCGGTTTCACCCGCGTAGTTCCCGTTCCCGTAGGAATATGGGGATAAAATGAAATAAAAACCTTCTCACTGAATCCCTCTATCTATTAAAACAAACTGCATCAAAATCCGTTGCGTAGTTTTAAAGATCTAAGCATACATAGGGACAGAGAAAGCGACTTTGTTTTATACTATGTACTTAGTGATAATAATTAATAATTGATTACCATAAAAGCATTACCAATATTACACAGACTCCCACACCCAGATTGACCCAGCAACTTCTGAATGGAAGTCAAAAGTCTTAACCACTATGCCATGGAAGCTTTAGAAGTGAGATTCACCGATATCTCCGTCATTTGTGAACCGATTTTCAAAATTATTTTTTTGTTTGATAGGGTATACTCTCGAGGTGGTCCCATTCACATAGACAGGATAAAATGAGGAAATCCTATTAATATCGAGGAAATTTGTGTTTTACTTATGTATAGTCGATAAAATACTCAATTTTTATATTATTTACGTATAGAGTCGATTAAAATCTGTTTATTTATGTAAGAAATCCGTTTTAAAGGCAATTTTTATTTATTATTTCTATTTAGAAAGGATTCACTTTTCAATTTTCTCGCATTTACCGCCAAAACTAAAAAAAACAATTGACAACTTTGACAGTACGTAAACAAAAACAAACATCTAAAAAACAATATCGCAACAAATCAATTTCAAAAAAAGAACACCACAATTTTGTTGTATTAAACTAAAAATGTTAAGAATTAAAAAAAATAACTTTAGTTCTTCGTTGATCCGAGCGCGCGGTGTGTCAGTGTGTAATATCATAAAATGTCAATGTGTGAGTGAGTGAAGTGCGCCTGTGTTTGTGGGGGTGATGCCTCGTTTGGACGGTTTGTTAGGCGAGTTACTTGACTGTTGTGCACCTGTTTGGGCTAGTGATTTATTGTATTTGGTTTAGTTTGACTTGCAAAGAAATTTGCCAAGTTGCCAATTTATTGCTAATTCGGAAATTATAATTATTTCAAAAATAATAAATATTTTTAACCTTTAAAAAGGAAAGTCTATTCCCTGGTTCTGAATTTTTACTCTCCAATCTTGTTTACATTAGTCAAGCGTAGTCTTTTTTCTTCTTTTGGTACTGATGTCTAAATGAGAGAGGCATTAGTCCTAGATCTTATAGGATGGCACTCTTTTTCTTTTTTCTCATCAGTAGTTCTTCCAAGATTTATTCATCCTAACTAATATTATAAATGCGAAAGTAACTCTGTCTGTCTGTCTGTCTGTCTGTCTGTTACCTTTTCACGGCTAAACTACTGGACCGATTGACTTGAAATTTGGTACAGGGGTAGCTTATGGTCCGGGAAAGAACATAGGATACTTTTTATCCCGAAATTCCCACGGGAACGGGTACTACGCGGGTGAAACCGCGGGGCGCTGCTAGTGTGAAATAAAACACTTAAACGGATTTTTGTCGTGGTTGTATTTTGTTTTACATTTTCTGACGTTTCGGATTCTTTACAGAACCCGTGATCACAGAAGACTAAGATGGAAGACGTCTGTACAAAGTAATGTAAAAAAATTACTACTACCTTCAATATTTTGAATATAATTTAAAGAAAATCAGAAAATGTAAAACAAAATACAACCAGGACAAAAATCCGTTTATGTATTTTATTTCAATGTGTAGTGTTCGTGTAAATTAAAGATATCAATATTTATCCATGTGATTTTGATTCAATGCTTTTAAAATGACTGTCAGAATTATTCATAGAGCGTCTAGCAAGTCACTGCAAATATCAGAGTTATAAACATAAATAATAGAAGCCTAAGGACATTTTATTTAAACGAATCTTCATACATTTGAAAAGGTTCGAACAACAGTACTTTTTTTTAAACTTTTTCCTAGTCATATGAAAGTCTACAGGATTTCGCTGGCAGTGCCCATTGGACACGTGTTTTTGCTGTTTAAAAGACCGGTCGAATTCGTCACCTGCGCAGCTCCCTAATGTTTGTCTAAAACTACTTGACTAATTTAAATCACCTCAAGTATTACAAAACGGATTTCAAAAGCTGAGGCGTTACTAACGTTGATAGATATTTGAGTCAATTATTGATTTTAACACCGCTAACCCCTATAGCGGAGTTCCCAAAATGACTACAGACATTTTAAAGACAAAAACATACTAAGGGCTTAGTTCACGATCTTTTTTTACGAAGTTTTGTCTTTGTTACTTGATATAAAGTAAGAAAGAGACAAAACTCACTTTACTTCATGAGTATCCTACTCGGAACTTTACTTGAAGATCGTGAAATAGGCCCTAGAACTTATTTCGTCGAGGGAGAGGTAGAAATAGAGAGCTAACTTTGCTCTATCTCTCTCTTTCTCTCGAAAACCATTAAATAAAAGCTTATATTGACGTAATAGTCGAGTAGCTATGAATAAATTCCGCAAAAAAAGAAAAAAAGGATCGTTTATCAATGATTTTGTACGTCATAATGTAACGGTATGCAAAATACGAATATTTTAACTCCTAACCCAGATTTATTGACTTGCACATGTTAATATATTCTTCATATGACACTTTTACATAATTATTGATACTGCATTCATTTATTCAGAAAAGTAAAGGTCAAGTGCGAAAGGCCGTTCAAACGGAGCACGCGTTGATAGCCCCTTATCTCGTCACAACTACGTCAACATACATCTATCTCGCTCGCTACCTACTAATTACGTATCGCCTCATCTCGCTCCAACGCCGGTAACTCTGTCTCACTTGCACTTGTAGCTACCGTGTTATGCTATCCCTCTCGCACGCCGCATGTTCTATCTCGCTCGCTCTAATGAATTGAATCAACATCGCTGACTCTGTCTCGATGATTCGAAATAGGAATTTGATTTTGTGTTCGAAGTTTTTTTTTCTCGGTTTATTATTTTAGGCTAAGCATTTTTTTCAATACGTATTTGGGCATTTTTAGTTATTCCGTGGTTTAAAAAATGGTTTTCTATTTTTTTCTTATTCTAATTATGGTTTTGAATTTGGAAAGCGTTTGTTGCGAATATTTTAATGAGTAAAAAATCGATCATTATTTTTTTTAGGCAGATCTTTTTTTAAACGTTTCGAGATTTTTTTAGATATTGAGGTTTATTTTTTTTTTTTTTTCTCGAATTTATTTTTAAATTTGGAAAGTGATTTTTTCAATGCGTAATTTTATTTTATTGCCGGAAAAAGTTAAACAAAACGGTTGAAGAAAATTGTTTTTATTTTGGGATAAATTGTGAAATTCCTAATAATAAAATTGTAATGAAAATGAAATTACCCATTAAATTTTAAACAGTTTGGGAATGTGTCTATTCAATAAGATTTAATAAGACAAGAATATCTACATTCGTAAAAAAAAAACTCGCTTCCGGAAGTTTATTTATTTCCTGTTTCGTAGTTCCGGTTCCTTATTAGTTAGGGATGGACGCAACTACTTAACTGTTTTAATTTAAAATTGGTAGCCGATTAATGAATCGATGTTAATTTTTTTATTTGATTACTAGCGGCCCGCCCCGGCTTCGCGCGGGTCCAATTTTCCCGTTGATTTTCCAGTTTTTTTTACATAAGAACCTTCTCCTAATAATAGCAAATACAACAAAAAAAGAATTAGTGAAATCGGTCCAGCCATTCACGCGTGATGCCGTGACCAAGGAAAACGGGTTTCATTTTTATATATATAGATTTTACAGGATTTGGCCAAATTATCCATGCAATGAAATTATTATTTTAGATTGATTTATCTTTGTTATCCTAGATGTTTTTTTAATTAAACCAAGTTTTAGACTTTGGAGGGCTCTACCTACCCGTGAGACTGCTAAGGGCTCCCCGTAACGACTGTCGATAATGTTAGTAGATTTTTAGATAAATGATTTATTTGATACCACAGTCAAACAAACATATATCATACTAGTAGCTCCCCGCGGTTTCACCCGCGTAGTTCCCGTTCCCGTGGGATTACGGGGATAAAATATAGCCTATGTCACGCACTGATAAATTAGCGTTCCATTAGTGAAAGAATTTTTGAAATCGGTCCAGTAGTTTCGGAGCCTATTCATTACAAACAAACAAATCTTTCCTCTTTATAATATTAGTATAGATCAAACATTTGAGTATATATAGTATAGTACTACAATCGAGACTGATAGCTTGATGACTAATGCTCTAGAAGGCACTTTATGCCCTCTGAAAAAAAAACTTTGGCTATGAATAAATAAATAAAATAAAAATTTTGTTTATTTTCTCCCAAAACAAGGTATAATTACAATGGACTAAAATGACTTAAAACTATAGAGTGGAAGACAGGAGCCCAAACTAGGTAGAACCTGTGATATGGGTCTCCTGGCCTCTCCTAATATAAACTTAAATGAGTAATTACTTATATGCAAACAAGAGCATGGTACTAGCGTGATTTTAAGATCTTACGTAGGTATTTAATTCTATTTAACTTACAAAATATATGTAACTAGCAGCGCCCCGCGGCTTCACCCGCGTAGTTCCCGTTCCCGTGGGAATTTTGGGATAAAAAGTATCCTATGTGTTATTCTGATGTATAAGCAAGATTATTGTAAAGTTTCATTAAAATCCATTCAGTAGTTTTTGCGTGAAAGAGTAACAAACATCCATACATACAAACTTTCGCCTTTATAATATTAGTAGGATAAGATAATTGTAATGAAAATGACAAAAAAATATTATTAAAAAAGAAAATCTATACCAAACCAAACCACGAGTCGAACCCGCGCATCATCCGTGGCACTGAACCATCAAACATTGAGCTATACTTTCACGGACTTTCTCTTACAATTGCGAGCTAGGCTTCACCTTTTACTTGTATGGTTGGACGTGTAAACCATTAAATTAAAAATTTAAAAAACCCCCAACATAATTACTTTCAAACCCCCATAACTTTTAAACGGGTTAACCGATTTTCATCAAACATGTCTAAGAACACTCGCACGTAAGTCCCCTTTAATACAAAAAAAAACTAAATTGAAATCGGTTCATCCGTTCGGGAGCTATGATGCCACAGACAGACAGATACACAGATACACACACACACAGACACGTCAAACTTATAACACCCCTCTTTTTGCGTCGGGGGTTAATAATGTTAAAAAAATGATAATTCTTATCGTTGACTAAGGCTAAACCACCCAAATAGGGATGTCGACTAAAAAAATCTAATTAGTCCGTCAGATAGATTTCGCAAAAATATTGGACACGTATTTTCTCTTTTTTGATACAAACAAATAATTAAGACGATATAGTGCACAGAAAACTCGTGTGACGTCACAGCTACATACATTTTTTACCAAGAATCATCGTCACAAGCCCAACTTTAATGCGTTATAACTAAGTCAGTTTTATTAATTTGATGAAACAAAAAAATACGTGTCTAATATTTTTTCGAAATCTATCTGACGGACTAATTAGAATTTCATTTTGTTTACCCAGGAAACTTCCCTATTCAGGGTAGGCTCGAGCCCTTTGGTGGGGACATTTAATTGATATGAGCTGATGATGTATAATCTCAACCTATTCAAACTCTTATGACCTTATTAGCGTTGCATTTTCAGTCCGGTTTAGCACTAAACCAGGTTTTACAATCAATTTTGAATACTGTCAAAGTGACAGATTTGACTGACAAGCTGTCAAATGCTTACCAGGTTTTGTTAAACCGGACTAAAAATGCAACGCAAATAAGGCAGTTACTTATTATATTATTACAGTGAGAAAGAATAGCCACAATCACCATCACCATTGACTTGTCTTTAGCGGGAAGCGAACCCGTAAACTTTTCACAACAGGCAAGGACATTACCAACTACAACACTTTGTTGTCAAACTGTTCATAACGCGATTCATCGCGGATTACTTGTGTTAAACAACGTCTGACACTGCCTTAACAGTGATGGGTGGCCGATATCGAGTGAGAAAGGGGGAGACGTTTTGCCTATGGGAGATACATTGAAATGCATCATCCTACTATCCTACTAATATTATAAAGGCGAAAGTTTGTATGTATGGATGTTTGTTACTCTTTCACGCAAAAACTACTGAATGGATTTTAATGAAACTTTACAATAATCTTGCTTATACATCAGAATAACACATAGGATACTTTTTATCCCAAAATTCCCACGGGAACGGGAACTACGCGGGTGAAGCCGCGGGGCGCTACTAGTCTTCTATATATAGTAAATAGTTTGCTTAAAACTAAGTGGCAATGCGTTATAATAGGTTTAAGGTAAACCTTTAAAAATCTGCAATTAAAACAGCGATTCCAAAAACACAGCTACTCTTCTCTTTTCCGAACCTTTATCCCATGTCTATTTGGGGTCGGTTTTCAGTTTAACCAGATTTGGCGGAATGTCAGTATTTTACGTGAAGCGACTGCCGTCAGACCTTCACAACCCAGAGGGCTATACGTCATTTTTTAGTTAAACCAAATGTTAGACTTTGAGGGCTCTAACTACCCGTAACGACTGTCGATGATGTTAGTACGACAGCCGAGACCGACCGGCTTTACGTGCCCTCCGAAGCACGAAAAAAAAACACAGCTACAATATCCCTAATCAGTACAGGCTACGTTTCATCCACACTTATCAACGGGATAAACTTAAGACCAAGCAAAACCGCGCGCAAGTTAATACAAAAACCTGTTTTAGACGCAGGTCAATCACATTTTGTACAATGCACGAATTTCTGGTTTTACTTGTCATGCCGGCGTACAGCGTGGTCTATGATAAATTATGCCATACTAGCTGCGCCCTGCGACTTAACCCGTGATAGCTCAGCTCCTATTGATCACAGCGTGGTGTTATATACCCTATAACCTTCATTAATAAATAGGCTATCCAGCATTGAAAGAATTTTTGAAATCGGCGCAGTAGTTTCTGAGATTAGCTCGTTCAAACAAACAAATTCTGAAGATTTATAATAGTAACGGCATAGAATTGTAGATTTATGCATTATTTTCCGTTTTTAAGGCAGATCAAGGTCGCTAACTTGTTGCGAGTTGTGAGACAGATAGGTTTGAAACGAGTTTTGATAGCCAAACGGCGTAAATATAATAAACTAGTAGCTCCCCGCGGTTTCACCCGCGTAGTTCCCATTCCCGTGGGATTGCGGGGATAAAATATAGCCTATGTCACGCACTGATAAATTAGCTTTCCATTAGTGAAAGAATTTTTGAAATCGGTCCAGTAGTTTCGGAGCCTATTCATTACAAACAAACAAATCTTTTCTCTTTATAATATTAGTATAGATATCCGGACAGATCACACTTTAACACCTAGTCTGAAAATTATCAAAGCTGGTGCTATGGATACTAGACGACGGATTAATATTCAGTTTTTTTTTGTAAATGAGAATATTGAAGAAATCCCGACCAAGACAAACAGACATTATGACATACAAATGCTCTATCTATATCTAAGCATCGTCTTTCAAACCCTTCTATGATAGCTTGTTACTATTCTTCTTCAACCTTGCCGTATCCCATCTACTTGGGGTCGGCCCTCCTCGTTCTTAGGCGCCAGGACGTTCGGTAGGGTTGTCCGTGAGTTTAACTGATAGCTTGTTACTGTCAATGCATTAATTTTGACGTCGTATAGTAAGACAGTGTTTGTGCAGTTCGGATATGGGCTGGCTCAACCAGGGAAGTAACAACACTCACTGAATATCAGCTTCAAGTAGTAGTGAGATACTGGTGAGTGAGAGGTCCAGGAGTCCAGAGGTCCGTAAAGGTCCCTCTCCTCTTACTATCCCGTTATCCCTCTCCATCGTGTCAAGTGTTCATAGGCGACGGTAGTCACTTTACCATCAGGTGACACGTCTGCCCATTTGCTCAAAATAACATCTTCTAATATATAAAATTCTCGTGTCACAGTTTTCGTTGCCATACTCCTCCGAAACGGCTTGACCGATTCTCATGAAATTTTGTGAGCATATTCAGTAGGTCTGAGAATCGGCCAACATCTATTTTTCATCCCGAAATTCCTACGGGAACGGGAACTACGCGTGTGAAACCGCGGGGCACAGCTAGTTAAAAATAAAATTGTCATTGCCTGCCACGGACTTGAAAATATTTTGTCTATTACGTAGTTCTTCCCTTTAGCTAAACACTGTTTCTCATACAGACCTTAGTGCCACAATCTTGTCTGTGCCGGTGCCAGCGTCGCTGTAATCGCATCTTTTGGTTGTCAGATGATTATCAGTGTAATGAAAATGTATCCAAATGACATTAGAGTCACAATGACAATAGGAGCTTCCAATTTTGACCACCGGCACAGAAAAGATTGTGGCACAACACAATAATATGATGGATGACCTATAACTGTCAATGCAACACTAATTTGCGTACTTCACTCTCATTAAATGAGTCCTTGGTACAACAATAGATGACGTCACAGGGCTCCGGGAGGGTTTCACACTGTGACGTCATTCGGAGACTTTCCATGATGATTACGTAATGAAAAATGTGGCCTTCTAGAGTGGTGTAGTTGGTAGTGCCCCTGCCTGCTATGTCGAAGGTTACGGGTCCGATTCCCGCTCGAGACAAACATTTGTGTGTGTGGATATGGCTGTTTGTCTTGGTCTGAGTAAGTGACTGCTGCTAAATAGAAGGTTGTAGGTTTGATTCCCGTACGAGGTAATTTTTAATGTGACCAACGAATGCTTATCTCTGTCTGTGTGTATGAATGTGTGTGTCTGTAGTTTGTAATGCCCTAGATACAGGTAATGAACCTAATTCAGGCTTTTCCCTTGATATAAGAAAATGGTTGTTTAATGTGTGAAAACATTTAAAATCTTCAAAACTTTCTCCTACGCTAGGATTTGAACCCAAGGACCCAGAAGAACTATACCGATACTAACGTGCACGAAGCACAGAAATGTGAAAAAAGCCACTTCCAAAAATATAAATTGGAGTAAAAAACAGTTTGTAAAGTCAGTCTAACTTTCCGAGTATTGTATAAAAACCATAATATTGGTATCGTACTATCATTCATTATAGACATGTATGCACGCACCCCGATGAAACACGACAATAGCCGACCCCACCCGATCGTTTGACAGTCCGTCACAAACGTCACACGTTTCTATTATATACATATTTGATTACATAGGTGCAGTATAAGTCTCGCGCCGGCAAAACCACGGCTCAGTTTTACAGACCGTTTAAAAAAATTAGGCGGTAAAAATCGTTCCAAAATTGAAACGTGTGATTTTGGTTCGGAAAAAGCGGAAAAGCGTTTTTTTTTCGTTGAGTTTTCCGAGCGCACATGGTTCGCTGTGTTTATAGTCGGTCGGTACTGGCTGGCTTACTGGAGTCATTGACACGAAGTGACATACATTCCTCGTTGACTGACGGACGCACGTCGGCACTACATTTTTTTTTTCTACAATAATTGTTGTGTCTCAATCGGTTTCCTCTTATCGCGGTCGTGTTGACGCTTTATCTGTGATAACGCTCACGATCCTTGGATCTCGCGATTTTTATAGTTTATTTACTTTAACAGTGCGTTGTTTTTAGAGTGTTTTTAATTATTTTTTAAAGTGATAAAAAAATCGATGTGACAATGTTATCAGTCGGTAATTCGGCAATATTCGCCGCGCGCATCGCGTCCCAATTTTCCAAATGACTCGACTAATTGGCGGATTGCAAATTCGGGCACACAAACGTCACTCCCTATGACGTTCGATCGCGATGGCGCGAAATTCAAATCGATAATAATGAAATTTTCGCAGATACATCGCCCCGTTATTTATAGATATTTGAGTGAAACGTAGTTTACCTACATATCTCGCCGGCGCTCACGGAATGTATATTATGTACATCTTGCATTAAGTAGACTCTATGTACGACGGATACAACAATATACACAGTGTCTATGTGTGCGTGCCAGCGTAATGAGCGTTCTATGTGCAGAGGAACAGTAAAAAGTATGGCGCGAACGCCAAGTGCGGCAACGTCGCACGTGTTTCGAGGCCTTGCTGCGGAGAAAACAATAGCACCGACGCGCACCGAGAGATGATCATTAAAATTATTTAAATTATATTTTTACATTTCATGTCCCATGAATATTGAATAACATTAATATTTTAAATGTTACTTTTTAACATCGTTTTCAACGGTTTAACAAATGAATAATTGGTTCTTTTTATAAAATAAAACATTTTTTATGATACGCGGTGTAAAACAATACGAAACAAAATTTAAAAAGAACAAAATAAAACCAAAATAATTAAAAACATTCGATAGTTAGATTTCGAACACGCAACGCCCGCGAACGTAGCAAACGAAAAAAACAATATTCGAATTTCGAACGTATCAATGATAAAAAAACAAACAAAGAATTACTAAAATAGCTGATGTTGGGAAAAAAAATAGTAACCGTAGTTGACCTTTCGCTTGCTAGGTACTAGCTCGGCCAGCTGACGCGACGTTGCCGCGCCGCTCGGCCGTATTACACTGTCTACTACGCTTATCGCCCCTAACACTAGAGCATTAGAACTATTATCGCATATCAACGTAAAGTATATAAAGACGATAGGACTTTTCGTGTACGTGTGTGCCGTTTCCCGCGCGAATTTCAAATCGTTTTTATCAGTCGTGTAGTTGACGCGCTGGCAGAATGTTGGATTTCGTTCATATTTTCATTCGATTTTTAGTGGTGTGTGTTCCAATCGATTTTTTTATCGTTTTAATTTGTGATGTGTGATTCCTGACGCCTATTTTCTAGGAAGTGACGCAGAGAAATGTTATGTGATATTTATTAGAAAGTTTTTATCTAAAAAGTTATTGATTAGTAAATTATACCAAAATTAAATTATTTATTAGTATAAAATAATAGTGGAATTTAGTAGAAATACGTTTTAAACTTAATTAAATATAGAAAGTGTGACGAAAAAGTGAAAATTTAGAAAAAAAAGTGTCCTTAATAAAGTTACAACTACCAGGCTCGCAGACTTTAGCGAAAGTGTTTTTAAAATTTCAAGGCCAAAAAATAAACTAAAAATTACACGTAATTTTGAAAAAAATCTTAACTAAAAGTACCAGGCTTGCATGAATCGTAGTGGATGTTTAACAAATTGAACTTGAAAAGTGTATTTTTGCAATCAAAAGTACCAGGTTTGCATAAACCATAGTGAACATTGAACGATTGAAATAGAAAAGTGTGTTTTTATCGAAAAAAATTGTGTGTTATCGTAATCAAAAGTACCAGGAGCTCATATAATTGAACAGTTAAGTGAACTAAAGTACCAGAATTGCATATTTGAACAGTTTAGTGACAAAACCATAACAGTTTGTGACCAAAAGTACCAGGCGTACATAATCATTAAAGAGATTTGTATAACTATTGAAGAGTCCCTCATATCGCGCCCAAAGTACCAGGCTGTCATAGCGTCCCGCCAGTGATGTGATGTAGAGATGCACTGGTGACAAGGTGGCCTACATGCCTGTTGCCCTGGGCTCGTTCGCCGGCGAGGGCGAGTACCCATACCAGTCGCACGCGCCGGTCCAGTACCATGAGTACGCCCCGCCGCCGCCGCCGCCGCTCTACCACGCGCTGCCTGACCCTTATTTTAGGTAATTAACCCCCGACGCAAAAAGAGGGGTGTTATAAGTTTGACGTGTCTGTGTGTGTATCTGTCTGTCTGTGGCATCATAGCTCCCGAACGGATGAACCGATTTCAATTTAGTTTTTTGTGTTTTAAAGGGGACTTACGTGCGAGTGTTCTTAGACATGTTTGATGAAAATCGGTTGACCCGTTTAAAAGTTATGGGGGTTTGAAAGTAATTGTGTTGGGGGTTTCTTAAATTTTTAATTTAATGTTATATTCCTAATATAATTTAGGTAAGCAGCGTCCCGAGGTTTTACCTTCAGAATTCTCGTTCCTGTGCGATCGATACACGGGGATACAATATAGCTTATGATACTCCCTATACCGTTTTTAATGATTTTTTATGCTACCTGTGTTTTTACCCCGTCGTTTTAACCGCATAGTTCCCGTTCCTGCAAGAATACGGGAATATAGCCTATGCTATCCCATGTCTATCATAGGCATTTCGTGATAAACAGTACCATAAGTAACTTCTTAAGGGAAGGACGTAAAATACGTCGAGCACTAACGTATAATCGGTTGAGTGTGAACGGTCAAGTGTTTTTCTATACATTTGTCTGTTCCGGCGTTACGCGACCGATAATATGCGACGCATGTTCCGTCAGATATGAATCTTCCCTATAACATTGGCTATCTGCAAGTGAAGTTCCCGTCGTAATCGATCCAGCCGTTTCGGTGTTACGCCAAGTAGACCAAAGACAAGACAGACCTATCTTTTATTATTAACAATTTCATAAAACTTAGTATTTTCCTACTAAATATTTTTCTTCTCTTCTTCAAGGCATTAGTTTTGATAGCTATTCAGTATTTATGCTATATAAAAAAACGGCGATTTTGGTGATAATAGCGAATCGGTAACGATTAAAATATGTACATATTTACACACACATACCGGGATAAACATTTGTGGATAACACAATTATTTACTTCGTATGGGCATCGAATCTGCAACACTTTCTTTGGCAGTTCGGCATAAATATTTTGGTTATGGAATAAAAAAGAAAATAGTTTTAAGACTAATAAAATTCCAAAGTACCAGGCGATAATAAATATGTAGGAGGTAACCTTAACCTATTCAACTCTTCATACAAGGCGACAATATAGAGCAAAGTACCAGGCGAACATAAATATGTAGGAGTTTGACCTAGTGATATTGAGGAGATAGATTTAGTTAAGATAGCGCGTTTTAGAGTAAACGAATGGTATTGTTTGGCTAGTATATTTCAATAGCGGCGCCCCGCGGTTTCACCCACGTAGTTCCCGTTCCCGTAGGAATAAGGGAATAAAATGATGCTAAAAACCTTCCCACTGAATCACTCGTATCTATTAAAACAAACCGCATCAAAATCCGTTGCGTAGTTTTAAAGATCTAAGAATACATAAGGGATGTAAGAAGTCTATTCATCATCAGCTCATATATGTCCCCACCGAGGGGCTCGAGCCTACACTGAATTAGGGTGATTTAGCCTTAGTCACCCACAGGCCGAGTGCGGGTTGGTCGACTTCACACACAACCTTAGAATTTCATCGCAGGTGTGTGCAGGTTTCCTCACGATGTTTTCCTTCACCGTAAGAGCGTCGAAATTAACGTACATATGAATTCGTAAATTGAAAACACATTGGTACGTGGCGGGACTGGTGGGGTTCGAACCAGGCACCTTCCTTAACCCCTGCGCCACCGACGCTCTCTCAAGAAGTCTATTATTTTGAAGTAAATACTAATTTATATATTTGTAATGTTTCAGGAGGCACACACCTTATTTTGGACAACCAGATTACAGAGTATATGAGCTCAACAAACGCTTACAGCAGAGAACAGAGGTAATTTATCAATATAATATTATAAAGAGGAAAGATTTGTTTGTTTGTTTGTAATGAATAGGCTCCGAAACTACTGGACCGATTTCAAAAATTCTTTCACTAATGGAAAGCTAATTTATCAGTGCGTGACATAGGTTATTTTATCCCCGTATTCCACGGGAACGGGAACTACGCGGGTGAAACCACGGGGAGCTACTAGTATTTAATATATTTATTTTAGTTATAGTAACCAGTAAATATATTATGGTTGCGGGTTCGATTCCCGTCCAAAGTTAATGTTTGTGTGATCCACAAATGTTTATATCGATCTGGTGTTAAATACTGAAATATAGGCAAAATCTAATTTAACTAAACTGAAAACTACACCCAACAATACATATAAGTGTTTGAAAGAAGTGTAGTAGTCACTATTCCGGACCACTAAATGTAACGTTACGGATTCGATTCCCGTACAAGGCAATATTTTGTGGTCGTAATTATAAGAACACGGTTCATGAGAATTAAAATTGTGATAATCCACAAAAAAAACTTTATTGGTAAAAAAATAAATAAAATAAATAAAAATAAAATAAAAAAATCATTTATTGCCAAAACGAGAACTTAAGCTAATTACATATATATGTATTTTATAAATTATACGAGTACGTTTGACAAAAGGAAATGTCTCAGCATATAATATTAATATTTATGTCAGACAGCGCCATCTACATTCAGATCATATGAAACTACGAACAGAGATGTCGCTATAGTCGTGAATACAATATGACATTGACAGTTTTAGTTCCAATTTTCGCCACCGGACTAAGTTAGTTTGTGGCGCTATAATTTAAAACTCAGTATTTTATAGAGCCACCAAGTTTTCTGTGCCGGTGACAGCGTCGCTGTAATCACATCTTTTGGTTGTCAGTTTATTGAAAATGTATCCAAATGACATTAGATTCAAAGTGACAATAGGAGCTTTCACTTTTGGCCGCCCGCACAGAAAACTTGGTGACTGTAAAGAAATTATTTAGAAAAGTTGCCCATTTTTAAAGCGACCTGCCGGGCTAGCATGACTTCGAAAACGCGATAGATAAAGCAATTTATCAACATCCAACTGTCAAAATATGATGAAAATATCCGCCATATTTAATTTTACCACGTAATTATGACATTTGGTCATGCTCGCGAAATCGATATAGCTATTTATCGACATCCAACTGTCAAAATATAATATGTACCACAAAAATGTATAAATTGTTGAATTAGGAGGATTAATCATATTGATTGCCACTGAAATGTTATTAATGTCGTTTTTCGTGTGTACTTTCCAGGACTCTGATAACCTATGGTGGGACGCGTTCGCGACGGAGTTCTTCGAGGACGACGCGACGCTCACACTCACATTCTGCCTCGAAGATGGACCCAAAAGATACAGTACGCTCATATTATGTTCTACTATATATTTAACTAGTGGCCCGCCCCGGTTTCGCACGGGTTTTCCCGTTTGCATTTTCAGATTTTTTTTACATAAGAACCTTCTCCTGACAATAACAAACACAGCAAAAAAGAATTAGCCAAATCGGTCTAGCCGTTCTCAAGTTATGGCGTGACAACGGGAAACGGGTTTCATTTTTATATATATATACTAGCAGCCCGCCACGGCTTCGCACGGGTCCAATTTTCCCGTTGATATTTCAGTTTTTTTACATAAGAACCTTCTCCTAATAATAACAAATACAACAAAAAAAGAATTAGTGAAATCGGTCCAGCCATTCACGCGTGATGCCGTGACCAAGGAAAACGGGTTTCATTTATATATATATATATATATATATGTTATGTTATAATGAAAGTAATTTAATTATGTTGTAATTGTCTGTTTCAGCAATCGGCCGGACGTTAATACCGCGGTATTTCCGCAGTATATACGAGGGCGGCGTCTCGGAGCTGTACTACACAATGCGACAACCCAAGGAGTCGTTTCACAATACAAGTATAACGCTCGACTGCGATCACTGTACGATGGTCACGCACCACGGGAAACCTATGTTTACTAAAGTAAGTGCTAATATATGTGTAGAGAGATTGTTGAGTCTCTAGTCATACAGAAATAGTCTCTAGTCATGTAGAAACATGGTCCAATAGTCTCTAGTTATATATAGAGACATGGTCCAATAGTATGTAGATATACAAAAACATCCCTCTATAGTCACTAGCCACATAGAGACATGGTCCAATAGTCTCTAGTTATATATAGAGACATGGTCCAATAGTATGTAGATATACAAAAACATCCCTCTATAGTCACTAGCCACATAGAGACATGGTCCAATAGTCTCTAGTTATATATAGAGACATGGTCCAATAGTATGTAGATATACAAAAACATCCCTCTATAGTCACTAGCCACATAGAGACATGGTCCAATAGTCTCTAGTTATATATAGAGACATGGTCCAATAGTATGTAGATATACAAAAACATCCCTCTATAGTCACTAGCCACATAGAGACATGGTCCAATAGTCTCTAGTTATATATAGAGACATGGTCCAATAGTATGTAGATATACAAAAACATCCCTCTATAGTCACTAGCCACATAGAGACATGGTCCAATAGTCTCTAGTTATATATAGAGACATGGTCCAATAGTATGTAGATATACAAAAACATCCCTCTATAGTCACTAGCCACATAGAGACATGGTCCAATAGTCTCTAGTTATATATAGAGACATGGTCCAATAGTATGTAGATATACAAAAACATCCCTCTATAGTCACTAGCCACATAGAGACATGGTCCAATAGTATGTAGATATACAAAAACATCCCTCTATAGTCACTAGCCACATAGAGACATGGTCCAATAGTATGTAGATATACAAAAACATCCCTCTATAGTCACTAGCCACATAGAGACATGGTCCAATAGTCTCTAGTTATATATAGAGACATGGTCCAATAGTATGTAGATATACAAAAACATCCCTCTATAGTCACTAGCCACATAGAGACATGGTCCAATAGTCTCTAGTTATATATAGAGACATGGTCCAATAGTATGTAGATATACAAAAACATCCCTCTATAGTCACTAGCCACATAGAGACATGGTCCAATAGTCTCTAGTTATATATAGAGACATGGTCCAATAGTATGTAGATATACAAAAACATCCCTCTATAGTCACTAGCCACATAGAGACATGGTCCAATAGTATGTAGATATACAAAAACATCCCTCTATAGTCACTAGCCACATAGAGACATGGTCCAATAGTCTCTAGTTATATATAGAGACATGGTCCAATAGTATGTAGATATACAAAAACATCCCTCTATAGTCACTAGCCACATAGAGACATGGTCCAATAGTCTCTAGTTATATATAGAGACATGGTCCAATAGTATGTAGATATACAAAAACATCCCTCTATAGTCACTAGCCACATAGAGACATGGTCCAATAGTCTCTAGTTATATATAGAGACATGGTCCAATAGTATGTAGATATACAAAAACATCCCTCTATAGTCACTAGCCACATAGAGACATGGTCCAATAGTCTCTAGTTATATATAGAGACATGGTCCAATAGTATGTAGATATACAAAAACATCCCTCTATAGTCACTAGCCACATAGAGACATGGTCCAATAGTATGTAGATATACAAAAACATCCCTCTATAGTCACTAGCCACATAGAGACATGGTCCAATAGTCTCTAGTTATATATAGAGACATGGTCCAATAGTATGTAGATATACAAAAACATCCCTCTATAGTCACTAGCCACATAGAGACATGGTCCAATAGTCTCTAGTTATATATAGAGACATGGTCCAATAGTATGTAGATATACAAAAACATCCCTCTATAGTCACTAGCCACATAGAGACATGGTCCAATAGTCTCTAGTTATATATAGAGACATGGTCCAATAGTATGTAGATATACAAAAACATCCCTCTATAGTCACTAGCCACATAGAGACATGGTCCAATAGTCTCTAGTTATATATAGAGACATGGTCCAATAGTATGTAGATATACAAAAACATCCCTCTATAGTCACTAGCCACATAGAGACATGGTCCAATAGTCTCTAGTTATATATAGAGACATGGTCCAATAGTATGTAGATATACAAAAACATCCCTCTATAGTCACTAGCCACATAGAGACATGGTCCAATAGTCTCTAGTTATATATAGAGACATGGTCCAATAGTATGTAGATATACAAAAACATCCCTCTATAGTCACTAGCCACATAGAGACATGGTCCAATAGTCTCTAGTTATATATAGAGACATGGTCCAATAGTATGTAGATATACAAAAACATCCCTCTATAGTCACTAGCCACATAGAGACATGGTCCAATAGTCTCTAGTTATATATAGAGACATGGTCCAATAGTATGTAGATATACAAAAACATCCCTCTATAGTCACTAGCCACATAGAGACATGGTCCAATAGTATGTAGATATACAAAAACATCCCTCTATAGTCACTAGCCACATAGAGACATGGTCCAATAGTCTCTAGTTATATATAGAGACATGGTCCAATAGTATGTAGATATACAAAAACATCCCTCTATAGTCACTAGCCACATAGAGACATGGTCCAATAGTCTCTAGTTATATATAGAGACATGGTCCAATAGTATGTAGATATACAAAAACATCCCTCTATAGTCACTAGCCACATAGAGACATGGTCCAATAGTCTCTAGACATACAGAAACATCTCTCTATAGTCGCTAGTCATATAGAGACATGATCCAAAGTAAGTGCAAATAGGGGTCCATATTGGTTCACCTAAAGTTCTTTACCCGAAATTGTTCTTCCTAACTATTTGTAGTCCGAATGATCATTCTTCCTAAAAATGTTCATCCTAAAGTTTTAATTCATACTATTTGTAGTGCTACCGACGATGCTCATAACACTGATGTTTCCGAAAATTGTAATTACTAACATCGTTAATGTAAACATATTTAAACTCCTACTGTTTTTTGTCATAACGCTTTTATCCCTAAACATACTTACCATAATATTTTCACTCATGCTCAGAAAGAAACATTTACCAAGTGTAATAAAAAATATATGTGGGTAGAAGATGATATTTATAGTTTTAATGATTATTATACGACTCGTTTACGGTTATGCTTATGGCCTGGGAGTTTACCATAACCATAACTAAACCAATAACTAAAGGACCAATTCGGTTCTGGAACTTGGCTGAATGAAAGGAGCAGGACTCTGGTTTCAAGCTGCCTTATTTGCGTTGCATTTTTAGTCCGGTTTAACAAAACCTGGTAAGCATTTGACAGCTTGTCAGTCAAATCTGTCACTTTGACAGTATACAAATTTTTTTGGAAAACCTGGTTTAGTGCTAAACCAGACTAAAAATGCAACGCAAATAAGACTAACACTCCCTTATTTCCATTCCCAAATCTCATCAAATCCTAATCCTAACTAATATAATAAATGCGAAAGTAACTCTGTCTGTCTGTTACCTTTTCACGGCTAAACTACTGAACCGATTGACTTGAAATATGGTACAGGGGTAGCTTATGGTCCGGGAAAGAACATAGGGTACTTTTTATCCCGAAACTAAAAACGGGAACTACGCGGGTGAAACCGGGGGAATGCTAATAAGAGGATATATGTTTAATTTACATTAAAAATATCATCTTCTAATATTCCAGGTATGCACAGAAGGGCGGCTGATCCTGGAGTTCACGTTCGACGACCTGATGCGCATCAAGTCGTGGCACCTGGCCGTGCGCGCGCACCGCGAGCTCATCCCGCGCCAGGCCGTGCTGCCGCCCGACCACGCCGCGCTCGACGCGCTCGCCAAGAACATCACGCGCCAGGGCATCACCAACTCCACGCTCAACTACCTGAGGGTGAGTGGGTGGGGGTTCACGAGGGAATAGGGGGGGAAGACCAAAAAAATACAATTTGTGAAGGGAAAAATTGGTTGTAACTGAGTAAAAATGGGTTTGAGTGAGTAAAATGGGGTTGTGTGAGTATAAATGGGTTTGGTATGAGTAAGAATGATGTGTGTGGGAGTAAAATGAGGTTTATGTGAGTATAAATGGGGTTTGGGCGAGTAAAAAGAGGGTTTTTTTGAGTAAAAATAGGGTTGGTGTGAGTAAGAGTGATGTGTGTGTAAGTAAAATTGGTGTTGGTGTGAGTGAAAATGGGGTTTTTGTGAGTAAAAATGAGGTATGTGTCTGTAACATAGTTTTTTAAGGTGAGTAAAATTGGGTTTTTGTGAGTAAAAATTGGGTTGGTGTGAGTAAAATTGGGTTTGTGTGAGTATAATTGGGTTTGTGTGAGTAAAAATGAGGTATATGTGTGTAAATTAGTTTTTTAAGGTGAGTGAAATTGGTTTTTTATTTTTTAGGAAAAAAAGGGTTTTTGTTAGTAAAATTGGGTTTTTGTGAGTAAAAATTGGGTTGGTGTGAGTAAGAGTGATGTGTGTGTAAGTAAAATGGGTTGATGTAAGTAAAATGTGGTTTGTGTGAGTATAAATGGGGTTTGGGCGAGTAAAAAGAGGGTTTTTTTGAGTAAAAATAGGGTTGGTGTGAGTAAGAGTGATGTGTGTGTAAGTAAAATTGGTGTTGGTGTGAGTGAAAATGGGGTTTTTGTGAGTAAAAATGAGGTATGTGTCTGTAACATAGTTTTTTAAGGTGAGTAAAATTGGGTTTTTGTGAGTAAAAATTGGGTTGGTGTGAGTAAAATTGGGTTTGTGTGAGTATAATTGGGTTTGTGTGAGTAAAAATGAGGTATATGTGTGTAAATTAGTTTTTTAAGGTGAGTGAAATTGGTTTTTTATTTTTTAGGAAAAAAAGGGTTTTTGTTAGTAAAATTGGGTTTTTGTGAGTAAAAATTGGGTTGGTGTGAGTAAGAGTGATGTGTGTGTAAGTAAAATGGGTTGATGTAAGTAAAATGTGGTTTGTGTGAGTAAAAATGGGGGTTTTGTGAGTTAAAATGGCTATATGTGAGTATAAATAGGGTAAATGTGAGTAAAATGAGGTTTGTGTGAGTAAAATGGGGTATGTATGAGTAAAAAAGGACGTTACATCGATAATGCTGGTTTCTCACGATCTGCGACATTACATGTCGTGCCGCGCTGCCGATATGTATGAACTTAGCATAAGAAAGTGCTTTATAGGAGTCTATCACGGTTGTAATTCACAGAGAATATCGTACGTTGACCTGTAGCTATCTATCTCTGTCGCACCTGCGTAGTTTATAGTGCGTCCCGCTTGCCATTGCATCCGTGCGAGCGGGACGCATTATATTTGACGCAGGTGCGACAGAGATAGATAGCTACTGGTCAACGTACGAAATTCTCTGTTAATTACGAGTAAATAAAAAAGCTTGATATAAGTAAAAGTTTATTGTTTTTATTTAAAGACTTGTATAAGTACTATATAACTTAGTTCAATTTGAAATAAAACACTTAAACGGATTTTTGTCGTGGTTGTATTTTGTTTTACATTTTCTGACGTTTCGGATTCTTTACAGAACCCGTGATCACAGAAGACTAAGATGGAAGACGTCTGTACAAAGTAATGTAAAAAGTTTACTACCTTCAATATTTTGAAACGTCAGAAAATGTAAAACAAAATACAACCAAGAGAAAAATCCGTTTAAGTGTTTTATTTCAATGTGTAGTGTTAGTGTAAATCAAAGATATCAATTAGTTCAACTTTCTTAAAAAAACACACACTAAACATAATATTTTCTCTCAAATTCCAGTTATGCGTGATCCTGGAGCCGATGCAGGAACTGATGTCTCGACATAAAGCGTACGCGCTGTCCCCGCGGGACTGCCTCAAGACGACGCTCTTCCAGAAGTGGCAGAGGATGGTCGCGCCTCCCGGTACGTTATGGGCGCCTGGTACTCGTGTTATATACGGGCGTTTAACCTGCATAGTTCCCGAACCCGTGGGAATTTCGGGATAAAACATAGCCTATGTCCTCCCCCGGACCATAAGCTACCCCTGTACCAAATTTCAAGTCAATCGGTTCAGTAGTTTAGCCGTGAAAAGGTAACAGACAGACAGACAGTTACTTTCTCATAGCCTTTCGGGGTAAAACATAGCCTATGTAGCCTAGAAAAAAAACTAACTTCACTATTATATTGTTAACCGTCGTTTACATTAGCTGTATGATTTTGTCTAGTAATTTAAAAATAGTGGTGTGTATTCTGGTATGTTATGTTTGCCTGGTACTTTTATAATACATACATATACCCGCCCCGCGGTTTACCCCGCGTTAGCTTAGGTCGTAGCGTGATGATATATACCCCTTATTCATAAACATTTCATAAACCTATTTTAGTTAAAAAGTGTTTTGCGTCTGTCACACCATCTATCTACTTATGGGGATGGGAGATCCCCATTGAAAAGGGAGGATCCTCCGACCAGACGGGTGTTATGTCTGGTGGGAGCTGCCCGACGGTTGTAGTCGGGCTCTCGTATACATAGTCAATTGCGCTGTAAATTTCGCTTGCGCGATTCAGGACTCTTCAGTTATTTCCCACAGTTGCGGATAGATGTCGCTGTTAGTACTTAGTTCCTTATGTGGTGTGTAGATGTCGCCACATACTATATAAAAATAAGTCGGGTTTTCCTTCCTGACGCTATAACTTGAGAACGGCTAGACCGATTTGGCTGATTTTTTTCTTTTGTAGTTTTCTAATACTCTGTAGAAGGTTCTTATGTAAAAAATCTAGAAAATCAACGGGAAAATTGGACCCGTGCGAAGCCGGGGCGGGCCGCTAGTTATAAAAGTGTGAAAGTGACAAAACATATTTTAACTAAAATAGGTTTATTATATTTTTGTGAATAAGGGAGATAGCTTTCTTCGATAAATGGGTTATCTAACACTGAAAGAATTTTACAAATCGGACCAGTAGTTCCTGAGATTAGCGCGTACGAACAAACAAACAAACAACTATAAGCGCTGCTTTACACTATTTCGAAATTACTTGACAAACTAAAACGAGGATATCTGTAACTGAACCAATCTTTTCTTTTTTCCGAACCTTTATCCCATGTCTATTTGGGGTCGGTTTTCAGTTTAACTAGATTTGGCGGAATGTCAGTATTTTACGTGAAGCGACTGCCATCAGACCTTCACAACCCAGAGGGCTATACGTCATTCTTGGTTAAACTGAATGTTAGACTTTTGAGGGCTTTAACTACCCGTAACGACTGTCGACGATGTTAGTACGACAACCGGAACCGACGGCTTTACGTGCCCTCCGAAGCACGGAAACGCTCATAAAAATTAAAAGTCATTTTTAGTAATGACCCATCACAGTCATGACGGTGCCAGCCAGACGATGCTTAACCGCACGGATCACAAGTGATCCGCGGGTAGCACTGGGCCATGAGCGCTTAACGCGCTGTAACTGAACCAATATCCTACTAATATTATAAATGCGAATGTTTGTGAGTTTGGATGTTTGTTCCACTGTCACGCAAAAACTACTGTATCGATTTTGATTAAATTTGGTACAGATGTTCCTTACAACTAGGAATAACACATAGGATACTTTTTATCCTGAAATTCCCATGGGATTGTGTATAAGTAATTGTACGTTTTATTGTAACTTTTTGTAGTCGCAAATAGTACCAATAGATGGCGCTGTTACTTAATTTTTAACACACGATGGTGAATTGTGCCGAGATTGTATGATACTACGAGCTACGAATGCTCACGGGAGCGGGAACTACGTGGGTAAAACCCCGGGGCGCTGCTAGTATCCTATAAAAAAATAACAAAAAATAGTTCATTATCATCAGGGCTCTCCCTACCCTGAGAGCGATCATTCCTTAATCACCCACAGGCCAAGTGCGGGTTGGTCGACTTCACACACAACCTTAGATTTCTTCCCAGGTGTGTGCAGGTTTCTGAACGATGTTTACATGTATTATTCTTTGATTGCAGAGTCCCAACGGCCGGCGAACAAGCGACGCAAGCGCAAAGGCAGCGCCGGCGCCAACGCCGCGCCGCCCGCGCCCGCCAAGAAACGGTCCCCCGGACCCAACTTTAGCCTCGCCTCACAGGTACGGACAGCCACACACACACACACACACACACACACACACACACACACACACATACACACACACACACCCACATACATACATACATACAATTACCCACAGAGACAAACATACACACAAACACCTATTGTGGTTAATACATATACTACTATATATAATAATACACATACACACTCAGAGAGACAGATATACGCAAATTACAGATATACACGTAATTATATACTGCGGTTAAGACATACACTCTATACAGACATAATATTAAACACACTCACTCGAGATTCCAACTTTTCTGTTTGTCAACTCTCTCTCAACTGTTGTTATAAGTACTTTTAATGTCGGAATTCCAACTTTTGTGCACTTATCAGATACTTTTATCCCGAAATGACAACTTTAAACCTACTTTTTCCACCAAAATGTTTCCCCAGACCGTTTTTACCTAAAAATTACAAAATATAACTTTTGTTTTTCTCCGTTAGGACGTGATGGTGGTAGGCGAGCCGTCCCTGATGGGCGGCGAATTCGGCGACGAGGACGAGCGGCTCATCACGCGGCTCGAGAACACGCAGTACGAGGGCGACGGCGACTGGAGCGCGCCGCCGCCCGCCTCGCCCGCCAAGAGCCCGGCGCACTGACCGCACACTACAATATAGGCCTTTACTCGTAAATTATAATGTGGCTGTTTCATTCCAACTACCTCACCTTTACAGCACTACGATACATAATACACCCCTATATTGAAATTACGGGACTTATTAAAATCAGAATATCTGTAGCAGTAACTGAATCCATATATCCAATAAAAATATCAAAAATGATAGTCGATTACTTATCTTTAAAAAATACTAAATAAATGCCGTATTACCAGACGGCACACTAGCTATCAAGTATTCTGTGACGGCTCGGGTCGATGACCGCGCTCAGCTGTGTATCGCAGCGTTCGCCTGTTGTTGGGTTGTATACACCCCTATTTTGAATTCGAGATACATAACTACACAGCTAATGTAAACGACGGGTGACAATATAATAGTGAAGTTAGTTTTTTTCTTTTGCTTTTATTTAAAAAGTTATGATAAGTCAAAGTTTTTCAAAATCCCGCCGAATTTTATTGTTATTCTACACCGAACGCTGCGATGAACAGCTGAGCGCGGTCATCGACCCGAGCCGTCACAGAATACTTGATAGCTAGTATGCCGTCTGGTAATACGACATTTATTTAGTATTTTTTAAAGATCAGTAATCGACTATCATTTTTGATATTTTTATTGGATATATGGATTCAGTTACTGCTACAGATATTCTGATTTTAATAAGTCCCGTAATTTCAAAATAGGGGTGTAGAGGGAGGGAGCCGTCCGTCCGCTCCGAGCGACAATATCAAACAGTAGAGATGTATGGACGTGACCAAGAGCGAGCGACGCGACGAGCGGCGCGACAATTTCATTCAATAGGGATGTCGACTGGGTAAACAAAATGAAATTCTATTTAGTCCGTCAGATAGATTTCGAAAAAATATAAGACATGTATTTTTTGTTTTATTAAATTAATAAAACTGACTTAGTTATAACGCATTAAAGTTCAGGAGTGGGGGCTTGTGACGATAATTCTTGGTAAAAAATGTATGTAGCTGTGATGTCACACGAGTTTTCTATGCACTATATCGTCTTAATTATTTGTTTGTATCAAAAATGAGAAAATACGTGTCCAATATTTTTGCGAAATCTATCTGACGGACTAATTAGATTTTTTCAGTCGATCCCTATTAGGTGACAACAATAGGCGTGGAGTGTTTGTTAGTGTCTAAATAAAAAAATGGAGTCCACACTTGGAACAACAGCTTGAGTCAAATACCTACGTCTCTGTGTGGGCCGATCTCTCTTTTTAGTGTAGACTTTGCACTCTCTCTTTCTAGAGGTTACCTTAGTTAGAAAGAGAGAGCCTGCCCACAGAGAGCGCGATAGTGATACATAGATTATGCTTCAAGTAGGTATTCGAAGTGTGGACTCCATTTTTATCTACAACTTCATGGGTGCCACCGATCACGCGGCTCGAGAACACAAAATCCATTTTTCCATATAAATATACAGCTTAGAGTAAAAAGCCAAAGTGGCTGTGTGGCTATAAAAAGAAGTAGCTTTCTACGTTATACTGCCATGTTGTGCAGTTCATCCGTGATCATGGCGCTTGCAACAGCGTCAAAATATCGGTAACTCGATATAATAAACATGGTAAATATCCCGTTAATCATAATAATTTGAGTACTAATAACCACGATAACTATAAAAACTATACAGTCATTATAAATAATTCTAAATAGAAAATTTGTAATCAATACAACAGTTTTTAAGATAAGAGAGTTATATAAGTAAGTTGTCTGTCTGTCCGCGACTTTTTTGTCAACCTATATGTCGTTACACTGCTGGACAAAGGTCTCCCCAAAACGTTTCCAACTACCCTTATCCTCTCCTTTTCTGCGACTTATGCTACGGCCACACTGTCGTGCGAAACTGTCGCTACAAAATCCTTTGATTGTGCGCCAATTTACCGACAGCGAGTTTAAGGCATTATGTCAATGGTTTAAGGGCATTCGAGTTCGCGGAACTGATTCGCGATAGGACGAATTCTTTGGCCAGACGTGTCGCGACAACGCAAATGTTCGCGTTATCGCGATAGTGTGGGTGGACCATAGAATAAGGATCCCGACCAAGATTCTCTCTGGTCTCATATTATCAAAGGGCCTACTTAGCGACCATAATAGGGATTCCTAAAAGAGGGCGTCGTCATGGCTGGCAGAATGATTTATTTACACTTGTAGTAGATAATGGAATATGACAAATTCATGTAAGTACAAAAATGATTTCAAGAATTTAATGATGGATATGCGAAAGATAATAAATGAAAAAAAAGTTCCTAAGTCTGTCTGTCTGTCTGTTAACGCCAAACTTAATAATAAAAGTTCCCAAATTTGTCTGTCTGTCACGCCTTCACGCCTAACTTACTGAATTGATTTAAATGAAATTTGTACTGAGTTATCCTGAGCTTGAAAAAGGACATGGGATACACTTTATCCCCAATTCTCCACGGAAAAAGTTTCCGTACGGATAAAACTGTGGGGTGTTGCTTGTTAATAATATAAGTATTATGTATTGGATAAAATCGTCATATTAAAATATTTAAGATTTTCTGAATGATCGTTAAACCAACGTAGGGGAAGCCACGGGTGGAAATATGTTTTAAAAAAGAAAATTTATAAAAAGCATGAACGCATCAAAATAATTTAATACAAATAAAAATCATAAATTCTGAACGCAACCTAACCGTTGCGGTGGCATTTTTGTCACACGTCATCGGTGACGTTTAGAGGTGCGTTCAGAAACTTCGGCCACGTAATATTTTAATTTAATGATCAATCAATAGAAATATATTGCACTGTAGAAAAAAACTATAATTCATAACTTAAAAATTATTTAAGCAAATATTACGAGATTTCAAAATGAAATAACAAAAGAACTAAAATTATTTATTAAAAAATAAATCGAAGTAAGAGATTGTATTGTAAGAGATTATTTTAAGTTTCCGAACGTCAACTTATACGTGGAGTAGATTCGGAAAGTGATTGTACTTTTTTGTGGATTCAGAAAAATAAGATTTCTAAATTAAAAACTTAGTTCTCAGTCACAAATTGTATCAAAATGGTCTCAAAAATAGTTTTTTCGTTGTTCGCTCTTTGTTTAGTTAGTAGTTCTCTTGCAGAGAGCTGCAAAAACCCAAAAGTAGAGGCTCAATTTTTCACAAGTCTTGACGCGACGATTGTTACACAAATAGCCTATATTACTGAATTTACGCTGCAATGTGATGACCCCTTGCCTGAAAACTACGCTCTGTACGCTGAGGTTGAAGGAAAACCACTGTCTGCTGCAAGGACTGGCGAAAATAGATATCAGGTTAGCATTTGTTTTTGAGGGTAACCTTTAAGACATTTTCTATATTTAGTCGATTATTTTGTTAGGTAGAAGTTAGTCCTCTAGATAACTAGCTTAGTTCCGTAACACTTCTTATGAGAATCCTACTAATATTATAAATGCGAAAGTTTGTATGTTTGTTACTCTGTCACACAAAAACTGTATCGATTTAGATTAAATTTGGTACAGATGTTCTTTATAACTAGGAATAACACGTAGGTTACTTTTTATCCTGAAATTCTCATGGGATTGGGATTCACGCCGGTAAAATCACAGGGCGCAGCTAGTAGTTTATAGATAAATACATTTTCTTATAAGATTTTTATTGTAATTATTATATTTATACCTATCTCAATTGTAAACTAAGGTATCAAATTTGAATTTGTTCAGTAGATATTTCTTACATTAAAAAGTAGGACATAAACATAGATATTAGTGAAATCTCAGTACAAATAAAACATAATGAACTGCGCTGTATGAAATAAATCTTTTTTATTTTATTTTATTTATTGCACAAAACAAAATACAACTCTTAAAATCTAGAATAAATTACAATCAGTTCTTAACCTAAGTTGTATCTCAAAAATATGTGCATCTGAAAAAACGAATTATTTAATGTCGCACATAATGGGATTTTATTCTTTTATTGCGTTGACATTCATACTAAATAATTAAATACTAAATATTGCAATGAAATGAAGCCTAGTTTAGGCACTGCAATGTTCTTAATCTTGATAGGTAGTAATGTTCACATTTCACAAATTAATATTAAAATAATACTTATATACAGAGTGGTAAATATTAAATAAATCATTTGTAAACATTACATAAATATAAGAATATTATTGTTAATTGAAAACTAACCTTGTAATACTCATTTATCTATACTAATATTATAAAGAGGAAAGATTTGTTTGTTTGTTTGTAATGAATAGGCTCCGAAACTACTGGACCGATTTCAAAAATTATTTCACTAATGGAAAGCTAATTTATCAGTGCGTGACATAGGCTATATTTTATCCCCGTAATCCCACGGGAACGGGAACTACGCGGGTGAAACCGCGGGGAGCTACTATGGTATATATAGATCATAATGCTGCCGTCTCATTTCTAAAAAACTAAGGCCTCATACACTTAACGGTTTTTTAGAAATAAGACGGCAGTATGATAATTTGAAAAAGGAACTGACCTATTGTGTACAACTAAACCACTGCAGGGCATATGTCTCTCCAACTTATAATAAAAAAAACATGGAAAAAATGAAAACAATGGAATTATTTGATTACAAATAATACGACGAATTGCACTACGAAGTTTGGTTTTCATATAAAAGTCGGATATAATGACTTCCTTTACAGTGACATTTCATTTCACATAACGCTTTGTATGACGTCCGCTTATTATGACGTGTTTGTCAATTCCTTTCGATGTTATTATAAACGGACTCTACTGTACATAAATTCAATACACAGCCCTCAAAATACCACAAACTTTCCCTAAACTTAAATAACAACAATACCATTACAAATATCTATTCATCTCACAGGTATCCTGGACCGAAGAGCCCGCTAAGGCCCGTTCAGGTGTCCATGAGATCCAAATCCTCGACGAAGAAGGCTGGGCCACACTCAGACGCGCTCGCCGTGCTGACCCCGAGGCCAAGGGGACTCCACTACTCGCTATACAGCTTAACCATCCTGGCAGTGAGTTGGATTTGCATATTCGAATAATTATAGTTCTGTTTTGGCACCTAAATAAGCTTATAAATAAATAAAAGAATGTTTATAACAAGATTAAAATATTCTAATAAAAATATGGACAATCTATACATATAAGGAAAAATATGATTCCTGCATTGGAAATCTATTTTATTTCATGAACACGATTACTACATATTTTTTAATTTTTTAGTTCAATAAAATTTTAAAACCAAGAAAGTACTTAAACAAATATGCAAAAAGCAAAACTTATGCAATAGGGATGTCAACTAAAAAAATCCAATTAGTCCGTCAGATAGATTTCGCAAAAATATTGAACACGTATTTTCTCTTTTTTGATACAAACAAATAATTAAGACGATATAGTGCATAGAAAACTCGTGTGACGTCACAGCTACATACATTTTTACCAAGAATCATCATCACAAGCCCCCACTCCTGAACTTTAATACGTTATAACTAAGTCAGTTTTATTCATTTGATAAAACAAAAAAATACGTGTCTTATATTTTTTCGAAATCTATCTGACGGACTAATTAGAATTTCATTTTGTTTACCCAGTCGACATCTCTATTAAAATACATAACTATTGTACTGGTCAATTATTAGAGCGAAATCCTTCATTATTGAAATAAAACTACTTTAACGGATTTTTGTCGTCATTATATTTATATAAATCATCTTTTTTTCCTCCAGGTTACTCCGGCCCGTGGGTGAACTCCGAAGTGCTTGCCACCGTCCTCTCGATCGTGGTCGCTTACACCGCCCTCAGGAACAAGAGCAAGATCTTAGCTTAATGTTGAATAGTAGTGTAATAATAATAAATTGATTATTTATAATTTTTTAAAGTTTGTTTTATTTTTAAATCCTATATAAGGACTTTTTACAAAAGTGCACTGGTGGGGAAAGCCCACAGAACCACCGGGATTTCCCCTTCGATTCTCGGTGGTAGACGACAATGTCTTTCTCCAGGGTGAAAAAAAATATGAATTTCTACTCTATTCATACTTGGCCAGATTCTCTATTTCTATTACTGGAGATACAAAAAAACTGCGTAAATTTCCTACGTATCAATCATTGATGCTACGAAGCAAGTTCCAGTCTAGTCTAGCTACGAGTTAATTTATAGCGTAGGAAAGGAACGTAAAAAATAAATCATAGTTGACAGTTTGATTGACAGAACAGTTGTCAAATTGACAACTCAAAATTTGAGGTTAAGTTATTCTAGTAAACTAAATAAATAAAAATATTAAAATAAATATTTTTTAATATCCGAAATGACAATAAAACCTCGCGAGAAGGTCCCAGACGGCGATGAAGACCCCGTCGAGAATATGTTGAAGAAAACTGGTTGCATAGAGTTACATTATAAAGTGCAGGTTGGTTTCCGAATCTTATTATTATCAAAACAATTAAACCTTTTTGTATTTAGTGGATTTTTCTTTGAAAACACAGAAAAAAATAGTTTAGCCTAACCCTGTGAAACTATATAGTATCTAGTTTTTCTTAGTACATGCAGTTGCGGCAAGTTTGAAATAAAAAATCGCGCGCAATACCTAATAAGAATTTGTATTTCATTACTACCTACTAATATTATAGTTGATAAAATAGCTTGCACAGTTTATAATGGCTGAGGTATATCTTTAGAGGTAAAGAATATTTAAAAAATATATGTTTTAAAAAGTATTAAATTACTCATCCTTCCACATTTCATCAAAATACAAAATAAATAAACGCCTATTAATGTTTTAATAGTTTTTTGTCATTAATCACCCTAATTCAGGTTTGTGCAGGGGCACAACTAAAAACCACCGAGGGTGGTGGGGACATTATATGAGCTAATGATGATGATTTTTAATTATTCAAGATCATATTTTTTTTCAGGAATGCATAGCCACAACCAAGGATTGGAGAAAATGCCAAACTGAGGTAGAAAACTTTAAGGAATGCATCATGAGGCATAAGGCAGAACAAACTAATAAATTAAGTCAATAAATTATTTAGTTATTTATGATTAGAATAAATGTTATTGTTATAATTATGTTGTTTTCTTTTTTGTACATCATTTTTAATTTTATGTACTTACTAGCTGTGCCCCGCGGTTTCACCCGCGTAGTTCCCGATCCTGTGGGAATTTCGGGATAAAACATAGCCTATGTCCTTTTTGGGACCATAAGCTACCCCTGTGCCAAATTCCAAGTCAATTGGTTCAGTACTTTGGCTGTGAAAAGGTAACAGACAGAGTTAGTTTCGCATTTATATTATTAGTTAGGATTTATTCCCAATATTTTAGATCCCATTGAGGACTAAAGTAGCTTTTATTTTGATATTTATTTTCAATACATACTGTATGTAGTTAAAATATTATAAAAAAAAATATTTAATACTAGCTCAGTCCCATGATTTTACTTGTGTTTTTTGTAGGATAACAAAAAGTCAAAGGAGATTCAGTTAAAATCATAAAATTAATTCGATTTGCTTTTTTACATTGCAATCCAAAGCCAAAATTAAAATAATCATATTTTCTCTAAAAATATTAAAGGCACCAATAAAAAACACAAATAAATACAATACTATTTATTTAACTGGCAACAAATCTCCCCAATTACAAGACCTCGCACATCTATATGTAACTTCATCGTACTTCGACTTAGCGAATATAACTTCTTTTAAATCCCCCTGCGCTGTACATAACTTGCAAATCGTATGTCCTGATCTGACTATGGGTGCTCTTACTACTCGTGGCCATTGTGGATCATCAGTTGGTCTTTCTCCTTTCTTTAAAATGATATATGAAAATAATTCAGCGTAATTTTCAGCTTTGCTCGGGTAAGCTAAAGATTCGTATCTCATTAGGAAGTTGCACGGCACTTGATGTTCCATATATCTCGGACAGACAGTGTCGTTTGGACACGGAGAAAAGGCATACCCTTTGTCATCTGTTAAGTTTAATACAAACTCTCTAGCTTCGTTAATCACTTGGAAACCTGCGTTAGTGCCTTGTTCGACTATTATTAAGTAATCTTCAGTTTTGTTCCACAGTTTTTGAATAGTTTCTAGCCTAGATTTCATGTCGGGGAGCTCAAAGAAAGAAAACGCGGATAAAACTATACTGTACTTCAGATCTGCTGATGCGGGCAAAAATTGTCTTTGGTAATAGGCTTTGTATGGCATTTCTATGTTGTCTTTGCCGTTGCATAATATTAGTCTGGCTATATCGTGCATAGAAGATGATGTGTCTACACAGAAGTACTCGAAAATATGTTTTTTCCAGAATGTATTGATGGCCCATGTACCAGTACCTACACCAGAGCCGAAATCAAAGAAACTTCTAGGCTTATAATCAGGGTATGTCCTATTTATTTCGTCAAATATTCTTAAAAGTACTGCATATTCGGGAGCAGCCCTGCACATAAGATATTGCAAAGCCGTAGGTTTATCATAGTCTATATTGCCCCACCTGTAAACATTCTTCTTTAATACATTAAATACTTTATTCTTTATCTTCGCATCGTATTCTAAAATCTCTTTTTCAGTTAAACTTTCGACATTATTAAGCATTTTCTTCGAGATTGTGTTGAAATATTTTTGCGCTTTCACGTCTATTTCTCGTTCTTCTGGCGGCAAATGGCGGGAGCGGAGGTAGTTGGACAGTTTCTCGCTCTCTTGCTGCAAAGATTTCGCTTTTCCATCTTCTAGAATTATTTTTATTGCGTTCTGAATCTCTTTGGGTATTGACGCTGTTTTGATACGATTTGTGCCTGGATGTTTGCGTGGTTTGAACTGTTTCGAGTCGAATTGTTCTTTTAGACTGGCATCTATGGCTACTCTAGTAGAATAGTTGGCGTATAGGCACGAAAAATGATATAATCTAAGATTTTTTAACATTTTTACTTATAACATAACCTCAAAATGGGCACAAAATAAACACAACCTCCTTCCTTTTGTTTTGACTTTTTGTAAAATGTCAATCCAATGTCAAATTACTTTTTGAATTTTGGCTTTTGTAGTGAAACTGTTGACATTAGTGAAGCTATTTACGAAGACCATATTAGCCTACATATTAGATAAAACCATGAAGTTAAAGGTAAAAATGGAGTCTACACTTCGAATCACCTACTTGAAGCATACCTATATGTATCACTATCGCGCTCTCTGTGGGCAAGCTCTCTCTTTCTTACTAAGGTAATCTCTAGAAAGAGAGAGTCTGACTAAAAAGAGAGATCGGCCCACAGAGACGTAGATTTGACTCAAGCTGTTGTTCTAAGTGTGGGCTCCATTTTTACCTACAACTTCATGGATGAAACACACTAAATTGTCTGTCTGTTTGTTCCATCTCATTCCCTTTGTTTTTTCAACCTTTGTTCTGCCCGTGCAAAACAAAGTAACTTAAAAAAGTTACCAAATCAGTAAATTATGTAAGATCCTAAACGTACCGAAGGTAAAAAAATACGGTAATTAAGTAAAAATCAGAATAAATATATTGACTAACTCTTGTACTAACTTTATTCAAATAATAAATATATCACAACATTATTTAAATATAACATTATAACTCATCTTCAACATTCAAATTCTCTATAACACCTATTTTCTCTACAAATTCCTCGTAATCACAGCAGAAACTGTCAAATCCATCATCCGTTTTCCACTTGAGCCAACCTTGGGGACATTTGTCAGCGCAGAAGACCAGTCTGTCTATCTCTTTACGGCTGTAGTATGGAGAATTAATGGTGACGAACGCGGTTGCTGAATTCGTTTCGCTATCGTAGACGAGCTGAAATTAAAAATAAATTAAAGAAAATATACAGGGTGGCCCTAATCATTTGCCCCTACTGACTGATCTATTTGGCCCAAATATATCGGTCAGTAGGACTAAGTCTGAAACTACTTTTAAGACATACCTACAATCATATAAATATCTGTTTTAAGGAACCATGTCATCGATTGTAGTGAAAACAAAATCTGCATTCGTAGATTTAAAAAAAAATTTACTTAGTAAGGGAATCGAACCCGGAAGTTTTGAAAAATAAAACGCACATTATTAATTTACTTAGATTAATATTAATTTTATAGGTCATAAGCTAATGTTATTTATTATGAAACATGATATCTAAAATGAACTAAATGCGTCTAAGAGAAGTTCTCAAGAATTATCAATAACTTTACTAACAGCTAATATGTAACTCTAAAATCGAAACCAAAACTATATTTTACCTTATAAAAATACAGCGGCACAGCAACAATCTCGTTATTATTCTCGTCTTGGTATAAGTACACTCTGTGCATTCGTTTTGACAGGTCCTTCAGCGTGAGCACGTCGTGTGTCCCCGTGTATACTGTCAAACTTCGGTTTAATTGTTGGGCGCGTTTACGAAGACTCTGATTGGCGATAAAATAAGGATGCATTAGGATTAGCTGTGCATATAATATGAGGACTAGCAGCGCGCCCTGCAGATTTACTCGCATAGTTCCCATTCCCGTGAGAATATGGGGATAAAATATGTCATGGTGCTCGTTGTACCCTATAAAAACTTCAAAATTCTTTTAACACTAGAAAATCATACTATTTTTAAGTCTCATAGGTTCCTCGTTCGTCTCTCCCCGTTATCTCACGGGAACTATGCTTAAAAATCTCATTTAAATCAAGATTTTTTAAATAAGTACTTTATTGTACAGTCAGCGTCAGAGAAAAGGTATCCCCCCTTTGTAATGCTCACTTTTGTATGACAACCAAGAGACCTGTTATATGACGTAAGTACCTATTAAAATCTCTTTATTTAAAAATGAATCCGTATTTCCCTTGGTCACGGCATCACGCGTTAATGCCTGGACCGATTGACTTGAAAGGTACAGCTTATGGTCCGGGGAAGGACATGGGCTATGTTTTATCCCGAATTCCCACCGGATTGAGAACTATGTGGGTTAAACCACGGGGCTATTAGATAATTACTGACATCTTCCAACAATCTCCAGTCTCCGGAGTTCTCTCTCTGCCACTGTGGCGCCGCGTTGATGTAATGGAAGGTGGCGCCCATCTCCGCTGACAGCGTGAAGTCAGCGCGCGCGGCAAGATGGCCGCGGGTTAGGAACTAAAAAAAAGCGGCAAATACATGATTAGTACTACTTAATAAATATCTCAACAGGTTGAGGTATGGGGAATGGGAGTTCCCAATAACTGGTGACCCCGACGTGATGAGGTTGAGGAACTTCACACCCTGTTCCTCCCCATCCCCATACCTAGTCCCAAACGTGCCGAAACTAAGCAAAGTTTGTACCTAGGTACTATGGATTGGATTATTTTTGCTGAGATACTTAAGTACCTACTTGATTTTTGGGTAAGTACTTTACTTAAATACAATAAATAAGTAAGTATACACCCCTATTTTGAAATTATGGGACTTATTAAAATCAGAATATCTGTAGCAGTAACTGAATCCATATATCCAATAAAAATATCAAAAATGATAGTCGATTACTTATCTTTAAAAAATACTAAATAAATGCCGTATTACTAGACGGCATACTAGCTATCAAGTATTCTGTGACAATCACTATGACGGCTCGGGTCAATGACCTCGGTCAGCTGTTAATTGCAGCCATAGAATAAGGATCACGACCAGGATTCTCTCATAGATTATCTAAGATTGCAGCGTTCGGTGTACAATATCAATAAAATTCGGCGGGATTTTGAAAAACTTATCATAACTTTTTAAATAAAAGCAAAAGATAAAAAACTAACTACACTATTATATTGTCACCCGTCGTTTACATTAGCTGTGTGATTAAGTACTTATGTATCTCGAATTCAAAATAGGGGTGTATAGAAAACACTCAGACTGACAGTCATTTAAATTCACACGAATGTTGTAAGGGCATGAAAGGGTAAGTAAGTAAATAGTTGTTGAAGGAAAAAATCGGTTGCAGGTAATATTTACATAGTATAAAACAAAGTCGCTTTCTCTGTCCCTATGTCCTTATGTATGCTTAGATCTTTAAAACTACGCAACGGATTTTGATGCGGTTTGTTGTAATATAAGGCGTGTACTTGTACTTAGTGGAGACACAGAGACGAAGTGGCGGTCTTTTACTTCCGTTCGGAAATCCAAGTGTTGCCACAGACAATACAAACGTGAGTTCTACAACCACAGATAATGTATAAGTGGCTATGGCTAGTCGCCACACCACACCCCCACGGAGAAAGAAAAGGTAATATTAAAAAAAAAAACTTATAAATCTAGTATTTCCCTAAATTTAACTTGTCTACAGCTCTGGTATTGACAGCGGCAGGAAGCGGTGGATCGAGTGCGAATGACTGTGGTGGATTAGGTGTGAATTTTTTTGGTGGATTGGGTGTGAATGATTGTGGTGGGTTGGATGTGAATGATTGTGGTGATGGATTTGTGTATGGATGAGATGTTGATGGTGTATTGTTAGAAGAGTCGGTTTCTATGTACGCCGGTTTTACTCGATCAATGCTGACTACTACTTCCTTCCCATTAATATCGAGGGAGAGGGTTTTGTCCCTTCTGTGTAGCACCTTGTATGGACCGGTGTACGGTTGTTGCAGAGCTCGCCTAACAGTGTCATCACGTAAAAATACATGAGTGGCAGATGACAGCTACAGATAATGTATAAGTGGCTAGTCGCCACAAATACATAAGAGTGATTCAGTGGGAAGGTTTTTAGCATTTTATCCCCATATTCTTACGGGAACGGGAACTACGCGGGTGAAACCGCGGGGCGCCGCTAGTTCTAGATTATAGATAGGATACTAACCTGTTTTTTACTAATATAAATGTCATTTTGTCCCAGAATCTCGTCCAGTCTCTTCCTTTGATTCTCAACTTTATAAACATTTGACATTCGGACTTTGCCGAAGACATCTCCTTCTGCAATTAAAAAACAATAAAAATATCATCACACTTAGTACATTTTTAACTTTTCCATGGTTTGGACGGCAATGTAAAATAAATAAATCAACTCCGAACCTTTATTCCGTTTCTATAATTGAAGTCGGTTTTTAGTTTAAACCGGATTTGGCAGAATATCAGTACTTTACTAGTATACTACGAGTATGATGAGCCACAATCTTGTCTGTGCCGGTGACAGCGTCGCTGTAATCGCATCTTTTGGTTGTCAGTTTATTGAAAATGTACCCAAATGACATTAGAGTCACAATGACAATAGGAGCTTCCACTTTTGGCCGCCGGCACAGAAAAGATTGTGACTCAATACAGAGTCTTGTATCCGTTGACAAGCAAGATGGATGGATGGATGATGGGAATGGCCGTTACCGTCCACGAAGCATGGAAACGCTAAGAATAGTAAATATCTCACCCATAAAATTAGGTCTAGCTCCCGTCTGTGCGTACTGGCTCGTCGGCTGTAGTTCGTGTTTCACAAACACGGTCCTCAGCGTGTACTTGTCGAAACAAGACTCGTACAGGCTGTAGAATTTGTCGCTGATTTTGTAACCAACTCTGAAAAAAAAGAAGGAAAAGGAGTTCTATTTTCGATTGTACTTTTAAAAGCAATAAAATGCTTATTTTTTTGTTTATGACTGTACCGAAACTATTATGGAGGTCGCGAGAATTGAACTGTTTACCTAAATAAACGCAATGGAGGTGGTGAGAAAAAAATTATGGAGGTCGCAAAAAATTATACGCCCGCGCCGACGGCAGTGCAGAACGAGACGCCGTCGGCGCGGGCGTATCGCACTCATCCTCCTGATGATGGCCACCGGACGTGGCTGAAACTAGTCGAGGGAATCGACTTACATAAGTACGTACTAACATCCCGTTGTATTATATAGTTATCTATGAAATTGATTCCGAGCGCGGCTACACTGCTGCCTGCAGTCGCGACGCGCTCGGAATCAATTTCATAGACGTTGATAGAAACAAGTGTTGTCGCCTGCAGTTTGCGGTCTGCGGCCCGACTTGAAATTGTACCTTTAGACGACATTTGGTACACATGTTCCTTATAACTAGGATTAACACATTGGATACTTTTTATCCCAAAATTCCCACGGGATTGGAATATACGTGGGTAGCATTACATCGCATAGCACAGCGAGGTATTAATATCAATGACGCAGTTTCCTTGTATGAGCTATTGTTAGACTTTGCGAGGAAAACTATTTGTAAATAAAGCTGAAATCTGCACTAATAAATAATAATCACTTCACTACATAGTATAAAACAAAGTCGCTTTCTCTGTCCCTATGTATGCTTAGATCAGGGCCGAGCCGACCTCCCACAGCGCCTGTGTGCGAAACCTATGAAGCGCCTCTTTTTATTAGCTAATTAAAGAACTTGCCGCCGATAGTTCGAAAAAAAACCAAAATTACTTATAACTGATTTATTAATAAAGAACTAATTGCTAATTTACAATAAACGATTACGATCGAAGTTGGATCTATAATGAATATAATATTAAATTAATGTTAAAATGAAGGAAATGACACTTGCTGACGCAGCCCTCTCGCCTCGTGCCGCAACTGCCTGAGTCAGCGGTTCCCTTATAGTATGAATATGTAATTCCTCCACCCTTAGAAAGGCAACTATTTCAGGACGTTGAGGGAAAAAGTTGCCGGCATATCTCCAGGGCTTTTGTGGTGGTCCAGGGATGCTGGTGACGATGATGAGTTCCGTGGAGTCTTTCTGCATTTCCATCTGAGCTGCCTGGTTATCATGATTAATATGAGAAGAGTTCCGCCGGAGACTATGACATAAAAGGGGACTGTCGTATGGTAGAATGATGACGTCACGGGATCGGTCTGAAGATGAGTCTGGAGCATGATTCTATCTTGAATCTTATGAAGTTCTTGCAGGTCTATGCTGGATACTTGAACATGGTTCAGCGTTGTCGTGGGGATCTCGGATGGTAGCGGGATCTTTGTCAGTTTGAGAGGTTGTCCTTTTATCTCGTTATTCTCGTTGACGATTGTGAATTCTGGTGTCTTGAGGTGACACCTGGCTGGAACGGTGACAAGGTAGCTTCCATGAAGAGTGGTAAAGTCTTGTCGGCCGCAGATGAGTTGAGCTTTCGTCTGAGACGGGAATGACAGGATGTAATGCATGTCATCTAGTTTTTCCATGGCTTCCCGGGCGAGGGTTACTTTGGTGAACTCGCATGTGTTCTGCAGGGCCTGATTGGTAAGGAGTTCGTGAATGCAATCAGGTTTTGTGCGAATTTGATGATGGAAACCTTCATCACAGAGATACCAGTTGTTGTACTTCGGACATTCAGTCTCTATGTACACAAAGGATCGTTCGTTGGTTGCTATGTAGGGAAAGGAAGGGATGAGAGCCTGCGAATCTTTATTAGGTACAATAGCTAATTTATAGAACTGATATATATCTTTTGATATAACTGGAAAATTAAATATGAAAACTATCTGTCTATTACTAAAATATGATCCTGGTTTTATGACATCGTAATATTGTCTTAATTCTAAATTAATAATATGTTCTATCCCATATATATTCCTAAGCTTATCTATCATAGTACCTAATATGTCTACATCTATCATCGAATGATGGGTGCTCGATGCACGAATAAAAGCTAAGCTATTTTCTATCTTAATTAATTCCTGCATCACATCTTCTATGTTTTCTCCTATTAACACTAGAAGTTGCGCAAGCTGTGCGTACTTAGTTAAACTAGTTTCCTTTAAGGCATTACTACTAATTATTAATTCTATTGTCTTATTAATTTTTACCTGATTATTAACTAACTGGTCTAAGATGAGGTTTTGCTTGGACATCCATTCCTTGTTGAGACTAATATGACTGTTGAATTCTGAAACTATTTTATTTTGATTTTTACTAAGGATATTGATTGCACTGTCATATTTTATTGCGTCGGAGTGATCGAGATTACCGGTAATACTCTTAATGATAGAGCCAAGACCGTCTACAATTCCTCTCTTCGCTCTGTTGGGTTCTAAAGACTTTAATTGAATTAATATTCTGTTAAGCTTTTCAGTAAGATAATCGACTTGTATTTCGTAGAGGGAATAAGTATCATTAGTCAATCTATGTCTATAGCTGAGTAGTTGGGATTCTAAGGAATTGATTTTGTCTTCTATGTCGTCTAGTTGTATGTACTGTAACATAGTGTGGTAATGAGTTGTAAGTCTCATGAGTCCAAGTTTATAAGGAAGTAGTCCGGGTCCGTCAGATAAACTTTCAAGTTTTATCTCCTGTTGGGTCGTCCTTGTTAGAAGGGCTGCCATTATTATCAGCATCCTGTAACAAACTTACTTGCTTAGGGACGCGCTTAAGGCGTGATTTAGCAACGGGACCGCGCTTCTTTGATGTATATATATGAATAGGCAAGTTCGCTAGGACTGTATCCTGCGTGTATCTGGGTGCTACTTTCTGTCTACTAGCAGCTGGGTTTTTAATGAATACTTGCTGTTCGGGTGTATACTCCTTTTCAGGTTCCCGATTTTGATTCCTCTTTTCGATAAGAGCTGTGCGGTTGGTTAAGGAAGTGCTGTTAACAATGTCATAAACAGTCTTCATTTGTTCCCTATGATTCTGTAAGTATTGCTGAAGTAAGGTTTGCGTAATGTCGAGGTCAGTACAGTCTCTGGGATCAAAATGTCCAGTCAGTAAATCGAAAGGTCTACACTTAGTGAAGCTGTGTATGGAACTGTTATATGCTATAATGGCGTAAGGCATAAGGTTGATTATGGGTTCGCCTTTATGTTTAAGCTTTAGGATTCTAAGGTGTTCAAGAAGTGTTAGGTGGAATCTTTCAATGTTGCCGTTAGCATTAGGGGAGTGAGCTAAAATGCGATGATGGTTAATTTTGTGAAGTCGGGTGAACTCTAGGAATAACTGGTTTGTGAATTCTGTTCCATTATCGGTTATGAGAGTAAGGGGTACTCCATGGTGAGTGCAGTAGTGTAAAAGAGCCTGTAGTACACTAAGAGCCGTACCGTCACGAAGGTGGTAAGCTTGACCGTATTTTGTGAATACATCTACGAGAGTAACGTATTTCTCATTATGTACTGAAAAAAGGTCCATATGTACTGTCTCGAATGGTTTAGTTGCTGGGGGTACAATGTTAAATTGTGAACGAACTGGGTTGCGGTCATACTTGGCTTGTCCACATATGACGCATTCGTTAATAAATTTGGTGATATGGTCCTTCATTTTTGGCCAATAGTACCTGTGTGAAAGGGCTGAATAGCATTCATTGATGCCGCGATGGTTTGTCTTTCCGTCATGATAGTGTTGTATGATTTCTTGTTGACGGAGGTATTCCTTTACGTTCTCTATTTCAGACTTACACAAGACAAGGTTCATTGATGAACTTTTAAATTTGTCTTGTAATATTGGGATGATGGAATACATTTGAAGAGGTGGAATGATTAATATGCCTGTCTTAACTTTGGGGTTAACGTACTCTTTGACTGCGTTAACCACGTCCTCATCTAGGTTACTTTCTAATAATTGGACACTAGTGCGGGTATGTGATTCAAAAGGTTTTGTGACTGACGGTTTCTTCTTGATATCATTGACAACTGTGAAAACTATTTGACGGTTGAATTTATTAAGAGGGTCATCTGTAATAGGGATTTCTAAGATGGGGTGTTCGTTACTAGTGTGTGCTGTCTGTGTGGAAGAGTTAGGCTTATTCAAAATGGATTCTGATGGATTACCCATTATAGAGTTTAATTCATCTATCTCCTCGATTAATGACATAGCTTCGTTAGCATGTATCTGAATGCGTGATAAAGCATCAGCGTTGGTGTTGATCTTTCCTTTCTTATAAATGACAGTAAAGTCGTATTCGCTAAGTCGAAGTCGCCATCGAGTAAGTCGTGAATTTGGCTCTTTCAAATTCATCATCCACTGTAACGGTTTGTGGTCCGTTAGGATTTTGAATTTTCTACCAAAGAGATAAGGTCTAAAGTATTTGGTAGCCCACACTATGGCAAGTAATTCTTTCTCAATAGTACTGTAGTTAGTCTCGCTGTCGTTTAAAGTCCGGGATGCGTAACAGATGGGTTTGTCTGATCCAATTGGGCCTTGGGATAGGACAGCTCCAATAGCTACATTGGAGGCATCAGTTGTCAAGTTAAATTCTTTGGAAAAGTCTGGGTATTGTAGAATCGGGTCGTTTGTCAAAAGAGTCTTACATTTTTCAAAAGAATTAACGTACTCAGGGTCAAGGGTTATTTTTCTATCTTTCTTAAGGCATTGTGTTAATGGTTTGGTTATCTTGGCAAAGTTTGGTATGAATTTTCGGTAGTAACCGAGAAGACCAAGAAATTGTTTAATTTCTTTCGAAGTTTTGGGTATCGGATATTTCTTTATTGCAGAGATCTTATCGGGATTGGGTTTTATCCCATCTCGGCTGATGATATGTCCGAGATAAGCTGTTTCTAATTTTAAAAACTCGGACTTATCCATTTGGATTTTGAAATTGGAATCTCTGAGTCGGAGGAAAACCTTTTCGAGGTTGACGATATGTTCCTGTAGGGAGGTGCTGAAGACGATAATGTCGTCCAGATAAACAAGGCAAACATCATTTTGAAGGCCTTTCAGCACATTGTCCATTACCCTTTGAAAGGTAGATGGAGAATTCTTCAAACCCATGGGCATACGAAGAAATTCGTAGTGCCCGTTTTCGACGTTAAAGCCAGTTTTGGAAACGTCTAATGGGTCCATTTCCACTTGATAAAACCCACTAGCTAAATCCAAGGTCGTGAAATATTGACATTTTCCTAATTTGTCAAGGACATCATTGATATTTGGGATAGGGTACTTGTCGTCTAAGGTCTTTTCATTTAATTTTCTGAAATCAACCACAAGACGCCACTTCTGTTTACCGGACGCGTCCATTTTCTTAGGAACTACCCAGATTGGTGAGCTCCACGCTGATTCCGAAGGTCTTATTATCCCCTGATCTAACATTTTACCAATTTGGTCCCTAACTTCCTGACGATGAACGAATGGATACCGGTAGCTTTTAGTGTGTACTGGTATGTCGTCAGTGGTCCTAATTCGGTGCTTGACCTTGTTGGTGAAGGTTAGCGTTTCGCCATCAATGTAAAAAACATCGGCATAACGTGAACAAAGGGCAAGAAGATTAGCCTTTTCTTCCTCGTTCAAATGTTCCGTTCGTAATCGCGAAATGACATCTTGAACGCGAGTCGAGTCTAATTGTTCGGTACGCTCGCACTGGATATTAAATAACTGCGCTTGTGCCGGCCGGTCTAAAGAGAATATGATGTCATTAGGTGTCGGATTCTCTACTTCTATATAGCCGCGGTTGTTCGATATACTTGTAATACATTCATGTATAATGCAATTACAAATAACCTGATTAGCTATAAATGCATCGCCGTTCGAACAATCAATAGGGACACGGATAACTTTTGAAGTTCCCGCGGGTATAATGTCCTCGTATAAATTCGCGTTGCGCGAGTCATACATACATATCGGGTTGGAAGCTGAGCTAGTAAGTAATTGACACGATTTTAAATCAATTCGCGCTTCCCATTTACTAAGCAAATCTAATCCAATAAGACCATCAAAGTAGTCATGAAAACGGTATATGAACAACTTCATACAATCGTTACAATTTAATTCCGGAAAAGTTGGTAAAGTAATGGAATAATTGTTCCTAGTGGTCGCGTGTATGTTGGTTACTTCGAAGGGGTCGAAGTCGACCGGAAAATCGGCAAAGTAGTGTTTGACAGCGTCGGGACTAATGAACGATTGGTTAGCGCCTGTATCTATCAACAGTTTTAATGGTGGGTTCGATATCTGAATGTACGGTAACTGGCGTTGGGTCTGTAAATTTAATTCTATCCGGGTCTTTGTGCGTTCGAATCCTTCTGAAAATCCTGTTCGGAATAACTAGAGGTATCTTGGGGTTGAATTTCATTAGTTAAATAATTTTCGTTAGTCAAATTGTCAGTGTACAATAATTCGCAAGGAAAGTCAGGTGAAACGCTAGTATCGCAATAATGTTCATTATTGTAATCGTACACCGGCCCATTGTAACAATCATATGTGTCGCAGTAATTGTAATTATTATATGAATCGTTATAAGACGCACATTGATTTATATTCATTTCTTTAGTTTTAAAATAATTACTGGGTGGTGGATTGCCGTGCTTGCTCCAGTCATGTCCTGTCAACATCCTGGTGTGTGGTAAAGGCTTTGGCACAAAACGTTGTACACCGCTCATAGGTTGAGGGTTTTGTGAATAAGAGGGAATGTTATTTCGCGGTGGAATGCGAAATACATTACTACGGGGGTTGTAATTAGGTGGTTGTGCGCTAAACATCCTCTGTGTATTAGTCGGCATGTTACGAATCGGTTCCGCAAATTTGAATGGTTGAGGTGGTGATCTCATAGGACGTGGTCCCATAGGCATTGGCCAGTTCGGCGCGGGCGCCGTGTGGTGCGGGGTACGCGGGGGAACAAAAGGCATACTTTGCATTGGCATATTGACCTTAGGGGTCGATTGGACTTTAAGGGGTTCGTTGCGCTGTTGGAGATACATGGTATTTAATTCCTCCTGTACGTACTCAAGTGCCTTTTCAATAGAGCAAGGTCGCATGCAACGTATACGGGACCCTAGGGGTTCCTTTAGACCTCGAACGTAGGCTTGCATTGTGACTTTCCTATAAAGTTCGCGTTTCGCCTCTATAGTGGTCGGGATGGTTTCATGTAAAGTCACATACGTCATTATCGTACTGAAAAGGGTTTGACAATGTTCGTAAAATTCCTGGGGTGATTTATTCCCTTGGCTGGCTAAAGAGAGATCACTGTAAAGTGCCGTTTCGTCACGCTGGTCAGAGAAGTTATTAATTAGCGCGTTGCGTATTCCTAACCAATTCTCTGGAAATAGTGCTAGCGGCGGGTCCAGTGATTTTATTCAATATCCCGTTCAAAAGACACAAGTTGGAAAATTCACTTCCGGGTGAATTACTAAGGTATTGCGTAACTAATTGGTCACAAATCCTGATAAATCTCGTGAGAACATTCGGGTTCCCGTCGAACTCTGGGACTAGGCGTAAGGCCTTGAAAATAGTATCGGGATCGTGAGACATCTCTTCAAATAATATATCTAAGTTTAAATCTAAATTTGTCACTAAATCTCTATTACTATCACTAATGTGTCGGCGAGCCTGTCGTGATGCAGACTCCCGGGTCCTATAGGTTCTAGGGTGGTAAATCTTGAAGTTTAAGATTAAGGCTTATGGGATAAAGACAGGAAGCAACACGAGAACAATTCAAGTGTACTTACATATATGTCATTTCTGGTTTCTCTCCGTGAATCGAGTTTTGGATTCCTTTCGGCTTGCAGCAGGTCCTTGGATTTTTTGATACTCGGTGACGGTGACTTGGAAGCCTCCTGGATGCGTTGCGTCGAGATCTTGATGCTGAAGATACCCTAACTAACTATCCCCGAGTATCCTACCGACTGCGCCAATTAAAGAACTTGCCGCCAATAGTTCGAAAAAAAACCAAAATTACTTATAACTGATTTATTAATAAAGAACTAATTGCTAATTTACAATAAACGATTACGATCGAAGTTGGATCTATAATGAATATAATATTAAATTAATGTTAAAATGAAGGAAATGACACTTGCTGACGCAGCCCTCTCGCCTCGTGCCGCAACTGCCTGAGTCAGCGGTTCCCTTATAGTATGAATATGTAATTAGCTTCACCTGTATGTTTGTATGTTTATATGTTTGTATGTTTGTTTGTAACCGACTTCTTTGGGCGCTATTTTGACCCACTTTAAACGGCCAGATTTCGTTCAAACTTTGTAGATTTATTGAGGACCGATGACAATACACTAATTTGATAAAATTATTCCATTTTTCAATTTGCAAAATATGATTTTTGTTTATTTATTAAAAAAAAAATTCGATCGTAAAGCACTCTCTGATGCTTCGCATCATGAGTCGTGCAATAGTTTAAAATTAAAAAAACAAGCTATTATAAATAATCCAAACTAAAAAGTAGAAAATAAATTATAGTTTAAAAAAACTAAAAAACACGCTTTTTATAGAAAACCGAACTAAAAAATAGAAAATAAATTTTAATGAATTTAAATTAAGAAAATAGTGTTAAAAATTCCAATGATTTTTTTTTTTATTCACACTATTATTAATTTATATTCATTGAAATTTTTAACACTACTTTCCTAATTTAAATTCATTAAAATTTATTTTCTATTTTTTAGTTCGGTTTTCTATAAAAAGCGTGTTTTTTAGTTTTTTTAAACTATAATTTTTTATACGAATCTTCACGGTCACGGTCCGGGGGGAGAGAATTACGCGGGTGAAACTGCGATTCGCTGCTAGCCCTCGTGTATGTCTCTATTTCTATTTGGTCTAATATGGCTTTATATTTGGTCTAATATGGCCTCCTCTATGGATATGTTGTTGTGGTGTAACAAAAATAATTTCGATGGCGGCCACGGCGCCCCTATTGTCTTGGCGCCTGTGTGCGCCGCACACTTCGCACATATGGGCGGCTCGGCCCTGGCTTAGATCTTTAAAACTACGCAACGGATTTTGATGCGGTTTGTTTTAATAGATAGAGTGATTCAGTGGGACGGTTTTTAGCATCCCCATATTCTGTTTGGAACTATGCGGGTGAATCCGTGGGGCGCCGCTAGTATATTATAAAGAGGAAAGATTTGTATTTTTGTAATGCATAAACTCAAAAACTACTGCGCCGATTTCAAAAATTCTTTCGCCATTAGAAAGTTACATTCACTCTGAATAACATAGGCTATATTTTATCATTGTATTCCCACGGGAACGGTAACTACGCGGGTAAAACCGCGGGACGCTACTAATCTTCTATATTTATAAAAGAAAGTCGTGTTAGTTACACTATTTATAACTAAAAAACGGCTAAAGTGATTTGGATGAAAATTGGTGGGGAGGTAGCTAAGAACCAGGAGAAGGACATAGGATACTTTTTATCCCGAAATTCCCACGGGCACGGGAACTACGCGGATTAAACCGCCGGGCGCAATCTTTCACCATTATAATGCTACATTCACCCGGAGTAACATATAGGGTGTATTTTATCCTCATATTCCCACGGGAAAGGGAAAAATAAAGCTGGAATTCCTTACAGATATATTTTCCCGCCATCTAAACACGTAGCGTTCGTTTGTTCGGTACTAACACTTGGTTTCCTGTTACACTTTATGTCGTTGAAGTTTGCAAACTTTCGGTCAATTCGAAATGTTTGATTGTTGATGCAGTGTGCTTCCTGTAATTAGAAAATAAGCAAATATCTTAAATAGTTTACAGATTTCACAACTGTTTATCTCAGTCTGTGTGTATGAATGTGTGTGTCCGTAGTTGGTGATAGATACCCTAGATACAGTTAATAACATAATCATTTACTAAATCATCTCATTACAGTAACTGACCCTTAACTAAGATCGTAACTTGTATCTAGGGCAGCGGTTCTCAATCTTTTTTGGTAACGGAACCCTTTTGGAAAGCGATATATTTGATGGAACCCTATTTGAAGTACACACGAAATTAAAGGAATGTTAGTTTATTTGGGAAAATTTCGAATTTTTAACCGACTTCCAAAAAAACAGGAGGAGGTTCTCTATTCGACGTGTATTTTTTTTTTTTTTTGTGTGTTTGTTACGCGATTTCTTTGTAATCATGAATGGAGCATTTTAAAATTCTTGTTCCATTAGAAAGCGAATATTCGCGAAGTGGTCCCATGTCAAGGAAATCAGGATCTGATGATGGGATCCAGGATAAATCGAGGAAAAACCCGCAAAATATAGGCTGGGGTGTCGATTGACATTATTAAAAGTAAAACTACCTGTGACCCGTGGTTTTGCTCGCGATATTCTTGATACCATAAGAATTTCTGGATGAACATTTTTTGGCTGTATTCTTTCGTTTTTAAATCAAATGCTGTTCACAATTCATGGGTTTTAGATATAAAAATGTCCTGTTTTTTAATTCGTTAACACACACTGAAATAAACCCGAACCTACAACATTGTTTAAAAATGTTTTTTTATACTATTATAGGTACCTATTACACATATATCTTCAGAGCGTTTTCATAAAACTTTTCGTAAAAAAATATATTTAGATATTACAAACAAACACTGCACCAGATTAGATTGTATATATTATTTTAATTAATAAATAGACAGTATAAACGTCATCCTCTATTTTCGTTTTTATTTTGACTTTGGTTAATTGTCTAAAAAGTTCTTATACCTTTGTGGTTATAAAGAAGTTTTGTAATAAAATTATGGTTTAATTGGGATGATGAAGTTAAAAAGAAGTAATAAAATGCAGGGTTGTGTTAGATTATGAATCATGAGTAACATCAGCTCATGGGACAGGATTCAAGCGGTACCCTTTGAGGTTGAACTGCTCGACACTTATAGAGCAGCGAAAAAATCCCTGCAAGAAGCTATTGCCCTCGCAACTCTCGCGGCAATCGTGGGAAACGACCTCTCCTTGCCAAATCTCTGCTATGGTGAGCGAGGAGAGGTCTTGGATTGGAGTGTCCACCTTTTGTGAGGTCGTACTCTCGCAAAAAAAAGCTGCGGAGAGAGCGCGAAGCCCTCTCCACTAATACTATTCGCAGCAGAAGGTTGGGCAGACGGAAGCGGGACTACCACTTTGTCCTGCAACCACCATACGCCCGACCTGCGGCAGTGATCCCCGGGGGGAGATCCATTGCCGCCATATAGGCCTCGAGGTGGCGCGCGGTACTTTCGGAAGGGGGTAACTCAACATCTGTCTAGAGCTACATTCTAGCTCAGAAGAGAAACCCTTAACAGGGTAGAGGCGCGTCCGGGATCGTAGTAGCGTGCAGCCGCGTTTCTTCCGGTTTCGGCCATAAGCGCAGAGGTGGCACACCAAGTCGGTAAGCGCGTCGCCGCTCTATCTTTGCGGCGCGGAGTCCGAAATACCCCCTCGTTCCCCTGGACAGAGGAAAGACGTAAAGTCTTCCTCCCACAAAAAAAGGATTCAAGTGATCCACGAGTCAAAATCTCTTCTGGAGGAAAATTTAAGCGTATTTTGTAGAAGGAGACTTGCTTCCCACTAAAAAAATTAAAATAAATTTAATTTAAAAAAATAAGAAACCGACTTCAGCACTAAAAAGTAAGAAAATAATTTCATTAATATTATAAGCGCGTCTCGTGCTATCTTATAAGGAAAAAAAACTATCCTGGGCTGGCACTGACTCCAAAAGTAACTAATTATAAATTGTAAATATGTATTAATAATATCGTTTATTTTAAATTATTTTCTTACTTTTTAGTGCTGAAGTCGGTTTCTTATTTTTTTAAATTAAATTTATTTGTTATAATGTTGTTTTATTTTTATGATTTTATTTGAATATTTATGAATGAAATTTTGTTACAATAAGCTTGTTTAATGGAAAAAATTAAGAAGTTTTTGATATTTTACTTTTTAAGTGAATTTTACAAAATTAACGAATTTACATAATTGCGGTGTCTGTTTACGCTTATTCATGCTTCCAATGATGCCATGTATGGTCCCATGGGGTAAATTCTACCACTCCTCAAAGTCAATTTCAGTTCGGAAACATTACTGGAAAACGTATCTTCCAATAAGGTCAATGTTATCGACAGACGGGTTTTTACGTGCGGAGGCGAGGACAACGCAGAAATCGGGCAACCAGCGCCATAGATAACCGTTTCATATTACAAACACTGAAAAATCGTCGTCAAATTGCTGTTTAGACCCGAAATCGTCTGGAAAAAGTGCGCAGTGTAAGTGAACGAACAGTGAGAAAATGAATTTGGTTTTAGGTCGGACATACCCACCAATGCCCCGAAACTTGAAGTGAGCCACTGAGTAGCTCGATTAGAATTTGCTCGTTTACTTCAAGGAGCATCGTCGTCGGAAGCAAATGTTTGACAAATTTACGTGTTGCGGTTTGCGACCTTTTTGCCCCAACAGCACATGAACTGCAAGCAAACTGAACACTGCAAGTCTTCAGGTTGGACTTCAAATGAATCGGTCAAAGACACAAGTCATGTTTAATGGCACGAAACGTAGGGTAGTAGTAGATGGGCAGGAAATACTGTATGTCGATGAATACATCTACTGGGGCCAGTAAGTGAGCTTCGAAAACAGACAAGACTAAGAAATCGATCGCCGCATCGATAACGCCTGGAAGAGCTACTGGTCCATGAATGTGCATATGAAAGGTTTACCAATAACCTTAAAACTGACTAATCGACATGTGCATCCTGCCCGTCCTCACCTACGGTGCACAAACGTGGTCTCTGACCGAAGCCCAGAAGTCCAGGCTCAAGATATGTCAAAGGGCAATGGAACGCAGCATACTCGGATTCAAACGAATCGATAGTGCGTAACACCATGCTGCGTTCTCTTACCGGTATCACCGATGTCGGTAACAAAACTGCGAGGCTAAAGTGGGAATGGGCGGTTCATGTGAGTCGGATGGTACCTGGAGGGCGATTCACTAAGGCAAAACATCTTTACATCCAAGAAATCATCGTTGAAACATCGGATGTAACTAATTCGGTATTCTGTAGTTACAACTGTGCAATCGTAGCGCTTCAACGATGTCAACGGCGCGACATAGAACTAAAATATAGTGCCAAATGTATGAAAAATGGTATTCTGTAACACAAAACATCCTCGCCTTCGACGACAACGGTGACTTCGCCTTCGATTTTAACTGTCAAACCGTAAAGCTTTAAAATTGTGGATGTTTCCTTGGATGTAGACAATTAAAATGTAAATTATCGTGTAATTTTACTAACAAAGTTGATCAAAATCTATTAAATAATATATTATGTTTTATTATTTCATCAGAAAACAAATATAAGGATAACAAAACAGATATTTTTACCATGTGGGAAAAGCATTTATTTTTATCTCATGCAGTTAACTATTTATAGGAGAGAAAGTCTTTTATTTACGTGTATAGGTACTAGCAGCGTCCCGCAGTTTTGCCCGCGTAGTTCCCGCTCCCGCAAGACTACGGGGAATTTATACCAAAAACCTTCCTCTTCAATCACTTTATCTATTTAAGAAACCTCTCTAAAATCCGTTGCGTAGTTTTAAACATCTAAGCCTACATACGGACAGATAGTGGGAAGCAACTTTATGTAATGAAGAAGATATTATATACTCTCAGTACATACAAAAATAATGTAAAAAATAAAAACACAAATAATATATGTTTATTAAATTTATTAAAGTTGGTGACCGTGTCGTATAAGAAGGTGAAGGAAACCGCTTTTACACAAGCTGTATTATTTCAGTCCAGACTGCACACCGCTAACCCGTTCGACCCGTATTTTATTTCAGTATTTCCATGTCACAATAATCGAATACTCAGTTTCCAGGTCTCTGTTTGCACCTATGCCTGTAAAAAAAAACAATCTTTGAATTATACCTGAAAGAAACATAACATCAAGTTCGAAACTTGTATCTAGCTAGGGTATCAGAAACTACACACACCCAGACAGAGATAAACATTTGTGATTGATACAAATATTCATCCAGCAACGGGAATCGAACCCGCAACCTTACGGAAAAAGAAAAGAAGTTATGTTTATTTAAACACTAACCTGTGACGGTCAACATCCTGTGTATATTTTAATTTTAAGGAAATACAGTGGCCTCCTGCTTAGTTTCTTCTATAAATCCATTAGTCATCCTTTAGAATAATATGTGGGGCATCACTTTTACAAGCTTTTGTATATATAATAATGTTTTCATTTAGAAATAAATATTTAAAACACGGACGGAGCACTTGTATTATTGACATTGTGACCATTGATTGTCACCATTGTCTGTTTTGAAATTTGAAATCAGTGTTGTCATTAAATACGGTACAAAATTAAGTGTCAAATAATTATTTTTCAAGTCTAAAATGATATATTTAATTAAATATTAATTTATAATAAATAAAACATGTTTCATGCACACGTATTGTGCATTTATATTAACTTAAAATGACGAAATCAATTTAAAATCGGTTAGTCGAGATTTTTCTCGATTATACTCTTGATTAAACTTGGTTTTTATCACGGTTGTTTTTAAAAGCGATGTCTCCGATGCAACATCTGTGAACTCGTCGTTGTTAACATCCGTGATGAGTTTGTTAGTGAATCGCATTGCTGAGAGGTGGGCCCATCGCGGTGGGCAAACTTCTCCGAAACTGCCGCTTATAGTGGAGGTTCTGGTATAGACCGTATGGAGCACACATGGAGTTAGTCGTGAATTTAAATCTCAGATCCCTGACCGCACAGCGATACATAACCGACATCTTGTAACCCCATGAAATGCCTTTTGCCCCATTTATAGGCGACGAATTATCCATGATAATTGATAACGCACGTATTCAGCTAAAGTGGTACGTAAGTACCAAAAAGGGGAAATAACGCAAATCGACTGGCCAGCGAGATCACCAGACATGAGTCTATACTTTTGACCAAAAATAATCTTTAGTTTTGTAAAATTACATACTTAAATATCAATCTTAGTTTTTTTCCATGAACAAGTATATATATATATATATACTCACATCAAAAGTGTCTAGGGATCAACATATATTTTTGCAATAACTTTTCTCCTGATTGATATTAATTAAAATTTTCTTTAAGGATTCATCAAATAAAGTGTTTTCGTTTGTCACAGTAACGATAAACCAAGTCACCTTTGCATTAATAAAGAAATTTGCCATTTTCCTAATAAAGGGATTTTTGACATTTGAACCACTAACATTAAAGTTCGAAAAAAAGACTGAAATAACAGTTTTCTTTAAAATTTTATTGGGTAAATTAAACAATTAATAATCCGTGTTTCTACCGCGAACACTAACAACACAAGAACATCGGTTTGGCATACTCAAAATGAGTTCATCCAAATCACGCTGTGGAATGGCCGCCCATGTTCGTTGCAACAACAAAAAAAGGTCTTCTTGCGACTGGATACCCTCCATATTCGGCAGAGCTCTTCTCTGTAGCATATCCCATGCATGCTCAATCGGGTTCAAGTCTGGCGACTGAGCAGGCCAGGGCAGGACATTGATGTTAGCTGCGGCGAGAGTCTGTCTTACAACTCTTGCGGTGTGCGGTCGTGCATTATCATGCATTAACTGAAATAAGGGACCGATTTGCACTTGTAGAGGAACGATGACGTCTGATACAATCGTCTCAGCATAAATTTGAGCGTTGAGGTTGCCTCTGATCCAAATCAACTCAGTTCTTCCGCCGATCCAAATACCCGCCCATACCATGATGGTTCCACCACTATAAGGATGGACTTCCTGGCAGGATTTTAATCGCTGTTGGCGTCCAGGGGTTCTCCAGTGTCGTATACGTCTTGTATCCGGTCTCATACCAAAACGAGACTCATCAGAAAAGCACACGAAACGCCATTGTTCTTCTGCCCAATTTCTGTGTTCAAGAGCCCATTGATATCGAATCCTACGATTGTGCATTGCTATAGGTGGTACCCGTAGCGGTCTTCGGGAATGAAGGTTCACTTCATGCAAGCGGTTTCTGACTGTTTGGTCGCTAATTAAGTTCCCTGAAGAGTGATGAAGCCGCACGGCTAACATCCTGGCGGTTATTGTTGGAGCTCTTTGAGTTAAGATTTGAATGTATCGGTCTTGTCTCCGTGTGGTGCAGCGATACCGTCCTCCATGGCGCTCAGCCACGGTACCAGTGCTTCGGTAACGTGTCCAAAGTCGACTGATAACACTCTGACTTGTATTCAGAGCTAAAGCCACAGTACGTTGCCGGGAACCAGCTTCTATCATTCCCACGGCTCTGAGCATTTCTTCCCTGCTTAAATGACGTCGCCGCTCCATAATAACGTTGGTTTTAATCAGTAGTAGGGAAACAGTAGCACTAATAATGTCTTCAATGCGTTGTATGTTTTTATAGGGAAAATATTGACAGCTGATTTTCAAATTCGAGTAAAAGATGATCATCTTTTACTCGAATTTGATTCACAGTTCCTGATTCAAATTATGAAATGCACCAAAAAGGATCCATATAAATTTATAAAATCATAAATTTATTACAAAGCCACATCTCAATCTCAAGAAATCCGCATAAAAATGCTTGATCCCTAGACACTTTTGATGTGTGTATTACTAAAAATCCATTCCTAAAATATTAAATCATAAAAATAAAACAACATTATAACAAAAAATCCGAAAGTTTCACAAATGAACTAAGGTTTCCGGTGTGTGTAGTTTATTTAATTTGTTATACGTATTGTAATCTTAGTAGTTACAAATTACGTATAATAAGTAGGTACTTAGTTACGTATAATCGAAATGATAAAATATACGCTAGGAACTAAAACGCTGCTACCCACGCCTTGTCAGTACGGTCGACCAGAAAGAGGTGTTTTGTTTTTTTTTCTAATTTCTCGCGGAACCCCTACAGGATTGTCGCGGAACCCTAGGGTTCCGCGGAGCACACTTTGAGAAACGCTGATCTAGGGTATCAGAAACTACGCACACACTCATTTACACACACACCCAAACCGAGATAAACATTCGTGGTTCACACAAATATTCACCCCGCGCGGGAATCGAACCTGCAACCTTACGGATGGCAGTCCGGCATTGTGACCACTCTGTCATCTAGTAAAAATAATTGATAACTATTGTGCCACAAACATATCTGTGCCGGCATCGCTGTCGCATCTTTTGGTTGTCAGTTTATTGAAAATGTATCCAAATGACATTAGAGTCAAAATGACAATAGTAGCTTCCAATTTTGGCCGCCGGCACAGAAAAGATTGTAGCTAAAAAGACTGTTTTTGACTTACCACAACATTATATCCGGTGGTAGTTTTATTAATGGCAACATAATTATGATTGCCAGGACAAGCTACTGTTATAACAGCAGATCTTTTAAATATGAATTTCCCTTGATTATTAGGTTTTAAGTTGGTATTATCGTGGATAAAAACTGGTGACGGTTTGCTGAAGTCTTTTAAGGATAGTGTACAACCTAAAACAGAAAATTATTTAGTGAAGAGCCCACTGGTTGGAACGAAATTCCTATTTTTTAAATCTCCCAAAAAATATAGAGTGTTAGGGAATCGCGGAAGATGGAATTCGATAAGACTTTCACCAGCTTTACACTTATTCTTCAGCAGAAATGACTTATCCTGACCTGTGCCCCGCGGTTTTACCCATATAGTTCCCGATCCCATGGGAATTTCGGAACAAAACAGCCTATATCCTTCAACAATAAGCGCTAGTACTCATTATTATACCGAGCCATAAGCTACCTGTATCAAATTTCAAGTCAATCGGTTCAGCATTGTTTAAATAAATTGATTCAAGACATTTTAACAAGTTATTAATTTTATTAGTTCCATTTTACGCAACGAGACGGTTCTTTTTAGAGTTCCGTACCCAAAGAGTAAAAACCCTATTACTGAGACTTCGCTGTCCGGCCATCCGTCTGTCTGTCACCAGGCTGTATCTCAAGAACGGTGATAGCTAGACAGTTGAAATTTTCACAGATGATGTATTTATATTGCCGCTATAACAACAATTAGGTACTAAAAATAAAATAAACATTTATACCTCATTCATTTGGCCGTGAGACAAAATGTAAACAAAGAAATACTGGTTGTCAAACTTTTAGCTCTTTTAGGCGAAAAATATATTGTTTTTTTAGAGTTATAAATATGAAAGTAAAATAAGACTAAGTAGGCATCTTTGATAAGTCGTCTATAAGTAATTTAGTTTAGTGTAAAAATCAATAAAAAGGTAATAAACAGGATGAATTGAGTACAAGTAAAAACAATTCATGTAAGCACTTGAATTGTTTTACTACAAAATAAATAAACAACTATTTATTGGTGATCCTCAGAAGAAGAAGAGCTCCAACTTGCATTTTCCTTTTTTTCTTTTACAAATCGGTAAACGGAGGCTCGTGAAGTCGTTATACACAATATATTTTTTGTAGGGATACGAATCGTCAGTCTCCGTCAGTCTCCTTATCCGTAGAACGCCTTGGTGTATGTTTGGATCTTCGGCGAAGTAAAAGTGCAAGCGCTGTTTGAACCAGGTTCACTTATTTTCATCAAAATCAACGTTCAGATAACATAAATTTAACGATAACAGAATATAAAACATAATACAATAATTACTTTAAACAAAGAATTATCAAAAATTTACGTATAGTAAACTTTACTATATAATCGGGAAGAAAACACTCACGTCAACAAGTTCTAAAAAAAGAGTAAAAATGACGGGTACAATCCGGCTAAATACGAAAACTATTAATTTTACTTTCATTACTTAAAATGACTGATCACCTTCATTTAGTAGTATTAAAATGTATCCATAGTTTGAGATTCACAGCATTTTTAGGTTTTAGTAATGTCAATTATCATCGTCATTACTATTACTACCTTAGATGAAGAATTGGTTTCGCTGTGTTCGGTAGGTATCGCCGACGTGGTCAATTGCGGCAACAAATACTACACGTACATACATACCCGGCGTATCCAAGCCAGTCATACTGCAAGCTGCCTGTGAGGCGTATGTTCCTAATGTTTTATTAAATTTTGAACATAATACGTAGTAAAATGTCAGTTTGCGTGGTGAAACTGTGTAAAAATAATACTTCAAGAACCAAATTTCGTGTAATCATCAAAAACAGTATACAACAAAGTCGCTTTCTATGTATGCTTAGATCTTTATAACTACGCAACGGATTTTGATGCGGTTTATTTTAATAGATAGAGTGATTCAGTGAAAAGGTCTTTAGCATATTTTATCCCCATATTCTTACGGGAACGAGAACTACGCGGGTGAAACCGCAGGGCGCCGCTAGTCTATATATATAAAAATGAAACCCGTTTCCCGTTATCACGTCGTAACTTGAGAACGGCTAGACCGATTTGGCTTTTTCTTTTGTAGTTTTCTCAGACTCTGTAGAATGTTCTTACGCAAAAAAATTAAGAAAATATCTCAGTTAGATTATAAAAAAATACATTTAATTTTGCATATTTTAAAAAACGCGCGTAACGTATGTCAACGTCATTCACAGCCATAGACCACCAAGCAGACGTACAAAATTAGGCCGCAGAACTCGAAATACTTATAAAACATAAAATAACCTGAACCCTAAACACCATTTCCGCATAGCATCGTCGCAATTTGTTTTACACACACTATAGGTTATGAGCATGTCAACCTGTTTAGTGATTGTCGAAAAATTATCGTGAGTATCGTGACCACAGACAGACACATATATTAATATATTTACTCAAAAAATGCATTGTAGTACGACAGCTATCCGTTGGATTAGGCGTTTGTCTAATCATTTGATTCGGGCTGTTGTATATGCTTTGACAAAAAATCTCCGAGACGCATTACCGGTATTATTTTATGGCCAAAGTGTCTTATTCCCTACCAATTGCTCAGAGGTCGTGATTTCGAGTTTCCAATATTTCGACGCTGTTGCAAGCGCCATGATCACGGATGAACTGAACTGTTTATCCGTCATCATAATAGTTACTCGCTGGCAGTGTGAACATGCGAGTAACTATTAATAATATATGCATCTCATCAGGTATCGCGGTATCTAACCAATCTTTCATCTATGGTTACTAAATAGTACTTATAAAACAAAGTTGCTGTCGCTGTCTGTCCGTCCCTATGTATGCTTTAATCTTTAAAACTACGCAACGGATTTTGAAGCGGTTTTTTTAATAGAGTGATACCAGAGGAAAGTTTATATGTATAATACATGCATGATATTGTAGAGAAACACTGATAAATCTAGGGGTTTCTAATGTGATGTCGTAAAAAACTCATTTTTTGCGCTTATATTGCAAAAGTATTTAATCTAAAAGAAATTTGCCTTTTACATGATTTGATTTCAATAAGTATTTTAGAAGATATCTTAGTTTTAAAATAACATTACAGCAAAATTATGATCAAGGCCACAGATTACTAAATAGTTACTACGACAAGGCGACCCGGCTAGTGCACGGCGGCACAGAATAACTATTTTTTCACCTTCTACGTAAATGAAGTCGCGTGTCAAAATAATTATTACACGCGAACGAAGTTGAGGGCTAAAGCTAGTATGTTATATATTCTATATTTCAAAGATTAATTAAATATCAAGTAGTCAGTAGGGAGTAGTCTATGTATTATTGATAAAACATGACATACAAAATAACCTTTTTCATGGTTTGTTTACATTTTGTCTCACCGCCAAATGAATGGATTATAAGGGGGACTATTTTTGGTACGAAACCCTACGTGCGCGAGTCCAACTCTAACTTGGCTGGTTTTCCTTAATAGATTTATAACTGGCTGTATAAACAAACACTTACCACACATAACACCTATTGTTTTAAAAACAAACAAAAGAAAAAAAATACAAATCAAATTCCCGCGCATTTTCACGTCACTAACAAAATGGCTGACACTTTTTTCTTTTATTATTTATAATTATGTTTTATTTTGTCTCATTTATTGATATTTTTACGTTTTTATTCGTAAATTCTTTGTTAAAATGCTTTTAATTTAATAATCGTGTGTTTCATATGAATCACAGCACGCGACTAACGGTGGATCGAACTCGTAAGAAGGTCGTTTCATGTTTACTTAACGATTACGCGAAAGAGGTTTTTAGTTTAACATTCTTTTAATTGGTTTTGATATTAGCTAAATGGGTTATATTTTAATTAAATAGCACTAATTGTGTGTAAATATTAGGAATGATAGTCTGCACTAATATTATAAAGAGGAAAGATTTGTATTTTTGTATGTACTTAAACTCAAAAAGTACTGGGCCGATTTCAAAAATTCTTTCACCATTAGTAAGTTATATTTACCCCGAGTAACATAGGCTATATTTTATCCCCGAATTCCCATGGGAACGGGAACTACGCAGGTGAAACCGCGAGTAGTAGTAAATATTTAGGAATGATTAGTGCATCAGTTTTATTTGTTTGCGTACTACGTTGCAAAAACCAGACTGTTTAGTATTTTTTTATTTGTGCTTCGCGGTTTTTGACCTGCGTAATTGATAAATTGCATCCATCCATACAACATTGATTTTACAAACCGGAAAGCAGTTGTTTGACCACGCTTATCTCAGGAAATACTGGTTCGAATTGAAAGTCATGAATGTTAGCGAGACTCGCTCATCAATTGATTTAAAAACAAGACTATTTAGATCTTAGAAAAAGTACGCTAGTAATTATTATAATGTGGTTCAAGTGTGAGTAATCTCTTCACTATCACTACATAGTGTATAAAACAAAGTCGCTTTCTCTGTCCCTATGTATGCTTAGATCTTTAAAACTACGCAACGGATTTTGATGCGGTTTGTTTTAATAGATAGAGTAATTCAGTGGGAAGGCTTTTAGCCTAATTTTATCCCCATATTCCTACGGGAACGGAAACTACGTGGGTGAAACCGCCGGGCGCCGCTAGTTAACTTTAATGGATTGATTTCTTTTCCTTTTGTATAAATACTGATTCCTTTAATTTCAATGTTTATTTCTTAGTTAGCTTACATTTTAGGCTGGTTTTATTGTCACGCTGCGAAAATCTATTATCACTTGCGCGCTAACTTTCGTCTGTAGTTGTATCGATGCTAGTTGTAGTGTTAATTCACGTTCGATCTTATTCCAACAACTACAATGACGATAATAGTTCGACAGTGGCAAATGCTCTGCGCTGCGCTCCGTCATATGTGCACCGGCCCTTATCTGATTCCTTTGAGCTATTTTTGTTTCGTGTTATATTTAAAATGATTCTTTCTTTCCTTCGAAGACAATTCCATAAGTGTCAAAAATCCTTAATAATATTATAAATGCGAAAGTAACTCTGTCTATCCGTCTGTCTGTTACCTTTTCACGGCTAAACTACTGAACCGATTGACTTGAAATTTGGTACAGGGGTAGCTTGTGGTCCGGGAAAGGACATATGCTACGTTTTATCCCGAAATTCCCACGGGAACGGGAACTACGCGGGTGAAATCGCAGGGCACAGCTAGTACTAAATAAGGATCAAAGGACAGGATAAATGAAACCACAAATTCAATTGAACGTTCTTTAACATAATTTTCTGCTTTATTTACAAACGCCTTCATACTATATCTATGCAAATAAAAAATACAACTTACTGTCTATGGCAGACGCTACAATATCCCATTATATCCGGTCCGGATGAAATTTTTATCCGGTTTTTTTAAATGTTGAACAGAGACTATCATTTATGTTATATCATAGGTATACTTGCATTGTTTTTTACACAAAAATATATTATTAATTTTAATGTGTACGTTAGTTAAACAGTTTTTTGTCTGTTACCTATACAAAAAAATAGGTTTTTTGTACAAATAACGGTCAAAAAAATTGCCCATTAAATTTTTTTAGCTTAGAAAGAAACTGGCTACTTTAAGACCAAAGAAACAAAGTATTGTACTCATACTACACTATTCTAACTTGTACTTATCCGCGTATAATTTTAAAGATTTATTATACCACCGACCGGTGAGAAAAAATATCTATATTTAAAAAACTAAATAATGTTTAAACATGTAATATCTCTAATAAACATTTTGAAGCCTCTATTAAAACATTCTAATTAGGCCGCGGACTCAATACAGTAAGCTGAACATGGCCTACATGGGACTTATTTACGCCATCTTCAAACAGACCTATTTAAGCACACAATGTTTGCCTTGAGCGGAAATCGAAACTAATTTTTTGATTGGCATGGTAAACACATAGGCATTGTCTTGTCAATGTACTGTAGTGGGTCTGCGACCTTTATATAATATACTTTATATATTTCTATTAAAAAGGCACAAATTATTTTGAAAACCGGATAAAAATCTCACCCGGATATAACTGAACGTGTAAACACAGCCTTACGAGTGTTGATTGACAGAAAATTTTTAAAACTTATTTTTACATACATTAGCTCAACATTTAAAATATCTGCCATTTACAATTATTATTTAAAATAAAACTGTCAATCAATACTCTCCACAAAAAAATAAACAAATAAAAATATAAAGAAAAAAATACATTGAAAAAAAAATGCAGCTCAAATTTGTAATGGCGACTCCCGCCATCTCTACATTTAATTGTCATTTTTGACGTCTCCTGTCATTACTGTCACTTGACACTGACAGCTGTCAATTGATAATTGAAACGAGCCAAAACTATTAATTACTCATATTTTATCGATTATTTATATTATTAAACCTTTTTTCTTGCACTTCACATGAAATTGAAAAAATCTTGCAACAAATGACATTCTGTTAAGCAATTATAATCGCCAAAGTACCAGCGATCTTTAGCCAATATTTCATATACATAAAACTCTTCCGTTACTGAGTGACGTACTGACTGACAGACAACGCACAGCCGAAACTACTGGTCGTAGAGCTGAAATTTGGCAAGTGTTTGTTGGGGGGAGTAGGCTACCAAGGGGGGAAAATTCGATATTCTGCCGGAAGTCATTATTCCACGCGGACGAAGTCGTGGGCAAAAGCTAGTATTTTATATGACTTTAGCCGCAAAACCAAGTTAATCAAGAACAGTAATGACAGAAAATCAATAATTGTTTGATTTTACAAAACGTTGCTCTCTAAAACTCGAAAAGAAGCTAGCCAATAAAAACAGTCTTATAAAAATCATTTAAATTTGTATTGAACAGGCACCTTTTGACGCGCGAACTTAAAATAATTAGAAGAGAAAATACGCCTGTAATATTTTGAAAGAGAAATTTGATTATTTTGAAAGATTGACACTGAGCTAATATTAGGCCACGTATTGAGCCACAAGCTTTTGTGTTCTGGCGGCCAAAATTGGAAGCTCTTATTGTCACTTTGACTAGTATGCATTTGTATACATTTTCAATAAACTGACAACCAAAAGATGCGATTACAGCGACGCTGGCACCGGCACAGAAAAGATTGTGGCTCATCAAAGTTAGTGCCACAAACTTAACAGACCCGGCGTCTAAAATTGGAACTAATGCTGTCAATGTCATTTTGTATACATTTTATTAGATTGACAGCAATGGTAGATTTAAACGACTTTCCTTTTTGACATTCTTCTGACATTTCTTTTCGAGTTCCAAACTGAATAATTTTATTTTTAAGGGTTTTTGCGTTTATTGTTTTTACTTTTCACTTCAAAAACATGACATAACATTAGCTCAGTGTATTTAACGTAATATCGCCGCGTGTGTCTCAAAGTCTCGACACTTATTTAATGTACTTAGATAAAACTAAAGTATAATTTATGGCAAACGAAACGCGTTTGTACTGTAAGATTATTTATAATTAGTTCGAAACCAAATAGTTGTTTTCTAAAAGCTGAAAGTTTGAATAGTTTTTAACCACTATACAAGTATAGTGCCACAATCGTTTCTGTGCCGGTGCCAGCGTCGCTGTAATCGCATCTTTTGGTTTTCAGTTTATTGAAAATGTATCCAAATGACATTAGAGTCACAATGACAATAGGAGCTTCCACTTTTGGCCGCCGGCACAGAAAACTTGGTGACTCTATATTTCTCTTATTTTCTTCAAGAAATATCAAAACGCGTTCCATTCACCATAAACTAAACTTCGAAATACAAATTCAGAACAAAAAAAAACAAACTGATTCATTCCAAAAAAAAAAATACAATTAAAAAAATAAAAATCAAACGACTCATTCATTTGCACTCCTAAATTTATGGTACACATATTTTTGCGAATTTAAAAATAATAAACTGTTTATGAGCGTTTCCGTGTTTCGTTCACGTTAAGTCTGTAAAGGCTGTCGTACTAACATCACCTACAGTCGTTACGGGTAGTTAGAGCACTCAAAAATTAAAGAATTGAAGAATTATTTTTGCTTCGGATAGCCCATATTTAGAGTTACGTACCCAAAGGGTAAAAACGGGACCCTATTACTAAGATTTCGCTGTCCGTCCGTCTGTCACCAGGCTGTATCTCAACAATGGTGATAGTTAGACAGTTGACATTTTCACAGATGATGTATTTCTATTGCCGCTATAACAACAAATACAAAAAACAATTAATATTTAAAGAGGCTCCCATACAACAAACGTGTATAATTTTGTCTTTTTTAGTACGGAACCCTTCATGCGCGACTCGCACTTGGCCAGTTTTTGAAAAACGCTAAAAGATAGCGTTTCTTACATTATAATATTAATGTTGTGGACATCTATAATCTACATGTGTATCAGAACTTTCTCTACTATATCCTCTGTAACCTATCAATGCTCAATATACATGTTGTTGATGTTTCTAAAATAAATAAATAAATAAATATTACTATGCCAGTGAAGCCGCGGATCAAAGCTAGTTAGATACATATATTCCTCAATTATTTTCTCTTAAATTTTAACTTTTGAATGCTCTAACTACCCGTAACGATTATCAACGACAAAAAAAATTAAATTCGCAAAAATAATGCGGAAAAAAATACACATTTTATTTAAAAAAAAAAACTACGTTCTAAAACACGTCTCGAAACGTGCTATTAATAATTATTTAAAAAAAATATCAATAGTCTCCATAGTAAATAAAGTTTGAATGACAATTTTTTTTATTATGTATTAATAAAAGTTTTTTTTAATTAAAAAAATATGTATACGAATTTTGGTCTGTGGCAAAATTGGCTCTGCATGGCAAAAAAGACTATCTTCTATCCTAGGATATTAGTATAGGCTATATTTTATCCGGGATAAAAATCAACATGGTTCAAAATTTTAGTGAATAATTTCACTTTGAAACAAATTAATATTGAGAACCAAAAATCATATACATATTTTTTAAACATTACATTTATGTAAAATGCCTTAATGTAACAAGCCCGCAAGCTAGATACGGTAATAGACACTTTCACTTTTAAAACACCTCTACACCAAAGACAATAAAAGTTTTCTCTATGGCTATATCAAGTGACACGAGACGTCAACCTGACAGCAACTGTCATGTCAGGCGTCTGTCAAATACAGTGACGACTTTGTATTACAACCTGTACAACACTGCACGGCGCTCGTCACACAGAGACATCACTCGTTAACTCTCACATGTCCAGTAATATCTCTGACTAAATTACCCTTCGAACAACACAGTAATATCGATGACATTTATCTGTCAATATACAACTTTGACACTGACACATGTCAATATCAAAATGTGACAATACTTGACATCTGTCAATATGTCAAACTTTGACAATGACAGCTGTCAGTGCTAACTTTGTCACAAAAATGCGAGTAATACATCAGTTTAATTAAATGCTTCTCAAAATGCGTTTATATAGTTTCCGAGGCTGGTGTGTGAGCGAGAGGTCCGATTACCGTATGCGCTGCTGTCCTTGTCTGTCCGTGCGCGCGTTACTCGCGCAGTTTGAGCGCGTGATCCTTGATCGCGCCGCCGTCGCCTTCCGAAACGAATCGTTTGCGCCCTCTGTTGGCAAGAAATAGTTTGTTTTACAAGTATGCTGGCAGTGTATCGTAGCTTTATCTGTGTTCCTGTTGAAAGATCAATGTGATGCGACATCTACACGCCACATAGGAACTAAGTACTAACAGCGACATCTATCCGCAACTGTGGGAAATAACTGAAGAGTCCTGAATCGCGGAAGCGAAATTTACAGCGCAATTGACTATGTATACGAGAGCCCGACTACAACCGTCGAGCAGCTGCCCACCAGACATAACACCCGTCTGCTCGGAGGATCCTCCCTTTTCAATGGGGACTCCAATCCCCATAAATGTTTATCATAACATAGCTAAATAATGCTTGATGATTCCTCTAAGACATTCTCGAGTCGCAAGAGTAGCAGACATCTGATGGGAGCAGTCACCGGACACCCCTGATATGTAAAGCATCCATTTGAGAACAACGTCTGTGACTCTTAGTTGCTGGTACCTAGGAATTAGCCTACACCTCCACATATTCGTATCTCTCCACATAGCGGTATCTTGGCCCTAGAGCTGTCTGTACACCTCCACCTGTCTCACCTGGAACGCATCCCGTGGAGCACGGCGTCTCTAGAGACTGAAACACCGTTATTCTTCCTAGTTGTAGGTGTTTAGGGGTAAGTCTGCTGTCCAAAAGACCTACCTATCTAAAATATATACATCAGTGGTATCCTGGCCCGAGAGCTGTCTGTCCCTCACCTGGAAGGCATCCTGTTGAGCACGGCGTCCCCGAGGCGGAAGCGGTGCTGGCAGCGCTCCATGAAGCGGTCCAGCATGATGTACGCCAGCGGCACGTCCAGCACAATGTCCGACATGTCTTCTACCACGCGGAGGAAGCCCTGGGCAAGGAGTTACAGTGATGAAGAGGTCCTTAATTCCTATGTCTATAAGGCTAGACAGACAGACTGCAATCCAATCGCAAACTGCAGTTCAGGTGCAGTTGACACGTCAATAGATTGCAATCAAACTGCACTAAACTACAATTTGCACTTGGCTTGGAGCTGAAAATTTGAAATGCGGTCTATATAGAGCCTTAGTTGAGATCTCGAAGTCAGCTGTTGGGGAGTAGCGACGTCTATAGAGAAATGCTCAGATCAACACAGACATGTTCACGCACTCAAATGTTTGTTTTAAAGCAGGCAGGGACACTATCAACTACATCACTCACTCGTCATTTCACTTAAAAGCATGTATCATGTATTGTCTCTCAATCGACAAATGTAATGTACATATTTTAACAAAATAATAAATGACATTAATTGGTTTTCATTGAATTTAAAATTATGACTACATTAATGACTAGCGGCGTCCCGCGGTTTCACCCGCGTGGTTCCCATTCCCGTGGGAACACGAGAATAAAATATAGCCTGTTCCCGTGGGAATACGGGAATAAAATATAGCCTATGTTACTCAGGGTGAATGTAGCTTTCTAATGAAAAAAGAATGATTAAAATCGGTACTTTTTGAGTTTATTCGTTACATGGAAAAATACAAATCTTTCCTCTTTATAATATTAGTATAGATAAGCATAAATACATCTGAACATATCTTTCCCAGTCAAGCTAGACCATTTTCCAACTATGATTATCAGTACACTTTTTAAACTTTTGCGATCGGAATTCATTCAAGACTACTCGTCTTCTCGTGACCACGATCGGTGTAACCCGGTCGAAACGTCGAGGTAAATAATAATTATGTTATACGCGATTAAGTCCTGTAAATTATGCAACTATGATTATCAGTTTTCCTATCTAATATATAAAATTCTCGTATCACAGTTTTCGTTGCCATACTCCTCCGAAACGGCTTGACCGATTCTCATGAAATTTTGTGACCATGTAGGTCTGAGAATCGGTCAACATCTATTTTTCATCCCAAAATTCCCACGGGAATGGGAACGAGAATTACGCGTGTGAAATCGCGGGGCGCAGTAACAATATAATAAAGTAATCTTGTAATCCCTTTGATCAGCAGTGGAACAATTTAGGTAGATATAAAAAAAAATATAAAGTCTCCTCACCCGGTCCATCTGGTCGGGTGTGACGATGACGCAGCGTCGCAGCTCGTACAGGAACGTGCACAGTTGCTCCTCGACCGAGGAATTCACCGTCTCCAGCGCCAGGAGCACTGTCTGCGGGATAATAAATATATGGTTATTGGTATATTCGTGGAGTTTTGACGATAGATGGCTGTAAGTTGCTGATAGCTAAACTTATTCTGCCTTATTTGCGTAGCATTTTTAGGCTGGTTTAGCTCTAAACCAGGTTTAACAATCTGATCTAAGTACAATTTGAATACTGTCAAAAGACTAAAGTGACAGATTTGACTGACAAGGTGTCAAATGCTTAAACCAGGTTTTGTTAAATTATAATTATAGACGGCTTATTCAAAGATGCCTACTTAGTCTTATTTTACTTACATATTTATAACTCTTAAACACACAATATATTTTTCACCCTAATCAGCTAAAAAAGTTTGACAGCCACTTTTTCTTTGTTTACGTTTTGTCTCAAGGGCAAATGAATAGAGTATAGGTTTAAAATGTAATGCAAATAAGACCGATTGACTTTGCGAACACTACATAAACTTTTGAGATTTTTTTATAAATTTTATTTTTAATTCTTAATTGTGTATTATGAATTAATTGTAAGTTTTGTCCTATCTTCATATCATGTCCCCACTTAGGGCTCTCCCTCCCTGAATGAGGGCAATCAGTCCACAGTCCGAGTGTGGGTTGGTAACTGACAACACCACTTTAGAATTTCATTGTAGGTGTATGCTAGTGAACGATAAAAATGATGAAGATTGATTTTAAAAGAAACAGATAGAAGAAGTTACATATACAGGAGTACCACTCATAAATTAGTAACCAACCGAGATAATTCAAATTCAATTTATTAATATTTTCTAATTTAGTTACAATTTAATTGATGCGGTTATTGAGACATTACCTCCCGTGGTAGTTACTAATAAACTGTGTTACGGCGAAGTAAACAAATACATATAACATTCTTGATTTCCCACTACAAACTGGCTAAATATCCTGGACATAGAATCCGATCTTCGCAGAATGCCATACGCAATGATGATGACAGCTAGTATCAAAAGCCTTACCTCATAAACAAGTTCATGGTGGAAATGCGGCACCTCCAGTTCCCGGACGCACCTCATGGCCTCGGCGAGGTCTCCTGACGTGAGGTACTCCTTGAGGAGCAGCTGGATCTGACGGATCAGGGACTTGACTGGCCTGGAAGGGGCGAGACATCTTAGTAATATCATCAATCACGAAGGAATAATAGTTATTTATGGTACAAGCGAGTTTTTTTTTAATAAGTATATTCTTTTAGTCTTTGGCCGATCACCATTGTTGTGTTGGATGCACGCTTGTATCTCTAAGTAGTTTGTGATGCGCGCGAATAGAATAACTGTTTATTTATTAGCGAAAAATGATATTTAATTATTATTTTCTTCGCAAGTGTGTTGAAAAACGTTGTATGGTACGCGCGTGTATTGATGACTACTATCCTCGGCTATCTTCAGACCCTCGCCTGACGGCTCGGGCCTCAATAGCGCTTCGGAAGTATTCACCAACTTTACTCACTTGTACCATAAATAAGTATTATCTAATCATAGTGTGGTTAAACCATAACCGTACAACCAAATGTCGGTCTGGGTGTGTGTGCATAGTTTCTGATACCCTAGATACAAGTCACGAACTTAGTTAGGGGTCAGTTACTGTAATGAGATGATGGAGTGAATGATTATGGTATGTTATGTTACCTGATTCCACCGCCGACTCCCCAGATGTTGTCCAATCGCACCAATCCTTGCTTCATGGAGAGTAAGGTCTCCGCGCGGTGAATTGCTTGTCTGAAACAATACACCATTTCTTTAATTGTTACTAATAAATTATTATTATAAATGCAATGGTAACTCTGTCTGTCTGTTACCTTTAAACTACTGAACCGATTGACTTGAAATTTGGTACAGGGGTAGCTTACAGGTCATAGGCTATGTTCTATCACGAAATTCCCACGGGATCGGGAACTATGCGGGTAAAACCGGTTTAGTAGTTTCGGAGCCTATTCAAGCAAACAATCAAATCTTTCCTCTTTATAGTATTGGTACAACCTATTTTAATAGTGCGTCTGTGTCTGTGTGCGTGTGTCTTTCTCTTTCTGTGTGTGTCTGTACACCTAGCTGGGTCAGTCTATACACCCCTATTTTGAAATTATGGGACTTATTAAAATCAGAATATCTGTAGGAGTAACTGAATCCATATATCCAATAAAAATATCAAAAATGATAGTCTTCCTTATCTTATTAATTATTAAATAATTACTTATCTTTAAAAATACCAAAATAAATGTCATATTGCCAGACGGCACACTAGCTATCAAGTATTCTGTGACAATCACTATGACGGCTCGGGTCGATAACCTCGCTCAGCTGTTCATCGCAGCGTTCGGTGTAGGATATCAATAAAATTCGGCGGGATTTTGAAAAACTTTGACTTATCATAACATACATTAGCTGTGTAAGTAAGTATCTTGAATTATAAATAGGGGTGTATAACTGTCTGAGTGTCTGTCTCTCTGTATGTGTACATACTTGGCGGGCACCGAGTGTTCTCTTGCGACGCGTTTCTGTATGCGTGCGAGCGTGCATGTCTCTATGTGCATATGACTGTGTCTGTGTACCTAGATGTATGCGTGTGTATCTGTATCTCTCTCTCTCTCCAGCTGTCTGTACGTCTGTCTGTCTGTCTGTACATACTTGGCGGGCGGCGAGTGTTCCTTGGCTGCGTGCGTGTACACGAACTTGGGCGGCAGGCAGTCGTCGGCGACGCACCGCGCTATGAACTTGGAGAGTAGCACCGCCGCGTCCGGCGCGTCTAGTGTTAGGTCGGGTAACTTGTCAAGGAGGCGCTCGAATGCTGTAAGGGAAATAGGAGGTTAGATGGAGGGAAATTCATAGTATTTTTATTCTATAACTAGTAGCTCCCTGCGGTTTCACCCGCGTAGTTCCCGTTCCCGTGGGATTACGGGGATAAAATATAGCCTATGTCACGCACTGATAAATTAGCTTTCCATTAGTGAAAGAATTTTTGAAATCGGTCCAGTAGTTTCGGAGCCTATTCATTACAAACAAACAAACAAATCTTTCCTCTTTATAATATTAGTATAGATAGACAATTTTATCTTAAGCGGGATTATAATGACGGAAGTTATTCCAAAAAATTAGCGATAATTAACAAATTAACGAAAGTATTAGTACATATATTTGCTAGTTTCGTTTTGTAATGTTAGTAATGTAGGTATTTTTACATAATTGTATTTGACGTATCAGAGTGTTTCAAAATTTAGATAAGTAGATATTATACTGTATTTTATTTTGCTTGTTTACTGCATGCATTTGTCACTAGAGATATACACTTAAGAATATACACCCCTATTTTGAAATGACGGGACTTATTAAAATCAGAATATCTGTAGCAGTAACTGAATCCATATATCCAATAAAAATATCAAAAATGATAGTCGATTACTTATCTTTAAAAATTACTGAATAAATGCCGTATTACCAGACGGCACACTAGCTATCAAGTATTCTGTGACGGCTCGGGTCAATGACCGCGCTCAGCTGTGTATCGCAGCGTTCGCCTGTTGTTTGGTGTAGAATAACAACAAAATTCGGCGGAATTTTGAAAAACTTTGACTTATCATAACTTTTTAAATAAAAGCAAAAGAAAAAAACTAACTTCTCTATTATATTGTCACCCGTCGTTTACATTAGCTGTGTGATTAAGTATCTCGAATTCAAAATAGGGGTGTATATTTTTATGTATTAATTCTCATACAAGTGAACTGTTTTGTAAGTTCTTTTGAGAATAAAGTTTCTTTAAACCCAAACATTGTTTTAAACTAGGCCGCACATCGAAGCAGCAAATGTTTTCAGGCAACAAATGTTTCAAGAAATTAAATGTGAATATATCATACCTAAAACAAAATACCACACAAACATTTGTTGCTTCAGTGTGCAAACTAATGTTTCCAGACAAATGTTTTGTAACAAAATATTTATTTATTTATAGGAGATTCAACAGCTAATATAAACATACAATAATAAGATAAAAAACAGAAAGCCAATTAATGAATCTCACGGGTAAATATCGACAGTAATTGTTGCCTGAAACTGCTTCGGTGGGCTAACAAGGCACCCTACTTTGCAATGCCATCGCTCGACGCCACCCTAATTCCAAGATTATAATACTTCTTCCCGCGTGACTTCGGTCACGTAGGCCACAATCATTTCGACATTTTGCCATTTTGAAAAAAATAATACCAAAAGTTGTAACGACACTTTTTTAAAGACATTAAATTCAAATTTCGAACAGCGCGTTTATTTTATAATATTAACTAGCTGTGCCCCGCGGTTTCACACGCGTAGTTCCCGTTCCCGTGGGAATTTCGGGATGAAAAATAGATGTTGGCCGATTCTCAGACCTACTGAATATGCTCACAAAATTTCATGAGAATCGGTTAAGCCGTTTCGGAGGAGTATGGCAACGAAAACTGTGACACGAGAATTTTATATATTAGATAATGTATTAAAAAGGTAGGTAACCTATGGCTAACTCTTTGGAGTAAAAACTTGTAACTTACGGCTATCTTTTTAAACAAACGTCAAATGCTTCTCCGCAATGAGCGGGAATTATGCGGGTAAAACCGCGGGCGCTGCTAGTTAAGTATATTACCGTAAGCGATATCCTTGGCGGAGAACACTCTTCCGTACAGGTCGGAGATGAGGACTGACGCCATCTCGCAGTGGGAGGGCTTGTGGTCCAACGCGATCTCTACTATCATCTCGCAGATCTGTGGGGAACAATAATATGAATTACTTAATTGAAAAAAATATGGTATATTTCTGGGTTGATAATCTTATAAAACAAAGTATTTACACCCTGTATAACTCAAATAAATATACAGATGTTTCATAAGAACTTAATAAACATTATATGGGATATGTTGTATCCGGAAATATTTATATAAGTACCTAAAACATATTGCATGCCTCATGTAAGGTAGAATAAAGAGATTCCTAATTTAAGTATTAACTGTAACACCATATTGTAACCTTTATTCGCATTAGATACATTTGAATTTGAAATTCAATTACAATTAAATTCTTAATATGTATACAGACTGAATTTTTTAAGACGAAATTATAAGGAACATCGAGAAATCCTTAAAAGATCAATACTCATAGTTAAATATATTAAAGCAATTGATTGGGCTTTTTCCTAGTATTTTGATAAATACACCCCTATTTTGAATTCGAGACACTTAATCACACAGCTAATGTAAACGACGGGTGACAATATAATAGTGAAGTTAGTTTTTTTCTTTTGCTTTTATTTAAAAAGTTATGATAAGTCAAAGTTTTTCAAAATCCCGCCGAATTTTATTGTTATTCTACACCGAACAACAGGCGAACGCTGCGATACACAGCTGAGCGCGGTCATCGACCCGAGCCGTCACAGAATACTTGATAGCTAGTGTGCCGTCTGGTAATACGGCATTTATTTAGTATTTTTTAAAGATAAGTAATCGACTATCATTTTTGATATTTTTATTGGATATATGGATTCAGTTACTGCTACAGATATTCTGATTTTAATATGTCCCATTTCAAAATAGTGGTGTCGCTTTAAAATGGATTAAATTCTGGTAAGTAATGATAACTAAAATAAGATGCTCATTTTGGATGGTAATATTTTTTGCAAAAGGGTGATTTAGTTTAAATAACAACTTACCAAATGCGTCCGCTTAGCTGTAACAAACTCGAGGAAGTCTTCGGCGGCGGCGTGCGTGTCTCCGTGTTCGAAATACTCCAGTATAACGGGCTCTGCTTTACGCTAGAACAAGTTTATAATAAGTTTATTAAACGACACAAATTACGTACAATTTCACTATTTTAACTTAATAAAAAAAACCGGCCAAGTTCGAGTCGGACTCGCATACGAAGCGTTCCGTACCAACAACGACAAAAAAACACGTTTGTTGTATGGGAGCCCTTAAATATTTATTTTTCAACACACTTGCTCATGAAGGGGCTCTTATTTGTGCAAAAACAGTTGAATAATGACACGCTTGATTCACTAGTGAGTTATAGATTATTTTTAAAATTGCTTTGTTTAGAAAAAAGTTTCGATACCAAAAAAATTGTTTCCGTACATTTTAAAAACAAACTTCAACTATGTTGCCTTACTTTTGGTAGGTCTATGGTCGATTCCATTCATTCATTCATTCGTTTTTTTTTAATAAGTATATTCTTTTAGTCTTTGACCGATCACCATTGTTGTGTTAGATGCGCGCGAATAGAAAAACTGTTTATTTATTAGCCAAAAATGTTGTTATAGCGGCAATAGAAATACATCTGTGAAAATTTCAACCGGGGAAGGACATAGGCTATGTTTTATCCCGTAATTTCTACGGGATCGGGAAGTATACTCATAAAACCGCGGGGCACAGGAGTCTCTTTGTAATATGATTCTAGCTATAATAGTGTGAATTTTGACAATATCAGCTAATCTATATATTATACACTACTGGAAAAAATTAAGGGATCAAAAAAAAAATCCATATTTTTCGGTAGTTTTCAACAGGCCGTAACTTTGAGAGAAATGGTCGTACAAAGGAAATTGTAGCCCCAAGTGTCTAGTTTTTGGATTAGAACTTCTAAATTTTGTAGCCTCCGCGGTTTTTGAGTAATCGTAGAAAAACCAGCAACAAAAAAATTCCCAAAATTTTTTTAGTTTTTTTTTTGTCTACGAGCGTGGAAAAATTTTTTTTAGCTTAACCACCATAAGGATCGGATACTTTGTTCATTTAGCTTTAATTTCTTTTTTTAAACACCCTGATACGTCCACTCCTCGCTGAGATATCGGTCTTCAAATGGAAAAGGATCTTTTTGTCTTTGATTATCGATATCTCAGCAACCAATGATAGCACAGAAAGTTAAAGGTGGGTTTCAAGAACTTGAATGAATTCCCCTTAAATTGAAAATTTAAGCACTTTCTGGAACAAAAATGTGGAATAAGCTCGAAAAAACATTTTTTTTCTCATTTTTAAAAATTATGAGCTTTTCAGAGCAAAAAACGTGATCCTTTAATTTTTTCAAAAATTCGATCAAGTGAAACAAAAAACGGCTGGCTGGATTAATTTGATTCTTTGTAGGGTTTTTGTGGACATATTGAACTGTAAAAGGCACACTTAACATTAGTGGTTTCCTCAATATTTTCGATCCAGCGCTTGATTTTCCAAAAAACAATGGACAGTCGTTAAGGGGAATTCATTCAAGTTCTTGAAACCCACCTTTAACTTTCTGTGCGATCATTGGTTGCTGAGATATCGATAATCAAAGACAAAATATCCTTTTCCATTTGAAGACCGATATCTCAGCGAGGAGTGGACGTATCGGGGTGTTTAAAAAAAGAAATTAAAGCTAAATGAACAAAGTATCCGATACTTATGGTGGTTAAGCTAAAAAAAATTTTTCCACGCTCGTAGACCAAAAAAAAAAATTAAAAAAAATTGAGTTTTTTTTTGTTGCTGGTTTTTCTACGATTACTCAAAAACCGCGGAGGCTACAAAATTTTGAAGTTCTAATCCAAAAACTAGACACTTGGAGCTACAATTTTCTTTTTTTTTATTTCCTGTACGACCATTTCTCTCAAAGTTACGGCCTGTTGAAAACTGCCGAAAAATTTGGAATTTTTTTTTGATCCCTTAATTTTTTCCATTAGTTTATAATGAAACCCGTTTTCCTTGGTCACGGCATCACGCGTGAATGGCTGGACCGATTTCACTAATTCTTTTTTTGTTGTATTTGTTATTATTAGGAGAAGGTTCTTATGTAAAAAAATCTGGAAAATCAACGGGAAAATCGGACCCGTGCGAAGTCGGGGCGGCCCGCTAGTAAAAAAATATAATAAGATTGATTTCTTTAAGCTTTTATTTAGCTTGCCGATAAAAAAGATAACATAAATGAAATCAATCTTCAATCCCAATCGTATGGACTATTATTGAATACTAGTAGCTCCCCGCGGTTTCACCCGCGTAGTTCCCGTTCCCGTGGGATTACGGGGATAAAATATAGCCATGTCACGCACTGATAAATTAGCTTTCCATTAGTGAAAGAATTTTTGAAATCGGTCCAGTAGTTTCGGAGCCTATTCATTACAAACAAACAAACAAATCTTTCCTCTTTATAATATTAGTATAGATATTGGGCGTATAAGAATTATAAGTATTTTTTGTACATTCAATTTAATGTTTCGTCAATATTACAAACGTAAAAACATTAAAAACAAGCGAGTATTGACAATTGCCTGCGCAAGCGCACACAACGCGGCGCGCATAACAAACTTGCGCGCGGGTCAATGGCGTCCGATGACATTAGGAGACGCGCGCACCATGCGCGTACAGTAACCATCCCTTTGTTTGGTGTTTTATCTCGTGAAGGATTTTGAATTTAATTATTACACAAACATTAATTACTGGCTGTGTAACGCAGTTTCACCCGCGTTTATATATCAACGACCTCGATGGTAGAGTGGTCACAATGCCGGACTGCCATCCGTAAGGTTGCGGGTTCATTCCCGCGAGGGGTGAATATTTGTGTGGACCACAAATGTTTGTCTCGGTCTGGGTGTGTGTGAATGAGTGTGTGCGTAGTTTGTGATACCCTAGATACAAGTTACGAAGTTAGGGGTCAGTTACTGTAATGAGATGATGGAGGGAATGATTATGTTAGTTACATTAGTTAAATAATGTGTATATCTATACTAATATTATAAAGAGGAAAGATTTGTTTGTTTGTAATGAATAGGCTCCGAAACTACTGGACCGATTTCAAAAATTCTTTCACTAATGGAAAGCTAATTTATCAGTGCGCGACATAGGCTATATTTTATCCCCGTAATCCCACGGGAACGGGAACTACGCGGGTGAAACCGCGTGGAGCTACTAGTCAGTAATAAGCTAGGTAGTTTATCCACTCAAACGTGTAGTAAGTGCTTGTATGTACTGTGTGTGTTGCCGTAGCGTGACTCCGCCAACCGGTTGCAGCGGTAGACCAGCGCTGGTCTGCGCAAATAGTCCAGCATCATGCTGAGTTGCTACCGTTTTGTGGCACTATTTTATGTACTTTTAATTGTAAGTCATTGTAAGCTAACTTGGTCACAAATAAAATAATAGTTATTTATGGTACAAGCGAGGTAAGTTGGTGATTACTTCCGAGGTGCTATTGAGGGCCCGAGCCGTCAGGCGAGGGTCAGAAGATAGCCGAGGATAGTGATCATCAATACACGCGCGTACCATACAATGTTTTTCAACACATTTGCGAAGAAATTAATAATAAAATATCATTTTCGCTAATAAATAAACAGTGTTTCTATTCGCGCGCATCCAACACAACAATGGTGATTGGCCATAGATTAAAAGAATATACTTATTAAAAAAAATCGAATGAATGAATGAATGGAATCGACCATAGACCTACCAAAAGTAAGGCAACATAGTTGAAGTTTGTTTTTAAAATGTATAGACACGATTTTTTTTGGTATCGAAACTTTTTTAAAACTAAACAATTAAAAAAAAAACTACTCACTAGTGAATCAAGCGTGTCATTATTCAACTGTTTTTGCACAAATAAGAGCCCCTTTATGAGCAAGTGTGTTGAAAAATGTATTTATTTGTATAAAGAACATTTTAAAACGTCGGTTAGTAAACAACATAAAATAAAACGTTAGGTATACTGAGATAACACTCTTGTTTTCGTTTCTATAACCTTGGGAACCGCGGCTATGTAATACGAGTACATAAACAGATATATACCTACGTACATACATCAAAACTTGTGTATATTACGCGTTGTATAATACACTATTAGCACCCAGCGGTTTCATCCGCGTAGTTCCCGTTGCCGTGGGAATACAGGGATAAAATAGCCTATGTTACTCAGGGTGAATGTAGCTTCCTAATGGTGAAAGAGTTTTTGAAATCGGTTTAGCAGTTTTGAAGCTTATCCGTTACAAACAAACAAATCTTTCCACTTTATAATCACTACTACTACCTACATAGTATAAAACAAAGTCGCTTTCTCTGTCCCTATGTATGCTTAGATCTTTAAAACTACGCAACGGATTTTGATGCGGTTTTTTTAATTGACAGAGTGATTCAAGGGGAAGATGTTTAGCATAATTTTATCCCCGCATTCTCACGGGAGCGAGAACTACGCGGGTTAAACCGAGGGACGCTGCTAGTTACGCGATATTCAATACTAGTTGTGCGGTTGAGCTTAGCTCGCATTGGTTGTAGCGTGATATCGCGGTCTCGAGAACTCGTCTGCTCCAACGGCCATCGGTTCTCCTACAGATGTGGCCAGCCCACTGCCACTTCAGAGAGCTAATTCTTTGAGCTATGTCGGTGACTTTAGTTCTCTGTCTGATCACTTGAATCACTTCATTGCGAATGCGATCTTTCAGAGAAACTCTGAGCATAATTTCCCCCGATCATAACGCCCCCCCCTGGCCATTGCATCCGTGCAAGCGGGACGCATTATAATTTACAGCAGGTGCGATAGAGATAGATAGCTACAGGTCAACGTACGATATTTCATGTGCATTACGACCGGGCTATAGTTTTGTTAATCCGTCTCTGACTTACCATAATCTCATCAGGCTCCGCTTCCACGATGACCTGACTGAACTCCACGTCGCCGTTGGTGACCGCCTCCGAGTCGTAGTTGGGGTCGTTCGCATCCTCCACGTATTCCTCGAGGAGTTCCGACCCGGGGAGACCCCATACTCCCTTGCCGCCGGCTCCGCCTGTGGGACAATGGGAATTATTATAGTTTGCGTACGAGTTTTAGCGGTGCACAGTACCGTCGTTTCGCCAACAACTAAAAACGGACCCCAATTAGATATGGGATTAAGGGAAGGTTCATATCTAACGAAACATGCGTCGCGTATTATCGGTCGCGTAACGCCAGAACAGACAAATGTATACAAAAACAGTTGACCGTTCACACTCAACCGATTATACGTTAGTGCGTTAAGTGTGAACGGTCAAGTGTTTTTCTATACATTTGTCTGTTCTGGCGTTACGACCGATAATACGCGACGCATGTTCCGTCAGATATGAACCTTCCCTAAGATTCGGCAGAATGAAAATTGGAAGTGTTATCGTATATGCGGTCAGTTTTTAGAATCAGACCGCTTTGATTTTGGGTCTAAGTTCGTGTTTTTCTGGTTTTATTTTTGACAACTAGGATCGGCTTAACGTGTCCTTGTATTTAACGCTGTTTCGAGATAACATGACAAGTTGTAATGAACTACTAGTGAACCGATTTAGTTATTTGGTCCAGGTGTTCCGTACAAACAGGAATAACACGTAGGATATATTTTTCCCAAAATATCCACGGGATTGGGATATACGCGGTTAAAACTTATCCTTATCCCAAATTCTCACGGAAACGCGAATTACCCGATCAAAATAGCAGGGCAGAGCCAGTTAAAAATAATCTTATTTTCACAACAACTATTTTTAACATACACACCTTGCTTTGATAAAATGGATTACTAAGATAAAACATTTGGAAATAATCTAAGATTTGTGAGGTTTTGAGATAACTAGATAAGGAATATGGGGAAAACTAATTTTGTTGTTATTTTATGTGTTACTAGCTGTGCTCCGCGGTTTTACCCGCGTGGAACCTTATCCCGTGGGAATTTCAGGATAAAAAGTATCCTATGTGTTATTCCGATGTATAAGCTAAATTATTGTAAAGTTTCATTAAAATCCATTCAGTAGTTTTTTCGTGAAGAGGAACAAACATCCACACATCTAAACATCCACACTCACAAACATTCGGCTTTATAATATTAGTAGCATAGTAGGACTAGTTTGATAATACTAAGTTGTTGATAGACTTGAGTATTGAAAAATACGAGAACATTTTAACGAGCATTGTTTCGAGCTATTTGCCGAGCCAAGCTCCGGTCATCGTTCTGCGCCCCGCCTGACTTCAAAGTCTGACATTTTCGTGAAGAATATTTTTTGACGAGCATCGACTAGCGTTCTCTAGAATGCTCGTGAAAATGTTCGTCGCAATGTTTGGCTCGGCTCATTGTTCAGTTCGACATCACTACATAGTATAAAACAAAATCGCTTTCTCTGTCCCTATGTATGCTTAGATCTTTAAAACTACGCAACGGATTTTGATGCGGTTTGTTTTAATAGATAGAGTGATTCAGTGGGAAGGTTTTTAGCATAATTTTATCCCTATATTCCTACGGGAACAGGAACTACGCGGGTGAAACCGCGGGGCGCCGCTAGTTTATAGTACTAGTAAGTTCATAACATTTTAAGTACATTTCAAATTACTGATAATTTGGTATAACAATAATAACAGTGGTAACGTGTAAAGATAAAATCCTTATCTCGTTTTTAAATATAAATATGGCGACTTTGTAATAATATTATGAATTTTAAATCCATACTAATATTATTAACTAGCTCCGACTCGTGGTTTATCCCGCGTAGCTCCTCTCCTATTGGTCGTAGCGTGATATCTTATAGCCTTCCTTTATAAAGGGGCTATTTAACTCTGCCCCCCTAGCATGACTGTGCGTGATAAAATATATAGACACCACGAAATAATATCGATTTCGCGAGCATGACCAAATGAATTATGGCGTGCTACGATATGATAAAATTAAATATGGCGGCTATATTTATTATATTTTGACAGTTGGATATCATTAGATCTAAGCATACATAGGAACATAGGGACAGAGAAAGCGACTTTGTTTTATACTATGTAGTGATAGTGATGCGAAACTAACTCTGTCTATTACCTTTTCACGGCTAAACTACTGAACCAATTGACTTAAAATTTGGTACAGGGGTAGCTTATGGTCCGGTGAAGAAATAGACTATGTTTTATCCCGAAATTCCCACGGGAACGGGAACTACGCGGGTGAAACCGCAGGGCGCTACTAGTACTTTTATATAAATGTTTATCGAACAAAACATTTAGACTTTTTGTATATTTTTCTGCTATAATGACTGACCTAACACCTTTAACTACCGTTGGTGTCAATTTCTCGGACACCTTATATGTGTGGATTATGTAAGCAAAAGTATATAAATAAATGGTGTTATGTATCAATTGGATTTGTTATAAATAACCAAGAACCAAGGTTATTTAGAATAACTCTATCTAATGTATAAGAATCTGGTATCAATGTTTTGTAACCCAGGCCTCACACTGAAGCAGCAAATTGTTTCCAGGCAACGAATGTGATGAGAAACAATTATTGTCCCCATACACTTACCTACATGTGCCACACACCAAAGACACATTTCATATAATGTCCCCACTGAGGGGCTCGAGCCTACCCTGGATTAGGGTGATGAATTGGGCACACCGAAGACACATTTATTACTAGACAAATGTATGGGAAAAATTGTTGCTCCGAAACATTTGTTGCTTCGGTGTGCGAATGGGTTACTAGCTCTAAAACTGCTTGACTAAATTTCATGTAAAAGGGTAGTCTGTGGTGGATCACTAAGTGCAGTCTTTTGCTGCAAGGGTAGCGCGTTTGATGCACGTATGAGGGAAATATTTTTGGCGCATGCCTTGTTTGTACCACTGCTGGGCAAAGGTCTCTATTTATTTAGGCAGGTGCCTAGTGATTTTTTTTATTTGGATTGTCTGATAGCCTAGTTATAAATAATAAGTTGAGGGGTCAATTTATGGATAATATTGATTGGCTAAAACATAAATAAATGACGAAGTTTCCAAATGTCTTATTAAAATAATAATGTCACTCAATGACCTTCAGTCAGGTTTACTAACAAAAAACGTAATAATACAGTGTTTAGTAATTCGTAACACATTTGAAATTCATATTAGATAACAAATTAATGCAAATAAATTATTTATTTTATCGTAAACACACCCATCTTCTCAAAACAATGGCGACCTTGACTTATAAAACGGCGGGAAATTGCAAAATGAACAAAGAGGTTTCATTAACCATAGATATCCGACCTATTTTCGTAATCCCTACGCCCTTTGTTTTATTTTTATTCTGCCCAGCCAGTGCGGCGACGACTAAAATAACCTTGGTTTTAGATGAAAGTTGTTTACAAGCAATAATTGCGTAATAAGTCATTCAACTACTAAATATTGAATAGAATACCGATAATAAATGGGTATGTAGGTTAGTTAGTAACTAAACAATCCTGCTGCGCAATTAAAAGCTACGTGCGTGTTTTCACGCAGACATATGGTTCATGTTATGTTAGAAGATTGTATTTTGCTGCCGAAATGGCCGGGCCCACCCGTAATGCGTAACTGCGTAGTAAACAAACGTTACGTAAATGCAACTGTATTCACACTGCACAATTTCTAGAACGTTCCCGGGCCGGTTGTTATCAGATAATACTGTACCTTTCTTGGGTAGGCCTCTGCCGTGGCCGTTGCGGGGCCTTCGGCTGTTCTTCCAGCTTCTGTACTTGGGTAGCGGGGCGACCGTAGTCACGCCATCTTTGCTGTTAGTGCGAGCGTATTTCTTATTTTTACGACGCAAACGCTCGGTATGGGAAGTCGCCGCATCCCCGGCGCCTTCGTCAGCCGCCGGCTTCTCGGCATCGACCGCCACGTTTTCCGAATCGGAAGCGACAATCGGCTCAACTTCCATTGCGGCGATCGACCGACGACGGACAAAAAACTTAAATATATCTTATATATCGGCTTTACGCAACTATCCACGCGTATTTTGAGATAATTTAGAGCATATAAAATAAGAATAGAAAAAATCAAGTTAGAATTTTATGAGATTATTGATAAACAAGAATCCGAGAGCAAGCACGCACGTATTTGTTTTGAGAGCACACCGGCATGAAGTTAGTAAAATAACATGGCGGCGCTGGGAAATAGCAGGAACACCAACATAACAAACCGGCGTTGTTGTTGTGTTGTACATTGCCAACATTGACAAATCGATTTATTAATGTAATTCCACACCATACCTGTAAAAGATGTTCAAGTCATCACGGTGGTTCCTTAATTTTTGATTTTTATAAATAACAAACATTTTTGGTCAACATTCTTGGCTTTGACTATAGAGAATATTGATTTTTTAGGATTTAGCCCTAAAAATTTATAAAGATTAGGATACAAATAGTACTTCCATTTATTTTTTTGCTGATTGTCATTTCAAAATTCCTAATCAGTGTGTAAAGTAGACATAGCCCCACATTGCTAACGTCATTGTCAAAGTCAAAGACTATCAAATTCCATTTTGACAAGTGTCATTCTGTCAAAATATTGTGGAAAAGTGGATGTGTTTAGAAATTCGAAAATAATGCAAAAAGAAAAGGATTTTCGTAAAAAGTTCCGGCTTTTAAGTTCACAAGAACACTCTGAAGATATCAATTGGTCATCAAGCGACGAGTCTAGTGGCTACGAAAACATAACGCCTAATGAAAAAAATATTTTGTGTAACAAATCATTAAACCAAAGAAAACGTAAAAGAAAAGCTATTACGAACATTTCTAATCTTAGCGTTACAATTTTAGACGCTACAAAAGACAATAAACAAGTAAATTACATTGAGAAGTCACCAATATTACTAAATAAAAGAAAAATTGTATCTTTAAGCAAGTCGCCTATTTTAGCTTCAAGTAAAACTTTTATTGACAATACCGCCAAAATTACTGTCAAATCTCCCATTTTATCAACAAGGAGTTTTAATCAAAAGAGTCCTATATTGATTACTAAAAGAGATTCGCCCAGATCTACAGTGAAGGTGAAGAAAAAATTGTTTTATGAAAATTTTAACTCACAAATCTCAGACAATAATAATTATGACGAAGTTACTTGCAAAATAGAACCACAAAGTCAAGCTGCAACTCAAGAAAACACAGAAATATTAATAAAAGAAGAAAATGAAGATAGTTTTGATAATATACAAATAAAAAAAGAAATAAAAACATCGGAAGCAAAAAATAATTTAATAAATAAAGTTAAAAGTTTCTTTGATAGTCATTTTAGCTCTGATAGTAATAGCCAAAACACAATAAGTGAAATATCAACTCCGTTAGAAAATTCTAAAAGTGATGATTTAGATATTTTAAGCTGTAAATCTTTGTCCTTCACAGTGCCAATAAAAAAAGAAGATAGTCTATTGACAAATGACACAGAAAATCAAGAAAAGAAAAAAATAAAATACAAAAAAGGCGGTCTAGGTTATCGTTTAAACAAATTAATAAAAAAACAAACTTCCTGTCATAGTCTATGGTCACACGAGAAATTTTTGGCGGCAAATTCCAATTTTGTTATTCCAAAAACTGAGTTTTCTTTATTTCGAATTAATAATTGCGAAAATCAGTATGGATGTTTAAAATTTGAAGTTTTTGATAAAAATGACGAATTTTATTTAATTATAATTAATTCTTGTTACAATGCACAATTAAACAAAAATGTTGCCATGATCAAAGTTTACGAACCTTATAATGTTATGAAAATTGGTAATTTTAGGGTAATTATTAATGTTTTTAAATTTGAACTTATTGAGAGATAAAGAAAAAGTTAATTTTAGTAAAGTTTTAAGTAATAAATAATATAATTATCATTGGATTTTATTTGTTTATATTATTTTAACTAGCAACACTTCAGTTACGTTGGAATATACTACATATAGACCTTTGTATTTAATCCCTCTATCTTTTACATTCAAATCCAGCGAGTAGTTTAAAACACCTCCTCTCTCTTAATTGCTGTGCCCCATTCACAGGGTCCATGTATTATTGTGAAATATAATATTATGTGTATGCAATAAATAAATAAATAACTTCATTTAATATTATGAAAGAATATTTCTTTCTATGTCCTGTAAAAACGTCAAAATATAGTCTTAAGTGTGTAGTTTCTGATACCCTAGCTAGATACAAGTTTCAAAATTAAGGGTCAGTTACTGTAATGAGATGATGGAGTGAATGATTGTTATGTTAAGTTACTCCTTATTACATCAGCTATCAGTCATCACTTGATCAGTATCATAATCGGTCCAGCAGTTTCGAAGATTAGACGTTTCAAAGAAACTGTAAAAAGATGTTATTTTGTCAAAATATTTTTTTGCTTTCCTCATGAACAGGATATCCATGGAATAGTTATTTATGGTACAAGCGAGGTAAGCTGGTGATTACTTCCGAGGCGCTATTGAGGCCCGAGCCGTCAGGCGAGGGACTGAAGATAGCCGAGGATAGTAATCATCAATACACGCGTGTACCATACAACGTTTTTCAACACATTTGCGAAGAAATTATCATTTTTCGCTAATAAATAAACAGTTTTTCTATTCGCGCGCATCCAACACAACAATGGTGATCGGCCAAAGACTAAAAGAATATACTTATTAAAAAAAAACGAATTAATAATGAATGGAATCAACATAGTTGAAGTTTGTTTTTAAAATGTATGGACAGACTTTTTTTGGCATCGAAACTTTTTTAAAACAAAGCAGTTTAAAAAAAACAATCTATAACTCACTAGTGAATAAAACGTGTCATTATTCGACTGTTTTTGCACAAATAAGAACCCCTTTATGAGCAAGTGTGTTGAAAAGTTATTTTTTAATCGGATCAGATCATACTTAGTTCCTGAAATAAGGGCGTTCATACATATACACAAAATGCTTCTATAAATTTAATAGTATAAAAGTACTTATTAAATGCGTAAGTATGTTTCTTACGCTTGCGTGTCTTAACTAAATTGATAATCATATAAGTAGGGGCACACCAAAATTATCCCAGAATACATTTATCCCACAAAAATTACGGGTAAACCTATTGCCATACATTTATTGAGATTTACGATTAATCGTCAAATCATTATCTAAATGAATCCTAGTTAAATGCGCCATCTGTTCGGAAAAAAATCAATCTGGTTGTTCCAGTGTGTTACCAGTTAAAAATAAAAAATAACTTTAATTTTTCACTTATTTATTTGTTTTCATAATTATATTTTTACATTATGCATAAAAAGTACATAATCTATCTATTGTATTGTCTATTGTAAGGGGTAATCTCGGGATCTACTGAACCGATTTCAAAAATTCTTTCACTAATGAGGAGTTATATTGTCAGCGAGTGACATAGGCTATAGTTTATCCCTGTATTCCCGCGGGAATGGGAACTAAGCGAGTGAAACCGTGGGGCACTGCTAGTTGCTACAAAAACTTAAAGCTTGAATGCTATCGGTGGTTAGGGTTGCAGAAGCAGGAACCTAACACTAAGTGCCGTGTAAAAAATGGCAGAGCTTAATTAAATGACACATGTAAGTAAGTATAACATTTTTGATGTAACATTTTATACTGTGTAAAAAAATATCACTTTTCCATAAACCATTTTTTACATCTTTCATATCGATATAAATGTATTAATTATATTAACCCAAAAAAATTAATTTAAAAATAACTAGCCGTACCCCGCGGTTTTACCCGCGTAGTTCCCGTTCCCGTGGGAATGTAGGGATTAAATTATGCTAAAAACCTTCCTTTTGCATTACTCTATCTATTACTGAAAACCGCATCAAAATCCTTTGCGTAGTTTTAAAGATTTACGCATACATAGGGACAGAGAAAGCCACTTTGTTTTATACTATGTAGTGATTACTACTACATTCCATGCTATAAATATATATAAATATACATAAATACATTTTAGACTACTAAAATACATCATTATAATGACCAATACAACACTGATTAAAATCTCCCGAAAATTCGGCCAAAGAAAAGCTCCATAACTTGGCAACATTGACCTTTCAGTCGTCAGACTTCCGTCCTAATTTTCAGTCGATACGCCTTGCGTAGTTAACAATACATGTTTGCAAGCTTTTTTACTCTTTACAAATTAATTTTCTATTATAATAACTACCATAATCAATAATTAAGTGCTATTTTAACTTAGAAACGCGTAAATGTTTATGGTTGTGCTTTTTTTTAAACAATAATAGTGGCCTAGTTGTTTATACATACAGATTTATTGATTTTTGATTACTTTGGCTGTAAAACCGCTTTGGTGAGTATAATTTGTGTGTGGTATTTTTTTTAAAAACATAACTGTTGTCTTTGATGTGTTTATGGAAAATTAGAGTTTTTTTTTAATCGTGTTTCGTTATAGAGCGAAAACATTTCTGTATTTTTGTTTGTAATTAATTTATTTTAAAACTACTGGACTGATTTTTAGAGTCATTTTATTAATAGATTTCTAAATTATTACTGAATAACAAGGCTATAGATTTACTTTATTTTTTTACGGGAATGTGGATACGTATATCCACGGCATACAATAAGTTCATCACTACATAGTATAAAACAAGTCGCTTTCTCTGTCCCTATGTATGCTTAAGTAGATCTTTAAAACTACGCAACGGATTTTGATGCGGTTTGTTTTAATAGATAGAGTGATTCAGTGGGAAGGTTTTTAGCATAATTTTATCCCCAAAATTACCACAAAACTGTATTGTTGCGTTAGGAGCAACAACTGAATGTTTTCAACACACCTCAAAAATTGATATTTAGAATTGAGAAAAAAAGATGTTTTGCGTAGCTTATTTATCGAGAAGGCTATTGGCTAATAACATTAAGCTACGACCTACAGAACCGGAGCTATAACTTTTTTAACTAACTATAATATTATTTAAATAACTATTTATTTATTATTATATTTAAATACTTAACTATTTATTTATAACCCGGGCCAAACCGCGGGGAACAGCTAGTATAAAAGCGAGTAAACACATTACAGTTTATGTAAACACCAAAATTGATTGATTATCTGCCGCTGACGCCACACATCTAGTAATTGATAACCGAACTCGATACGTTATTACGCACTAGCTGCGCGCCGCGGTTGGACCCGCGTTAGCTCCTCTTCTATTGGTCGTAGCGTGATGTCATATAGCCTATAGCCTTCCTCGATAAATGGGCTATCTAACACTGAAAGAATTACAACACTGAAGATAGCCGAGGATAGTAATCATCAATACACGCGTGTACCATACAACGTTTTTCAACACACTTGCGAAGAAATTAATAATATAATATCATTTTCATCCCACAAGCTCGGAAAGTATGTTTTTAATCCTCGAAATCTGGGGGTAAAAGTCGATTTAAATCTCAAGAGTGGAAAGTATCGGGGTCGCTGTGACAGCCCGTGCCCGAGTTTCTTGCCGATTCTTCTCGGCTGATGTAATTCCGAATCGGTGGTAGAATCAATTCTGACGTTCATAAGTGCCTCATTGAGGTCTTAACTGAATAATAGTTATTTGTTATACAAGAGTGCAAAGTTGCTTTTTAACCGGGGCTCCAGTTGAGGACCGAGCCAGCGAAGGATTCTAAAATTGAATCACGAGCGCAGCGAGGGATTCAAAATAAGAATCCTGAGCGTTAGCGAGGGAGTCAAAGGAGCACAAGGTTAAAAATTGTTTGCACTCGAGTGCAACACATTATTTTTCATCCCCCCTCAGCGAGGAAATTACTAAATGGAAACATAAAACAATCACAATATAAAGTGAAAAGCAAAAATATCACGCGCAAAGCAAATAAAAAAAAGTAAGTAGGTACACCAAGAAGGTTCCGAGTTTGAATTTGAAATAAAAAAAAAGTTGTATGACAGTTTGTGAATCCAAAACATCACCAAACTACACTTGAGAGCAAAGAAATCGCACACCTGCTCAATTTTCGTTTCAAGATTGTTTTTTTAAAACATGCTTATATTTTGATTCCCGTTTATATACTGAATTGAAGTACACACTGTCAGCTTTCAGATAACACCTTAAGCTAATCCATAACCCTAAAATTCATTACAGTAAAGCCAAAAGAACAATTGGATCGGAAATCCACTCGTTTCAGGTAGTGCTAATTGAGCGACTAAGAGCGGGTATAAAAGGTGAAGGGTTAGGTGAAACTGCATCATCTGTATATCAAATCGTAGCTTGGAAAGTCAGCTATAGAACACGTCCACATTCGAAACAAGAAAATGGATACCCCACCAGAAATGTCAGGTCAAGTGGTTGCGCTAATTGAACCTGGCCACAACCAGATTCAAATAGCCAGACAGTTGAATTTATGCCAAAACGCTATTCGGCGAGTATATCAGCGTTATCAAGAAAGTCGTAGCTTTAGTCGCCGATGAGGTTCTGGCCAAAAAAGCACAGCATCGAAGCGTGATGACCATTTTTTGTGACCTCATCATTAAGAAATCACCAGTTGAATGCTGTTAAGCTCTGTCAGCAAGTCCAGGAAGTGAGAGAAGTTAAAATTATCCGGTAGACAGTTAGAAGAAGACTAGCCAAAGGAGGTCTGATAGCGCACAGATCAGCTATCACTCCAGAATTGACCACAGGTCACCGACAAGCACGACTACAGTTTGCTCGAGAACATTGATTTGAGCTAGGCGCCGTACAAGACGCGTTCTGAGAAGCAACACGGGGCGAATCGCTCATTTGGTCTTCGATAGCCTCCTTCACGTCCGTCGTTGCCATTGAGACATCCTGCACTCGTCAGAGTACAGTACCACTGTCCATTGGTCCATCGTCCAATCCAAATGTTCTCGAGCGAACTGTAGTCGTACTTGTCGGTGACCTGTGGTCAATTCTGGAGTGATAGCTGATCTGTGCGCTATCAGACCTCCTTTGGCTAGTCTTCTTCTAACTGTCTACCGGATAATTTTAACTTCTCTCACTTCCTGGACTTGCTGACAGAGCTTAACAGCATTCAACTGGTGATTTCTTAATGATGAGGTCACAAAAAATGGTCATCACGCTCCGATGCTGTGCTTTTTTGGCCAGAACCTCATCGGCGACTAAAGCTACGACTTTCTTGATAACGCTGATATACTCGCCGAATAGCGTTTTGGCATAAATTCAACTGTCTGGCTATTTGAATCTGGTTGTGGCCAGGTTCAATTAGCGCAACCACTTGACCTGACATTTCTTGTGGGGTATCCATTTTCTTGTTTCGAATGTGGACGTGTTCTATAGCTGACTTTCCAAGCTACGATTTGATATACAGATGATGCAGTTTCACCTAACCCTTCACCTTTTATACCCGCTCTTAGTCGCTCAATTAGCACTACCTGAAACGAGTGGATTTCCGATCCAATTGTTCTTTTGGCTTTACTGTAATGAATTTTAGGGTTACGGATTAGCTTAAGGTGTTATCTGAAAGCTGACAGTGTGTACTTCAATTCAGTATATAAACGGGAATCAAAATATAAGCATGTTTTAAAAAAAACGACCTTGAAACGAAAATTGAGCAGGTGTGCGATTTCTTTGCTCTCAAGTGTAGTTGCACACGATGTTCTAAATTCAAATTAACTTTAACCTCTAGAGCGCAAAAACGACTTTTACTCCCAGTTATCGAAAATGCCTTGGGTCCTGCACGGCCTGTCACAGCGACCCCGATACTTTCCACTCTTGAGATTAAAATCGACTTTTACCCTCAGATATCGAGGATTAAAAACATACTTTCCGAGCTAGTGGGATGAAAAGGATTTTTGACTTTGACTTTGGACCCAAGGCATTATCGATAACTGGGAGTAAAAGTCGTTTTTGCGCTCTAGAGGTTAAAGTAAATTTGAATTTAGAACATCGTGTGCACTACGTGTGATGATGTTTTGGATTCACAAACTATCATACTTTTTTTTTAATTTCAAATTCAAACTCGGAATCTTCTTGGTGTACTTACTTATTTTTTTATTTGCTTTTGCGCGTGATATTTTTGCTTTTCACTTAATATTGTGATTGTTTTATGTTTCCATTTAGTGAAAATAATGTGTTGCACTCGAGTGCAAATTTTTTTTAACCTTGTGCTCCTTTGAGTCCCTCGCTAACGCTCAGGATTCTTATTTTGAATCCCTCGCTGCGCTCATGATTCAATTTTAGAATCCTTCGCTGGCTCGGTCCTCAACTGGAGCCCCGGTTAAAAAGCAACTTTGCACTCTTGTATAACAAATAACTATTTTCGCTAAAAAACAAACAGTTTTTCTATTCGCGCGCATCCAACACAACAATGGTGCTCGGCCAAAGACTAAAAGAATATAAGTACTTATTAAAAAAATCGAATGAATGAATGGAATCGACCATAGACCTATCAAAAGTAAGACAATATAGTCGAAGTTTGTTTTTAAAATGTATGGACACGGTTTTTTTAAGTATCGAAACTTTTTAACTCACTTGTGAATAAAACGTGTCATTATTCAACTGTTTTTGCACAAATAAGAGCCCCTTTATAAGCAAACGAATCAACATTTACACAAACAAATTACAAAATTCAAAAGTAATTATAAGTGCGCCGAAATGACCCATTTTGTTTATTGCTTTTATATTTTCGAAAAGATGGGATGATATATTTTTTCAAATAGGATACACAAAACTCTAGCTAGAGAATTTTAAATTAGATTAGTAAAGATTGTAGATAGTTACAAATTTAGATACACTTTGCAGGTACGATAAAAGATCGCATACATCATAAAATCAAAATGTTTTTATGTTATCTATCTACGAGTAGTATTATTGAGGATATGAGCAAGAAGCTTGTTATAACCCCGCGTACCATTGTGTTTTCGATTTCCTATATACTCGTACTTTCTTTGTCACAATTTTTTCTGTGCGGGCGGCCAAAATTGGAAGCTACTATTGTCATTTTGACTCCAATGTCATTTGGATACATTTTCAATAAACTGACAACCAAAAGATGCGATTACAGCGACGCTGGCACCGGCACAGAAAAGATTGTGGCTCTATAAACGCTCTTACGGTTATGCTACGGCTACACTATCGCAATAACGCAAACATTTACGTTGACGCGACACGTCTGGCCAAAGAATTCGTCCTATCGCGAATCAGTTCCGCGAACTCGAATGCCCTTAAACCATTGACATAATACCTTGAACTCGCTGTCGGTAAATTGGCGCACAATCAAAGGGTTTTATGGCGACAATTTCACACGACAGTGTGGCCGTAGCAATAGAGTCACAATCTTTTCTGTGCCGGCGGCCAAAATTGAAAGTACTAATGTAATTTCGATTCTAATGTCATTTGGATACATTTTCAATAAACTGACAACCAAAAGATGCGATTACAGCGACGCTGGCACCGGCACAGAAAAGATTGTGACTCAATAAACGCTTTTACGGTAAAGGAAAACATCGTTCAGAAACCTGCACACACCTATCGAGATTTTAAGCGTTCGATCGAAAGATTCTTCGGCTCGGCCATTTCGATATTCGGCCTTTTATTCGGGATTAGGTATCAGATTCCTTGCAAAGAAATTCGGAAGTAGTGTGAAGTCGACCAACCCGCACTCGGCGATCAGACAATATGTTGATATTGAGGCACCATAACGAGAGTGTCAGAAAGGTATTCCGCTAAAATTTATTTATATGGCTATGGTGTCTCAGTGGTCTTCGTTGCTTGTCAAAATTCAAATAAAATCCTTTCCAAAAAAGGGCCGTAATGTTGATATTAAAATACATTTGAGTAATTACCTAATAGCATTATCACTACATACATGGTTAAGAGAACCGAGCCCCTGATCGCCCTCTTTCAGGGTAGGGAGAGCCCCTGGGGACATAGGTACATATAGGTATATGAGCTGATGATGATAAAATCATTTTCGAAAAGCTAATCTGTCTGTGATTTCAAAGTGTACGTAGATAACGCCTTCACGCCACTTGATTTCTTTACGTAAAAACTACTGAACCGTTTTTATAGCTGAAACCCGATAGATATTCTCTAACTATGCCCCACGGTTTTACCCGAGTTACAGTTTATTTTATCCACTTGGGGGCTGAATTTTGAAAAATCCTTTCTTAGAAGATGCTTACGGTATAAGAGAAATAGGTAGGTACGTGTGCGATGGAATTCTCCTGAGCTCTGGTAAAAAGGGCTCTTGTCGGGGTGGACGCTTGCCCTCGGTACCAGTAGTCGGGGACGTCTTCACTTCCGGAGAGGTCCTCTCAAGGAGGGGAGCGCCGCCTTTAGTGCGGGCCCGGCGTTGGAGTGCCGTAGTAGAAATCCCCCTCGGAATCCTACGGCACCCCAATGTAACGCGGACGGAAGTCGCTGTGTTTTTAGTGGGTAGGCCCAGCTCTTCTGGCTGGGAGAGCCCTACATGCCCCGTGGGTCCTCCCAATATCGGCTCACGGTGGTATGCAGTTCTATGCATTTTCACTGCGTTAAAAAAAAAAAGGTACGTGTGCGAACTTCAAAGGAGCCATAAGGGTTTGGGCTGTGCCTTGATCTATCAGTAATCACTTTTGCCTTTTATGATATACTAGCGGCGACTCACCCGCGTAGTTCCCGTTCCCGTAGGAATATGGCGATAAAATTATGCTAAAAACTTTTCCACTGAATCACTCTATCTATTAAAACAAACCGCATCAAAATCCGTTGCGTAGTTTTAAAGATCTAAACATACATAGGGACAGAGAAAGCGACTTTGTTTTATACTATGTAGTGATAGTGATACACCTAAGATACTTTTTATTCACTTTTTATTAAGATTAACGCAGGTAAAACCGCAAAACGCTACAAATACGAGTAAATACTAAAATAATCCATCATTGATTATGATGGAATGCTGTTTACATTGTAGCCGCTGAAATCTGAAACATCAAACTTGATCAAAAACTGTTTATTATAGAAATGTTTGTTTAAAGTTATTGTAAATATTTAGTGTTATTTTTATTTTTAATTCTAATAATTGAGGCGGACTGACGTCTTTCTTTAACGTCAGTTCAGAATATTTTGTAAACTTGCCACTGAACCACTCTATCTATTAAAACAAACCGCATCAAAATACGTTGCGTAGTTTTAAAGATCTAAGCATACATAGGGACAGAGAAAGCAACTTTGTTTTATACTATGTAGTGATAGTGATATGTACTTACAATAGATACAAAACGCCCAGACCAAGACAAACAGACATGTGACACACAAATATTTGTCTCGAGCGGGAATCGGACCCGTAACCTTCGGTATAGCAGGCAGTCACTACCAACTACACCACTCGTTCGGCAATTTAATGGATATTTTTCTTTGTTTCAGAAAAATGGAAGCAGCTTTGTTTTTGAGAAGAAAACAGTTGATTGTAGCTTTAGTTTTTATATTGTGGATATCGGCTGGTAAGTAATTGATAAATCTACTTAACTCAATGGTGACTGACTGACTGACATAGTGATCTATCAACGCACAGCCCAAACCACTGGACGGATCGGGCTGAAAGGCATGCAGGCAGATGTTATGACGTAGGCATCCGCTAAGAGAGGATTTTGATTAATTCTACCCCTTAGGGGGGAAATACCAAAATTTTGCCCGAAGTCATTATTCGACACGGACGAAGTCGCTAGCAAAAGCTAGTAATATTATCCTACTAATATTATAAAGGCGAAAGTTTGTATGTATGGATGTTTGTTACTCTTTCACGCAAAAACTACTGAATGGATTTTAATGAAACTTTACAATAATCTTGCTTATACATCAGAATAACACATAGGATACTTTTTATCCCAAAATTCCCACGGGAACGGGAACTACGCGGGTGAAGCCGCGGGGCGCTGCTAGTAATATTATAAACGCGAAAGTTTGTATGTTTGGATGTTTGTTACTCTTTCACGTAATAACTACTGAATGGATTTTAATGAAATTTGGTACAGATGTTCCTCATACCTAGGAATAACACATAGGATACTTTTTATCCCAAAATTCTTATGAGATTGGGATTTACGCGGGTAAAACTGCGGGGCGCAGCTAGTCTATACTCAGATTACTCAGGACACAGCTAGAATATTTGTGTGAACCACAAATGTTTGTCTCGGTCTGGGTGTGTGTGAGTGTGAATGAGTGTGTGCGTAGTTTCTGATACCCTAGATACAAGTTACGGACTTAGGGGTCAGTTACTGTAATGAGATGAGTAGTGAATGATTATGTTATGTTGTCCTAATTTCCTAACTTAATATTATAAATGCGAAAGTAACTCTGTCTGTCTGTTACCTTTTCACGGCTAAACTACTGAACCGATTGACTTGAAATTTGGTACAGGGGTAGCTTATGGTCCGGGAAAGAACATAGGCTACGTTTTATCCCGAAAATCCCACGCGATCGGTAACTACGCGTGTAAAACCGCGGGGCGTTTCTATTTACTAATAGTCTATAGTTAATCCATTAAATGTCGTTTTGCCATATAAGTTTTTGGGTTTGGCCTTTTATTAACACTAAGAGGTAATAAAATGGTTAACGATCCTACAAAATATAATATTTAAAATTCTCGTCACAGTTTTCGTTGCCATACTCCTCCGAAACGGCTTGACCGATTCTCATGAAATTTTGTGAGCATATTCAGTAGGTCTGAGAATCGACCAACATCTATTTTGTATCCCGAAATTCCTACGGGAACGGGAACTACGCGTGTGAAACCGCGGGGCGCAGCTAGTAGACACATAAAAATCGGTCAAGACGATTTAGGGAAGTTCGGTAATGAACACTGTGACAGACTTTTTACAAGCTTTTATTTAGTGTCACCTGTCCCGTTGTCTGTAATCAAATCTTGCAAGCCATTTTTCGACCACTTCTGGTTATCCGATTGAGCTGTTTGGCATACTTATGTAAGTCCCATGACATTGCAATAAAAGCTAAAAAAAGCTTTTTATAGTTATCATGGTTATTAGCACTCAAATTATTATGATTAACGGGATATTTACCATGTATATTATTTATTTCGAGTTTCCGATATGCAATGCAACAGCGTTGAAATATCGGAAACTCGAAATAAATAATATACATGGTAAATATCCCGTTAATCATAATAATTTGAGTAAAAAAACTTGTTTTTAATAACATTAAATTAAAAATTTAAAAAACCCCCAACACAATTACTTTCAAACCCCCATAACTTTTAAATGGGTCGACCGATTTTCATCAAACATGTCTAAGAACACTCGCACGTAAGGCCTCTTTAATACAAAAAAAACTAAATTTAAATCGGTTCATCCGTTCGGGAGCTATGATGCCACAGACAGACAGATACACACACACACACAGACACGTCAAACTTATAACACCCTTCTTTTTGCGTCGGGGGTTAAAAAGGTTTTTTTTAATTTATTCTTGTTTAAGTAATACTTGAAACCATCTTTTCAGCTGAAGCCATAGACTGCTTTAAATGCGTGTCCATGAACGGCAAGTTCTCCCCATGCGACGACCCGTTCCACAACAACCATTCGCTACAGATGCTGGAGTCTCCCTGCATGGGAGGACGGAAGGGGAGGGATGGGCTGTTCCCCGCCACTTCCTGTATTAAGATTGCTGGGGTTTTTGGTATGTATCTTTATTTTTTAGACAACCCACAGCGTCCCACTCCTTTTTTTTTTTGATGTCCCGGGGGAAATGCTTTGACGCATCCCCTTGCCGAAGCAGCGGGGTATGTGGGACTCGCCCTCCACCAAGATGGAGTGGTGGAGGTCCTACCCACTAACCCCCGGGGGCGACATCGCCTGGGCGCTGAGTGCCGGCGCAACGGTAAGTGGGTCGCACATCCGCTACGCCAGCGGCGCTGAGCTCTTCTGCAGAGCTTCTCCTGGACAGCATCCCACTGCTGGGCAAAGGTCTCTCCCAAACATCTCCCTATCCTTCGCAGCCTTAGAGTAGTAAGTCATCCTCTAAGTTCGCAGCCTCCCACCAGCTACTATCATGACGACCTCGATGGCAGACAGTGACGGATTAAGACTTCATGATGCCCTAAGCAATCCAAGCCTTCGTGCCCCCAGGGCTGTAGCTAGACTGGAATTTGACGACGAAAAAAAAGGTCAGCTGACACTGAGCTCGCTATGTTCAACAAAGTAGGGCATTTGTCATTTCAAGCATAGCTACGGCTTTGGGGGCCCCCTATCCTTGTGTTCTGGTGCCCCCCAGACGTGGTGCCCTAGGCAATTGCTTAATTTGATTAAGAGTTAATTCGGGACTGCTGGCAGAGTGATCTCCACCATGCCGATCTGCCATCCGTTTGCTGGTTCGATTCCCGTGCGGGGTGAATATTTCTGTCAACCAGAAATGTTTATCTCGGTCTGTGTGTGTGTGTGAATGAGTGTGTGCGGAGTTTCTGATACCCTAGATACAAGTTACGAACTTAGTTAGGGGTCAGTTACTGTAATGAGATGATGGAGTGAATGATTATGTTGTGTTATTTCTTCCAGATGACACAGGTGAGACGATAACAGTGCGAGGATGCGGTCTGGATTCGGGAACAGTCACCACAGACACGGAGATCATACGGATGTCACACTGCGGACGGTTTTATTATAATGACAGGTATGCCACAAAATTATTTGGCGCTGTGGTATAGTGCCACCAACTTATTTTTCAACACACTTGCCCATAAAAGGGCTCTTATTTGTGCAAAAGCAGTTGAATAATGACACGTTTTATTCACTAGTGAGTTATAGATTGCTTTTTTAAATTGCTTTGTTTTTATAAAAGTTTCGATATAAAAAAAATTGTGTCCGTATTCTTCGCAAATGTGTTGAAAAACGTTGTATGGTACACGCGTGTATTGATGAATACTTCCGAGGCGCTATTGAGGCCCGAGCCGTCAGGCGAGGGTCTGAAGATAGCCGAGGATAGTAATTAAATATAAAAACTTTACTCGCTTGTACCATAAATAACTATGACTTGCCACAATCTTATCTGACCCGGTGGCATAGACCTCAAACTTATTTGATTAAAACCTCTTTTCAGATATGTCCACGGCTGTTTGCAGAGCTGTAACGACGCCGACGCATGCAATTCGACGAGTAAAATAAAATTCAATTTTAAACTAATATTTATATTATATATTTGTATATTAATCATAAAAAGCTAACAATGACAACTTGTATTAAATGCCTATTTCACGACCTTCAAGTAAAGTTACTTATCAAGTAAAGTTAGTTTTGTCTCTTTCTTACTTTATATCAAGTGACAAAGACAAAACATGTGAGTACCTACTCGGAACGTTACTTGAAGATCATGAAATAGACCCTAAGAAAAATATATTTATAAGCTGTCAGTTTTCGCAAGGGCCGGCGCACATATGACGGAGCGTAGCGCAGAGCATTTTTTACTGTCAAACTATTATCGACATTGTGTGTGTTGAAATAAGATTGAAAATCAATTAACATAACAACTTTCATCGATACGACTGCAGACGAAATAGATTTTCGATCTTATTTCAAGGCTCACAATGTCGATAATAGTTTGACAGCGGATAATGCTCTGCGCTGCGCCCCAAGACCTTAGGGAAGTTTCATATCTGACGGAACATGCGTCGCGTATTATCGGTCGCGTAACGCCAGAACAGACAAATGTATAGAAAAACACTTGGCCGTTCACACTCAACCGATTATACGTTAGTGCGTTCAGTGTGAACGGTCAAGTGTTTTTCTATACATTTGTCTGCTCTGGCGTTACGCGACCGATAATACGCGACGCATGTTCCGTCAGATATGAACCTTCCCTTACTTTAGGTCTTTTCTGCGTGCTGCTATATGTTTTGTTAAGGAACGTCTATGTTATAAAACATATATAAATAGGGTAGTTGACTAAACAAATTTTATTATTCCGTCTTATAGATTTCCAAAAAATATTGGACACGTATTTTGTATTTTTCATGTAAACAAATAATTAAGATGATACAGTGCGTCGAAAACACGTGTAACGTCACAGATGTTGACGTCACAAGCCCCCACTCCTGAACTTTAATGCGTTATAACTAAGTCAGTTTGATTAATTTGATAAAACAAAAAAATACGTGTCTAATATTTTTTCAAAATCTATCTGACGGACTAATTAGAATTTCATTTTGATTACCCAGTCGACATCCCTATTGTTTCATTTCTCATGTCATGAAACCATTTCTCAACTCAATTTTGTAATTTCTACCTAGTCATTTGTCAATTAATTTTAGGATTTTTTTATATTTTTTTAAAGTTATTTTTTTTTTAAACTTATGAGTGAATATCCCGGCGCCTAAATTTGCGTGGCAACTATGAAATCGGTACTAAAAAATATAGTTATAATGTTTAAAACTTTTTTTTTAGTTAGATGAAATAGTCACCTATATGAGGCACTAAATATTTCATTACTGGGATTAATAGGTACTCCAGAAAAAAATGTTAAACCTCGAAATCTTTCATCGCCGTGTCTGTCCACAACTCACCTTGATGTGTATTATACCTCCTTGATGAAAACCTATTGGTTGAATACATTGAAACCTAGTTTTATATGATACTTGGATAGTTAAGGTATTGTTACGGAATACACTCAATCAAATATTTAAACAATACGACGAATGGTTACTAGAAAAACATTTGTCCCAGAACTTCCTTTCATCGCCATGTCAAAAACATTTTTAAACATATTGTTCCACCTAAAGACTTGCGTCTCCTTCTCTGTGTGCTAAACGTTGCCCAATAGTACCGCCTCAGTGCTCGACGTGGAAGGACGTGTCCACGTGCCTGCGTTTTCAAGCTATAAATGTAAGTGTATCCCATTTTTGTTACTGGACAGTTTTTCTTTCATCGCCGTGCATAGGTATAACTTCTATTTGAACAAGTTTATACTCTTGATTGAGCATTCGATAGAATGCCCATACTCTTCTGTTTATTTGTGAATTGTTTAGTTCTTAGGATACCTAATAGATTTTATGTAATTTTAAATTTTCGACTCGTTTCTCATCGCCATGCTTTCATTTCCGTGGTTTCCATAGCAAATATTTGCTATGGCAATGAAAAAAAAGACACGGCAATGAAAAAAATTTCATTGCCGTGTCTTTTAAAACAAATTACTTTCATCGCCGTGGCCAGGTATTTCATTTCCGTGACTTATATTTTCATCGCCATGGTATGATTAGGCAAGGAAAACATATTTATCTGTGATACAGTGTACCGAATACTGACAGTACAGTACTCGTCAAATAATATATCTGCAATACGACAAAAGACTTAAGTAAAGACTTATAAGTACAGTAAATAACTCATTTGTGTTTACTGGACTCCTTCTAGCTGGTTTTCTTGATTCCTTAAGATCGTCTCCATTCTGATGCACTGTAATGGAGTCGTGTACCAGCCGTTCCACTCCGCTCTGTCTTCGGCTCTTCTCAGAGCTGGTAATTGAGAGCCCTGTTATTGCCTTGATCAGGTTTGACCAACGGGTAGGTCGGGTAGGTCTACTTTTCCCGCCACAACCAGCTTGTCCAAGCTGTATGACCGTTGTAGCTCCAAATGTGACCAAAGTAGGTCAGGACTCGTAGGTAACATATTTGTTTCATACTTGTTTTTACGTCAAGTAGTTCTAGAATAGACTTATTTGTACGTCTCACTGTTAACGGTATGTGTGGCATCCTTCTCCAGCACCACATCTCGAAAGCCTTAATCTTTTTTCGATCTACAGCGCGTGGATAGACCAGGACTCACAGCCGTATAGAAATATCGAGAATACCTGAGATCTAATTAGTCTCATCTTTGTTACGTTTGGAGATGGTTTGGACATTCCAGATTATCAACATTTTGCTTATTGCTTGCCCATCTCCACACAAATTCGAATCTCTTTCTCGCAGCCTCTCTGATTACTGATCGTCCAGCCTTTTTTTTTTAACGCAGTGAAAATGCATATAATTGCACCGTGAGCCGATATTGGGAGGGCCCACGGGGCATGTAGGGCTCTCCCAGCCAGAAGGGCTGGGCCTACCCACTAAAAACACAGCGACTTCCGTCCACGTTACATTGGGGTACCGTAGGTTCCCGAGGGGGATTTCTACTACGGCACTCCAACGCCGGGCCCGCACTAAAGCGGCGCCTCCCTCCTTGAGAGGACCTCTCCGGAAGTGAAGACGTCCTCGACTACTGGTACCAAGGGCAAGCGTCCTCCCGACGCTCTCCCTTTTTACCAGAGCTCAGGAGAATCCCAGCCCCCCCTCACTGACCCCCTCACATTAACGGGCACAGCCAACTGCGTCCGAAATGTGGGGGTGATCGTCCAGCCTAGGTATACAACCAAAACTTGCTCATGAATTCCAGGTCTGACAATTCTCCTGTGCGTGTGATCTGTTCAGCTCGGTCAGTGACCATAACCTTTGTCTTCGACTTGTTGACCCAAAGTCTTTTAGAACTCTCCTACTTATATTTCGTATATCCTATAGTATTCACCATAGATGTTAAATAGAAAAAGGAACTCTTTTTCAGCCTCCTCATCCGGGATGATATGCAACATAATCTTACTGGCATGGGATATAAGTGCTACAGTCCGGTAGGGTGCACATTTGTTTTTACCCAGAATAGGCATGCACTTGACTGTAACTAACCTGATGGAAAGCGATGATACAGTCTAAGATGGAACGTGCTCACCCAGAAGGTGACCTATTGACTCGCGGCTTAAAAAGACCCAGCCAGTTGAGCCTTTGACTCAATGTATGAACCAAAATTGAGGGTTGAGGTCAGCGTTATTCCAAGAAGGTCAGGGTGGTCCACTATAGGTAAGGATACACTCCGGAAAATAGGAGCCAGTTCGAACAGCGTCTTCCTTGCGGAGAAAAGACACGCCTGGGTCTTCAAGGCATTGAACTTGATCAGATTGGCATCGCTCCAATCGGAGACTGCCCAAAGGGAAAAGTTCGTGTAATCGACCTAGCCTCTCTTAAATACTGTGTCTCGGCCGCACTAGCACGCGGGATGGATATGTAATTCTCTACAACTGTGCAATCATTTGCATACTCATAGGTTCTGGGCTTTGGCAGATCATTGATATGCAACAGGAAAAGTGTTGCAATGAGTACTAACCCTTGGGGAACACCAGCATTAATCGCCATTTGATCGGACGAGCATCCATCAAGAACGACCCGTATCGATCGATCCCGCAAGAAGTCCGATATCCACCCACACAAACTAACAGGCAGACCGTATGATGAAAGCATGCTTATAAGGCATGTAATTTTGTGGACCCCTTCTTGAACAGGGGACCAAAAGCGATTCTTTCCAATCTTTAGGCCATATATCATAGGGGTTTTATGTTAATCTTATTAAGAAATTCGATCAATTATTATCATTCGATGTGGCGTAGATAACCCGTCTGGGGGAGTATGCCTCTCCTTCTCGGAGACAGGCGTGTATAGATTGTATGTTAGGATAATATAATACTCATGTCAGTATATAAAAAAAATGTTTTATGTATGGATTTTCATTTCCGTGGTGATTCTTTCATTACCGTGGGACAGTTCTTTCATTGCCGTGGACGCTTGTTTCATTGCCGTGCCCGCATGTTTCATCGCCGTGGCATGAAATTTTTAAACTTGTGTTATTCGTTAGTTTTTTAAGTAATCAGCTTGATAATAAGCAAGAATACATACATTATCAAGAAGTATAATAAACGCTAATTATTTTTGAAAAAAACTTAAAAACAAAAAAATCCACGGAAATGAAGATTTTTGGGCACTTGTTGAAATTCACTCTTATAAGTAAACGAAACCTAAACTTTTTTTCAGTAATTTTGTCTTAGAATGACATATCATTTATTAATTTTATTTAAATCATATGTTTATGCGAGCAAAATCGCTGGGCACAGCTAGATTATAATAAATGCATATTATTTATTATAAAATATTAATATAAATAGCTACGTATTAGCTTTTGTCGCTATTCCAGGACTAAAGTCATTAAAATCTTTATTTCTCGCTGATTCGAAATGCGTCGAAATTTTGAGCATTTTGAGGCTAAAATTACATATTGAGTCACAATCTTTTCTGTGCCGGCGGCCAAAATTGGAAGCTACTATTGTCATTGTGACTCTAATGTCATTTGGATACATTTTCAATAAACTGACAACCAAAAGATGCGATTACAGCGACGCTGGCACCGGCAAAGACAAGATTATTGTGGCTCAATCAGAGACCAGAGAGAATCCTGGTCGTGATCCTTATTCTATGGGCTCAATACTAAAAGTATTTCAACTTTAATAACATGTATAAAACTATGTAATATAACGTCTATATTATTAAACATGTTTTATTACTCATTACTCATTTTAACGCTACTTAATACCATAGGTTTGTATATTTTTAATTTTATTTTTGAGAAATAAAAATATAAAAGTAAGTTTAGAGTCACCAAGTTTTCTGTGCCGGTGACAGCGTCGCTGTAATCGCATCTTTTGGTTGTCAGTATATTGAAAATTGACTCTAATGTAATTTGGATACCCAAATGACATTAGAGTCACAATGACAATAGTAGCTTCCAATTTTAGCCGCCGGCACAGAAAACTTGGTGACTCTGTAAGGTATGTTCCCTCTAAAATTATGAAGTTGTAGGTAAAAATGGAGCCCACACATAGAACAACAGCTTGAGGCAAATACCTACGTCTCTGTGGGCCGATCTCTCATTTTAGCGTGGACTCTCTCTTTCTAGATGTTACCTTAGTTAGAAAGAGAGAGCCTGCCCACAGAGAGCGCGATAGTGATACATAGGTTATGCTTCAAGTAGGTATTCGATGTGTGGACTCCATTTTTACCTACAACTTCATGCTCTAAAATATACTTACTAAATGTCAGAGAAATGTCAAAGAAATGTCATCTGAACAATGAAACTCGCTTCATTCTAAAAACAACTTTATTTTCTAAGCAATTAGATTTATATTAGTCAATTTTATAAGCACACGCTAATTATATTGTATATAAAAAAATTAATGCAAAATAAAACAATATATTATTTCATAATTGTATTTTTATTTCAATGAATTAAATAAAATTCCTGTAAAATCTTAAGGACTCTGTCTGTCTCTGGACTCTGGACTCTGGACTCTCTGTCTCTTTCTCACTGATGATTTGGGTTTTCCTAGTCAGACTGCTTGCCCACGTCCGTTTTTATTTACCGACTTTTTGTAGGAGAAAAATAGAAAGTATTGGTAATTTCTCCAGACCTGGCACCTTCAAAATACTCACATTTATGAAAGTTTCTTATACAGTATGTTTAAAAATAAATTATTTCTTTTATACGAATAGAGAATAATCAGTTTTGAAGTTTTTTGAATGAAATTAAATCACGCTGTATTTTTAAGTTCCAAAACCAAACATTTTACCCAGTCCCGTTCATACCAAGAAATTATAGGTAAAAAATGGAGCCCACACTTGGAACAACAGCTTGAGTCAAATACCTACGTCTCTTTGGGCCGATCTCTCTTTTTAGTCAGACTCTCTCTTTCTAGAGGTTACCTTAGTTAGAAAGAGAGAGCCTGCCCACAGAGAGCGCGATAGTGATACGTATAGGTATGCTTCAAGTAGGTATTCGAAGTGTGGGCACCATGTTTTACCTTTAACTTCATGGTTCATACTCATAAGTTTGACCGCACGCGACAGGGACGCACTGACTTGTCATGATGACGTGCGACATCACTTTGAGTGACATTCACAGACACTATACGTGTGTGAAATGTCTATGTGTTGCTCGCGCCAGCTTTGGAGAAACGACTTGTACTGATAGTAATATTGCAACGCACACGCCCTACAAAAAATCGGTTACAATCTTAGTACAAAAAAAGGCAGCCCGGTCAATGATGATGAAAATGTCGGTCACCGATTATTATAATTATATGAATTTCGGGATGTAAAATAGATGTTGGCCGATTCTCAGACCTACTGAATATGCTCACAAAATTTCATGAGAATCGGTCAAGCCGTTTCGGAGGAGTATGGCAACGAAAACTGTGACACGAGAATTTTATATATTAGATGATAATTATCAAACGTGGGCGAGCAGTCATATGCAGCCTATACACGTTGGCCGAAATGGCGACAATAAGTTAGACTATTTATATTAATAGTATAGTGCCACAATCGTTTCTGTTCCGGTGGTCAAAATTGGAAGCTCCTATTGTCATTGTGAATCTAATGTCATTTGGATACATTTTCATTACACTGACCATGAAGTTAAAGGTAAAAATGGAGTCCACACTTCGAATACCTACTTGAAGCATACCTATATGTATCACTATAGCGCTCTCTGTGGGCAGGCTCTCTCTTTCTAACTAAGGTAACCTCTAGAAAGAGAGAGTCTGACTAAAAAGTGAGATCGGCCCACAGAGACGTAGGTATTTGACTCAAGCTGTTGTTCCAAGTGTGGGCTCCATTTTTTACATACAACTTCAGGACGCTGACATTCATCTGACAACCAAAAGATGCAATTACAGCGACGCGCGCTGTCACCGGCACAGATAATGTTTGTGACACTATAATCTCTATGAAAAATTTCTTTAATTGGTTCAAAATACATCATTGCATTAGAAAAAAACTCATTGAAAAAATACTACTTTATTGATCGGATTTCAATTATTGTTTTACATTTCTAAATCCGTTAAAGTAGTTTCATTCAATGATTGCGTCTATCAGAGATATCCATTATAAAAATGGTCTCATTCCAAAGGAGGTTGCATTTCTTCATTTTCAATAATATCTGTGACGGGCGTGTCGGTCGTGCGCTCAGTTCGGTCCGTTTGCGAGAAGTCGTCTACCTCTGTAACAAAAGAAAACAAATTGTTAACAACTTATATGTATTACAAACCCGGTTATTGTTATCGGTAGATATATCCAGCCCCTCTAGCATGACTGTGCGTGATAAAATAATATCGACACCACGAAATAATATCGATTTCGCGAGCATGACCAAATGAATTATGGCGTGGTACGATATGAAAAAATTAAATATGGCAGCTATTTTACGATATTTTGACATTTGGATGTCGATCGTTTTCGAAGTCATGCTAGCCCGGCAGAGACGGATTAACCAAGACAAGTTTTTTCGTCAGCCATATTTGCCGTCCCTTTCAAATTGAAAAAATAAACGATATTTCTACATATGTGTGTGGGAGTCTCCCTTATTAATGTATATTCTTTGTAAAATAAGTGGCTAATAAAGAATGTATTATTATTGTTATGTCTTTTCCATTCACGGGACTATTAAGTAGTCCCGGTCTTTTGGAAGGCTAGTATGGGGCCAAAGCCAACACACGGAAGCCCTTTGACATATTTAATCTTGTGTATAGGTTTATTATCCTGAAGTTACGGAATACGCCTCTGGATATAGGGCAAGGTTACAGGACCAAAACTAGATTATCCCTTTTTTATTATTTAATAACTAGCTGCGCCCCGCGTTTTACACGCGTGAATCCCAATCCCATGGGAATTTTGGGATAAAAAGTATCCTATGTGTTATTCCTAGTTGTAAGGAACATCTGTACCAAATTTAATCTAAATCAATACAGTTGTTTTTGCGTGAAAGAGGAACAAACATCCACACATCTAAACATGCACACTCACAAACATTCGGCTTTATAATATTAGTAGGATTACCTGTGACCACAGAAGGCGAGGCAGTCGGGTCGGTATCACATTTGCACCGTCTCAGTTCCTCTAACTCTCTCAACTGAGATGGCAGTAGCTCTTCTGGGGCTGAAATAGAACATTTTATCAGTCATCATAGCGTCATTTCCGTATCCAGTTCACTGGCATTGGTCATATTATCGATACATAAGTTTTTTACAGTTAGGGCCTATTTCACGACCTTCAAGTAATGGTAAGTCCTTCATTCATAGATGTATTAAATTTTATAATAAAATCCCCCGGGAAGTGACTGGGCTCACTGATGGAAAGTTTAGATCACACGTTAAAAACATTTTGATAAGCAAAGCATATTATAAGGTTACGGACTATATCAATGACCGGGATGTCTGGAATTAAATTTCTGCACCCGCAACCTCAACATGCTACTTTTTGATTATATAGGTACATATAAGTATTTTTTTCTATATTTATAGATTTTATTATTTGTTTTCTTTTTTTTATCTATGACATTGTACTAGTTTTAAGGTACTGTTTGTATTTTATTTTATTTAAAAAAAAAATACCAGCACGAGATTCTTGCCGATTCTTCTCGGCTGATGTAATTTCCGAATCGGTGGTAGAATCAATTTTGACGTTCATAAGTGCCTCATTGAGGCCTTAACTGATTAAATGATTTTTGACTTTGACTTTACTCACCAAGTAAAGTTAGTTTTGTCTCTTTCTTAGTTTATATCAAGTGACAAAGACAAAACATGTGAGTAGCTACTCGGAACGTTACTTGAAGATGGTGAAATAGGCCCTTACGGCCTTATTTGCGTTGCATTTTTAGTCTGGTTTAACAAAACCTGGTAAGCATTTGACACCTTGTCAGTCAAATCTGTCACTTTGACAGTATTCAAAATTGATTGTAAAATCAGGTTTAGTGCTAAACTAGACTTACAACGCAAATAAGGCAGTTACAGTCTTAAAATCGTGGCAATTTCAGAATAAAAAGATCCTATGTGTAATTTCCTTGTATAAGGAATATCTGTACCAAATTTTGTCTAAACTGGTACAGGAGCGTTTACCTGATGTCACTTATAAAGTCAGAATGAAAATTCTAATAATAAAATTTGAAAAAAGAATCGTTTTCAATTAATAATTTAAAAATTAAAATTTTTAAATACCCCCAACACAATTACTTTCAATCCCCCATAACTTTTAAACGGGTCAACCAATTTTCATTAAACATGTCTAAGAACACTCGCACGTAAGTCCTCTTTAATACAAAAAAAACGAAATTGAAATCGGTTCATCCGTTTGGGAGCTATGATGCCACAGACAGATACACACACACACATATACACACACACACACACAGAGACACGTCAAACTTATAACACCCCTCTTTTTGCGTCGGGGGTTAAAAAGAGAACAATTAAAACATACGCTCACAGTTAAAATCAAAGTTAAACAGTTTGTTAGGAGAAGTCAGTCACTAAAGGGGCGTCTAGCGTTAGCGGAAGATGATTGGCGATGCGATTCACGGTAAGTGACACGCGAATCTAATCACAGACGATGCGACACGGGGCGGGTCTGTCCTACGTGTGTGGGAAATTATATAACACTAGCTGCGCCCCGCGGTTTCACACGCGTAGTCCCGTTCCCGTTCCCGTAGGAATTTCGGGATGAAAAATAGATGTTGGCCGATTCTCAGACCTACTGAATATGCTCACAAAATTTCATGAGAATCGGTCAAGCCGTTTCGGAGGAGTATGGCAACGAAAACTGTGACACGAGAATTTTATATATTAGAAGATAACATTCTCTCCATCATCTCATTACAGTAACTGACCTCTAACTAAGTTCGTCACTTGTATCTAGGGTAAATTAAATGAGTTAGGACCGATTTTTCCATCGCCAGATAACTTTTATTCGACGAATAAAATTGACGTTTGAAGAATAAAGTTATCTGGCGATGGAAACATCAGGCCTTAGTAAATTAAATTAATATAAGTAGGTACTTCCAACACTTACCGATCTGCACCCTAACCCTGGCCTTGCTGGTCTGCTCGCAGTAGCAGTTCGGGTCGGCCGCCAACACCGCCTCTATGGCTTGACGGCGTATCTCAGACGGCAGAGGGAGCGGTTCTATAACAAAATAGATAAATATCCTACGTATAAAAAATGTTAAAAAAGTGAAAATATAAAAGTGGGTAGGTAATAAATATAATGGTTTCATGTTACACCCATGTTACGCCGGTCTGCCACTAAGTAGAATTCATAATATTTAATAAAGTTGTTACACCCATGTTACATCGCATTCACATTGATATTACAAAAAAACGAAAAATAAAAAAGTTAATAATAAATTCTTAACACCTGCCGTTTAGTGAGAAAGTTCATGTCGTAAGATGACAATGACCAATTAATTAGTAATTCATAACACATCACATCCACGCCACATTTACTTGGCTAAGGCCCGTAATGTGGTGATTACCAGCCGTTGGCTGAGAAATGCGAAAGCAATAACAAAAAACTAATAGTAATAAGTTACACTAATGTTACGCCGAGGAAACTCCAAGTAGAACTTATAATAATAAAGTTGTTACACCCGTGTTACACCGCATTCACATGTATGTCAAAACAAGTTTACGCCAAAGTTACGCCGCATTTACCAACTTTTTAAAGTATACATACATATATGCTACGATTCAGCATAGCCCCGAGTTCAAATTTCGGCTCAGACGAAAATTTGAATGCATTTTTCAAAATACTTACTTATCTAAAAGTGACAACACTATAAAATTTGTATTCTAATGTATACTTAAAACCATTACAGATAGATGTTACGCCGACGTTACGCCAAGTTACGCCCAAAACTAGGTATAATAATAATAATCATTCCCTCCATCATCTCATTACAGTAACTGACCCCTAACTAAGCTCGAAGCTTGTATAGATACACGTGTTTATGTGCGTAGTTTCTGATACCCTAGAGGGTATCAGAAACTACGCACACACTCATTCACACACACACCCAGACCGAGATGAACATTTGTGGTTCACCCCGCACGGGAATCGAACCCGCAACCTTACGGATGGCAGTCCGGCATGGTGACCACTCTGCCATCGAGGTCGTCAAAAATAAGTATAAAAGTATATTTTCAGTGTTACGCCAAAGTTACGCCCAATAAACTAACTATATTTCACGGTTACGCCCAGCCAACTACCTTTTCCCAAAACTACCTACCATTCAATGAAAATATAATAAACTAGCAGCGCCCCGCGGTTTCACCCGCGTAGTTCCCGTTCCCGTGGGAATTTCGGGATAAAAAGTATCCTATGTTCTTTCCCGGACCATAAGCTACCACTGTACCAAATTTCAAGTCAATCAGTTCAGTAGTTTAGCCGTGAAAGGATAACAGACAGACAGAGTTACTTTCGCATTTATAATATTAGTAGGGATATTAGTTAGGATTATCACCCAGTGGGTAAACAAGAATATAACCAAACTCTCACCTGGCGGGAATCCCTCTGACCTATCCATCGCGTCTCCAATGATACGCCGGCTGTAGTGATAGTAGTCTGACACTTTGGGCGGCGCGTGAGTCAGTCCAGTGGCACGGTCGAATACTGAAATAAATTATAATTAATTTATAAAAAAATATTAACCCGCGTGAATCCCAATCCCATTGGAATATCGGGATAAAAAGTAAGTATGTGTTATTCCTAGTTATAAGGAAAATCTGTACCAAATTTACTCTAAATCAAAAAAGTAGTTTTTGCGTGAAAGAGTAACAAAATTCCAAACTCACAAACATACAAACGTAGGATAAAAAAACAAGTTTTCAGATCATGTGGATACATCTGTAGTTTACACTTGTAATCTAAATCATGGGTACATCCACAAACAAAGACTATTCCGCCATCTTGGAAAGTCCACCATATTGGATTTTTAAATACGTCACTTGACAATCGAGATAATTTGCTATAAACTTGTTATAAGTATAGTGCCACAATCTTTTCTGTGCCGGTGCCAGCGTCGCTGTAATCGCATCTTTTGGTTGTCAGTTTATTGAAAATGTATCCAAATGACATTAGAGTCACAATGACAATAGCAGCGTCCAATTTTGACCGCCGGCACAGAAAAGATTGTGACTCAATAGTCAATACCTTTTATGACTACCTTAGACTTGTCTCAAAACCATCGTAGAATGTACGCGTGTACAGATTTTTGACGTGAATATGACAAAAAACAATTATACTCAAATATCTCGTTACCTGTGGGTTTTATGACATTTATATCTTCACAAATATTGTAGAGGATTAAATTCTCTACAACTCTTGTACAATATTTTTTTGTGTCTTGTGCCATTTTTGAGATAGAGAGCAAAAAAGAACGCCTTTAACCAGAAAACTTACTAAAGTCCATCGCCTCTTTCATGTCCAGAGCAACCTCGACCTTCTCCTTGATGCGACGAGAGACGTCGCGTTGTAGAGCTTGTATGTCCTTACGGTGGCTGCGAGATGTGTTCACCACTGCAAAAGAAAATACTTAGTTTATATTTGGTTAAATGGCGGAGTAATTAATTTATTTATTGAAAAAAGACACAACAACAGTTTAACATATTAAGCATTAAAACAGAATACACATATTTAAAGAAGGGTTCTGATATGTAAACCAATAATGGTTGTGTACAGCATTGTCTATTAGGAACATCATCATAATAAATCTATCTAACAAAACTATATTAACAAAATAAATGAAAGGGTGTAGCTATTAAAGTTATATATGACAAAAACTTTAAACATTTTCAACAAAAATAGATATATATAAAAAAAAACATCAAATACAAATTAAATACACATTAAAAAGGCTTAGGTAGAAGTGTATTAATTAGTAAGTAGGTATTGTATTTATTTGCTAAAATATGTGCATCGCGGTTTGAACGGCGTGAATCCAAAATTTTGGGATATTAAGTTAGTCCAAACAACTCCTTATTAACATAACATTGTGTGTGTGAATGTGTGTGTGTGCGTAGTTTCTGATACCCTAGATACAAGCTTCGAACTTAGTTAGGGGTCAGTTACTGTAATGAGATGATGGAGTGAATGATTATTATTATTGTTATGTCTTTTCCATTCACGGGACTATTAAGGAGTCCCGGTCTTTTGGAAGGCTAGTATGGGGCCAAAGCCAACACACGGAAGCCCTTTGACGACTATCCCTGTATAACACTATAAAATGCATCCAAGGACAGTCCCCGGTTCTGCTGGGACTATTATTATATATTATTATTTTTCATATATACATTTATTTTCTTATTATTATTAGTTATTTCCTAGTGAGAGTTCTGTCAAAATCGGCCGAGCCGTTTCATAGATTAACTGGACTTTACTGGAAAAGCAAGCAACTGCGGACTCAAGTAGGCCGAAGCAAGGAGAACATGCACAGGTGGGGCTACAGCTCTGATAGTGCATGTCTATGTGGCATTTCTCCCCAAACAATGGCCCATCTCCTATCTTGCCGTGCGTGTCCCTACACCTGCACACGCGAGGACCTTTACAAGGCCACTGATAGTGCCATATCGGTGGCCGAGTTCTGGTCCTCAAAAATATGAGTCGACACGCAAAGAAGAAGAAGCAAGCAAAATTTTTGTGTTTTAAGTAATTTCATATTATTTTAATCATTTAGTGAAAAGCTATTAATTTTCAATTACAAAAAGACACTACAATTTTATTTATCTGTAATAAATAAAAATGAAACCCGTTTCCCGTTGTCACGCCATAACTTGAGAACGGCTAGACCGATTTGGCTAATTCTTTTTTGCTGTGTTTGTTAGTGTCAGGAGAAGGTTCTTATGTAAAATATCTGAAAAAGCAAACGGGAAACTTGGACCCGTGCAAAGCCGGGGCGGGCCACTAGTCTATAATAAATATTAAAACATCATAATTACCTTCGCTAATAAGCGTATTGAGCATACACCTGAAGTCGTGGGACGGCGGGAACCTGTCTCCAGGGTCTCGGACAACCTCTTCAGCTTTAGGATGAGCTGAAATATGGATACAAAGTTAGTAATGTCAGGGCCCTGTTAAAACTGATGAGGGCCTTTTTGAACATGGATATAATGTTAGGAGTATATCACCAGGACCCTTTTAATGGGGCCTTTACAAACTGTCGTGGGCCCTCTTTAAACTTGGGGGCTCACAACTAACTGTTGGGACCCTATTCTAACTGTTGAGCGAGCTATTTAAAATGATGGGGGCCTTCTTCAAAGGAGGTCCTCTTTAATACTCTGGGGACTGTGTTTTATTTTTGGGGTCCTCTTCAAACTGTAGGGCCCTGTTTATTGTATTGGGGGCTATCTATTAATGTGTAAATTTTCGCACCAAATTCTTCATCCTATTAACTAAGGAATACATATTATAATACACACATCAAAAGTGTCTAGGGATCAACATATATTTTTGCAATAACTTTTCTCCTGATTGATATTAATTAAAATTTTCTTTAAGGATTCATCAAATAAAGTGTTTTCGTTTGTCACAGTAACGATAAACCAAGTCACCTTTGCATTAATAAAGAAATTTGCCATTTTCCTAATAAAGGGATTTTTGACATTTGAACCACTAACATTAAAGTTCGAAAAAAAGACTGAAATAACAGTTTTCTTTAAAATTTTATTGGGTAACTTAAACAATTAATAATCCGTGTTTCTACCGCGAACACTAACAACACAAGAACATCGGTTTGGCATACTCAAAATGAGTTCATCCAAATCACGCTGTGGAATGGCCGCCCATGTTCGTTGCAACAACAAAAAAAGGTCTTCTTGCGACTGGATACCCTCCATATTCGGCAGAGCTCTTCTCTGTAGCATATCCCATGCATGCTCAATCGGGTTCAAGTCTGGCGACTGAGCAGGCCAGGGCAGGACATTGATGTTAGCTGCGGCGAGAGTCTGTCTTACAACTCTTGCGGTGTGCGGTCGTGCATTATCATGCATTAACTGAAATAAGGGACCGATTTGCACTTGTAGAGGAACGATGACGTCTGATACAATCGTCTCAGCATAAATTTGAGCGTTGAGGTTGCCTCTGATCCAAATCAACTCAGTTCTTCCGCCGATCCAAATACCCGCCCATACCATGATGGTTCCACCACTATAAGGATGGACTTCCTGGCAGGATTTTAATCGCTGTTGGCGTCCAGGGGTTCTCCAGTGTCGTATACGTCTTGTATCCGGTCTCATACCAAAACGAGACTCATCAGAAAAGCACACGAAACGCCATTGTTCTTCTGCCCAATTTCTGTGTTCAAGAGCCCATTGATATCGAATCCTACGATTGTGCATTGCTATAGGTGGTACCCGTAGCGGTCTTCGGGAATGAAGGTTCACTTCATGCAAGCAGTTTCTGACTGTTTGGTCGCTAATTAAGTTCCCTGAAGAGTGATGAAGCCGCACGGCTAACATCATGGCGGTTATTGTTGGAGCTCTTCGAGTTAAGATTTGAATGTATCGGTCTTGTCTCCGTGTGGTGCAGCGATACCGTCCTCCATGGCGCTCAGCCACGGTACCAGTGCTTCGGTAACGTGTCCAAAGTCGACTGATAACACTCTGACTTGTATTCAGAGCTAAAGCCACAGTACGTTGCCGGGAACCAGCTTCTATCATTCCCACGGCTCTGAGCATTTCTTCCCTGCTTAAATGACGTCGCCGCTCCATAATAACGTTGGTTTTAATCAGTAGTAGGGAAACAGTAGCACTAATAATGTCTTCAATGCGTTGTATGTTTTTATAGGGAAAATATTGACAGCTGATTTTCATCTTTTACTCGAATTTGATTCACAGTTCCTGATTCAAATTATGAAATGCACCAAAAAGGATCCATATAAATTTATAAAATCATAAATTTATTACAAAGCCACATCTCAATCTCAAGAAATCCGCATAAAAATGCTTGATCCCTAGACACTTTTGATGTGTGTATATATTATTTATTTAAATAGTGTGTCATGATGACCAAATAAAATGTTTTCTTTCTTTATTTCTAGGTGGTATGTGTTTTTATGTACGTTTTTATGTAAGCTTTTATGTACGTTTGTCAGTTACAGGCACGTGTATTTAAATGTTTTGAATATAGTGTAAGTACTTATTAGCATAGATTATACTCACTATATATAATGAATACACATAAAAATACATTTTGGTCTGACTGCTTTCAGAAATAAGACTGCCCTTGCTCATGTACCAAATATTTTTGTTCAACTGTTTCTGTAATGTGGCTTTGTGTATATGTACAATAAAGAGTATATTTCTATCTAGAATATAAGTAATCTATATATATAGAAATTAAACCCGTTTTCCTTGGTCACGGCATCACGCGTGAATGGCTGGACCGATTTCACTAATTCTTTGTTTGTTGTATTTGTTATTATTAAGAGAAGGATCTTATGTAAAAAAATAAACTGGAATATCAACGGGAAAATTGGACCCGTGCGAAGCCGGGGCGGGCCGCTAGTTAATAAATAAATATGTACACTCACCACTAGCAATCTTCCACCGCTCATCGTCTCTAGCCGTAGTGGCGACCGGCTGTACGACGTGGGGACAGAACCGGCATCGGCACGTCTCGTCCAGGGGACAACCGCAACGGATACACGTCTCTAGAATGAGGAGAGGGGTTAGGGAGTAGGATGGGGCCCTTCCGAATAGTGAAATGGGGATTATTTTCTTAGAAAGGCCTTAAGTCTAAAGTAAATTATTTTACTCAAATAAACAGTTATCATTTGTGACAATAATTTTAGAGATTATCTACATACTTTTTTTATTTGGGAAAAAAATGTCCTTTATGAGTAATACGGATCGCTAACACAAATGTCACTAGAAGTAATATTTGAGTTTGTACATTGGCAATGAAAACGTGCTTCAGTGACAAAATTTCAAAGTACCTATTAAAGGGTCTCCTACGAATTGCACGGGGCCCTAATTCCAATGGCATTTGTTTAATTGGGCCCCGCGAGTCGAGCTAGTGTCATATTTTCACATCACTGTATGTGGCTTTGAACAGAAAAAGCGAAACACTTTCGCGACAGCCTCTCCAGTCCAGACGAAAGGACTAAAATCGGTACTTACACATAACCCATATAAATATAAAAATACCCCCCCATATACTAGAGTAATTAAGTCGAATCCCTTGACTTATGATATGACACCAGACTACACAATACATATATCTGTATATACTCACGGTCCAACATCTTAACCTGTCCCTCATCGAGCGTCCCAAACAGCTGCGTCACAGCGGCCCGCGCGCGCGCCGCCTGCGCCGCCGCCAGCCGGTGGCGCGCCGCCGTGCGACTGGCGCCGCCCAGTAGGCACTGGGATACTAGCTCCGCTACTACTTCGTTTTGTTCTGCTGTTGACCTGGGAGGGGGAAGTGAGGTTAATCGATGGAGCGCGATGACACGACCGAGATCTCCTGATAGTAAGCAACACGCCTGCCCATTACAGACACAGTGTACAGCACTGTACTGCGCTCATTATCCCGAGACATCAGCTGATGAGTGTCCTTTGCCCAGTCATTTCACTGACTACATTGACCTTCAAACTGGAACACTAATGTTTTCGTCAGGGGCGTAGCTACCGCCGTATCAGTGATACGGGGCCCCAGGCTATAGGGGCCCCTGACGTGTGTAAGTAAAAATTTGTTGAGAGTCCCCATAGTTCCCCTATATCCAGTCCATTGAACATCCCATTCCCATAACCCAGTCATAGTTTTCCATATATTTGCAATAGTCCCAGCAGAACCGGGGATTGTCCTTGGATGCATCCTTTACAAAATATTTAATATGTCAAAGGGCTTCCTTGTGTTGGCTTTGGCCCCATACTAGCCTTCCAAAAGACCGGGACTCCTCAATAGTCCCGTGAATGGAAAAGATATTAATAAAGTAATTATTTAACTACTCACATAGACCCGTTCCTATTGAGCGACTGGTCTATCCTATTGGCGTTGGCTCTCGCTGTGCGCACCGCGTCTTCCTCGGCAGCCAGTTCGACTCCCTCTTGGACAATCTCACGGAAATACACGTCGACTGTCTCTTGGGTTACGCCTAGGATCTGTTAAATAATGTTTGTTATATATAATCATTCACTCCATCACCTCATTATAGTAACTGACTCCTAAGTTTGTAACTTGTATCTAAAGTATCAGAAACTACGCACACACTCTTTCACACACAGACCCAGACCGAGATAAACATTTGTGGTTCACACAAATTCACCCCGCACGGTAATCGAACCCACAATCTGACAGTCTGGCATGGTGACTTCTCGGCCATCGAGATATGACAGGTGTATCGTAGGTAAGGGCCTTTTTCACTGGGTTTTTAGTAGGACGCCCAGCCCTTCTGGCAGCGAGGGCCCCGCATAACCATAGATCTCTAACCTTCGATTCCCGTTGGTAGACGGCAATTTCTTTCTCCAGCGTGAAATAAAAAGCAAAAAGGTAAGGGCCTTTTGTAAGTCTGTAGGGCCCTGGCAGTAGTATTAGTTAAGTACAATACAGCGATAATACTCTAATAATTAATATTAAGATTATTAAGATACCACTTACACGATTTTTTTATGATATTACACACAGTAAAATAATATTTATTCTATCGAGAGGCCTTAATGAGGCCCTAAAAAGTGACTGGGACCCAAACATGTTGTACCTGTTTAAACATCTCATCATGCTCTCTCCTACGTAACTCCTCCTTCTGTCTCCTGCCAGCCTCGGCCGCTTCTCTCATGGTCTTCTCTCGCACTGAGACAATAATAATAAAATAAGCAATTAAACATTTTTTTCAACACACTTGCTCATAAAGGGGCTCTTATTTGTGCAAAAACAGTTGAATAATGACACGATTTATTCACAAGTGAGTTAAAGATTTTTAGAGAATAGTAGAAAAAATAGAATAAATAAATAAAATAAATAAAATAAAAGAATGTTTATTGTCATAATAATAATACAAAAAGAGAATTAGAACAGAAATATTAAAATTATAAAACTACATTATGACAAATGGTATACCGCTCAGCTTGTGCTGCTCCAATAGTGGGCAGCGCTGGTTTTCAGCGGTCACCTACTCCCTGGGGTGTAGGGCGGGAGTAATGGTGAAAGGGTTGCGCCATGACAAATTGAGAAATACATACTATAATGTGAGATGACTTAGTTTACCGACATATGTATGTGTGTGTGTGAGTGGATGTGTTTGTGTGAGTGGGTGTATGTGTGTGTGTGGGTTTGTGACATTCGTGTTTATTACTGGGAGGTTATTGTACGTCGAAATATTCTTTAATATTTAAAAACTTTGAGTAAGCATGCCTGAGACTCTCCGCAGCAATTTGTCGTTTTAGTAACGCTTTCGAGTATTTGAGTTTAAAGGATTTTAAATTCATAAAAAGTCTCATTGGCGGAGGGAGGTTATTCCAAATCTTTGCTGCGGCGAGTTTAAAGCATCCTCTGTAGCGAGAAGTGTTGTGAGTTGGGATTTTAAGCAAGTTCTGCGTAGTGGAACGTAAATGTTTTTGCGACGAGTGGGAGACCCAATGGAGTTTTTCAAAAAGGTAAGCAGGATTTTTATTCCAGATTATTTTCTGAACGGTGCAGGCGTAATGCAGCTCCCGTCGAGCGCTCATGTTCAAAATATTATTTTCGTTGAGGTAAGGAGTAATGAAATGTCTTCTAGGGATATTAAAACAATACCTTATGCAAGCGTTTTGTACCCTTTGTATAGCTCGCTCCGTATTGCTGTTCAATCTAGGTCCGTAAATACAGCTGCAATAATTAAGTTGAGAGAGTACTAGTGAATCTGTTAAGGTTAGTCGAAGTTCAGGTTTTATATATGATCTAATTTTGTACAGAGTCTTCAATTTAAAAAATGCGTTTCTTATTTTCATATTTACGTGCTCTGCATATTTTTGTTCCCCATCCATTATGAGTCCTAGGTTTCGAGCAGATGTTACTTGTTCCAGAGCTAAATCATTAATTTTAACCTTCTCTTCACAGTCTAGTACACGTTTTATTTGTGTTTTTGTCCCTAGAACAAGTACCTGAGATTTGTTAGGGTTAAGTAGGAGAGAGTTTTTGTTCGACCAATCTGTTATACTCTTTAGATCACTGTTGATCTTTTTAATGGCGTCGTTTGTGTTACGGGGATCAAAAGAGTAATAGATTTGGGTGTCGTCTGCGTATAAATGGTATTGACAGTTCAATATGTTATTAGGGAGGTCCGCTGTAAATATTGAAAATAGAATAGGACTTAGTAATGAACCTTGGGGCACTCCTCGCTGAATTGATTTTAGTTCGGAAAAACATTTTGAACCATCTGGATTCTCAGTGAAAACTATTTGCTCCCTATTTTGTAAAAATGTTGAAAACCAATGATATGCGTCTGCTGAAAAGCCATAATAGCGAAGCTTTGCCAAGAGAAGTTTAGGATGTAGACAATCAAATGCCCTAGAATAATCCAATAAGACCATTATGCTGCCCATCCCTCTGTCAGAAGCGTCCGTGAGATCGTCAGTCACATGCATAAGTGCGGTTTCGGTTCCATGGCCTCGTCTGAATCCAGATTGGAATTTGGGAATAATTTGTTTAAATTCTAAATAGCCAAGTAACTGATTCAGGACAATTTTTTCTATTATTTTCGAGAGAACCGGTAGGATGGAAATCGGCCGTAAATCTTTGAGGTCAGTAACTGTGTTTTTTTTGGGATTGGGCGGACGAGAGCTCTTTTCCAGCAGGAGGGAAAAGTACGAGTTAGGATTGATGTATTAACTATGTGAGTTATTATTGGGATGGTTACATCAATGGTTAATTTGATCATTTCAATGTTTATTTCATCGTGACCGGCTGCCTTTGTTTTAATATTGTTTATTATAGTAAAGACCTCTGATTCATTAACAGTTTTTATTTCGAAGAGATCTTTATTGTTATAACGGTTAGGTGCAGACGGCAACATTTCTAGTGTATTTTCATCAAAATGTGGTAGATTTAAAAAATGGTCATTAATGTCATTCGGATTGTTTAGGTATTCTGGTATTTTATTTGAAGGATGGTTTAGAAGAACTGTATTTCTAATGTTTTTCCACATAATGGTAGGATTTTTTAAATTATTATTAATGTTACTATTAAAATAAGCTATTCTCTCACGTTCCATAGTGGAAGTGACTATATTTTTAAGTGAACGGTAATAGTTTTTTGAGCTCTCTGTTTTTTTTGTTTGTGCAATCACTAGAGCTTCATCTCTCAGTTTCATCATAAATCTCATCATATCTGTTAACCAAGGTTTTGGTTTGTCCTTTTGATATATTTTTCTAATTGGAGCATGAGAGTCAAACAATGTAAGCATGAACATGTTAAAAGCGTCGACCATGTCATTAATATCATTCATAGTTTTAATTATATTCCAAGGTATTGAAGCTAAGTCTGTGTGGAACAAACCAAAATTAATGTTGTGTAAGGATCTTTGCTGTTTTATTCGTGCTGGTATCTTAGGTTTTTTTATATTAAAATCTAGTAAAACGAGAGCATGATCACTTAAACATTGATTATGTACTACAGTAATATTACGGCATCTAGAAAGTGTGTCTGTTATTGCTACATCTAAAGTGGTTTCAGAGTGGTCTGTTACTCTCGTAGGTTCTGTAATTGCTTGTTCTAAATTATGTTGAGAACAAAAGTTTAACAGAGCCTGTGCCTTAGGTAATTCCGGGTTAGTTACATCAATATTTAAGTCGCCTAGAAAACACAGGTAATCGCAGTAGCTCATTAGAAAACAAAACTAATCATCTATGACCAACTCACACGCAATCAATATGAACGCGTGCTGTTTCCTCTCCTCCTTGAGTCTGCGGAGTTCCTTCTCCAGGAAGTCCAGCGCAGCAGACACCGCGCCGCCGCACAGCTCGTCAACCAGCGCTGATATGGCGTCTTCCTGTGGGAAAAAGAGGAATAGGAATTAAAGACAGACATTTGTATCTAATAGGTACTACTTATATTAAAGGAAGGAAAGGAAGGCTGCAAGGAAGGCTCGGTGCCCTTCGGTGGGGACATTATATGATCTGATGAGAATGACTTATATTATAGATAGCGGCCCGCCCCAGCTTCGCACGGGTCCAATTTTCCCGTTGATATTCCAGATTTTTTACATAAGAACCTTCTCCTAATAATAACAAATACAACAAAACAAGAATTAGTGAAATCGGTCCTGCCATTCACGCGTGATGCCGTGACCAAGGAAAACGGGTTTCATTTTTATATATATAGATAGGTATAGTGCCCTGCGGTTTCACCCGCGTAGTTCTCTTTTCCAAAGGATAAAATATAGCTGAGAAGTAAACTTTGATTTAGTGAAATATTTTTTCAAATCGGCCACGTAGTTTCGGGGCCAATTCATGCAAAAAACGAATCTTTCCTATTTATAACACTTATTAATATAAAATAGATAAGTAAGTAAGTAATTAAAAAACGCCCAGACCAAGACAAACAGACATGTTCACAGGGCCGAGCCGACCTCCCACAGCGCCTGTGTGCAAAACCTATGAAGCGCCTCTTTTTTTCACGAATCTTCACAGTCACGGTCCTTGTGATAACATGGTTACGTTAAACGCTACTCAGCGAGCTAGCTAGGCAGCACCACAAACTGAGATTCGCTGCTAGCCCTCGTGTATGTCTATTTCGTCTAATATGGCCTCCTCTATGGATACGTTGTTGTGGTGTAACAAAAATAATTTGGATGGCGCCCCTATTGTCTTGGCGCCTGGGTGCGCCGCACACATCGCACATAGGGGCGGCTCGGCCCTGCATGTTCACGCACTGAAATATTTGTCTCGAGCGGGAATCGGACCCGTAACCTTCGGCATAGCAGGCATGCACTCGGTCGTCAAAGTTATAACTAACTGTGCCCTGTAGGACCCGCGTCGCGAGAAACAGAATGTAGTGGAGGACTTTAGAGGAGGCCTATGTCGAGAGACAAGCTGTCAATGAGGACCAACCGGTTGCCGATTAATTAAACTAATATAATATTGAGTAAACATTAAGATTAAGTTTGATTGTAAGGTTTATTTTATAGGTGCTAGTTTAATTGAAATTATTGTAACAGACAGACATAAAGGGTTATTTTATATTATTTATTTTATTTAACTGTGCCTCGCGGTTTTACCCGAGTAAATCCCAATCCCGTGGGAATTTCGGGAAAAATCCCATGTGTTATTCCTAGTTACAAGGAAGATGTGCACCAAATTTCATCTAAATCGGTACAGTAGTTTTTGCGTGAAAGAGGAACAAACATACACACTCATTCATAAACTTGAACTTTCGCCTTTAAAATAATTACTACCTACTAATAATTACTACATGCCCCGCGGTTTCACCCGCATAGTTAGTAGGAATTTCGGGATAAAACAGCCTATATCCGTTCTCAGACCATAAGCTACCCCTGTGCCAAATTTCAAGTCAATCGGTTCAGTAGTTTAGCCGTGAAAAGGTAACAAACAGAGTTAGTTTCGCATTTATAATATTAAAAGTAAGGATAAGGATTTATTAGTGTGATCCTTAGGTACAAATAAATAATTTGAGTTACACCATACCTTCTGTTCATACTCAGTCTTCTGCGCGTTGTACTCCCTGGCCTTGGCCTCTTCCTTGGCGATGCGCACCCTGTCCTCCGGCTGCAGGCCGTGCGTCGTCTTCAGCTCCTCGGTCAGCTCGGCGGCGCGCGTGCGGCCTTCGTACATCTGGGGTGAAATGTCAAAGATATTTTGTCTATTAAAAGTTAAATAATAAAAAATGACCATTTATTTTCCGCGATTCTAAGGTGCTCCTTCACCGGGAGCATTCGCGTGTAATGTAACGTTACAGAATAAAGTTATCTGGCGATGGAAAAATGGAAATATGAGCCCTAAGTGTACCAACCAGATTCTGCACGGCCCGCCCCCTGATGATCCTTTGCAGCAGCAGCACGTCCTGGAAGGCGCCCTCCTCCTCGTCGGGCACCACGAGCGTGGTGGGGGTCTGGGGGCGCGGCGGGGGCCCCACGTTGCGCGGCCGCAGCACGTGCAGCGGGCCCATCGACCCGCACACCGCGCCCATACGCGCTCCTGGGGGGTTAGGAAGAGTTGGTGGGTATAGGGAGCTTGTTTTGAAGGGATTAGAAGGTTCTAGAGCATTTTGCTGCTAAAAGCACCTTCTTTTAAAGGTTTTAGAAGGAGAAAGGATATCTTAAGATTCGGGGAATTACACTCGACTCGAGGGGGTTGACCTACATTCGCAGGGGTTACGTTAGACTCGGAAGAGCGGGGTTACTCCTAACGTAGCCGGGATACACTCGAAGTGCGCACATTATGTAAGTAAATCGAATTATTCATTTAACCACACTGAATTCAGCAATGTAACGCACATTTAACAAATAACTAGTAGCGCCCCGCGGTTTTACCCGCGTAGTACCCGCTCCCGTGTGTTACCATCGTGTGTTAAAAAATTAAGTAACAGCGCCATCTATTGGTAGGATTTGCGACTACAAAAAGTTACAATAAAACATTCGATTACTTATACACAATGCCATGGGAATTTCGGGATAAAAAGTATCCTACGTGTTATTCCTAGTTATAAGGAACATCTGTAACAAATTTAATCAAAATCGATACAGTAGTTTTTGCGTGAAAGTGGAAAAAACATCCAAACTCACAAACATACAATCTTTCGCATTTATAATATTGTAGTAGGATTGCCGCAAAAACTAAATTATTAACAGTTTTTTTTAAGTCGGTTCAAGCACGTTAAACTCAACTCTTCAGATCATTATGAAGGTTCTCCAGAAACTGCTCGCTCCACTTGGTCTCCCGTTCGCAGAGCTGCATGGGGTCCCGGCGCAGGTGGTGCCCCGAGCAGGACCTCTTCAGGTCCTGGCCGCAGTGCGACAGCCAGGAGGGCGGCTTGGAGACCGCTTCGTGGTCTTCTAGAGCTGGAAACACACTAATATTTATTATAATCATTCCCTACATCATCTCATTACAGTAACTGACCCCTAACTAAGTCCGTAACTTGTATCTAGGGTATCAGAAACTACGCACACACTCATTCACACACACACACACACACACACACACACACACACACACACACACACACACACACACACACACACACACAGATCGATACTTTTTGTATTTTATTTTATTATAATTAAAAAAAATCCCAGCACGAGTTTCTTGCCGATTCTTCTCGGCTGATGTAATTTCCGAATCAGTGGTAGAATCAATTTTTATGTTCATAAGTGCCACATTGAGGCCTTAACTGAATATGATTTTTGATAATAGGATATTAGGACGAAAAGGAGGTCATGTTTTCTTACTCACACAAGAGTGAAGGATCATAGTATATCTGCGTGTGGCGCCTGCTGGCCTGGTACCCGTGGCGGGCGAGCGGCGCGTGCATCTCGGAGGCGGGGTCGCGCGCGGCGCTAGTCTTGCTGCCCCCGCCGCGCGCCGCGCGCATGCGCCCCACCAGCCCGGGCCGGCCTCCGCCCCCGTGCAGGGCTGTTAGTTTACGGAGTTCTGTGGAGGGAAGAGTGAGTATTATACATTATATGCATTTTTAGAAAGCGCAAGCAGCGGTTTTGAAAAATCTAAACCTTTGACTGCAAAAACCAAACAAAAACTTGGTCACGTAAGCGAATCGGCGACAATGTTTTGTAAAGCAACACATACGCCACGCGTAATTTCGACTATGAAGGTATAATTCCAAGACGGGCCGCAGACCACAAACTGCAACAGCAAGCTCAACACTGCTGCCTGCAGTCGCGATGCGCTCGGAATCAATTTCATAGACGTTGATAGAATAACATTAAATTAAGAATTTAAAAAACACCTAACACAATTACTTTCAAACCCGTTTAAAAACTTTCAAACCCCCATAACCATAGTTATATAGAGTCACTCGATTTTCATCAAACATGTCTAAGAACACTCGCACGTAAGTCCCTAAATAAAAAAACTAAATTGAAATCAGTTCATCCGTTCGGGAGCTATGATGCCACAGACAGACAGATACACACACACACAGACACGTCAAACTTATAACACCCCTCTTTTTGCGTCGGGGGTTAACAAAGTCATGTCGCTTGCAAAAAACCGCGTTACAGCTAGTATAACACAACTATCCACGTCACCTCGGTCCCTAGCATGCCGTATATGCTCGATCTTGCGCTCCATCTCCATCTTCTTGGTGTTCCACAGCTTGTTCAGCTTGTTGCTGGTGCGGGCGTTGCTCGCGAGCCGCTGTTCCGCTTGCATGCGGTGGAGTAGCTCGAGGCGGATCTCTTGGAGCTCGTCTATCTCCTGGATGGTTAAGAACTTTAGATATTTGTGAAAAAGACGAATAATTTAGTTTATAAAATGTGTTGTGACGGTATAGATAAATTAAACCGCTGAAAGTGTTAGTTCTTATGATCTTAAAGCCACATCAGAGCTCACGACCGAGCTCTTTACGAGGCTCGCCGTTGAAGGACTCGTCAAGGAGGACGATATATATAATTTTAAAGCTCATTGCGGGTTGCGAGTTACTTGAAATCTACCTTAATTATGAAGGTCATTGCTATTACTTAAATAAAATCTATTACAATACAAACAATTCTATTATACAAGCAACTTCTGGTATAATGGAGATGGGTCGCTGTTACGAAGTGGATATAATTTCATAAGTGTATATCGATACACTAATACTGTATAATTTGTTTGTATTGTAATAGATTTTATTTAAGTAATCGCAATGACCTTCATAATTAAGGTATTACAGGCCGATGCCTGTAATATCTTACTGCAAAGCAAGAGCTTCTTAAATAGGTACTAAACTTGAACCATATTTGGAAAAGCATGCAACGCCCTACCCAGAAATTGAACCCGGAACTTCAACCTTGGCAGGTCGATATACATGCCACTAAAATACAGTATACATATATTTTATTCTCAAACTACGCGTTAACTCACAGCCTCCCTAAAGATCCAGTCCTTGGTCTCCACGTCGCTAATGATCTCGTCTCTCTTCTTCATAAAGCGCGGGAAGTGACCCTTCTCCACCAGCTCGTTCCAAGTTCGCGCGTGACGCATTCTATAAAACAATACAATTATAAAATAGTATTAAAACTAAGTAAATAAAACTACATAAGTACATACTTGCTTTAATTTGAATGTGTGGTGTTCGCTTAAAAAAACAAATAGAAATTAAAAAAAACCCCCAACACAATTACTTTCAAACCCCCCATAACTTTTAAACGGGTCAACCGATTTTCATCAAACATGTCTAAAAAAAACTAAATTGAAATCGGTTCGGGAGCTATGATGCCACAGACAGACAGACACAGATACATACACACACAGACACGTCAAACTTATAACACCCCTCTTTTTGCGTCGGGGGTTAATAATAAGTTATTTTTCAACACACTTGCTCATAAAGGGGCTCTTATTTGTACAAAAACAGTTGAATAATGACACGCTTGATTCATTAGTGAGTTATAGTTTTTTTTTTATTGTTTAGTTTTAAAAAAGTTTCGATACCAAAATAAATCGTGTCCATACATTTTAAAAACAAACTTCAACTATGTTGCCTTACTTTTGGTAGGTCTATGGTCGATTCCATTCATTCATTCATTCGATTTTTTTTAAATAAGTATATTCTTTTAGTCTTTGGCCGATCACCATTGTTGTGTTGGATGCGCGCGAATAGAAAAACTGTTTATTTATTAGTGAAAAATGATAATTTCTTCGCAAATGTGTTGAAAAACGTTGTATGGTACACGCGGTGTATTGATGATTACTACCCTCGGCTATCTTTAGACCCTCGCCTGACGGCTCGGGCCTCAATAGCGCCTCGGAAAAAATCACCAACTTACCTCGCTTGTACCATAAATAACTATTATCTGCCATCTTATGGAGTCCGCCATATTAAATTTAGAATGACGTCAGTGTTTGTATTGTATCTGCAATTAGATATCTCCAGTTTGTTATAAGTATCCTTATTACGTACTGCGATATTTCTTAGTAAAACCAATTATTAGGGGCCTATTTCACGATCTTCAAGTAAGATTCCGAGTATGTACTTACTCACATGTTTTGTCTTTGTCACTTGATATAAAGTAAGAAAGAGACAAAACTAACTTTATTTGGTCAGTAACTTTACTTGAAGATCGTGAAATAGAGTTAGACTTAGAGTTTTAAAGGCTAATAATCAACCCACGAGTAAGCAGAAACAACATACGATATAAGAAGTTTCATATCTTACAATGATACATTCTTATTTATTTATAGCGAACTTTACGTAAAAAGAAATGTAAAAAATATTAAAGTACTTACTTGTTTATAATTTCCGTTGTATGGAAGTCCGCTGGTAGATCACCCATCCTGTACGGACTTCCGGGACCTGAGAAAAAAATATATAATAATACATTTAAAAATCAACTTTAGGATCATGAAAATAAGGTTGATTAAAGTTTATACGTGATAAGGGTAGCCCACACCAAAAATTATATGGTAAACAACATTTGCCGGTTTAGCTAATAGTAGTAGATTTGCGAGTATACTTCACTACATAGTATAAAACAAAGTCGCTTTCTCTGTCCCTATGTCTCTATGTATGCTTAGATCTTTAAAACTACGCAACGGATTTTGATGCGATTTGTTTTAATAGATAGAGTGATTCAGTGGGAAGGTTTTAGCATAATTTTATACCCATATTCCTACGGGAACGGGAACTACGCGGGTGAAACCGTGAGGCGACGCTAGTGTATTATAATATGTGAATAATTAAATAGGTATCTACAAGTATAATTGGAAATAATAATAAAATTGCGAAAGTACAAATTGAAAATAGTCTTGGTGAGTAAAATAAAAGCTGTTGAACAAATCTGTAAAGAAATTCTAACAAGAAAATGTTGTTGAAATGTCTAAATTAACAGAACTTATCTAAACACTAGTAGCGCCCCGCGGTTTCACCCGCGTAGTTCCCGTTCCCTTGGGAATAGGTACGTGGCTAATATTATACGCCTATGTCACGCACTGATAAATTAGCTATCCATTAGTGAAAGAATTTTTGAAATCGGTTCAGTAGTTTCGGAGCCTATTCATTACAAACAAAGAAATCTTTCTTCTTTAAAATATTAGTGTAGACATATTATACTGACCCCACTCCAGCTTGTCGAGGTACAACACTTCAGGCTTGGTCTCGCATCCCTTCGCCTCCTTCGCCTCGCTCTGCCACGGGTGGGTTTGAGCTGACGACTCTCTGGGAGCGAATAACAATATAATAAATATCAACTCAAATCTATTTTCTATTCAAATCATTCCCTCCATCATCTCATTACAGTAACTGACCCCTAACTAAGTTCGTGCCGTCATCTAGGGTATCAGAAACTACGCACACACTTCTTCTTCTTTGCGTTTCGACTCAAATTTTTGAGGACCAAAACTCGGACAACAACTACGCACACACTAATAAAATAAGACCGTCAAAGGATATTGGGCAAAACGTCCCAAGTGCTGTAGCACTTCGTGTGATACATCATTCGATAGGTATCGTTAAGAGGAACAAATGACTCTACGGGAGTGAAGCCGAATTCCCCGGCAGAAAAAAGTTACAGCCATTTAAAAAAAAAAATGCCTACTTTATGCAAGGAGTTCCAAGTACTGTAGCACTTAGTGTGGTACATCATTCGATAGGTATCGTTAAGAGGAACAAATGACTCTACGGGAGTGAAGCCGAATTCCCCGGCAGAAAAAAGTTACAGCCATTTAAAAAAAAATATATGCCTACTTTATGCAAGGAGTTCCAAGTACTGTAGCACTTAGTGTGGTACATCATTCGATAGGTATCGTTAAGAGAAACAAATGATTCTACGGGAGTGAAGCCGAATTCCCCGGCAGAAAAAAGTTACAGCCATTTAAAAAAAATATATGCCTACTTTATGCAAGGAGTTCCAAGTACTGTAGCACTTAGTGTGGTACATCATTCGATAGGTATCATTAAGAGGAATAAATGATTCTACGGGAGTGAAGCCGAATTCCCCGGCAGAAAAAAGTTACAGCCATTTAAAAAAAATATGCCTACTTTATGCAAGGAGCTCCTAGTGCTGTAGCACTTAGTGTGGTACATCATTCGATAGGTATCGTTAAGAGGAACAAATGATTCTACGGGAGTGAAGCCGAATTCCCCGGCAGAAAAAAGTTACAGCCATTTAAAAAAAAAAATATACCTGCTTTATGCAAGGAGTTCCAAGTGCTGTAGCACTTAGTGTGAAAGAAATGAGCTATGCTCGGTTGTGTTACGTTAAACTGATTCAAGGAGTTCATTAATCATAGCCTTACTGAAAAAACAGACAAAGTTCTAGGGAAGTTGGAGAGTGGAGCTTCAAAATGATTTAGAATGATATGATAGTGATTAAGACGCACAAAATCTTACAAATTATTCCTTTACCGTTACCTCATCATAATTTATAAAAAATAGCGAAATATCATGTTTAAATAAGTTTAGTAGCTTAGCCAAATAGCTCCTTGCATAAAGTAGGCATATTTTTGAAGTGAAAACTTCTTTAGCGGCGCTGAGCACTTTTTTTGTATGGGTAAAAACTTTCAAACTCGCGTCAGGGTCACGTGATGCTGATCGAAAAAGCGTAAGATCAGCATCACATGACGTTTATGATAACTGAAGTAAGAAACAAACATTGTATTCTACCTCATAAATGATAGTACTTTTATACTTATAATTAAACACAACGTTAATATTGAAGTTTTCACTTCTGCCGGCACTCCCGGAGTGCTACCTTTTTTTTTTTAAATGGCTGTAACTTTTTTCTGCCGGGGAATTCGGCTTCACTCCCGTAGAGTCATTTGTTCCTCTTAACGATACCTATCGAATGATGTACCACACTAAGTGCTACAGCACTTGGAACTCCTTGCATAAAGTAGGCATATTTTTTTTTAAATGGCTGTAACTTTTTTATGCCGGGGAATTCGGCTTCACTCCCGTAGAATCATTTGTTCCTCTTAACGATACCTATCGAATGATGTACCACACTAAGTGCTATAGCACTCGGAACTCCTTGCATAAAGTAGGCATTTTTTTTTTTAAATGGCTGTAACTTTTTTCTGCCGGGGAATTCGGCTTCACTCCCGTAGAGTCATTTGTTCCTCTTAACGATACCTATCGAATGATGTACCACACTAAGTGCTACAGCACTTGGAACTCCTTGCATAAAGTAGGCATTTTTTTTTTTTAAATGGCTGTAACTTTTTTCTGCCGGGGAATTCGGCTTCACTCCCGTAGAATCATTTGTTTCTCTTAACGATACCTATCGAATGATGTACCACACTAAGTGCTACAGCACTCGGAACTCCTTGCATAAAGTAGGCATTTTTTTTTTTTAAATGGCTGTAACTTTTTTCTGCCGGGGAATTCGGCTTCACTCCCGTAGAGTCATTTGTTCCTCTTAACGATACCTATCGAATGATGTACCACACTAAGTGCTACAGCACTTGGAACTCCTTGCATAAAGTAGGCATTTTTTTTTTTAAATGGCTGTAACTTTTTTATGCCGGGGAATTCGGCTTCACTCCCGTAGAATCATTTGTTCCTCTTAACGATACCTATCGAATGATGTACCACACTAAGTGCTATAGCACTCGGAACTCCTTGCATAAAGTAGGCATTTTTTTTTTTAAATGGCTGTAACTTTTTTCTGCCGGGGAATTCGGCTTCACTCCCGTAGAGTCATTTGTTCCTCTTAACGATACCTATCGAATGATGTACCACACTAAGTGCTATAGCACTCGGAACTCCTTGCATAAAGTAGGCATTTTTTTTTTTAAATGGCTGTAACTTTTTTCTGCCGGGGAATTCGGCTTCACTCCCGTAGAGTCATTGGTTCCTCTTAACGATACCTATCGAATGATGTACCACACTAAGTGCTACAGCACTTGGAACTCCTTGCATAAAGTAGGCATATTTTTTTTTTAAATGGCTGTAACTTTTTTCTGCCGGGGAATTCGGCTTCACTCCCGTAGAATCATTTGTTTCTCTTAACGATACCTATCGAATGATGTACCACACTAAGTGCTACAGCACTCGGAACTCCTTGCATAAAGTAGGCATTTTTTTTTTTAAATGGCTGTAACTTTTTTCTGCCGGGGAATTCGGCTTCACTCCTGTAGAGTCATTTGTTCCTCTTAACGATACCTATCGAATGATGTACCACACTAAGTGCTACAGCACTTGGAACTCCTTGCATAAAGAAGGCATTTTTTTTTTAAATGGCTGTAACTTTTTTCTGCCGGGGAATTCGGCTTCACTCCCGTAGAGTCATTTGTTCCTCTTTACAATACCTATCGAATGATGTACCACACTAAGTGCTACAGCACTTGGGACACACTCCATACAAATCTGCCCATTGTCCTTTCATATTTTAAAGGTAAATTTCAAGTAGCAGTTTTAGAGTAATTTTTAAAGTAACACGTCGTCAATTTGCTGACAAGCTAAAGACCAAGGCACCTAACTGCCATCAAACCACTTTCAGTTCGGTCACCGTGTATACTATTTCAACGGTGGTAGAATCAATTCTGACGTTCATAAGTGCCTCATTGAGGTCTTAACTGAATAAAGGATTTTTGACTTTGACTTTGACTTTAACGAACACAATGTCGATAATATGTAGTTTGACAGTGGAAAATGCTCTGCGCTGAGCTCCGTCATATGTGCGCCGGCCCTAAGAGATTTTTCAATTCGAAACAGTATAATAGTTACTGAGATTAACGCGTTCAAACTAATAAGCCGTATTTTAGTTCACGTTCAACAAACAAGCAAGTTTCTTTGCAGCGTAGATATTGTTTAACAGCCTTACCAATAAAAAATACCCACTGTGTAATTGATATAACGATGTCGAATTATTAATATGCTTCACACTCGTTATAACAAGAATATACACAGTGGGTATTTTTTATTAGTAAGGCTGTTAGTCTTTATTACCTGTATAAGCTCTGAGTCCCCCTATTTCTAGGTTTAGTAGGTCCTGTGGGCATCAGTATGGGAGTGGGGGGATGGAACTCGGGGCTCGAACTCTTCATTTCGAGCAGCTTCTTGGGCCTATGAAATAAAATAAGTTAGTACTTACTTAGTTTTTTTTGTAACTAAGAAACAAAAAGAGATTTCTCATTTTTTACTTTATAATAAGCCATGTAGGATAAAGCGCAGTTTCTTAAATTTCAAGACCGGGGAAAAACCAAGATAAACCAATGTTCAAAATTAATCCTCCGAAATAGATTCAGTAGTTTTTACGTCAACGAGTAACAAGCATTTAACCATTTATAGTATATATCTACACCAGCTGTGCTCCGCGGTTTTACCCGCGTGGAACCTTATCCCGTGGGAATTTTGGATAAAAAGTATCCTATCCTATTCCTAGGTATGAGGAACATCCGTACCAAATATCATTAAAATCCATTAAGTAGTTTTTGCGTGAAAGAGGAACAAACATCCATACATCTAAACATTCACTCACAAACATTCGGCTTTATGATATTATAATAGGATACATACAATGTGTTTTTAATTTAATCTTTACCAGCTAGTTTTTTGCTATGGATTCAAACATGTTTTTATCTTTTTAGTAGCGCAATGAATTACAAAAAGTACTTATTAAAATTTACTTACACAGCACTAAACTTGAACCGGTCCTTGCCGGTGAGGTGAGGGATGGCCATGCACTGCGAGGACTCCACTTTCTTCACGTAAGCCCCGTACGATCTGTCAATGTGCTCGGGTAGGCGGCAGTTGGGATGGTATACTGGAAATAAACATCAGCTCAAATATACGTCCGGAATATAAGATCACAAACTCACATCTACCCCCTAAAGTTGGCTAAATAATTTGGACATAGAAGTCAGCCGGGCTAGCATGACTTCGAAAACGCGATACAAAAAGCGATTTATCAACATCCAACTGTCAAAATATGATAAAATACCCGCCATATTTAATTTTAATACATTTGGTCATGCTCGCGAAATCGATACTATTTCGTAGTGTCAATATATTTTATCGCGCACAGTCATGCTAGGGGGCCTGATCCCTGATCCATGCAGCAGAATGGTATATGCAGGGATGATGAAGCTCATATCGTATGTCCCCACGGAGGGGCTCACCCTACCCTGAATGAGGGCGATCAGGCCTTAGTCATCCACAGGCCGAGTGCGGGTCACGGAGCACACAACATTAGAATTTTATAGCAGCCTGCCTAGCATGACTGTGCGTGATAAATGATATAGACATCACGAAATAATATCGATTTCGCGAGCATGACCAAATGAATATGGCGTAGTACGATTTGATAAAATTAAATATGGCGGCTATATTTATTATATTTTGGCAGTTGGATGTCAATAAATAGTTATATCGATTTCGCGAGCATGACCAAATGTCATAAAATTAATCGTGTGGTAAAATTAAATATGGCGGGCATTTTTATCAAATTTTGACAGTTGGATGTCAATAAATCGCTGTATCTATCGCGTTTTCGAAGTCTTGCTAGCCTAGCAGGTGTATGCATGTGCAGGTTTCTCAAAGATATTTTCCTTCACCGCTAGAACGTCGAATAGACGCAGATTACGAAATCGAAAAAATGTGGCGAGTGGAGGAAATCGAACGGATGAATAAATATTGTACTCACCGACTCGCATTCTTGGGAACTTCCTCAGTTCCGAAAACATCGTTCTGTATACCGGTTGAATTATCTAGAAAAACAAAAGAAAATTAGTCTATTCATCGACCTTATAGAACGAATACTTAGATACTAAATTAATTAGGCTGTGTGGTGTGGGGATAAATTATGATAGACTCTGTATTACCGAACATACCTGTTACCAGGGTGTTCCACGTATTCTTTCAAAACAAAACCGTTGACCTTTGTGCTGTGTCGGCCAGTTGGCGGGTTTGATGTGAATAAGAATTAGTTTATTGCTCCAAAAACTGGTACATAAAGGTCTTCTTAAAACATAATAAATGAACAACAGTTTTACCCGTCACGGGCATGCAATAATTAAACATTTTGAATGTTTATATACCTACCTAAGAAGAAGAGAAGCGCTCATGGCCCAGTGCTACCCGCGGATCATTTGTAATCTGTGCGGTTAAGCAACGTCTGGCACCGTCATGACTGTGATGGGTCGTTACAAATAATGACTTTAATTTCATGAGCGTTTCCGTGCTTCGGAGGGCACGTAAAGCCGTCGGTCCCGGCTGTCGTACTAACATCATCGACAGTCGTTACGGGTAGTTAGAGCCCTCAAAAGTCTAACATTTAGTTTAACCAAACAAGGTCTGATGGCAGTCGCTTCACGTAAAATACTGACATTCCGCCAAATCTGGTTAAACTGAAAACCGACCCCAAATAGACATGGGATAAAGGTTCGGAAAAGAAGAATATAGTTACCTACTTAATTAAGTACTTATTTAATAATAATAAGGAGTGCATCAAGGCAGCATTCTCACGTGTACTCTTTAAGAAACTTGATTGAAACAATAAACTACTAACCACTTGAGCCGACGTCATGGCGGCTTTGAAAGATGTTCTAGCGTAGTCTCTCGCCCCAGATACGATGAACGAGGAATCTGAAATTGTTTTTAACAATTTAGGCAGAGCTTTTGGGTAGGCTCGAGGCTCGGTGGGTACAGAGAGAGTACGAATATACCTAGTACTGGTACTTGTTATGAATCAAGAATTAGGTATTTTTATAACATAACTAGCAGCGCCCCGCGGTCTCACCCACGTAGTTCCCGATCCCGTGGGAATTTCGGGATAAAACATAGCCTATGTCCGTTCCCAGACAATAAGCTACCCCTGTACCAAATTTTAAGTCAATCGGCTCAGTAGTTTAGCCGTGAAAAGGTAACAGACAGAGTTACTTTCGCATTTATAATATTAGTAAGGATTACCACCTACAAGCAGCGTCATGCCCATTCGGTAAAAAAACTTATTGCATTTTTTTTCTTACTTATGTAATTAAAAAGATTTTAGTTTTTTTTATCTCAAAATACAAATTTTTCCTCTTGATAGCTGTACTGTGCCCCGCGGTTTCATCCGCGTAACTTCCAATCCCGTGGGAGTTATGGGATAAAAAGTATCCTATTGTTATTCCTAGGAATATCCTATTGTTAATCCTAGTAATAACGACTTGACAAATTTTATCTAATTCGGTTCAGTAGTTTTTACGTGAAAGAGTTACAGGTACTGTTATGACGTTATGTACCGGACGAGCGGAGAGGGGGAAACAGTGTAAAAGGCGCTGCCTGAGAGGCAGCGAGACCATTCTTGCTTCAGCTCAAGGAGTATAATAATACATGCTTCAGCTTCGGTCGTGTTCACATCTCTTGGTTGTTACTCTGTCGGTTTACCTTTTGATTGGCCGTCACTTTTCGCTTGACGGTTGGATGTAACGGACGTGTCTCGTAGCTATAATATTGTACATAGGGTACCTAGGTTCTAATTAATTATTGTTGGTGATAAAATCTTATTTAGTTATTTCGGTCTTTATTTTTAAAAACTCAACCTCACTTCTGGTTTCTAATAGTACATCCATCCATCCATACACACTTTTTTATATTATCGACTAAGATTCATCATCATCAGCTCATATAATGTCCCCACCGAGGGGCACGAGCCTACCCTAAATTAGGGGGATTAGGCCTTAGTCAACCACGCTGACCAAGTGCGGGTTGGTCGACTTCACACACAACCTTAGAATTTCTTTCCAGGTGTGTGCAGGTTTCCTCACGATGTTTTCCTTCACCGTAAGAGCGTCGAAATTAACGTACATTACAAGTTTTTTAATGTTATAGACAAACACATATGTGTTCCCACCGCGGGCGAGTGAGCGATGAACTATCGGCGAGTTTCTCGCCCAAGAATAACATAACATAATTCACTACATCATCTCATTAACCCCCGACGCAAAAAGAGGGGTGTTATAAGTTTGACGTGTCTGTGTGTGTGTGTATATGTGTGTCTGTCTGTCTGTGGCATCATAGCTCCCGAACGGGTGAACCGATTTCAATTTAGTTTTTTTTTGTATTAAAGGGGACTTACGTGCGTGTGTTCTTAGACATGTTTGATGAAAATCGGTTTTGATGAAAAGTTATGGGGGGCTTGAAAGTAATTGTGTTCGGGTTTTTAAATTTTAAAGGATATTGGGCAAAACGTCCCAAGTGTTGTAGCACTTCGTGTGATACATCATTCGATAGGTATCGTTAAGAGGAACAAATAATTCTACGGGAGTGAAGCCGAATTCCCCGGCAGAAAAAAGTTACAGCCATTTAAAAAAAAATATATGGCTACTTTATGCAAGGGGTTCCAAGTGCTGTAGCACTTAGTGTGGTACATCATTCGATAGGTATCGTTAAGAGGAACAAATGACTCTACGGGAGTGAAGCCGAATTTCCCGGCAGAAAAAAGTTACAGCCATTTAAAAAAATATATATGGCTACTTTATGCAAGGGGTTCCAAGTGCTGTAGCACTTAGTGTGGTACATCATTCGATAGGTATCGTTAAGAGGAACAAATGACTCTACGGGAGTGAAGCCGAATTTCCCGGCAGAAAAAAGTTACAGCCATTTAAAAAAATATATATGGCTACTTTATGCAAGGGGTTCCAAGTGCTGTAGCACTTAGTGTGGTACATCATTCGATAGGTATCGTTAAGAGGAACAAATGACTCTACGGGAGTGAAGCCGAATTTCCCGGCAGAAAAAAGTTACAGCCATTTAAAAAAATGTATAGTATGGCTACTTTATGCAAGGAGCTAGCTCTTTGGCTAAGCTACTAAACTTATTTAAACACGATATTTAGCTATTTCTTATAAATTATGATGAGGTAACGGTAAAGGTATAGGTACATAATATAAGAAATAAAATAAAAATAATTTGTAAGATTTTGTGCGTTTTAATCACTATCATATCATTCTAAATCATTTTGAAGCTCCACTTTCCAACTTCCCAAGAACTTTGTCTGTTGTTTCAGTAATGGACTCCTTGAATCAGTTTAACGTAACACAACCGAGCATAGCTCATTTTTGTTCCCCCAAAGGCCATTTACACGGACTCCTTGAATCAGTTTAACGTAACACAACCGAGCATAGCTCATTTTTGTTCCCCTAAAGGCCATTTACACGGACTCCTTGAATCAGTTTAACGTAACACAACCGAGCATAGCTCATTTCTTTTATCCGGAAGGCTATGGTTAATGTACTCCTTGAATCAGTTTAACGTAACACAACCGATCATAGCTCATTTTTGTTCCCCCAAAGGCCATTTACCCGGACTCCTTGAATCAGTTTAACGTAACACAACCGAGCATAGCTCATTTCTTTTATCCGGAAGGCTATGGTTAATGTACTCCTTGAATCAGTTTAACGTAACACAACCGAGCATAGCTCATTTTCGTTCCCCCAAAGGCCATTTACACGGACTCCTTGAATCAGTTTAACGTAACACAACCGAGCATAGCTCATTTCTTTTATCCGGAAGGCTATGGTTAATGTACTCCTTGAATCAGTTTAACGTAACACAACCGAGTTTTTTTTTAAATGGCTGTAACTTTTTTCTGCCGGGGAATTCGGCTTCACTCCCGTTGAGTCATTTGTTCCTCTTAACGATACCTATCGAATGATGTACCACACTAAGTGCTACAGCACTTGGAACCCCTTGCATAAAGTAGCCATATATATTTTTTTAAATGGCTATAACTTTTTTCTGCCGGGGAATTCGGCTTCACTCCCGTAGAGTCATTTGTTCCTCTTAACGATACCTATCGAATGATGTACCACACTAAGTGCTACAGCACTTGGAACCCCTTGCATAAAGTAGCCATATATATTTTTTTAAATGGCTGTAACTTTTTTCTGCCGGGGAATTCGGCTTCACTCCCGTAGAGTCATTTGTTCCTCTTAACGATACCTATCGAATGATGTACCACACTAAGTGCTACAGCACTTGGAACCCCTTGCATAAAGTAGCCATATATTTTTTTTTAAATGGCTGTAACTTTTTTCTGCCGGGGAATTCGGCTTCACTCCCGTAGAGTCATTTGTTCCTCTTAACGATACCTATCGAATGATGTACCACACTAAGTGCTACAGCACTTGGAACCCCTTGCATAAAGTAGCCATATATATTTTTTAAATGGCTGTAACTTTTTTCTGCCGGGGAATTCGGCTTCACTCCCGTTGAGTCATTTGTTCCTCTTAACGATACCTATCGAATGATATATCACACGAAGTGCTACAGCACTTGGGACACACTCCATACAAATCTGCCCATTGTCCTTTAATGTTTATAGTAACTGACTCCTAACTAAGTTCGAAACGGATTAAGATTACTTACCATACAAATAATCATGTACTCTCATTTTCATGGCCTGATATTTCCTCGGACGCTCGTACAATGTTTCTCCGCTCATTTTGTTGTATTATTTTACCGTTTGTAAAGTAATTTATTAAATTGTTGACGATGTATTCATAACATAACATTGGCAGTGAGTTTTGTCAATATGTCAAGTGGATGTTTGTTGCTAGGCGACTATTATCTATTAACTCTATGGCCACACTGTCGCGATAAAATCCTTTGATTGTGCGCCAATTTCCCGACAGCGAGTTTAAGGCATTATGTCAATGGTTTAAGGGCATTCGAGTTCGCGGAACAGGGCCCTGATTCTCTAAACTATTAAGCTGTGATAATGCTACTCAAATGTATTTTAATATCGACGTTATAACCGGTTTTTTTCATTTGTTGTCATTTTGGTATTCTCTTAGTGAAAACTACTCCGCTGACTCAATGACTCCATAAAACTTAGATGGTTGTCATGGAAACAGTATTCTGACTTTTATTTGACAAACAAATAATTGAATGTTTATATGCAACAAAGACCACTGAGACACCATAGCCATATGAATAAATGTTAGCAGAATACCAAATTTCTGACACTCTCGTTATGGTGCCTCAATATCAACATATTGTCTGATCAATAATGTCATATTGCAGACTTAGGCCCCTGGTTCGCGATAGGACGAATTCATTGGCCAGACGTGTCGCGACAACGCAAATGTTCGCGTTATCGCGATAGTGAGGCCGGAGGGTTAGTAAAATCATATTATTTTATGCCCATTGACACGATAGAAGAAGAATATCATAGAGGTTTCATAACAATTAAACTCTTCTGCCGGACTGCCATCCATAAGGTTGCGGGTTCGATTCCCGTGCGGGGTGAATATTTGTGTAAACCACAACTGCCTTATTTGCGTTGCATTTTTAGTCCGGTTTAACAAAACCTGGTAAGCATTTGACACCTTGTCAGTCAAATCTGTCACTTTGATATTATTCAAAATTAATGGTAAAACCTGGTTTAGTGCTAAACCAGACTAAAAATGCGTTAAGTTGCATTTTTAGTCTGGTTTAGCACAAATGTTTGTCTCGGTCTGTGTGTGTGTGAATGAGTGTGTGCGTAGTTTCTGATACCCTAGATACAAGTTACGGACTTAGGGGTCAGTTACTGTAATGAGATGATGGAGTGAATGATTGTGTTAAAGGTACATATGTATTGTAGACCAAACCTCTCTTTCTCTCACTGAAGATATTTTTTTAACGCAAAATAAAACAACATTTGTTCTTAATTCCAATTATTTATTTACAAATCTATATTTTAAACAATTCACATTTCATTTTCATATTCAATTATACAGGGTGTATTTTTAAGGTAGAAAAAAAACGAAAATATGTTTGCGTGATAATACAGGGTGTTACATTTTTGCCATAGTTAACTTCAAAAAGAAATATTATTTCCGGGAAAATGATATATCCCATGGGATAACAACTAAAGTAGGTAATGTTACAAGATAATCCTTAACTTAAACTTAACAGAATACAATCCCAGAAAGTTATCCCACTTATCCCGCGGTATAACAATGCTATCCCAAAGTAAATAATAATTTTCCCGTGGTATAAACTGTCAGCTTAAAACCGCAAAACATTTATAGCATAGGATAAAAGGTTATATCTAGAAGATACACTTGAGAGCAAAGAAATCGCACACCTGCTCAATTTTCGTTTCAAGGTTGTTTTTTTTAAAACATGCTTATATTTTTATTCCCGTTTATATACTGAATTAAAGTACACACTGTCAGCTTTCAAATAACACCTTAAGCTAATCCATACCCCTTAAATTCATTACAGTAAAGCCAAAAGAATAATTGCATCGGAAATCACTCGTTTCAGGTAGTGCTAATTGAGCGACTAAGAACGGGTATAAAAGGTGAAGGGTTGGGTGAAACTGCATCACCTGCATATCAAATCGTAGCTTGGAAAGTCAGCTATAGAACACGTGCACATTAGAAACAAGAAAATCGATACCCCACCAGAAATATCAGGTCAAGTGGTTGGGATAATTGAACCTGGCTACAACCAGATTCAAATAGCCAGACAGTTGAATTTATGCCAAAACGCTGTTCGGCGAGTATATCAGCGTTATCAAGAGAGTCGTAGCTTTAGTCGCCGATGAGGTTCTGGCCAAAAAAGCACAGCATCGGAGCGTGATGACCATTTTTTGTGACCTCATCTTTAAGAAATCGACAGTTGAATAATGTTAAGCTCTGTCAGCAAGTCCAGGAAGTGAGAGAAGCTAAAGTTATCCGGTAGACAGTTAGAAGAAGACTAGCCGAAGGAGGTCTGATAGCGCACAGATCAGCTATCACTCCAGAATTGTCCACAGGTCACCGACAAGTACGACTACAGTTTGCTCGAGAACATTTGGATTGGACGATGGACCAATGGACAGCGGTACTGTTCTCTGACGAGTGCAGGATGTCTCCATGGCAACGACGGACGTGAAGGAGGCTACCAAGGACCAAATGAGCGATTCAACCCGTGTTGCTTCTCAGAACGCGTCTCGTACGGCGCCTAGCTCAAATCAATGTTCTCGAGCAAACTGTAGTCGTGCATGTCGGTGACCTGTGGTCAATTCTGGAGTGATAGCTGATCTGTGCGCTATCAGACCTCCTTCGACTAGTCTTCTTCTAACTGTCTACTGGATAATTTTAACTTCTCTCACTTCCTGGACTTGCTGACAGAGCTTAACAGCATTCAACTGTCGATTTCTTAATGATGAGGTCACAAAAAAATGGTCATCACGCTCCGATGCTGTGTTTTTTTGGCCAGAACCTCATCGGCGACTAAAGCTACGACTCTCTTGATAACGCTGATATACTCGCCGAACAGCGTTTTGGCATAAATTCAACTGTCTGGCTATTTGAATCTGGTTGTGGCCAGGTTCAATTAGCCCAACCACTTGACCTGATATTTCTGGTGGGGTATCGATTTTCTTGTTTCTAATGTGCACGTGTTCTATAGCTGACTTTCCAAGCTACGATTTGATATGCAGGTGATGCAGTTTCACCCAACCCTTCACCTTTTATACCCGTTCTTAGTCGCTCAATTAGCACTACCTGAAACGAGTGATTTCCGATGCAATTGTTCTTTTGGCTTTACTGTAATGAATTTAAGGGTTATGGGTTAGCTTAAGGTGTTATTTGAAAGCTGACAGTTTGTACTTTAATTCAGTATATAAACGGGAATAAAAATATAAGCATGTTTTAAAAAAAACAACCTTGAAACGAAAATTGAGCAGGTGTGCGATTTCTTTGCTCTCAAGTGTATATTTTTACAACTTTTAGCCATTACAATACAGGATAATGTGACATGTCTTCAATTTCTTATGTAATCATATACCCCCTTAACCCATGGGATAAAAGTTTATCCCGTGGGATAACTGTCTTAAATTAGATAACTATACTATATACTAACTTTTTACCACAAAGTAGTGTTTTGACCACATAATCTCGTATTTTGGACCATTTAATCCTATTTTATTACCTACGACGCTTTCAACAAATCGTCTATCTGCGCTAGCGACATGGAGGCCTTCCTTAAATACTCCGCTTGTGGTTGTTTAGACGTTTATACGATGGGATAACTTTATACCGCGGGATAAGTGCTTATAATTGGATAGGTTTTTAGTCTTTGTGATACAATACCATGGGTTTAACTATTGTCATATAGAATAGCATTTTATAATAAACGTTTATCCCGTGGGATAACTGTCTTAAATAAGATATTCTAACTTTTTAACCACATAATCGAGTTTTTAGCCACATAATCTCGTTTTATGGACCATTTATTCCTATTTTTATTACTTACGACGCTTTTAACAAATCGTCTATCTGCGCTAGCGACATGGAGGCCTTCCTTAAATACTCCGCTTGTGGTTGTTTAGACGTTTATACGATGGGATAACTTTATACCGCGGGATAAGTGCTTATAATTGGATAGGTTTTTAGTCTTTGTGATACAATACCATGGGTTTAACTATTGTCATATAGAATAGCATTTTATCCCATGGGATAAACTTTTATCCCGTGGGATAACTGTCTTAAATAAGATATTCTAACTTTTTAACCACATAATCGAGTTTTTAGCCACATAATCGAGTTTTTAGCCACATAATCTCGTATTTTGGACCATTTATTCCTATTTTTATTACTTACGACGCTTTTAACAAATCGTCTATCTGCGCTAGCGACATGGAGGCCTTCCTTAAATGCTCCGCTTGCTTTTTCCCGCTATCTGTGAGAGCGCTCAGACTCTGCTTGAGGTTGGTCAGGCGTTTGGATACTCGGCGTTTCTCTTCTAGAAGTAAATCTCTTGCTTTTGGACCTGGGAATAGTTTTAGCATTAAACGAAACGATGTAGACTTTTTAATAAAATTAGGTAATACCGGCGTAGTCAACTATCCCGTGGGAATTTTGAGATAGAAAGTGTTCTTTGTGGTATACGTGACCATGATATATTTGGACTCAGTTTTACATGTGTAAAGCCCGTTATCCCGTGGGAATTTCGGGATAAAAAGTGATATATTTTAGAATTGAGCATGGGGATATCTGTACAAAATTTCATCTTAATCGGTCCAGTAATTTATAGCCTACCATCACCACCCTAGTGACATGTTGGTGACTCCAAACCCGACACATTATGTCTAGCTTCAAACCCTTTTTTTTCTCGCTATGAAAATTCATAGAACTGCATACCACCGTGAGCCGATATTGGGAGGGCCCCCGGGGCATGTAGGGCTCTCCCAGCCAGAAGGAGCCTACCCCCAGCTACAGCTCGTTCCGTCCGCGTTACATTGGGGTGCCGTAGGATCCCGAGGGGGATTACTACCACGGCACCCCTTAGCTACATACCTAGTAAAGGCAGGTAGTCTCCCGCGCGTTCAGCCCTGATGTCCAACTGGAACCAATCGTCTATGTCTTCCGAATCTGATGACGGGAGTTCCTGGAAGAAATGTGTGTCAAAAACGATCTGTGCCTATGTCAGAAGATAGCCGAGGATAGTAATCATCAATACACGCGTGTACCATACAACGTTTTTCAACACATTTGCGAAGAAATTATCATTTTTCGCTAATAAATAAACAGTTTTTCTATTGGCGCGCAACCAACACAACAATGGTGATCGGCCAAAGACTAAAAGAATATACTCATTAAAAAAAAATCGAATGAATGAATGAATGGAATCGACCATAGACCTACCAAAAGTAAGGCAACATGGTTGAAGTTTGTTTTTAAAATGTACGGACACAATTTTTTTGGTATCGAAACTTTTTTAAAAACAAAGCAATTTAAAAAACAATCTATAACTCACTAGTAAATAAAACGTGTCATTATTCAACAGTTTTTGCACAAATAAGAGCCCCTTTATGAGCAAGTATGTTGAAAATGATATTAATTATAATATATAACAGTGGCTGATTTATACTCACATCATACAAGCTCCCCCCATCGCTGCCGGACTCTCCGTCGCTGATCAGGTCCTCATCCACGGCTCCCGGACGCATGATTCTGTGGCGGGTCTTGGATAGCTCATCTTCTAGCTCCGATTCTAGGTCCTGAATGAAGAACAGGGATATAGGGTACAAGTCCTGAAGGAGAAGTAGGCATATACTTATAGGACAGCTGTGCCCCGTTTTACCCGCGCGGAATCTTATCCCGTGGGAATTTTGGAATAAAAAGTCCTCCATCCTATGTGTTATTCCTACTTATAAGGAACATCTGTACCAAATTTCATCTAAATCGGTAGAGTAGTTTTTACGTGAAAGAGTAACAAACATACACACATACAAACTTTCACATTTATAATATTAAGTGTGATATAGATTATATTTCCTAATGCGCACTCACATCATCACCATTCGGAGGGCACGTAAAGCCGGTCGGTCCCGGCTGTCGTACTAACATCATCGACAGTCGTTACGGGTAGTAAGAGCCCTCAAAGTCTAACATTCAGTTTAACCAAAAAATGTCGTATAGCCCTCGGGGTTGTGAAGGTCTGATGGCAGTCGCTTCACGTAAAATACTGACATTCCGCCAAATCTAGTTAAACTGAAAACCGACCCCAAATAGACATGGGATAAAGGTTCGGAAAAGAAGACTCACATCATCCTCCATATTGAACGTCTCATCATCGACCATTTCATCATCAAATATCTCGTCGGACTCCTTCACCTTCACACCTATATTCTTGTTAATGAGGGATTTGAACGCCGCCGGCGATCTGATCATCGAAGAGTTGGATTTTGTGCTAAAAATAAACAAGAATAAATTGCAGGGCGTGGGATCACTGAAGTGTGGGATCTGAAGTCTCTGGGGCGTGGGATCTGAAGTCTCTGGAGCGTGGGATCTGAAGTCTCTGGAGCGTGGGATCTGAAGTCTCTAGGGCGTGGGATTTGTTGTTCGTGGGATCTCTGGAGTGTGGGAAGTCTCTGGGGCGTGGGATCTGAAGTCTCTGGTGCGTGGGATCTCTCGGGCGTCGGATCTTAAGTCTCTGGAGCGTGGGATCTGAAGTCTCTAGGGCGTGGGATTTCTAGATCGTGGGATCTCTGGAGCGTGGGCTCTAAAGTCTCTGGGGCGTGGGATCTCTGAAGCATGACATCTGAAGCGCGGGATCTGAAGTCTCTTGGGCGTGGGATCTTAAGTCTCTGGAGCGTGGGATCTAGTCTCTAGGGCGTGGGATTTCTAGATCGTGGGATCTCTGGAGCATGTGCTCTAAAGTCTCTGGGGCGTGGGATCTCTAAAGCGTGGGATCTGAAATCTCTGAGGTGTTGGATCTCTAGAGCATGACATCTTCTGAAGCATGGGATCTTAAGTCTCTGGAGCGTGGGACCTGAAGTCATGGAGCGTGGGATCTGAAGTCTCTGAGGCTTGGGATTTCTTGTTCAAGGGATCTCTGGATCGTGGGATCTGAAGTATCTGGGGCGTGGGATCTCTAAAACGTGGGATCCGGGGCGTGGGCTCTAAAGTCTCTGGGGCGTGGGATCTCTGGAGCGTGGGATCTGAAGTCTCTGGGGCGTGGGATCTTAAGTCTCTGGAGCGTGGGATCTGAAGTCTCTGGAGCGTGGGATCTCTGGAGCGTGGGCTCTAAAGTCTCTGGGGCGTGGGATCTCTGGAGCATGACATCTTTTGAAGCGAGGGATCTAAAGTCTCTGGAGCGTGGGATCTTAAGTCTCTGGAGCGTGGGATCTGAAGTCTCTGGAGCGTGGGATCTTTGGAGCGTGGGCTCTGAAGTCACTGGGGCGTGGGATCTCTGGAGCGTGGGCTCTAATGTCTCTGGGGCGTGGGATCTCTAAAGCGTGGGATCTGAAGCGCGGGATCTGAAGTCTCTTGGGCGTGGGCTCTAATGTCTCTGGGGCGTGGGATCTCTAAAGCGTGGGATCTGAAGTCTCTGGGGCGTGGGATCTCTGGAGCATGACATCTTTTGAAGCGAGGGATCTAAAGTCTCTGAGCGCGTGAGCTCTAGTCTCTGGGGCGTGGAATCTCTGGAGCGTGGGATCTTAAGTCTCTGAGGCGTGGGATCTTAAGTCTCTGGAGCGTGGGATCTGAAGTCTCCGGAGCGTGGGATCTCTAAAGCGTGGGATCTGAAGTCTCTAGGGCGTGGGATTTCTAGTTCGTGGGATCTCTAGAGCGTGGGCTCTAAAGTCTCTGGGGCGTGGGAGATCTGGAGCGTGGGTTCTGAAGTCTCTGAGGCTTGGGATTTCTTGTTCAAGGGATCTCTGGAGCGTGGGATCTCTGGATCGTGGGATCTGCAGTATCTCGGGCGTGGGATCTCTAAAGCATGGGATCTGAAGTATCTGGGGCGTGGGATCTCTAAAGCGTGGGATCTGAAGTCTCTGGGGCGTGGGATCTTAAGTCTCTGGAGCGTGGGACCTGAAGTCTCTGGAGCGTGGGATCTCTGGAGCGTGGGCTCCAATGTCTCTGGGGCGTGGGATCTCTGGAGCATGGGATCTCAAGTCTCTGGAGCGTTGGATCTGAAGTCTCTGGAGCGTGGGATCTGAAGTCTCTAAAGCGTGGGATCTGAAGTCTCTAGGGCGTGGGATTTCTAGTTCGTGGGATCTCTAGAGCGTGGGCTCTAAAGTCTCTGGGGCGTGGGATCTCTGGAGCTTGGGTTCTGAAGTCTCTGAGGCTTGGGATTTCTTGTTCAAGGGATCTCTGGAGCGTGGGATCTCTGGAGCGTGGGCTCTAAAGTCTCTGGGGCGTGGGATCTCTGGATCGTGGGATATGAAGTATCTGGGGCGTGGGATATCTAAAGCATGGGATCTCAAGTATCTGGGGCGTGGGATCTCTAAAGCGTGGGATCTGAAGTCTCTGGAGCGTGGGATCTCTGGAGCGTGGGCTCTAAAGTCTCTGGGGCGTGGGATCTCTAAAGCGTGGGATCTGAAGTCTCTGGGGCGTGGGATCTCTGGAGCATGACATCTTTTGAAGCGAGGGATCTAAAGTCTCTGAGCGCGTGAGCTCTAGTCTCTGGGGCGTGGAATCTCTGGAGCGTGGGATCTGAAGTCTCTGGGGCGTGGGATCTTAAGTCTCTGAGGCGTGGGATCTTAAGTCTCTGGAGCGTGGGATCTGAAGTCTCCGGAGCGTGAGATCTCTAAAGCGTGGGATCTGAAGTCTCTAGGGCGTGGGATTTCTTGTTCAAGGGATCTCTGGAGCGTGGGATCTCTGGATCGTGGGATCTGCAGTATCTCGGGCGTGGGATCTCTAAAGCATGGGATCTGAAGTATCTGGGGCGTGGGATCTCTAAAGCGTGGGATCTGAAGTCTCTGGGGCGTAGGATCTTAAGTCTCTGGAGCGTGGGACCTGAAGTCTCTGGAGCGTGGGATCTCTGGAGCGTGGGCTCCAATGTCTCTGGGGCGTGGGATCTCTGGAGCATGGGATCTCAAGTCTCTGGAGCGTTGGATCTGAAGTCTCTGGAGCGTGGGATCTGAAGTCTCTAAAGCGTGGGATCTGAAGTCTCTAGGGCGTGGGATTTCTAGTTCGTGGGATCTCTAGAGCGTGGGCTCTAAAGTCTCTGGGGCGTGGGATCTCTGGAGCTTGGGTTCTGAAGTCTCTGAGGCTTGGGATTTCTTGTTCAAGGGATCTCTGGAGCGTGGGATCTCTGAAGCGTGGGCTCTTAAGTCTCTGGGGCGTGGGATCTCTGGATCGTGGGATCTGAAGTATCTGGGGCGTGGGATATCTAAAGCATGGGATATCTAAAGCATGGGATCTGAAGTATCTGGGGCGTGGGATATCTAAAGCATGGGATCTCAAGTATCTGGGGCGTGGGATCTCTAAAGCTTGGGATCTGAAATCTCCGGGGCGTGGGCTCTAAAGTCTCTGGGCGTGGGATCTCTGGAGCGTGGGATCTGAAGTCTCTGGGGCGTGAGATCTTAAGTCTCTGGGGCGTGGGGTCTTAAGTCTCTGGAGCGTTGGATCTGAAGTCTCTGGAGCGTGGGATCTGAAGTCTCTAAAGCGTGGGATCTGAAGTCTCTAGGGCGTGGGATTTCTAGTTCGTGGGATCTCTAGAGCGTGGGCTCTAAAGTCTCTGGGGCGTGGGATCTCTGGAGCTTGGGTTCTGAAGTCTCTGAGGCGTGGGATCTCTAAAGCGTGGGATCTGAAGTCTCTGGGGCGTGGGATCTCTGGAGCATGACATCTTTTGAAGCGTGGGATCTAAAGTCTCTGAGGCGTGGAATCTCTGGAGCGTGGGATCTGAAGTCTCCGGAGCGTGGGATCTGAAGTCTCTGGAGCGTGGGATCTCTGGAGCATGACATCTCTTAAAGAGAGAGATCTTAAGTCTCTGGAGCGTGGGATCTGAAGTCTCTGGAGCGTGGGATTTGAAGTCTCTGGGGCGTGGGATCTTAAGTTTCTGGAGCGTGGGATCTGAAGTCTCTGGAGCGTGGGATCTGAAGTCTCTGGGGCGTGAGATCTCTAAAGCGTGGGATTTGAAGTCTCTGTGGCGTGGGATCTCTGGAGCATGACATCTTCTGAAGCGTGGGATCTGAAGTCTCTGGAGCGTGGAATCTTAAGTCTCTGGAGCGTGTGCTCTAAAGTCTCTGGGGCGTGGAATCTCTGGAGCGTGGGATCTGAAGTCTCTGGGGCGTGGGATCTGAAGTCTCTAGGGCATGGGATTTCTAGTTCGTGGGATCACTAGAGCGTGGGCTCTAAAGTCTCTGGGGCGTGGGATCTGATGTCTCTTGGGCGTGCGATCTAAAGTCTCTGGAGCGTGGGATCTGAAGTCTCTGGAGCGTGGGATCTGAAGTCTCTGGGGCGTGAGATCTCTAAAGCGTGGGATCTGAAGTCTCTGTGGCGTGGGATCTCTGGAGCATGACATCTTCTGAAGCGTGGGATCTGAAGTCTCTGGAGCGTGGAATCTTAAGTCTCTGGAGCGTGTGATCTAAAGTCTCTGGGGCGTGGAATCTCTGGAGCGTGGGATCTGAAGTCTCTGGGGCGTGGGATCTGAAGTCTCTAGGGCGTGGGAATTCTAGTTCGTGGGATCACCAGAGCGTGGGCTTTAAAGTCTCTGGGGCGTGGAATCTCTGGAGCGTGGGATCTGAAGTCTCTGGGGCGTGGGATCTGAAGTCTCTAGGGCGTGGGAATTCTAGTTCGTGGGATCTCTAGAGCGTGGGCTTTAAAGTCTCTGGGGCGTGGGATCTCTGGAGCGTGGGATCTGAAGTCTCTTGGGCGTGCGATCTAAAGTCTCTGGAGCGTGGGATCTGAAGTCTCTAGAGCGTGGGATCTGAAGTCTCTAGGACGTGGGATCTCTAGAGCGTGGGCTCTAAAGTCTCTGGGGCGTGGGATCTCTGGAGCGTGGGTTCTGAAGTCTCTGAGGCTTGGGATTTCTTGTTCAAGGGATCTCTGGAGCGTGGGCTCTAAAGTCTCTGGGGCGTGGGATCTCTGGATCGTGGGATCTGAAGTATCTGGGGCGTGCGATATCTAAAGCATGGGATATGAAGTATCTGGGGCGTGGGATCTCTAAAGCGTGGGATCTGAAGTCTCCGGGGCGTGGGCTCTAAAGTCTCTGGGTGTGGGATCTGAAGTCTCTGGGGCGTGAGATCTTAAGTCTCTGGGGCGTGGGATCTTAAGTCTCTGGGGCGTGGGATCTGAAGTCTCTGGGGCGTGGGATCTCTGGAGCATGACATCTTCTGAAGCGTGGGATCTGAAGTCTCTGGGGCGTGGGATCTCTGGAGCGTGGGATGTGAAGTCTCTGGGGCGTGGGAAATGAAGTCTCTGGGGCGTGGGCTCTAAAGTCTCTGGGGCGTGGGATCTGAAATCTCTTGAGCGTGGGATCTCTGGGACGAGTAGTTTAGCCGTGAAAAGGTAACAGACAGAGTTACTTTCGCATTTATAATATTAGTAGGTTACTTACTCAGTCTTCAAAATTTGATTTTTGTCGTTATTTCTGCTGTTTTTCATATCGAACTTCACTTGGGTGTTTTTGAAAGGTTTCAAAACCGATTTCTGTATATTTTTGTTGGTATTCTGTTTTAATGGCGTCGATGTGGTTGCACGATCTGAAATATTAAATAATGTTACAAAAATGGTATTTATAAATGACAGAATTATAATCATTTCCATCATCTCATTACAGTAACTGACCCCTAAGTCCGTAACTTGTATCTAGGGTATCAGAAACTACGCACACACTCATTCACACACACACCCAGACAGAGACAAACATTTGTGGTTCACACAAATATTTACCCCGCACGGGAATCCAACCCGCAACCTTACGGATGGCAGTCCGGCATGGTGACCACTCTGCCATCGAGGTCGTCATCACTACATAGTATAAAACGAAGTCGCTCTCTCTCTCTCTATGTATGCTTAGATCTTTAAAACTACGCAACGGATTTTGAAGCGGTTTGTTTTAATAGATAGAGTGATTCAGTGGGAAGGTTTTTAGCATAATTTTAATCCCGTATTCCCCCGGGAACGGGAACTACGGGGGTTAAACTGGGCGCTGATATTTTAAAATATTAGTAGACATTATTTACCTTTCTTGAAGACTGGTTTGTTAATGACATTGACTACATGCTTAGTGGTGATAGAGTCGGCTTTCGACTGCGACTTCACAGGTTTGGATTGGGCTTTAGACTTCATGGAGAACATGTTTTTGACTATGTCCGCCTCTTCGTCTGATGTCTGTAATAAAAAAATATGTTGAAATATGTCCTGTAAGATTTTTGCAAATTAGGCACAAAATACCCTACCAAACAAAAATAGTTATTTATGGTACAAGCGAGGTAAGTTGGTGATTACTTCCGAGGCGCTATTGAGGCCCGAGCCATCAGGCGGGGGTCTGAATATAGCCGAGGATAGTAATCATCAATACACGCGTGTACCATACAACTTTTTTCAACACACTTGCGAAGAAATTACAATTTTTCGCTAATAAATAAAGTTTTTCTATTCGCGCGCATCCAACACAACAATGGTGATCGGCCAAAGACTAAAAGAATATACTTATTAAAAAAAAACGAATGAATGAATGAATGGAATCGACCATAGACCTACCAAAAGTAAGGAAACATAGTTGAAGTTTGTTTTTAAAATGTATGGACACATTTTTTTTGGTATCGAAACTTTTTTAAAATGAAAGCAATTAAAAAAACAATCTATAACTCACTAGTGAATAAAACGTGTCATTATTCAACTGTTTTTGCACAAATAAGAGCCCCTTTATGAAGTGTGTTGAAAAAAATTAAATCGGTTCTTAATTGACGGAGAAAACAAACATTTGTGTGCGTGAACATGCTTAATCCGGGACTCGAACTTGTGACTCCAGTCTCAATACTTTATGCTACATCCGGGACTCGAACCTGTGATCTCAATACTCACCGCGTCAGTAGCGTCATCGTCCCCGTCTCCGATATCCTCCATGTTGTGTAATGATTTGGTCGCGTTCTTAGCCATTTTCAATTTCTTCACTGTTGCACCCTGAGTGAATTAAATAATAATAAATAATAAAAAAAATAATAATAATAAATTAATTTATAGAGCTGGCAAGTCTCCATCCGCCACTTCGTACATGTTTATAGCATTGTATCGGCGGGTGTCATAGTCCCCATAGTTCCCCAATATCCAGTCCATTAAACATCCCATTCCCATAACCCAGTCGTAGTTTTCCATATATTTGCAATAGTCCCAGCAGAACCGGGGACTGTCCTTGGATGCATTTTATAGTGTTATACAGGGATAGTCGCCGGATTGTGCATCCTTTACACAAGATTAAATATGTCAAAGGGCTTCCGTGTGTTGGCTTTGGCCCCATACTAGCATTCCAAAAGACCGGGACTCCTTAATAGTCCCGTGAATAGAAAAGACATAACAATAATAAATATTGATATCTTTGATTTCCACGAACACTACACATTGAAATAAAACACTTAGAAAAGGTTCATATCTGACGGAACATGCGTCGCGTATTATCGGTCGCGTAACGCCAGAACAGACAAATGTATAGAAAAACACTTGACCGTTCACACTCAACCGATTATACGTTAGTGCGTTGAGTGTGAACGGTCGAGTGTTTTTCTATACATTTTTGCCTATGTCCTCCCCCGGACCATAAGCTACCCCTGTACCAAATTTCAAGTCAATCGGTTCAGTAGTTTAGCCGTGGAAAGGTAACAGACAGAGTTACTTTCGCATTTATAATATTAGCAAGGATCAAAGAAATGCCACAATGGCGAATTTCAAATTAAAATGTTATTTTTCTTTAGATCCACACTCTTTAGGTATTTTTGAAAAATATGTTCAAAATTCTTAGCCAGGACTTGTACCCAGGACCAAGCTGACCCATAACACTCAAAAGTCAAAAATCATTCATTCAGTTAAGGCCTCAATGAGGTACTTATGAACGTCGAAATTGATTCTACCACCGATTCGGAAATTACATCAGCCGAGAATAATGACTCTGATTTACAAACTGAGTTACTTAAAGGTGCTCTTCCTCTCCAAATAATTTTTAGCTCTTTTTTTAAACCTATTAAAAAATATAGACCTAGGTAAAACCATGAAGGTGCTCCTTCACCGGGAGCATTCGCGTGTAATGTAACGTTACAGATTATAATACCTCCCTGACTAACGAGCATTCGCGTGTAATAATTACAAATTACAATTAATAAATTACAAGGTGCGCATTGTAATGCTCATTTCTCCTCCTTCGCTGATGTAATGCTCAAATCTGTAACGTTACATTACACGCGAATGCTCCCGGTGAAGGAGCACCTTTACGTTTTTATACACCCATAATTTGAATTCGAGATACTTAATCACACAGCTAATGTAAACGACGGGTGACAATATAATAGTGAAGTTAGTTTTTATCTTTTGCATTTATTTAAAAAGTTATGATAAGTAAGTTTTTCAAATCCCGCTGAATTTTATTGTTATTCTACACCGAACAACAGGCGAACGCTGCGATACACAGCTGAGCGCGGTCATCGACCCGAGCCGTCACAGAATACTTGATAGCTAGTGTGCCGTCTGGTAATACGACATTTATTTAGTATTTTTTAAAGATAAGTAATCGCCTATCATTTTTGATATTTTTATTGGATATATGGATTCAGTTACTGCTACAGATATTCTGATTTTAATAAGTCCCATCATTTCAAAATAGGGGTGTATGTATGTTGTGAATCTATATTTATACCAGACCCTCGACAGTTTAACCGGCGTTATTCTCTCTTATTGGTCTAACGGCCTATTTCACGACCTTCAAGTAAAGTTACTCACCAATTAAAGTTAGTTTTGTCTCTTTCTTACTTTATATCAAGTGACAAAGACAAAACTTGTGAGTACCGGAACGTTACTTGAAGATGGTGACATAGGCCCTTAGTGTGATGTATATTATAAAGATTATAGCCTTCCTCGATAAATGGGCTATCTAACACTGAAATTTTTATTAAAATCGGACCAGTAGTTCCTGAGCGAAGCAAACAAACTCTTCAGCTTATATACTAGCAGCGCCCCGCGTTTTCACACGCATAGCATCCGCTGTCGTGGAAATATGGAGATAAAATTATGCTAAAAACCTTCCTCTTGAATCACTCTATCTATTAAAGAAAACCGCATCAAAATCCGTTGCGTAGTTTTAAAGATGTAAGCATACATAGGGACAGAGCGGGAAGCGACTTTGTTTTATACTATGTAGTGATGGATGATGAATATGAACATAAATAAATAAATGAGTGAATGAGTGAAACACAAAATAAATGTAAATACATATAATTATCTATAAATTATTATAACGATACAAAATTGTGATTTATGCTATGTATATGATGGATAGATGTAAGGATGACAATATCTATGATGTTATATATTATGTACAGTAGAAACTCGATTAACCGGACTTATTGGTGTCGGTTAGGCATTCGGATAATCGAAAATCCGGATAATCCGAAAGTAAGAAGAAAAGCGGGTTTTAGCGTACTTAATCTTTAATAACTACAACACATACAGACTTGATATTAGACATAATTATTTCAATTCATGTCTAGATGTGCAGACAATCTTTAAAATATTATTTGTAAATGAAATAAAAATAAAGGTTTTATATGCCGCGCGCATAAGGCAGTGTTTAAAAATCTTGCGAGCCCCACAAAGCCTAGCTAGCTTAGCTTTTGCTAAATATTTTACATAATTATTCGCAGCCGTTGGTACTCCGGTTAATCGCGAATCCATTTATCTGAGGTCCGGATATTCACGAATCCGTTTAACCGAGGCCCGGATGATCGCGAATCAAACTAACTCTGATCCGGATAATCGCATTCCGTTATACTAATGTCCGAATAATCGCGTATCCGTCTAACTAATGTCCGGATAATCGGAAATTCTACTGTTTCAGCACCAACTTGACGCATCCGTTTAACAGAGGTCCGGATAATCGAGTTTCTACAGTTTTAGTACCAACTTGACGCCCCTTGAGGTGATAGAGGGATGTTATCTACTTACTTTAAAATCGAATTCCTCATCATCAGTGGACTGGTTTCCTTTCATATGTCTTATATCTTTAATGGTTTTTGTTAATTTCTTTTTGCCTTTATTGTTATCTTCGCTTAACATTCTCTGTAAATAAAATTAGAACATAATTAGTTACATAGTTAGGGGTCAGTTACTATGATTAGATGATGGAGGAAATAACCATTCCCTCCATCATCTCATTACAGTAACTGACCCCTAACTAAGTTCGTAACTTGTATCTAGGGTATCAGAAACTACGCACACACTCCTTCACACACACAGACCGACAAACATTTGTGGTTCACACAAATATTCACCCCGCACGGGAATCAAACCCGCAACCTTACGGATGGCAGTCCGGCATGGTGACCACTCTGCCATCGAGGTCGTCATGAATGATTATGTTATGTTATGTACATTACTATACTGTAACAAAATGCATAAATAGGACTTGATTGCCATACTAAAATCATGTACAGACCGAATATATTACAACACGGATAAATGACAGAAATTGGGGAGGTGTATAACGGTCCTTTTTTTTGTTTTTTTTTTTTTTTTTGATGTCCCGGTGTCATGTCAGGGGTTATGTCAATGCTTTGACGCATCCCCTTGCCGAAGCAGCGGGGTATGTGGGACTCGCCCTCCACCAAGATGGAGCGGTGGAGGTCCTACCCACTACAACCCCCGGGGGCGACATCGCCGGGCGCTGAGTGCCGGCGCAACGGTAAGTGGGCCGCACATCCGCTACGCCAGCGGATGTATAACGGTCCTGGGTCTCCAGCTGAGGTGAAAATGTCTTAAAAAGTTTTTAGAGGTGCATGAACCAAAAATGTTTGTCTCGGTCTGGGTGTGTGTGAATGAGTGTTTGCGTAGTTTGTGATACCCTAGATACAAGTGACGGACTTAGTTAGGGGTCAGTTACTGTAATGAGATGATGTAGTGAATGATTGTTATGTTATAATATAGACTTACCAGTAACTCGTCTGTATCATTGCCATCGTCTTGTTCTTGTTGGTCACTCTTTTGGGTAACAGTTTTAGGTTTCAGTTCTGTTTTCCTGTAATGAATAAACAGTTATTGATTAATCTTGCCCTAGACACACATTTATGTTGATAATGACTGTTTTTTATCGGGGTGTTAGCTATAATCTATGTATGTGTACAAAATCCTGACATATAGTAACAACAGTTATATTAATTTTATATATATTTTGTTTCTTTTTGTTCAGCTTTTTTTAGGTTTTTTTTTCTCTGGTCCTGTATAAAGCTTATTGTTGTTTAGTAACCTGTGGTGAGCGGTGCTGGTATATCAATCACTAAATCGCATATACATATATTATAAGTCCTATGTAATCTTTATTGTTATACTGTTTGCTTACCCAAATAAATTTAAAAAAAAAAAACAGCGAAGAAATGTGCCCGCATTGACGTAATTATGTGAATATTATTATACATATAGACTTTTAAATCTTTTGTGATTGGAATTCATTGTTTGCAAATTAAGACCGATGTCGTCTCGTGACCACGATCGGTGTAACCCGGTCGAAATGTCGTAGTAATTTTAATAATTATGTTATAAGCTATTAAAACCTGTAAATTATACAAACCATTTATCCTATGGTCACAAATAAATAAACGTTTTTATTATTAAACTAGCGGCCCGCCCCGGCTTCGCACGGGTCCAATTTTCCCGTTGATTTTCCGTGTTTTTTTTTACATAAGAACCTTCTCCTAATAGTAACAAATACAACAAAAAAAGAATTAGTGAAATCGGTCCAGCCATTCACGCGTGATGCCGTAACCAAGGAAAACGGGTTTCATTTTTATATATATAGATAATACATACTTGATCAAAAAATCATCCAAATCCTCGGGCATTTCATCGTCCTTCCCCTCAAAGTGGTTCAGCGTCTCCTCAATGCCCATTGTCCTGGGCTCAGGAACCTTCAAAGTCAAAAAGTGTGTGTGAATGAGTGTGTGCGTAGTTTGTGATACCCTAGATACAAGTTACGAACTTAGTTAGGGGTCAGTTACTGTAATGAGATGATGGAGTGAATGATTATGTTATGTTATTTATTCAGTAAAGGCCTCAATGGGGTACTTATTAGTCAATGAATCTACCACCGATTCGGAATTACATCAGCCGAGAAGAATCGGCAAGAAACTCGGGCTGGTACTTTTTTTAATTAAAATATAGTAGCTTAAAACTAGTATAGTAGAACACCGATTATCCGAATCAATTGGGACCGGGGTCAATTCGGATAATCGAAAATTCGGTTAATCCGACATAGAAAAAAAACTTTCAGAGATGAAAAAAAACAAATCGATACTAATATATAAAGCTGAAGAGTTTGTTTGTTTGAACGCGCTAATCTCAGGAACTACTGGTCCGATTTGTAAAATTCTTTCGGTGTTAGATAGCCCATTTATCGAGGAAGGCTATAGACTAAATTTTATTCCCGTATTCCCACGGGAACGGGAACTACGGGGGTTAATAGAATTAAGAAATATACTAATATATACCTTGTCCAGCATTTCCTCCTCAAGATGCTCCTCGTGGAGTCCGTTGGAGGTGTCTGGTGCGGTGTCGTCTCCGTTGGTCAGCTGTGAGTCTGTGCGGGGCTCAGGGGCTTCCGACTGTAAGGTATGAGTGGAGAGTTCAGAAAAATGAGTGGCTGTAGGGATGTTTAAAGCTAAGAAAAACGGCTTGTAATTATAAGGCTTTTTGTAGTTTCTAAATAGCTGAACCAATTTTAATTTTTAAATGTATTATTTACTAGCAGCGCCCCGCGGTTTCATCCGCGAAGTTCCCATTCCCGTGGGAATACAGGGATAAAATAGCCTATGTCACTCGCTGACAATATAGCTTGCAATTAGTGAAAGAATTTTTGAAATCGGTTCAGTAGATCCCGAGATTACCCCTTACAATTTTACAAACACAAACTTTACTTCTTTATAATATTAAATTACGTGTAAATATCCCGTAAAAAGATATTAATTATAAACAATGACGTACGTTTCGATTAATAATAAAAAAGCATTTTTGTAACTAAAAAAGACACTCTTAAAATTACAAAACCATCTCACCCCTGGATTATAATCATCGTCAGTGAGCAGTCCCTCACTGAGCCACTCCTCCTGTCCCTCCTCCGCCGTGTCATCACCCTCCAACGTCGACTCGTCTGCTTTTGGTGACTGAAATGTTAAAGTTATGTGATAAACCACGGTCATAATGCACATGAAATATCGTACGTTGACCTGTAGCTATCTATCTCTGTCGCACCTGGGTAAATTATAATGCGTCCCGCTCGCCATTGCATCCGTGCGAGCGGGACGCATTATAATTTACGAAGGTACGATAGAGATAGATAGCTAGTCAACATATGTATTATTATTGTAAGTCAATTTCCGATTCAGGGCACTATAAAGATTCCCGGTCTTTTGGAAGGCTAGTATGGGGCCAAAGCCAGCACACGGACGCCCCTTGACATATTTAATCTTGTGTAAAGGATGCACAATCCGGCGACTATCCCTGTATAACACTATAAAATGCATCCAAGGACAGTCCCCGGTTCTGCTGGGACTATTGCCAATGTATGGAAAACTATGATTGGGTTATGGGAATAAAATAAAAACAATCACTCCATCATCTCATTATAGTAACTGACCCCTAACTAAGTTCGAAACTTGTATCTAGGGTATGAGAAACTACGCACACACTCATTCACACACACACACACACAGACCGAGACAAACATTTGTGGATCACACTAATATTCAACCCCCCACGGGAATCGAACCCGCAACCTTACGGATGGCAGTCCGGCATGGTGACCACTCTGCCATCAAGGTCGTCAAGAATGGGATGTTCAATGATATAGTTATTATTTAGTATTGTTATTAATGTATAACTTATTTCCTTGCTTTAAAAACAGTTTGAATGGGTTATGGTGAGCCCCTAGAACACCCCCAAACAAACAGCATCATTAAATTCAGGTACCGGAGATCTATAGTGCACCAGTCTTTAGTTGACTCTCGGTTAGAAAGCGAGAGACGATCGCGGTTATTCGTTGAACGACTCAAATGTTTGTACAATAATAGGGGACCGCGATCTTCTCTCTCTTTCTAACCATCGGACGTTTCCGCTTACAGGCAGCCGTATGCCTTCCCTGCTCTATGTATAATACCTCTATGGTTAAATCGGTCCCGGTTGTCGTACTAACATCATCGACAGTCGTTACGGGGATATCTAGGACTTACAGTCTAATACTTTGGTACTACTAGCGGAAAACAACCTGCTACTTATAATACAATATACAGTTACTTACGAAAAACTTTATCAATGTATGTATTGGAAGATATGTATTAGTTTATATGTGTGTGTGAATGAGTGTGTGCGTAGTTTTTGATACCCTAGATTCTAGAAACAAGCTTCGAGCTTAGTTAGGGGTCAGTTCCTATAATAAGATGATGGAGTGAATGATTATGATATGTTATGTTATATTAATTTATAACAATTGTTAGATGTGGGGACATAAGACGTTCTTGAACAAGTACAAATTAATATTACAATCCGTTGTAGCTACTAGTAATCCTGAAGGAAGTTTTAATACAATAATTTCTAATTTCTGTTTACGAAATAAATTCATTTTTATGTATGTACTTACGTCCATTTTGGCTTGTTTAGCGGGCGGTCCATCTGTAGCCGACATTTTGAGGGTTTATTCTTGTTAAATTATCACGATAAACACAGTTTTTCAAACAATTAAGTTTCAAAATAACCTAACTTTCACAACTCAACTTACTCAACATAACTTTGGGAGAATCAAATTGAGACATAAACAAAACAAACAACATTCAAAAATTAAATTTTATACTCATTGAAGTACTTGCATCTCTTTTTTTTCCTACGTAAAGAAAGAGACAACAGTAACATAAATGTTATGCTATAGAACTTTTTTCTTGGAATGAAACGCTATTAGTGATGGGCAGGAGCGAGGAAAGGGGCGAATAGGGGTTTTCTAGTCTATGGATAATATTTATTTGGATATATTTTATTCAACTTGACGAACAGGAGTCGAACCCATAAACATTGGCGTAGCTAGCACGTAGGGTCACTACGACCTACACCGCTTGGGTGGCTCGCAAGACTGTTTCAAATCCCAAATCCGTGAAAATCAATTTCAGGGTAAAAATTATCCTTTGTGTTAATCCTGGTTATAACTTAAGGAATATTATCTAAATCGATTCAGTAGTTTTTACGTGAAAGATTAACAAACATCCATCGATAAAACAATTTTGAAATCCGTTCAGTACTTTAAACTACTGAACGGATTTCAACGTAGTTTTCAGGATATACTTAAATAAAGTGATTTTATAGGTAAGTTACGTATATTACAGACATTCCCATGGGAATGGGGTTACTAGTTTAGTATTAAATAAAAACCAAATTGCAATCAATAGACATTTATTTATTAAGTAAATAAAGAGAATCCTCATATTTACAACCTTAGTTTATATAACATTACATTAAGTGTAACTAATTGTATAACGAATGAAAGGCAGTCTATATTTATTACATTATAATCTTATATTAATTATATGGTCATGAATAACGGTCCAAGCACAGAGGCCATGCGATGATTAGTCGCGCGATGTCGCTGGTAATCGCTACACCCCGCTCACTGTGAGCGATAATTGCGGCCGCGGTATCGATTCTACGCCCCATTCACCGCGCGCGATTCTTGTTGCCGCACAATCAGTCATACGGTGGCGTTGCTAATGTCATGTGCTGAAGTTGATTTCTAAATTAGGGTTATAAGAAAGGACAAACTGAAAGTAAATTATACACATTAGATTTACAAAATATACATTGCAGGCCTTAGATATTAAATGCTGCTGACAGGCACTCGTTTATAAAAATAGCTTAGCGATGTTCGCTGAAGGGTGTCACAGACGTACCTAATATTGTATGTTGTTATTCATACTTTTATATATTTATTTTATTTGCCACATAATAGCAAGGCTGGCTGGGTCAAAGGTTAAAACAGCAAGTCCAGTGACATCCGTTTTTTTTTTCATTAAAAGTTACATTGTTACTCGATGAACTTATTATTCGATTATATTATCCTAACGTGTTATATCTATCACATTGTATGGTTATACTCGTTAGTAAAAAGTATGTCGCACCAACTTTGCGTTCGAATTTGAACATAATCAGAGTACAAAAAGTATTTTTATTAATGAATAATATATCTTCACGTATATACATAAGTACAGCATTATTTCTATTTATTCTGCCACACGTAATTATTAAATCACAATCATCGTCTGTGACACCCATAAATCGATTAAAACAATTGGCAGTGACATTTCTAAAACTTCTAATTGTTACACAACACTATTTAAAAAAATATAATCTAATCTCTAAAATGGCGCGAATGATGAAAATTTTTGGTGTTCTTACTTTGTACATATTTATTGCTTGGTCTTTAATTAAATACCTAACCTAAATAACTTTTAACAATTTTAAAATGATTCAATTATTACAATTTACAAGCCTAAGATTATGGGGAGGCAGGAGAAAAATCTCCTTTAGATTTTCAACAGAAGATATGTCTACTTAAGTACAACTAGTACAAGTACATACACCGTATATTCTTTGGTGGGAAATATATAGGTACCTATGTTATAAAATTGACTTGATACATATTCCTCTCACAGTTTTAAACTGTCAATTCATTTAGACGATATAAAGTAATGCCTTATGTATAGTACCTTTATTCTGTTGAAGATCTGTAGGAAAATATTTACTTGTAAGTAGTCGACTTACCCCTAACCAGGCCGCACACCGAAGCAACAAATGTTTCAAGCAACAGTCGTGGGTGAATAGGTATCTTCTATGCGAGCACGCTCCATCCTATGCTGTATCCATGAAGTTAAAGGTAAAAAATGGAGTCGACACTTCGAATACCTACTTGAAGCATAACCTATGTATCACTATCGCGCTCTCTGTGGGCAGGCTCTCTCTTTCTAACTAAGGTAACCTCTAGAAAGAGAAGGTCTGACTAAAAAGAGAGATCGGCCCAAGGAGACGTAGGTATTTGTCTCAAGCTGTTGTTCCAAGTGTGGACTCCATTTTTTACCTACAACTTCATGGCTGTATCATCGCTTCAGGCGAGTTAGTCAAGTACAATATTCTAATATGCTTATTCTAGTTAAAAAAAATGCCCTCATACATTTACCTACATGGCAAGCAAGACTCGTTTTTTGGTAAATGTAGGGGACAAATTGTTGCTTGAAACATTATAGCGGGTCAACACCACGCCAAGTCTGCACAAACAAATGTTGGCGTTAATTTACCGTGTGGAGGTGAAGTTTGTGTTATTTTACAACCAAAACTGACCAACGTAAGACCGCAAACATGGGCTGCCCACAATGAAATGACTAGTTTGTGTCGAGTCGAGTGGACGTTCACGCTCGCACAAACATTGTTAGCGCAACAGTCTGCAGTGCAGCCTGAAGCCGCGAACCCACCGCGACGCACGCTACGCCCACGGTCCACGGCCACGCAGCTCAGCCTCAGCTACGTTGAGCTATAGCCATGAAGTTGTAGGTAAAAATGGAGTCCACACTTCGAATACCTTCTTGAAGCATAACCTATGTATCACTATCGCGCTCTCTGTGGGCAGGCTCTCTCTTTCTAACTAAGGTAACCTCTAGAAAGAGAGAGTCCACGCTAAAAAGAGAGATCGGCCCACAGAGACGTAGGTATTTGACTCAAGCTGTTGTTCCAAGTTTGGGCTCCATTTTTTACCTACAACTTTATGGCCTCAGCTACGTTGAGAAAATGACGCCATTGTTACTAATGTATCAATGACGTCATTTTCGTGCGTAGCTTGTGCGTGTACTTCGGTGGGTTTGAGCCTTAAAGTTGGTGTCGTGTGGATTCGCTTTTATATTGCTTCGGTGTGCGTCCGGGTTTACTCTCTGCTTCTCTTAGGCTAGTTTTACACATAATGACGTCGGCTTATAAGTGCAAAAATATGTTATAATATCTTCTCAAAGCTTGAATTAAACATCCAACAACATGAAAAAAGGCTATTAAAACCTATTCTATAAATTACAATTATTACGAGTATATTCAAGCGTATTTTTATTTACTTTTCATAAGACCTTTTCTAATGGTTTCATTTCTTCTTTAATTCTAATATAATGTTATGATACAGATAGATTATCACTTTTTATGACTATTTGAACGTCGATTTGGGTTAGGTAGATGTAAGGAGCACATTTTTTTAAAGAACAAGACAAGTGTCTCTCTGTAAAGCTTTATTTTTAACCCCCGACGCAAAAAGAGGGGTGTTAAAAGTTTGACATGTCTGTGTGTGTATCTGTTTGTCTGTGGCATCATAGCTCCCGAAAGGATGAACCGATTTCAATTTAGTTTTTTATATCAAAGGGGACTTACGTGCGAGTGTTCTTAGACATGTTTGATGAAAATCGGTTGACCCATTTAAAAGTTATAGGGGTTTGAAAGTAATTGTATTGGGGGTTTTTTAATTTAATGTTATTCTAGAATAGAGGTGCCGTCATATGCCGATCGTAATAAAGAATTATTTAATGCTAAAAAAAAGATTTAAGTACAACAAAAGTTATACAGCGACAGCGGTAAATAACGTTATGTACAACGTTCTAGTCGTCATTCATCGCTGTATTACCGCTATTCTGGGAAGTCGGAGCTTTCTCAGCAAATTAAAACTCTATGCTTATTACATGTTATTACATATACACCACACGCGCCATGTTATTACAAATAGCGGGCACACTACGCGGACGATCGGTCTTGTCTATACTAATATTATAAAGAGGAAAGATTTGTTTGTTTGTAACGAATAGGCTCCGAAACTACTGAACCGATTTCAAAAATTCTTTCACCATTACAAAGCTACATTCACCCTGAGTAACATAGGCTATATCTTATCCCCTTATTCCCACGGGAACGGGAACCACGCGGGTGAAACCGCGAGACGCCGCTAGTAATTTATATGTAGACATTCCGCCGAAAAGATCCGCGACGGAATACCCGTCAAGTGTGGCGCTGGCCTAAGGCTCTAGACAGACGGACTGTAATCCAACCGCAAATTGCAGTTCAGATGCAGTTTGAATACACTTGAACTGCAATTTGCGGCTGGATTGCAATCTGACTAGAGCCTTAATTGGACAATTTTGCGTCAGACAATTTTTCAAACACAAACTGTGGTCCTTACCTCTACCAAGACCTCATACTATTCTAATGTTATATTTAAATAACAAAAAAGTTATAAATAAAAATATCGTGACATTATCTAATTACTCAACTTTTTCGGCAAAGGCAAGGCATTTTTTTAGTCAATTTATACGAAGCAGATGCCATTTTTTCCAAAAGAAAACAAAATAAAATAAACAGCTTGCCTTATGCATGCGTTGCGTGTCTTGGTGATCTCATACTCCTCGGCGCTTCTATAAGCGAACGCAAAATGGCGCGTCGCGATGCGAAAATAATAAATAGACGCAGTGGATTTACAAATTTGCCTCCAGTAGGCTAATTATTTTTTGTCAGGGGCGGCAGATTTCGCCAACTCTGTCACTCCTTTCAAAGGATGATGCAAATTTTGGTACCCCCTCCAATAGCTAAGTGCAATATTTACCAATCTACGTGGATGATATTATTATAAACTGATATGTTTGGTACTGCATAACTCTGATCGGACTAAGATTTGGACCTTGACTCCTTAGTAACTTTTGTTCTGCTCAACTATGGCTATCCAACGATATATTACACATAGCTATTGGAGGGGGTACCAAAGTCCATACATTTTCAGGCATCCTCCTTTCCCAGTAGCCTACTCAGCCAACTAGGTAAATCCGCCACTGAACGGATGATAACGCTTAAAGCGTGTTGGTGATCTCAAAACCATATTTAAAATAAAATATAGCAAACCGGGCGAAGTATTTTTTTGTCATGCAACTAAAAGTGTGTCTGGATTATGTATCAAATGTTATATAACATGGTTATTTAACATTTTTATAACGTAGACGTGTTATTTTTATAACATACTAGTGGCCCGCCCCGGCTTCGCACGGGTCAAAGTATCCCGTTTGCTTTTCCAGATTTTTTTTACATAAGAACCTTCTCCTGACAATAACAAACACAACAAAAAAAGAATAAGCCAAATCGGTCAAGCCGTTCTCAAGATATGGCGTGACAACGAGAAACGGGTTTCATTTATATACTTATATAGATTACATAATACAGATTCACCTTCAGCCAAAAAAAAAACCCACGAAAAAAAGGAAAGAAAAATAAAAGAACTAAAACTTATAAAAAAGCACATATATTACAGAAAGCATAAAACCACATCTGCTTCATACAAAAGAACTATCATTAACATTAATTATTTACTATTATATATATTTATCTTTATACAAACAAAAAAACTTCATCCGTCCTCAAATCACACGTAAATCTAGCTTTTAATCTAAAAAATTATAATTAAATCATACTCCTATACCTTGTATACAATATTCTATACAGTTTAAGTCAGATTTTCGTCTTAACACAGTTATTTGGCACATTCCGATATACACTAGGAGCACTGCTTATTATGTAACAATAGTTATTTATGGTACAAGCGAGGTAAGTTGGTGATTACTTCCGAGGCGCTATTGAGGCCCGAGCTGTCAGGCGAGGGTCTGAAGATAGCCGAGGATAGTAATCATCAATACTCGCGTGTACCATACAACGTTTTTCAACACATTTGCGAAGAAATTATCATTTTTCGATAATAAATAAACAGTTTTTCTATTCGCGCGCATCCAACACAACAATGGTGATCGCCAAAGACTAAAAGAATATACTTATTAAAAAAAAATCGGATGAATGAATGAATGGAATCGACCATAGACCTACCAAAAGTAAGGCAACATAGTTGAAGTTTGTTTTTAAAATGTATGGACACCATTTTTTTGGTGTCGAAACTTTTTTTAAAACAAAGCAATTTAAAAAAACAATCTATAACTCACTAGTGAATAAAACGTGTCATTATTCAACTGTTTTTGCACAAATAAGAGCCCCTTTATGAGCAAGTGTGTTGAAAAAAAATTAATACAACATAGTATATAACATACAAATTAATATGATTAACGGGATATTTACCAAAAGCACTCATGGCCCAGTGCTACCCGCGGATCACTTGTGATCTATGCGGTTAAGCAACGTCATGACTGTGATGAGTCATTACTAAAAATAGCTTTTAATTTCATCAGCATTTCCGTGTTTCGGAGGGCACGCAAAGCCGTCGGTCCCGGTTGTCGTACTAACATTATCAACAATCGTTACGGGTAGTTAGAGCCCTCAAGTCTAACATTTGGTTTAACCAAAAAATTTCGTATAGCCCTCGGTTTGTGAAGGTCTGATGACAGTCGCTTCACGTAAAATACTGACATTCCGCCAAATCACCAGGTTTAAGAATCTTGAGAGCCCTCACAAAACATAGACCGAATCTCGCTTTTAGCTACTTAGCGTAACAAAAAATAAAAAATAGATACAGTGGTCTCAATGCATATCGGAACATACCCTTTATACGTTATTATAACATATACATCACTCCATATAAAGATTTACATAAGGAGCACAATCACTACATAGTATAAAACAAAGTCGCTTCCCGCTGTCTGTCCCTATGTATGCTTATATCTTTAAAACTACGCAACGGATTTTGAAGCGGTTTGTTTTAATAGATAGAATGATTCAAGAGGAAAGTTTTTTAAATTTTTAAATTTTATTCCCGTGTTCCCACGGGAACGGGAACTACGCGGATACTTTAATATAGATTTTATGCTCCTTATATTTACCTTTCAAAATTACTAGCTAAAACAAATTATGAATGTGTGTGTCCGTAGTTTGTAATACAGGTAATGAACATAGTTAGGGGTCAGTCGGTGTGATGACGTGATAGAGGGATTGATTATGTTATTATGTGTGATCCACAAATGTTTATCTCGGTCTGTGTGTATGAATATGTGTCTGTAGTTTGTGATACCCTAGATACAGGTAATGAACATAGTTAGGGGTCAGTCGGTGTAATGAGGTGATAGAGGGATTGATTATGTTATTATGTGTGATCCACGAATGTTTATCTCGGTCTGTGTGTATGAATGTGTCCGTAGTTTGTGATACCCTAGATACAGGTAATGAACATAAGTATCATTAATAATAATATTAAGGAGTGATTGTATATGTTATGTTATTAAGTTTTTCTGAATAGCGACATTTTCGCGGCGTCGTGTTTAGCTGTTTCATAATTCCTTTGTTAAATGAACAATATTAACGCCATCGCAGCTAGTTTACAAATTCTTATACTAATATTTAATTTAGGATATCAATCGTTAAAGGCAATGGTTCTAGATGCTGGTCTGTTGTCGATGAATTTACGAAAAAGATAGATTTTGATTTTGAAAGAATACACACAAAAAAGGTCAGCGTACATAACATAATCATTCACTCCATCATCTCATTACAGTAACTGACCCCTAAGTTCGCAACTTGTATCTAGGGTATCAGAAACTACGCACACACTCATTTATTAAGTAAATACTGAGATTAACTTCAAAACTATTAAATTTAGAACTCTATTCCAATGGATATAAAGTTATTTTTTCAATCAAAAATATTTGTTCGTTATGTGCGATGACCTTTGCTTTAATTTTTTTTTAAAGTTTACATAGAAAATGATCAATTTGACAAGTAATTAATATTTTTCTTCACACAAATTATGAAATTGACATAATAAAAAATGAATAACTGTTTCTCTTATGCAATGTCAATTTGTACGATTTTTAAAAGTAATCATATTTTGAGTCATTCTATGATTTTAAGTTGTTTATGACACAATTATAACATTTTTGCTTTTCTAATGTTTCAGTGGTTCAGAACGTTATACATTCAAATTTCAGCGGATGATGTAAAAAAATTGAATGTTTAAACAATTTTACTGACCCAATTTTGATACAATTTATAATAGGAATAGATTTGAGACAATTTGATAGACCCTAATATTATATCTGTGTATTTTTTAATCAAAATTTATCCAGTTAAGGCTATAGACAGACGGCCTGCAATCCAATTGCAAATTGCAGTTCACGTGCAGTTGACACAACTGCAATGCATTTAAACTGTACCTGAACTGCAATTTGCGGATGGACTACAGACCATCTGTCTAGAGCCTTAAAGATTAAAAAAGAACATAATTTACTGACACAATTTTGATTAAATGTATACCTAATAGGAATAAGTTAGAGACCCTTTGACTGGTGTCATTTTTATCAAAATTGGTCAGGTTGACACGACTGCAATAGACTGTCTGTCAACTGCACTTGAATTGCAATTTGCGGTTGGACTGCAGTCAGTCTATCTAAAGGTACATTTCCAAGACGGGCCGCAGACCGCAAACTGCAACCGCAAACTGCAAGCGACAACACTTGTTTCTATCAACAGCTTTTGATTTGCGGTCTGCGGCCCGTCTTAGAATTGTACCTTAAAGCATAAGATTCATCGACAATAGACCATATCCAATTTGTTTTTAATCTAATATCTACATTTATACATAGACAACTCATACGTAACGACAATCTCAGAATCATCAATTCGGATATAGCATTTTATTATTTATAACATAATTGCAGTTCACCTATTTAATTTAAACAATAAATTATTTAAGGATCGGATCGCCGACGTTTGCGGGTCTCCGTAGTCTCATCGTGTTTTTTTAATAACCTGAAAGAAAAAAGGTTGTTTAAAAATAGAACAGTGTAAGAAAAGGTTGTTTAATAGTTATTTATGGTACAAGCGAGCTAAGTTGGTGATTACTTCCGAGGCGCTATTGAGGCCCGAGCCGTCAGGCGAGGGTCTGAAGATAGCCGAGGATAGTAATCATCAATACACGCGTGTAACATACAACGTATTTCAACACATTTGCGAAGAAATTCATAATAAAATATCATTTTTCGCTAATAAATAAACAGTTTTTCTATTCGCGCGCATCCAACACAACAATGGTGATCGGCCAAAGACTAAAAGAATATACATATTAAAAAAAATCGAATGAATGAATGGAATCGACCATAGACCTTCCAAAAGTAAGGAAACATAGTTGAAGTTTGTTTTTAAAATGTATGGAAACAATTTTTTTGGTATCGAAACTTTTTTAAAACTAAACAATTAAAAAAAATCTATAACTCACTAGTGAATAAAACGTGTCATTATTCAACTGTTCTTGCACAAATAAGAGCCCCTTTATCAGCAAGTGTGTTGAAAAAATATTGTTTTGCAGTAACCTAAGGCTGAACACACACCGGATCGGCATCGAAGCGAATCGCATTTCAGTGTCGTACGAATTTTAACTTTATTTTCATTTCTCACGGCGCCGCTGGCATCCGCGCGATTCTAAGTATTATAGTAATGATAACATTAAATTCAAAATTTGAAAAAAAAAACCCCCAACACAATTACTTTCACACCCCCATAACTTTTAAACGGGTCAACCGATTTTCATCAAACATGTCTAAGAACACTCACACGTAAGTCCGCTTTAATAAAAAAAAAAAACTAAATTAAAATTGGTTCATTCGTTCGGGAGCTATGATGCCACAGACAGACAGATACACACGCAGACACGTCAAACTTATAACACCCCTCTTTTTGCGTCGGGGTTTAAAAATAAAGTTAAAATTCGTATGACACTGAAAGATTCGGTGTGTGTTGACGCTTAACCACAATATAGTGTATGTGTATGGGACTAGACTAGAGACATTTATTCAGCTCCATATCCATACAAGACAACGATTTTGTATGGAGACGATTTATCTGAATGGATGCGTACGCGTCTCCATACAAAATCGTTGATTTGTATCGCTGAATGGAGTTGAATAAGTGTGTCTAGTACCTAAGTGTGATCTAAACATGATTGATGCCATATCATACGCAATGATACAGATGACATTATAGTGTGTATATGTCATGAAGTTGTAGGTAAAAATGGAGTCCACACTTCGAATACCTACTTGAAGCATAACCTATGTATCACTATAGCGCTCTCTGTGGGCAGGCTCTCTCTTTCTAACTAAGGTAACCTCTAGAAAGAGAGTCTGCAAAGTGCACGCTAAAAAGAGAGATCGGCCCACAGAGACTTGTTCCAAGTGTGGGCTCCATTTTTACCTACAACTTCATGGTATATTTGTGTGTGTGTGTGTGTGTGTGTGTGTGTGTGTATGTATACCTAGTCAAAGAAGTCATCATGGTCGGGCTCGAGCGCGGGCGGGCGCGCGGGCGGCGGCTCGGGCCCGCCGTAGTTGTGTGTGTGTGTGTGTGTGTGTGTGTGTGTGTGTGTGTGTGTGTGTGTGTGTGTGTGTGTATGTATACCTAGTCAAAGAAGTCATCATGGTCGGGCTCGAGCGCGGGCGGGCGCGCGGGCGGCGGCTCGGGCCCGCCGTAGTTGTGTGTGTGTGTGTGTGTATGTATACCTAGTCAAAGAAGTCATCATGGTCGGGCTCGAGCGCGGGCGGGCGCGCGGGCGGCGGCTCGGGCCCGCCGTAGTTGTGTGTGTGTGTGTGTGTGTGTGTGTGTGTGTGTGTGTGTGTGTGTGTGTGTATGTATGTATACCTAGTCAAAGAAGTCATCATGGTCGGGCTCGAGCGCGGGCGGGCGCGCGGGCGGCGGCTCGGGCCCGCCGTAGTTGTGTGTGTGTGTGTGTGTGTATGTATACCTAGTCAAAGAAGTCATCATGGTCGGGCTCGAGCGCGGGCGGGCGCGCGGGCGGCGGCTCGGGCCCGCCGTAGTTGTGTGTGTGTGTGTGTGTGTGTGTGTGTGTGTGTGTGTGTGTGTATGTATGTATACCTAGTCAAAGAAGTCATCATGGTCGGGCTCGAGCGCGGGCGGCGGCTCGGGCCCGCCGTAGTTGTGTGTGTGTGTGTGTGTGTGTGTGTGTGTGTGTGTGTGTGTGTGTGTATGTATGTATACCTAGTCAAAGAAGTCATCATGGTCGGGCTCGAGCGCGGGCGGGCGCGCGGGCGGCGGCTCGGGCCCGCCGTAGTTGTGTGTGTGTGTGTGTGTGTGTGTGTGTGTGTGTGTGTGTGTGTATGTATACCTAGTCAAAGAAGTCATCATGGTCGGGCTCGAGCGCGGGCGGGCGCGCGGGCGGCGGCTCGGGCCCGCCGTAGTTGTGTGTGTGTGTGTGTGTGTGTGTGTGTGTGTGTGTATGTATACCTAGTCAAAGAAGTCATCATGGTCGGGCTCGAGCGCGGGCGGGCGCGCGGGCGGCGGCTCGGGCCCGCCGTAGTTGTGTGTGTGTGTGTGTGTGTGTGTGTGTGTGTGTGTATGTATACCTAGTCAAAGAAGTCATCATGGTCGGGCTCGAGCGCGGGCGGGCGCGCGGGCGGCGGCTCGGGCCCGCCGTAGTTGTGTGTGTGTGTGTGTGTGTGTGTGTGTGTGTGTGTGTGTGTGTGTGTGTGTGTGTGTGTGTGTGTGTGTGTGTGTGTGTGTGTATGTATACCTAGTCAAAGAAGTCATCATGGTCGGGCTCGAGCGCGGGCGGGCGCGCGGGCGGCGGCTCGGGCCCGCCGTAGTTGTGTGTGTGTGTGTGTGTATGTATACCTAGTCAAAGAAGTCATCATGGTCGGGCTCGAGCGCGGGCGGGCGCGCGGGCGGCGGCTCGGGCCCGCCGTAGTTGTGTGTGTGTGTGTGTGTGTGTGTGTGTGTGTGTGTGTATGTATACCTAGTCAAAGAAGTCATCATGGTCGGGCTCGAGCGCGGGCGGGCGCGCGGGCGGCGGCTCGGGCCCGCCGTAGTTGTGTGTGTGTGTGTGTGTGTGTGTATGTATACCTAGTCAAAGAAGTCATCATGGTCGGGCTCGAGCGCGGGCGGGCGCGCGGGCGGCGGCTCGGGCCCGCCGTAGTTGTGTGTGTGTGTGTGTGTGTGTGTGTGTGTGTGTGTGTGTGTGTATGTATACCTAGTCAAAGAAGTCATCATGGTCGGGCTCGAGCGCGGGCGGGCGCGCGGGCGGCGGCTCGGGCCCGCCGTAGTTGTGTGTGTGTGTGTGTGTATGTATACCTAGTCAAAGAAGTCATCATGGTCGGGCTCGAGCGCGGGCGGGCGCGCGGGCGGCGGCTCGGGCCCGCCGTAGTTGTGTGTGTGTGTGTGTGTGTATGTATACCTAGTCAAAGAAGTCATCATGGTCGGGCTCGAGCGCGGGCGGGCGCGCGGGCGGCGGCTCGGGCCCGCCGTAGTTGTGTGTGTGTGTGTGTGTGTGTGTGTGTGTGTGTGTGTGTGTGTATGTATACCTAGTCAAAGAAGTCATCATGGTCGGGCTCGAGCGCGGGCGGGCGCGCGGGCGGCGGCTCGGGCCCGCCGTAGTTGTGTGTGTGTGTGTGTGTGTGTGTGTGTGTGTGTGTGTATGTATACCTAGTCAAAGAAGTCATCATGGTCGGGCTCGAGCGCGGGCGGGCGCGCGGGCGGCGGCTCGGGCCCGCCGTAGTTGTGTGTGTGTGTGTGTGTGTGTGTGTGTGTGTGTGTGTGTGTGTATGTATACCTAGTCAAAGAAGTCATCATGGTCGGGCTCGAGCGCGGGCGGGCGCGCGGGCGGCGGCTCGGGCCCGCCGTAGTTGTGTGTGTGTGTGTGTGTGTGTGTGTGTGTGTGTGTGTGTGTGTATGTATACCTAGTCAAAGAAGTCATCATGGTCGGGCTCGAGCGCGGGCGGGCGCGCGGGCGGCGGCTCGGGCCCGCCGTAGTTGTGTGTGTGTGTGTGTGTGTGTGTGTGTGTGTGTGTGTGTGTGTATGTATACCTAGTCAAAGAAGTCATCATGGTCGGGCTCGAGCGCGGGCGGGCGCGCGGGCGGCGGCTCGGGCCCGCCGTAGTTGTGTGTGTGTGTGTGTGTGTGTGTGTGTGTGTGTGTGTGTGTATGTATACCTAGTCAAAGAAGTCATCATGGTCGGGCTCGAGCGCGGGCGGGCGCGCGGGCGGCGGCTCGGGCCCGCCGTAGTTGTGTGTGTGTGTGTGTGTGTGTGTGTGTGTGTGTGTGTGTGTGTATGTATACCTAGTCAAAGAAGTCATCATGGTCGGGCTCGAGCGCGGGCGGGCGCGCGGGCGGCGGCTCGGGCCCGCCGTAGTTGTGTGTGTGTGTGTGTGTGTGTGTGTGTGTGTGTGTATGTATACCTAGTCAAAGAAGTCATCATGGTCGGGCTCGAGCGCGGGCGGGCGCGCGGGCGGCGGCTCGGGCCCGCCGTAGTTGTGTGTGTGTGTGTGTGTGTGTGTGTGTGTGTGTGTATGTATACCTAGTCAAAGAAGTCATCATGGTCGGGCTCGAGCGCGGGCGGGCGCGCGGGCGGCGGCTCGGGCCCGCCGTAGTTGAGGAAGTCCCACACCAGGATGGTGTCGTCGTGCGAGGAGGACACGATCTGGAACTCGTCGAACTGCAGCCGGAACACGCGCCCCGTGTGCTCCTGGGGACAGCGGGACCAGTAATCATGGGGGACTAACTTATAATGGTAGGGGACAGTGGTGTTATGGTAGGGGACAATGACATAATATCGATTTCAAATGAATTATGGCATGCTACGATATGACAAAATTAAATATGGCGGCTATATTTATTATATTTTGACAGTTGAATGTCAATAAATAGCTATATCGATTTCGCAAGCATGACCAAATGTTATAAAATTAATCATGTGGTATAATTCAATATGGCGGGTATTTGTATCAAATTTTGACAGTTGGATGTCAATAAATGGCTTTATCTATCGTGTTTTCGAAGTCATGTTAGCCCGGCGGAGGACAGTGTTATACTGGCAGGAGACAATATAATAACGACAAAATAAATAATATCCTTACCACAAGCGTCCTTAAACACAGGTCCTGGTGCGGCGTGCGAACATCCAGCGCCGCGGGCAGGTCCCATACTTTGATTTTACCGTCGTACGCACCGCTTACTATTCTCTTGTTGTCGAACCTATAATCAAAATAATATGTGTGTGAATAAGTGTGTTTCTGATACTCTGGATACAGGTAATAAACATAGTTACGGGGCAGGGAGTGGATGTCTCTAGGAAGTGGTCTCTGGGGAGTGGGGTCAAATGTCACTGGAGTCTCTGGGGAGTGGGGTCAAGTGTCTCTGGAGTCTGGGGTCAAGTGTCACTGGTCTCTGGGGAGTGGGGTCAAATTTCACTGGAGTCTCTGGGGAGTGGAGTCAAGTGTCTCTGGAGTCTCTGGGGAGTGGGGTCAAGTGTCACTGGTCTCTGGGGAGTGGGGTCAAGTGTCACTGGTCTCTGGGGAGTGGGGTCAAATGTCACTGGAGTCTCTGGGGAGTGGAGTCAAGTGTCTCTGGAGTCTCTGAGGAGTGGGGTCAAGTGTCACTGGTCTCTGGAGAGTGGGGTCAAGTGTCTCTGGAGTCTCTGGGGAGTAGGGTCAAGTGTCTCTGGAGTCTCTGGGGAGTGGGGTCAAATGTCACTGGAGTCTCTGGGGAGTGAGGTCAAGTGTCTCTGGAGTCTTGGGAGTGGGGTCAAATGTCTCTGGAGTCTCTGGGGAGTGGAGTCAAGTGTCTCTGGAGTCTCTGGGGAGTGGGGTCAAGTGTCATTGGTCTCTGGGGAGTAGGGTCAAGTGTCTCTGGAGTCTCTGGGGAGTGGGGTCAAATGTCACTGGAGTCTCTGGGGAGTGGGGTCAAGTGTCTCTGGAGTCTTGGGAGTGGGGCCAAATGTCTCTGGAGTCTCTGGGAAGTGGAGTCAAGTGTCTCTGGAGTCTCTGGGGAGTGGGGTCAAGTGTCATTGGTCTCTGGGGAGTGGGGTCAAGTGTCACTGGAGTCTCTGGGGAGTGGAGTCAAGTTTCTCTGGAGTCTCTGGGGAGTAGGGTCAAGTGTCTCTGGAGTCTCTGGGGAGTGGGGTCAAATGTCACTGGTCTCTGGGGAGTGGGGTCATGTGTCTCTGGGGAGTGCACTCACCGTATACACCTGACCAGCTCCTCGTGGCCCTCGAGCACGCGGATGCACTGGCCGCACTCGATGTCCCACAGCCGGATGGTGTTGTCGGAGGAGCCGGACACGACGAGCCGGTCGCGGTACTGGAGGCACGCGATGCCGCGCTTGTGGCCGTTCAGCGTGCGCACGAACTCGCACGATGATGTGTTCCATACCTGTGCAAGGGAAATTTGTCATATTTATAACCTGGCCATGTAAAAAGCTGGGGCCTGACAGGCCGAGATTTGCCGGGCCGGGCCGCGCCGGGCGACACGGTCGCATCCGGCCTGGGGGTCAGCCGGCCAGCGCCGGCCGGGGGTCAGCCGGCCAGCGCCGGCCGGGGGTCAGCCGGCCAGCGCCGGCCGGGGGTCAGCCGGCCAGCGCCGGCCGGGGGTCAGCCGGCCAGCGCTGGCCGGGGGTCAGCCGGCCAGCGCCGGCCGGGGGTCAGCCGGCCAGCGCCGGCCGGGGGTCAGCCGGCCAGCGCCGGCCGGGGGTCAGCCGGCCAGCGCCGGCCGGGGGTCAGCCGGCCAGCGCCGGCCGGGGGTCAGCCGGCCAGCGCTGGCCGGGGGTCAGCCGGCCAGCGCCGGCCGGGGGTCAGCCGGCCAGCGCCGGCCGGGGGTCAGCCGGCCAGCGCCGGCCGCGGGCCCCCGGCCAGCGCCGGCCGGGGGCCCGCGGGGGGCGCGCCCGACCCCCGCGGGTCGCCCGCAGCGCGCGCCTTCGGGCCGTGTTTACTTATATCTCCGGGCGCGGCGCGGGGGGGCACGGACACAGGTTTTGTTCATACAATCAACCATTATAATCTGTGCTATTGTTCCAAATCGTTCAGATTAACAGGTTGTATAGGCTCAAACCCACCGAAGTACACGCTACACACGAAAATGACGTCATCAATGCATTCGTAGCTGACTCGGCTATAGCTCGACGTAGCTGAGCTGCGTGGCCGTGGACCGCGGGCGTAGCGTGCGTCGCAGTGGGTTCGCGGCTTAAAACGTGTTTCAGTGCCAAACCAGACTAAAACTGCAACTGCCTTATTTGCGTTGCATTTTTAGTCCGGTTTAACAAAACCTGGTAAGCATTTGACACCTTGTCAGTCAAATCTGTCACTTTGACAGTATTCAAAATTGATTGTAAAACCTGGTTTAGTGCTTAACCAGACTAAAAATGCAACGCAAATAAGACAAAGTTTAACTTAAGTTCCAACATTACCTTAATAGTCCGATCCCCACTAGCCGATACAATGTATTTTTCATCGAAGTCAACCACGTTGACGGCCGCTCTGTGCCCCACGAGCACTCTGCGCAGCATTATCTCAGTCGTGGACGTCATGTCCCATACTGCTATTGAACGGTCCTGGAAAGGAATAAGAATAACAATAATTTATTACTCAAAAAACTGGTACATGTAGGTCTTCTTAAAATTATATCAATTGGACAACAGTTTTTACCCGTCACGGACATGCAATCATAATATGAAATTAATTTAATTTAATTTAATGGATATGGAATTTATTTGGATGAGAGTAACAAAATAAACACAAGCAAGGAAATCCTAAACTTCTTATTATAGAAGTATCTGATAGTCAATAGCGTAATAAAGATCAATTCCTCTATTTTCATCTATACTAATCACTACTAACATCATAACACAATCATTCCCTCCATCATCTCATTACAGTAACTGACCCCTAAGTTCGTAACTTGTATCTAGGGTATCAGAAACTACGCACACACTCATTCCCAGTCCCACACACACCCAGACCGAGACAAACATTTGTGGTTCACTCTGCTATGACGAAATCACTCAATATCACTACATAGTAGAAAACAAAGTCGCTTTCTCTGTCCCTATGTATGCTTAGATCTTTAAAACTACGCAACGGATTTTGATACGGTTTGTTTTAATATATAGAGTGATTCAGTGGGAAGGTTTTTAGCATAATTTTATCCCCATATTCCTACGGGAACGGGAACTACATCCCGTTACAGAATCTGAGATGTAGCACCGCCTCACAAAAGTGTCTCATACACTTTTGTGAGGCGTGTTGAGCAAAAACTACTGAACCGATTTAGACGAAATTTGGTATGGATGGCAATTATAACTAGGAATAACACATATGATACTTTTTATCCCGAAATTCCCACGGGATTGGAATTTACGCGGCTAAAACTGTTTGCCACAGCTAGTAAATAAATAATCGTTATTTATACTTAGATTTGCTAGGAGACACAATTTGAGTGTCAATTTAGAGATAATCTTTATGATGTTTAATATTAATTAGCTTTTGCCCGCGACTTCGTCCGCGTGGAATAATGACTTCCTGCAGAATTTGGGAATTTCCAAAAATCCTCTCGTAGTGGTAGCCTACTCCCCCCAACAAACACACATACCAAATTTCATCTCTCTACGACCAGTAGTTTCGGCTGTGTGTTGTCTGTCAGTCAGTACATCACTCAGTAGTGGAAGAGTTTTATATATATATTAGTATTTATTCTTGTGCTCTTAATAATAATAAAAAAAAAACAAGCAAATCCACAGCCCCCACGAAAAATCTATATAATCCATACCTTACTGCACGTGACCATCATCCCGTTGCAGAACCGGAGATGCAGCACGGCCTCGCAGTGGTGTATGAGGGTGTTGAGCATGGCGCCCGACGCCACGTCCCACACGCGCACCGTGCTGTCGGACGAGCCCGAGATGATGGCGCGCTCGTCGTACTGCAGGCACAGCACCGAGCCCGTGTGCCCTTGGAGCTCCTGGAATGTACATTATATTGATTGAATTTAACTTGAACAAGGTTTCCGCGTTTGGTTGCGACAAGAATCCTTCTCAGTTTGGCATTAAATTTCTGCACACGCAACCTCAGTATGCTATTTTTAGTTTTTGACCTATGTTATTATTTTACTTCTATATTTATAGATTTTTTTTTATATATCTTTTGACATGTTTTTTATTGTTGACATTAGTTATAAGTGACATTTTTAATTCATTTTATTTAAAAAAAAAATACCTTAAAGGAAGGAGTGTGAGTGTTCTTATTTTATTTATTATTTATTTGAAACACAAATATTTGCAATGCATGTGCATTAGATGTTTAGTACAAATGTTTCTTATAACTAGGAATGACACATACAATACTTTCTTTCCCAAAGTTCCCAGCTAGGCTAGAATGACTTCGAAAACGCGATAGATACAGCGATTTATTGACATCCAACTGTCAAAATTTTATAAAAATACCCGCGATATTGAATTTTACCACGTGATTAATTTTATGACATTTGGTCATGCTCGCGAATCGATATAGCTATTTATTGACATCCAACTGTCAAAATATAATAAATATAGCCGCCATATTTAATTTTTCATTTCGTACCACGCCATAATTCATTTGGTCATGCTCGCGACATTGATATTATTTCGTGGTGTTTATATATTTTATCACGTACAGTCATGCTAGGGGGGCAGGACAGGATTGAAATTTTACGCGTGTGAAACTAGACACAACTAATATTAGTGTAGATATGTATGTTATACTCACTTTAACGCACTGCAACGTTTTCCTATCCCATATTTTGATGGTGTTATCCCGGAGGCCCGATACTATTTTATTGTCGTCGTATTGTAAGCAGTACACGCCTTTTGAATTCTCCGATCTGCAGTTTATTCGCTGAAACGAAACATTATAAACAATATTAATGAAAAATCTATTTTATTGATTACATAGATTTGCGTGAATACTTACTGCCTTATTTGCGTTGCATTTTTAGTCTGGTTTAACAAAACCTGGTAAGCATTTGACACCTTGTCAGTCTAATCTGTCACTTTGACAGTATTCAAATTTGATTGTAAAACCTGGTTTAGTGCTAAACCGGACTAAAAATGCAACGCAAATAAGGCAGTTAAAGTCCGGTCGTAATTCACATGAAATATCGTACGTTGACCAGCTATCTATCTCCGTCGCACCTGCGTCAATTATAATGCGTCCCGCTCGCCATTGCATCCGTGCGAGCGGGACGCTTTATAATTTCCGCAGGTGCGACAGAGATAGATAGCTACAGGTCAACGTACGATATTCTCTGTGAATTACGACCGGGCTCTAGCGGTTTTTTTACAGTAATAGAAATAATAGGATACAATTTAGAAACAATGCTTTTTTCATGGAAATATTATTTATGTATCCTAACTAATATTATAAATGCGAAAGTAACTCTGTCTGTCTGTTACCTTTTCACGGCTATACTACAGAACCGATTGACTTGAAATTTGGAACAGGGATAGCTTATGATCCGGGAAAGAACATAGGATACTTTTTATCCCGAAATTCCCACGGGAACGGGAACTATTCGGGTGAAACTGCGGGGCGCTGCCAGTAGGATATAATTTAAAAAACGCTTTTCCTTTTTCATGGAAATATCACTTAAGTATATTATAAATGAAACCATACCTGTAAATTATGTTTCCCCATTCTCCAGTTATCCTCTATAGATTGTATGTCCTTTATTATTTTGGGGTATAGTTGTCTATAGAACGAGTGCGTCGGGTGCTGGCAGCCCGGCTTCGGTTTGAATAAATAACGAATCCTGGAATGAGTAATATACAGGTTTGATTCCTGGGTTACGAATCCTGGAATTTATATTGAGTAATAAGTGCGGGTTTGATTCCTGGGTTAAGATTCTAATTATATAAAACTCTAAGGTGAGTGACTGACTGACATAGTGATCTACCAACACAAAGCTCCACTCCACACCATTGGACGGATCGGGCTGGAATTTGGCATGCATTTTTAGCATAATTTTATCCCCATATTCCTACGGGAAGGGGAACTACGCGGGCGAAACCGCGGGGCACAGCTAGTAAATAATAAATCTGTACTAACCACCCCCTCCTCTCAGCGAGTCCTCTCCACAGCGAGTCAGTCCTCACTTTCCGTTCGACCAGTTTCTTCCAGAGCATGCCTTCGGAGATGACCCGCTGCCACTCCCTGCAGACCAGCTCGGCGGCGCACAGGGACGACGCGTCTAGGTACGAGAGGATGTTCTCTGCTACGTGGTCTAGGCCCTTTTCTGGAAGGATAAAGAAAATGGGATTGGTATTGTAGTAGAGATAAATAAAATTTCATTTTAGCGGAGCACATCCACCGTTAGCGATCTTTTGCTCGCAATACGATCACCGGTTTACATACACATTTAAATTATCATTTCCGCATCCAACACAACAATGGCGATCGGTCATAGAGAGAATATACTTATAAAAAAAAATGGACGAATGAATGAATGGAATAGACCATAGACATACCAAAAGTATATGTTAAGTAGCATGTTGCCTTAGTTAAATTTTGTTTTTAAAATGTATGGACACAATTTTTTATGGTATCGTTTTTAAAAACAAAGCAACTTAATAAACTCATGTGAAATAATAGGATTTTGTGAATAATAGGTGTCATTATGAGCCTGATTGCGGAGAAATAAAAGCCAATGTGTTGAAAAACTACTTTAACGGTTTTTTTCGACGTCTGCAATGTAAAAGAAAATTAGAATACTCACTTGGAAGCATACTGATAAAATCTCTCTGCAGCATCGGCTTGAGATACGCGTTTATATGGCCGTGTTGGTAGTGGCACATCCGCGCTAGCAGCTGCTCTACGAATTCCACCTGTAACAGGGCGGGTTAGGGGTGAATGTTGCTTAGACAAATATATGCGACTTTATGTATGAAATAATATACGTAAGAACTGGAGGTGGATAGAATGTGATTTGAAAAGTTCGGTCGAACTTCGGTTTTACAGAATTTCGGCTAGTTGAACCGAAATTCTGCATTCGGCCGAGGTTATATTGAAATTTGAAATATCAAACATTCGGTATGCACTATTTTGATGATAAACATTATTTTAACGACCGCATTTTTTTATGTTTAAGGAGCAAACGAGCTGACAAGTCACAATATGGTAAGCGACTACCATCGTCCATGAAAATCTCGAAATTCTCATGGTATAATCCCGTGAGAATTTGCGTACCATTGGTCAAAAGCGCAGGCCAAACCGCCAGCTAGAAACGAGCACAAGGCACCTCGTTCACTCTTTACATACTTCGCTTCACACCGCGAACTACCAAGCTAAACTACGTCAGCAATCATAAGATGCTAACAATATTATCGTTCACACAAATATTCACGGGAATCAAACCCGCAACCCGCAACAATATATGCTATACCTGGTCCGTTTCGTTCCATCGTGTGAAGTAGTTGAGGCAGGCGTCTCTCTCGGCGGTGTACGCGGCGCTGCTCGGCACCGGCCGAACGCCCGTGTCCAAACATGTAATCGGTGTCACTTGCTGCAACGAGAAATGGTGGATTTAGTGTGGAAACAATGATAATGATGTCTTCTAAAACTTTGGTCAATAAGGTAGTTGCCTAAAAAAATTTATTAGTTTAGATTTCCAAAAAATATTGGACACGTATTTTTTTATTTTTCATGTAAACAAATAATTAAGACGATACAGTGCGTTTAGTGCAGTGCATCGAAAGCTCGTGAAACGTCACAGGTTGCTGCAATTTTAAGCAACAGTTGACTTTACAAGCCCCCACTCCTAATCATTAATCCTAACTAATATTATAAATGCGAAAGTAACTCTGTCTGTCTGATACCTTTTCACGGCTAAACTACAGAACCGATTGACTTGAAATTCGGTACAGGGGTAGCTTATGGTCCGGGAAAGAACATAGGATACTTTTTATCCCGAAAATCCCACGGGAACGGGATATAGCAGGTGAAACCGCGGGGCGCTGCTATCAAAATATAAACAAATGCAGTTTATATTTTTACTAAAATCGATGAACCAGTCATCGATTTCCTGATTGATCTAAGAACAAAATCTTTGTATCTCTTATAGTTTCAGACCTCCCCCCACTGACCATTCTATTTGGGCCGCCCTGTATCACCTTACCCTGTATATCAAAGGTGACTGACATAGTGATTGATCAACGCACAGCCCAAACCACTGGACGGATCGGGCTGAAATTTGGCATGCAGGTAGATGTTATGACGTAGGCATCTGCTAAGAAAGGATTTTTGGAAATTCTTCCCCTAGGAGGAGAAAAGGGGGAAGATCCCAAATTCAGCCGGAAGTCATTATTCCACGCGGACGAAGTCGCGGGGCGCTGCTAGTTACTTCTACAGTTTAAATTTTGTAAAGAAGTAAAGTTTGTTAGTTTGTAGGGGCAATCTCTGGAAGCAACATTATTTGTGAGTGTCATAGACTATATTTTGTCCCCATATTCTCACAGAGACAGGTACTATGCAGGTAAAACAATGAGACGCTGCTATTAAGTAATCAATAATAAAAATCCGAATACATATCACCGTCTAACTAGGCTAAAACTAAGCAAATTTGTGCTACATAGAAAACACCTAGACATATTCATACACACAAATGTTAGGACTATGCGTATGCTGAGACGCAGGCAGCGCAGGGCAGAGCAGAGCAGATTTTGTGTTGCATGGAACGTCGCGAGAGTGAGCAGGACAGACACACGTCTGGAACGTCGCGAGAGAGAGAGCAGGACAGACACACGTCTGGAACGTCGCGAAAGAGAGAGCAGGACAGACACATGTTTGGAACATCGCGAGAGAGAGAGCAGGACAGACACATGTTTGGAACATCGCGAGAGAGAGAGCAGGACAGACACATGTCTGGAACATCGCGAGAGAGAGAGCAGGACAGACACATGTCTGGAACATCGCGAGAGAGAGAGCAGGACAGGCACATGTCTGGAACATCGCGAGAGAGAGAGAGCAGGACAGACACACGTCTGGAACGTCGCGAGAGTGAGCAGGACAGACACACGTCTGGAACGTCGCGAGAGAGAGAGCAGGACAGACACATGTCTAGAACGTCGCGAGAGAGAGCAGGACAGACACACGTCTGGAACGTCGCGAGAGAGAGCAGGACAGACGCATGTCTGCGTCGCACGTGCCTGCTCTGCCCTGCGTCGCCTGCATGTCGCATCTCGAGCCGGAATAGAAACCATAACCTCTGGCATAGCAGGCAAGGTCACCAACAAAATATACACCATTTGGTAATCAAGGCAACGTCCCTATTCTACCAAATATATTCACGAATCTATAAATGATAAGACAGGTACTTGTTAGAGACGCAATAGAATTGCTTAAATGAAGATTGTTTATACAAAAAGAGAATATATTTACATGACTTTTCATAGTTTTTGCATATATCTTTATTTATTAGTGTTTTAGTTATGCTAAACATTGTAAGCTTAAAATCTGGATGTTTAAACAGAATCTAGGTATGTAGGTTCGATTCCTGATCAAGGTAAATTAAAAAACTGTATGATTGATGTAATAGGGATGTCGACTAAAAAAATTGAATTAGTCCGTCAAATAGATTTCGCAAAAATATAAGCCACATATTTTTTCTTTTTTGATACAAACCAATAATGAAGACAGTATAGTGCATAGAAAACTTGTGTGACGTCACAGCTACATACATTTTTTACCAAGAATTATCGTCACAAGCCCCAACTCCTGAACTTTAATGCGTTATAACTAAGTCAGTTTTATTAATTTGATAAAACAAAAAAATATGTGTCTAATATTTTTTCGAAATCTATCTGACGGACTAATTAGAATTTCATTTTGTTTACCCAGTCGACATCCCTATTATAGCATGTTTATTTTTACTCTGTGTGTGTGTGTGTGTGTAGCCTACCTAGTAATGAACCTTATTAGGGATAGTTTCTGATGCCGTCTCACAGTTTTACCCACATAGTTCCCGATCCCGTGGGAATTTCATCAGTCAAGTCAATTGGTTCAATAGTTTAGCCATGAAAAGGTAACAGACAGACAGAGATACTTTCGTATTTATAATATTAGTAAGGATAACTAACATTTTTTTTATAAAAACCATCTCTAAACCTAAATTTGAAAACATGTATACATAAAATATTGCTTAATCAGCATAAATCATTAGATAATGAATCATAACTAACTTGCAAGTCACCTATCAACCACAACGAACAACATCAAAATTGGCTCAGACATTTGCTGTTTTATTAGTGTTAAATTTTAAACCTAGTTTAACAAAACCTGGTAAGCATTCGACACCTTGTCAGTCAAATCTGTCACTTTATCAGTATTAAAAAATTGATGGTAAAACCTGGTTTAGTGCTAAAACCAGACTTGGGGTCTACAAATGACAGTTACAGACATAAGTCAAACTTATACCCTTATTTTAATATGGGATAAAAATAGGTTTAATTTAAACAGTGAAAGCTATATTTATTGACATTTCTGTGTTTTTATAAGTGTATAATACCCCAGATACATATGTAATGCAAACCAGTAACATATGTTATATCATACTGGTTTCCGATGCGTTTGCGAAATCGCATTCACGTTAAAAGTGGCACAGCATTATTTTTTGGCCTTATTTACGTTTTGAGGCGGGAACGGAGAGAAAATATTGTAAATATATTCAGAATAATTATGTTAAATGTTTCTCCTGTATTTATTTTATCGAATTTACATGATGAATTTAAAATAAGTTAAAAAGTACATAAAAGTACCTATAAGTTGAATAGGTTTTTTTTATAAATGAGGAAAAAGGTCCGATAAAAAAGTTTACGTTCGACGATGATTGTTTAAAAAAAAATAAAGTTTTGTCGGGTCCGCATTGCAGGGTGAATATAACTTTTACGGAAGTTTATTTTGGCAAACAAAAGACGGAATTTCTTCATGATTAGGTCAAAATTGATAAAAGTAACGTAGTCATTGGAATAAATACTGTTCATTGTTTCAAAGATTCAGTAAGAAACACAAAATAAATCTAATGAAACCAAAGAAAAGATGGCGGACTGATCATGTCATTACGGGCCTTGTTCCAATTTAAGTTTCTAGCCATACCTGAGGCGTTAGAGAATCTTCTATCATCCTCTCAGTCTCCATTTTAGTTGTTTCACAAGTAACATCAATAATTGTTCACTGTAAACTGCACGAAACTAAATTAAATCACAATAACTAAATACTCATACTTCGTATGAATGACGTCAAGCAACTAAAACTTTTTAAAAATTTTGCTTGCTTGCTTTGCTTGACTTGTTGACGAGTGATGTGACGATTGGGTGATAATAATGGATGGGAGCTGTGATGTCTGTCATGTACCGTTATAATTCTATGCTAATTAATTCAACAAACAAAAACAAAAACTATCTAGAACAATTAACATGTCATTGCTAATTAACTTGGTCTAAATACAATTTTTACGAAAGCTCGAATCCTAATCGATCAATTCAATCAAACTACAGCCAGCACTCACCAATTGCCAACACGATTATAGTTGTAGTTGTCATTGTCAAACATAAAGTGAAATTTTACCAACATCACTGTCAAAATTTGATTAGTTGGCAGAGTTGCTAGCTTGTAGAAAATTCCCTAAAAGTGGAAAATTTAGTCTGTTTCGATTAATTAATTGAAATTGAACATATTTCCAATCCCGTAACTAATAATTTTATAGCGCTGGGAAAAAATTAGGGGTGATTACGAATCAATGAATTTGCAATCATTCGTAAATTGATTAATAATATTCAATGTCAATAAAAAAATCTAACAATATTTCTTTCGGGTAATTTAGAACGGAAACACTGGTATTATTGAATTGGTTCGATCGAACCGTTCCGTTCTATTCGATTTGTTTGTTCATTCAATAATTGTTATTTTCCATTTTATTTTCGAGCAATACAGTTCAACGAAATAAATTACAAAAATCTGCATTTTATCAAATAAATAACTAATCTAACTACATTTTAATATGTACAGAAATATATTTTAAAAGCTAAAATGTAGTCAAAGTTTCAAATTCTTCTGCAATGATATATTTTGTCGGATTTGTCGACAATGTTATTCGAAGTGATTTGCAACAAATATTTTGTACGCTCTAATTCATAAAACAAATGTTTGTCTGATTCCGGTGAGTAAACTGTCCAGTATATAATAATACATAATCATTTACTCCATCATCTGATTACAGTAACTGACCCCTAAGTCCGTAACTTGTATCTAGGGTATCAGAAACTACGCACACACTCATTCACACACACACCCAGACCGAGACAAACATTTGTGGTTCACACAAATATTCACCGCGCACGGGAATCGAACCCGCAGCCTTATGGATGGCAGTCCGGCATGGTGACCACTCTGCCATTGAGGTTGTTGGTTTATACAATACTAGCAGCGCCCCGTTGTTTCACCCGCGTAGTTTTCAATTTACCACCCCTTTCTCCCCAAAAATCCACTTTTAGTGGTAGCCTACTCCCCCCAACAAACACATTTGCCAAATTTCAGCTCTACAACCAGTAGTTTCGGCTGTGCGTTGTCTGTCTGTCAGTCAGTACATCACTCAGTAACGGAAGAGTTTTATGTACACAGATGAGGAAAATAAAATTATTATGCATTTTCTTGAACTTGGTTTTTGAGTTCAAATTTTTCCTGTTATTTTCAATTTCCTGTATCCTACTAGATATAACCATATTACAACTGCTTTTATTTAGTTAAATATATACTAGAAAAGTATTTATCATTATTTTAAAAAAGTAAAAAAGATAACGTAATCCTCTATCACCTCATTACACCGACTGACCCCTAACTATGTTCATTACCTGTATCTAGGGTATCACAAACTACGGACACACATTCATACACACAGACCGAGACAAACATTTGTGGATCACACATAATAACATAATCAATCCCTCTATCACCTCATTACACCGACTGACCCCTAACTATGTTCATTACCTGTATCTAGGGTATCACAAACTACGGACACACATTCATACACACAGACCGAGATAAACATTTGTGGATCACACATAATAACATAATCAATCCCTCTATCAGCTCATTACACCGACTGACCCCTAACTATGTTCATTACCTGTATCTAGGGTATCACAAACTACGGACACACATTCATACACACAGACCGAGATAAACATTTGTGGATCACACATAATAACATAATCAATCCCTCTATCAGCTCATTACACCGACTGACCCCTAACTATGTTCATTACCTGTATCTAGGGTATCACAAACTACGGACACACATTCATACACACAGACCGAGATAAACATTTGTGGATCACACATAATAACATAATCAATCCCTCTATCACCTCATTACACCGACTGACCCCTAACTATGTTCATTACCTGTATCTAGGGTATCACAAACTACGGACACACATTCATACACACAGACCGAGACAAACATTTGTGGATCACACATAATAACATAATCAATCCCTCTATCACCTCATTACACCGACTGACCCCTAACTATGTTCATTACCTGTATCTAGGGTATCACAAACTACGGACACACATTCATACACACAGACCGAGATAAACATTTGTGGATCACACATAATAACATAATCAATCCCTCTATCAGCTCATTACACCGACTGACCCCTAACTATGTTCATTACCTGTATCTAGGGTATCACAAACTACGGACACACATTCATACACACAGACCGAGATAAACATTTGTGGATCACACATAATAACATAATCAATCCCTCTATCAGCTCATTACACCGACTGACCCCTAACTATGTTCATTACCTGTATCTAGGGTATCACAAACTACGGACACACATTCATACACACAGACCGAGACAAACATTTGTGGATCACACATAATAACATAATCAATCCCTCTATCACCTCATTACACCGACTGACCCCTAACTATGTTCATTACCTGTATCTAGGGTATCACAAACTACGGACACACATTCATACACACAGACCGAGATAAATATTTGTGGATCACACATAATAACATAATCAATCCCTCTATCACGTCATTACACCGACTGACCCCTAACTATGTTCATTACCTGTATTTAGGGTATCACAAACTACGGACACACATTCATACACACAGACCGAGATAAATATTTGTGGATCACACATAATAACATAATCAATCCCTCTATCACGTCATTACACCGACTGACCCCTAACTATGTTCATTACCTGTATTTAGGGTATCACAAACTACGGACACACATTCATACACACAGACCGAGATAAATATTTGTGGATCACACATAATAACATAATCAATCCCTCTATCACCTCATTACACCGACTGACCCCTAACTATGTTCATTACCTGTATCTAGGGTATCACAAACTACGGACACACATTCATACACACAGACCGAGATAAATATTTGTGGATCACACATAATAACATAATCAATCCCTCTATCACGTCATTACACCGACTGACCCCTAACTATGTTCATTACCTGTATTTAGGGTATCACAAACTACGGACACACATTCATACACACAGACCGAGATAAATATTTGTGGATCACACATAATAACATAATCAATCCCTCTATCACGTCATTACACCGACTGACCCCTAACTATGTTCATTACCTGTATTTAGGGTATCACAAACTACGGACACACATTCATACACACAGACCGAGATAAATATTTGTGGATCACACATAATAACATAATCAATCCCTCTATCACGTCATTACACCGACTGACCCCTAACTATGTTCATTACCTGTATTTAGGGTATCACAAACTACGCACATATCAATTCTTTACATACAGACTTATAGATATTTTATGGATTACCTTGTATTCCAGGGTGTAGTGTGTTTTATATACCTTTTGACATGTTTTTTATTGTTGACATCCTAACTAATAATATTTTAATTTAAATAAATGCGAAAGTAACTCTGTCTATCTGTCTGTCTGTTACCTTTTCACCGCTAAACTACTGGACCGATTGACTTGAAATTTGGTACAGGGGTAGCTAATGGAACGGGAAAGAACATAGGATATTTTTATCCCGAAATTCCCACGGGAACTACGCGGGTGAAACCGCGGGGCACAGCTAGTTAGTTTTAAGTGACATTATTATCTTATTTTATTTAAAAAAAAATAGCAGCCCCGAATTTCTTGCCGATTCTACTCGGCTGATGTAATTCCGAATCGGTGGTAGATTCATTGACATTCATAAGTGCCTCATTGAAGCCTATATAGAATAAATGATTTTTGAATTTTATGTAGCCCAGTGTGGTAACCACTACTATGTTTCTTTGATTAAAAATAACTAAAATGTCACAGTGGTCATATGTCCTAACAGTTTTAGTTGAAGCCCTAGTCGAACTTCAGCCTCAAACAGTAATTTTCATCAGGCGGAGTGAGATATGCACTATCCCGCACCGATCCATAAAGGTATAAGTTGGTAGCCGACTGCAGACAGCAGCAGCAGACCACACGTCGCCGCGCCACTACTGGTTTGTATTGCGACGCCGAGCAACAGACGGCGAAGTGTCATGATGACGTTAGGCGGCGACGTGTAGTCTGCTGCTGTCTGCAGTCGGCTACCAACTTATACCTTAATAATACACTATTTCAATGTCAAGTTTTGTATACTTAATAACAATAATTTTCTGTTCCAGATTGAACATGTTGTCTGACGAGAGTGTGGAGAACAGGCACGGCCCTCCCGGAGTCAACTCGCGGTCTCTGAGCGTCGCACACTCAGCCGCTGACCTCGAGGTATGTATGGTCACAATAGGAAACTTTCGTCAAATTATAGTCACTAAGTTTTCTGTGCCGGTGACAGCGCGCGTCGCTATCGCATCTTTTGGTTGTCAGTTTATTAAAAATGTATCCAAATGACTGTAGAGTCACAATGACAATAGGAGTCAATAGATACAAGTCACGAACTTAGGGGTCAGTTACTACAGTAACTGACCCCTAAGTTACTACAGTAACTGACCCCTAAGTTCGTGACTTGTATCTCATTACAATGAGATGATGGAGTTAATGATTATGTTGTTATTATTTATCCAGGTACTCCGTGAAATAGAGCACGTCTACTTCTCAAGTCCGTCGGAGTTCGACGCTGGTCGGTACGTGCTCGAGAATGCGCCCGCGCCGCTCTCCTGCGAGGAGATCGAACGGATGTTCACTAAGTTGAAACGGCAGCAACAGGTTTGTGAATCCTTTTTACAAGCTTTTATTTAGTTTCACCTGTCCCGTTGTCTGTAATCAAATCTTGCAGCCATTTTCCGACCACTTCTAGTTATCCGATTGAGCTGGTTTGGCATACTTATGCCCCATGACAATGCAATAAAAGCTTATAGGCCCCGATAAATCTACAAAGTTTGAACGAAATCTGGCCGTTTAAAGTGGGTCAAAATCGCGCCTAAAGAAGTCGGTTACAAATATACAGCTAATAAAAAGCTTGTTTTTAAAAAGGTTTTTTTAATTTAGTCATGATTAACCTACATTGTCCTACTGATGAGCAAAGGTTTAAAAGTGAAATTATTTATGGTAATTTGAAACTTTTGAATAGTGTCACTGACATTATCTGTGCCGGTGACAGCGTCGCTGTAATCGCATCTTTTGGTTGTCAGTTGTCAGTTTAATGAAAATGACAGCACTAGTTCCAATTATTTCCGCCAGGTCATATAAGTTTGTGGCACTATATTTAATAATTATGCAATTAATTGCTTTATTAAACATTTTTATCTGGGGGCACGGCAGTGCCCCCCGCCAAGTCGAGCGCGAAGCACACACTGCCGTACCATCCTTTACAGGAACCATTTCGCCGCATTTTCAGGCCCCTATTTGACAACCTCTGAATAAGCCCAGAACGCTGAAATTTTCGTCATCCAGTAAGCTATACAATCACATACTTAAAATAAAATTTCAAGTCTGTAGGTCATTTAGTTCCGAAGTTAAGCGAAAGCAAAGTTTCGTATTTATGACAGACACTCACTCACTCACTCACTCACTCACTCACTCACTCACTCACTCATGATCATCAAAATAGAACTAGTACTTCCCATAAACCTAGAGAGCTGAAATTTGGTACAGAGATAGGGTTTAATGGCCACATAAAGGGAAAACTATAAAAACAAGGATAATCGAACGGGAACGGGAATTATACAGGAACGGGAACGAGAATTGTAATTTAAGAAAGGCTGAACTGATTTGGCTGAAAATTTGTGGGGAGGTAGCTTAGAACCAGTAAAAGGACATAGGATACCTTTAATCCCGAAATTCCCACGGGATTGGGAACGGGAATTTAAAAATCTAGAACGGCTGAATTGATTCGGCTGAAAATTGGTGGGGAGGTAGCTTAGAACCAGGAAAAGAACATAGAATACCTTTAATCCCGAAATTCCCACGGGAATGGGAACGGGAATTTATAACTCAAGAACGGCTGAACTGATTTGGCTGAAAATTGGTGGGAAGGTAACTTAAAACCAGGAAAAAAATATAGAATTTTTATCCCGAAATTCCCACGGGATTGGGAACGGGAATTTATAACTCAAGAACGGCTGAATTGATTTGGCTGAAAATTGGTAGGAAGGTAGCTTAGAACCAGGAGAAGCATATAGAATACTTTTAATCCCGAAATTCCCACGGGAATGGGAACAGGAATTATAATTCTAGAACAGCTGAACTGATTTGGCTGACAATTTGTGGGGAGGTAGCTTAGAACCAGGAGAAGCACATAGGATACTTTTTATCCCGAAATTCCCACGGAAACGCGAACGGGAACTACGCGGGTGAAACCGCGGGGCGCTTAATAATAAAATACTGCTCCTAAAAAGAAAAAATGTGTCAAATAAGAAAATCTATTAAAATAAATCAATATAAACACGTTTCAACAAAAATAAATGAAATCCCACCAAAAACATTCTGTAAAAAACTAGCCAAGTCTCGATGGAGCTGCTTGTTTATCTCTAAAAAGTAATGAAATCTAGACAAAGTCGTACCAAGTCTAAGGTTCCTAACTGCGATTTCTTTATTATTATAGTTAATGTTGTGTAACTTGGCCGTTGAACATTGTTTAAAACGTTAGTAGTGGGCACAAGTCAATTTGGTTTACACGTAATGTTGTAACATTATTAAAATACGCAGCTTTATCAAGCCTACAATTGACTAGATATTAAATCAACTTTTTCAAGTGGCAATTTTCTATCGTCAATGGGTAGCGGTTCTGGCGACAGATTGGTGCAATAGTGTCAAGGAGCACCTAGTTTTGTACCCTTGTGTACATGTGTACCCTTCAACGGCCAAGTCACACAACATTAACTATAATAATAAAGAAATCGCAGTTAGGAACCTTAGACTTGGTACGACTTTGTCTAGATTTCATTACTTTTTAGAGATAAACAAGCAGCTCCATCGAGACTTGGCTAGTTTTTTACAGAATGTTTTTGGTGGGATATTATTTACTTTAATTATTTACGAGGACACATCGTAGTTTCGGGGACAATTAAAATAAAACAAAAGTCCTTTTGTGATCAAATTGAACATACTATTTATTAACAGTATATTAAGTATTTAATTATCAAATCTTCAGCTCGGATTTACGTTTTTCGAAGATATTTATGACTCATTTCATGACCAACATTTTCATTTTACTTCCAATATTTTCCCCCCATAAAACAACAGTTACCGATTATAATCGGATAATTATCCGATTATTATCATTTTTAGATGTCTTTTCCATTCACGGGACTGTTAAGGAGTCTCGGTCTTTTGGAAGGCTAGTATGGGGCCAAAGCTAACACACGGAAGCCCTTTGACATATATAATCTTGTGTAAAGGATGCACAATCCGGCGACTATCCCTGTATAACACTATAAAATGCATCCAAGGACAGTCCCCGGTTCTGCTGGGACTATTGCAAATATATGGAAAACTACGACTGGGTTATGGGAATGGGATGTTTAATGGACTGGATATTGGGGAACTATATTAGATGTATATATATGAACCGATTATTATCGGATGAGGACGCACAACCACAGTATGTACTTATTATCTTTTTTTATTGCAGGTAGTATCAGGCAAAGCACTCCACCTAATATCACAACAGCGCGACAATTGTGACAGGGAATTCGTGGAAATACAAAACATACGCGAAAAACTCGCGGAAACATTGACAACATGTCAAAAAGCTCGCGAACATCTGCGCACAGCGTCAAATCACTTAACAGTATCAACTTTCGTTATTTTGGCAAATTTTCGTAAACGTCAAATTATCAAATCTGTTATCAAGTCCTTGGAGTTATTAAGAAGTTTGAGGAGCATAGAAAATGATGTAGCTGAATTAGTTGAGAAAAAAGAGTATTTCGAAGCGGTTGATCTAATTTTGAAGAGCAGAAAAGCTGCCGCTAAGCATAGAGAGTTTGCGTGTATATCAGATTTGACAGCTAGACTGCAAGACACTTTAGACTTGACTGAGGAAAAATTGGACAGCGTTTTATCAAGCTTGTGTTATAACTTCGATGCTAACGTTTTTAGGAAGTTAAGAAAAGCATACACACTCTTAGGCAAAACACAATCTGCCATGGAACAGCTACATATGTATTATTCCTCATCTATTAACGAAACATCAATGAATTCTTTAAGAGAATACATAAAAAATAACACAGATATGAAATTTCAAGAGATGTGTAATAATATCCAGCCGAATAAAGCGCCGAATTGTCTGCTGAAACTTTCTGAAAACCTGTTTTTGATTATGAAAAGTTACTACTTATTGTATAATTGGCATATGCAGTATGATAGCGAAGAAACAAGCAGTAATAATGCGCTAGATATAGAAAAGAATGTCAGCAGAGAGTATATAAGGCAGAAATTAAAAGCAGGTCTCTCTAGAATTTGGCTCGATGTACAGTCAAAAGTGTCAATTTTCCTGAAAAATTCAGGCATTGAAGATTATCCGTTTGAAAAATTTGTGCAAATTTTAGGCGTGCTAAGGAAACTGACGCAAATCGCGGAAGTTTTTTGCGGTGATAAGTCGGATGTTCTACAGGACTTTATTAAGACGAATAGCGTTGTTTATATCAAGAATTACCATAGAGGTCGGATGGAAGAACTGAAACTCTTTCTGGAGAACGAAGGCTGGGAGCAATGTCCTGTCAAATCAAACTTCACTCTACTAAACCTGCAAGAATTCAAACCTTTTAAAAAGTACTTAAATCGATCTGAAATTAAAAAAACGCAGTCAGATAGCGCATCTTCCGTTCACTCCCAAGATGACAGCGTTTATATTACAAAGTATTTCAATGAAAATACGAAACAAACGCCGTTTGAAATATTCAAGAACGAAAACGCCAGTAACGATGACATTTTTGGCATCGAAACTGACTTTGACAGTGACATTGACAGCGATGACGAGCCGGAAGAATTGAAAAGAGATTTTGTCGATGAAAATGACAGGGAACATACTAAATTGAGCTGTAAAGCTAAAAACAGCGTAATTGTTTCTAATACAGCGCTTTCTCTGCTTAGACACTGCGGTCAGTACCTCCAAATATGCAGATATCTGCCGCAAATTTCTTTAGAAGTTATCATGCTTATGTATCAAATGTATGAATATTACTTCTATACAGTCCACTATTTCTTCACTGCAGATTTAGAAGTAGCATCTTCGACTCTATACACGCAGAAATTAAGTTCAGTTTTGAAAAAAATCACCAACAATCTAACTTCAAATGACGAGAAATCGTTCTCTATACCAGAATCTCCTTCACATTTAGAATTGAACTCTGAAGAACAAATACACGGTTTATCTGAAAGAATTATAGGCGTTGAAAGTGTTATTTTTTTGGCTAAACAATTCGAATTTCTGCATCCGTATCTAGAAAGTATAGTCCAGCCTCCACAGAGGATAATTTTAGACCATTTCAAAGACAATACTCTAGCAATCGCCCCTGAATTGAGAAATCCAGTCTACATGTGTTCTGCATCAAAAGCTTTAGACGTCAGATCAACGTTAATAGCAATGTCACAAGTGAAATGGGACTTAAAAAACGTTGCAGAGCAAAATAGTCCTTACGTTGACATGATTATAAGGAATATTCAAGTATTTGCGCTGCGGTTAGAGATAATATCATCAAAAATATCACTCAGTACAGATATAGTTGGCTGTATATGGAGTATGCTGTCGAAATTTATAGCACACTTGCTTGTAGAAGGCTTTTCTAACGCTAACAAGTGTACTAACGCAGGCAGAGGCCTAATGCAGCTTGATTATCGGCAATTATTTGTGAAATTTGAAAAGATATCAGGCTTAAAACCTATGCCGTATCAAGAATATGTGGATTTGTATGTCAAAGCGTATTATTTGCCAAGAAAGGGCTTAGAAGAGTTTGTGGTGGAAAGAGTAGAGTATTCGAATAAACATTTGATTTCTTTAGTCAGCTGTGCGTGTGATAATAAGAAGGATAGGCAAGCGCTTACTGCTTTGATTGAGGGTCGCGAGTTGTAAGAAATACATATTTGAGTCACAATCTTGTCCGTGCCGGTGACAGCGTCGCTGTAATCGCATCTTTTGGTTGTCAGTTTATTGAAAATGTGTACAAATGACATCATTGCGTCACAATATTTTCAGTGCCGGTGGCCAAAATAACATAACAATCATTCACTACATCGTCTCATTATTGTAACTGACCCCTAACTAAGTTCGAAACTTGTTTAACTTGTAAAATTGAAAGCTACTATTGTCATTGTGACTCTAATGTCATTTGGATACATTTTCAATAAACTGACAACCAAAAGATGCGATTACAGCGACGCTGTCACCGGCACAGACAAGATTGTGGCAATATAGTCAAATTGACAGCATTAGTTCCAACTATTTCCGCCATCTCAGATAAGTTTGTGGCGCTACTAGTAACAAAGTTCACAGAAATTATGTTATCATAATATTTTATTTAAGTTATTGTAAATTGTAATCTCATGAAATAAAAGACACAAAACCTAGTTATTAAGTAAAATAATGTTAAAAAACAAATATATAATAAATGTTGGAAATTATAACACTTTTTTATGTTGTTTTATTCAAAAACTAACAGCGCCCCGCGACTTCGTCCGCGTGCAAGAATGACTTTCGGCAGAATTTGGGTTGTTCCCCTTTTTCTTCCCTTAGGGGGAGAATTTCCAAAAATCCTCTCTTAGCAGGTGCCTACGTCATAACATCTACCTGCATGCCTTTCAGCCCGATCCGTCCAGTGGTTTGGGCTGTGCGTTGATTAGATCACTATGTCAGTCAGTCAGTGAGTTGATAGATTACTATGTCAGTCAGTCATCTTCGAGTTATATATATTTAGATATCAGAAACTCGAAATAAATAATATACATGGTAAATATCCCGTTAATTATAATAATTTGTTTGCAAAGTATTCAGTTTCTTATTACGGGACTATTAGAGTCCCGATCTTTTGGAAGGTTAGTATGGGGCCAAAGCCAACACACGGAAGCCCTTTGACGTATATAATCTTGTGTAAAGGATGCACAATCCGGCGACTATCCCTGTATAACACTATAAAATGCATCCAAGGACAGTCCCCGGTTCTGCTGGGACTATGCAAATATTTTATGGGAATGGGATGTTCTATGGACTGGATAAAGGGGAACTATGGGGACTATGGCACTCTAGACTAGCTATCACTGTCACTACATAGTATAAAACAAAGTCCCTTTCTCTGTCCCTATGTATGCTTAGATCTTTAAAACTACGCAACGGATTTTGTTGCGGTTTGTTTTAATATATAGAGTGATTCAGTGGGAAGGTTTTTAGCATAATTTTATTCCCATATTCCTACGGGAACGGGAACTACACGGGTGAAACCACTGCTAGTAGGAAATAAAACAAAATAATTTATCGAAATTTATTTTTTATTCAATAATTTATTTCAATTTTTATTAGTAAAATTATATTTACTTACATATTATTTCACAACACTACATTTTCAATAATTGACTCAGTTTTAATAACAATTAAATAATATCACAAAAAATAAATAAATAAATATATTTACAATAGAAATTTTCATCCTATCAACTACACAATAGGTTGTATTTCTTTTAATAATTAATTTTTAAATTAAATACATAAATATGTAATCTGTCTCATAGTTTAATTGTAAATACAATTTAAATAGGAGATCTTTAATTTTTAATCTAATTAAACGACCTCGATGGCAGAGTGGTCACCATGCCGGACTGCCATCCGTAATGTTGCGGGTTCGATTCCCGTGCGGGGTGAATATTTGTGTGAACCACAACTGTTTGTCTCGGTCTGGGTGTGTGTGAATGAGTGTGTGCGTAGTTTCTGATACCCTAGATACAAGTTTCGAACTTAGTTAGGGGTCAGCTACTGTAATGAGATGATGTAGTGAATGATTATGTTATATTGCGGAAACAGACCGCTTATAAGTACCTATTATACAATATCCATATAAGTATCTTATTGGAATATGTAATATCAATTTTTAACTGCACTATAAGTACATACTATAATACTTTTCTACTTCACTCCCTCCGCCCCCGGCCCCGGCCGACCATAAGCACGCGGAACCTGCTGGTATTGCCACCACTCGCTCGCTCGGCTCGCTCAATTCACTCCCTCCGCCCCCGGCTCTGTCCGTGGGTACTATAAGCGCGCGGCACCTGTTTGTATTGCCACCACTCGTAGGCGACAGTGAGCGCCGCCACCACACGCTCGCTCGGCTCGCTCGCTCAGCTCGCTTACTTCACTCCCTCCGCCCCCGGCTCTGTCCGTGGGTACTATAAGCGCGCGGCACCTGTTTGTATTGCCACCACTCGTAGGCGACAGTGAGCGCCGCCACCACCACCGCCGCGCCTAGCACTACGCCTTTTACAAGGATTTCCATCTGAAAAAAACGAGATCAAAAAAATCGATTCATCCGTTTGGGATAAGTACTTAAAAAAGCAGGGGCGTACCAGGCTACGCGTATGCTGAGACGCAGTACCACGCAGAGCAGAGCAGATTTTGTGTTGCATTGAACGACGAGAGAGAGAGCAGGACAGACACATGACTGCGTCGCACGAGCCTGCGCCGCAGCGTACGTAGTTCGTGATATCCCCATGAAGTTGTAGGTAAAAATGGAGCCCACATTTGGAACAACAGCTTGAGTCAAATACCTACGTCTCTGTGGGCCGTGGACTTGGCAGACTCTCTCTTTCTAGAGGTTACCTTAGTTAGAAAGAGAGAGCCTGCCCACAGAGAGCGCGATAGTGAAACATAGGTTATGCTTCAAGTAGGTATTCGAAGTGTGGACTCCATTTTTACCTTTAACTTCATGGATGTCCCATGCTTTACAAAATCTGCTCGCTCAGCCTTGCCTGGACTTGCGTCGTCTGCGTCTCAGCATACGCCTAGCCTTATCCGTAAGGAAATTTCTGCCTAGGAGGCGCGAGGATACGAAAGAAAGATAGGTACCTAATTATTAAACATTCATGTTTATTGTCTGTCCTTCTGTACGTACCTACGCTTATATTTATTAAACTATTAAGCATAGCTATTAAGTTACTTACTTATTAATAATAACAGCTTTTAAATTTCAGTCAAGTTTACAACGAAAATCAAATTTTAACATGAGTGAATCGGTGGGCAAATCTTGTTTTTGATAAAATAACTAAACTAAAACAATCTGTGACTGTACTGCCAATCAAGGGGGCGCGGGTTCGATTCCCGTACAAGGTAGGTAAATACTTATTTCTGTCTATACAAATTGTTTTTTACGAACTAATATAATATATATATATATATTGTTTTCATTTTAATCTAACGTGATATTTTATGTTATATTTTAATTCTTCGCATGTTGTGGCACCTAAAGAAAGTGCATTTAATTTTGTTATTTAAGTTTTTACATATAAGATCTAATGTAATTTTCACTGGTCGTCCTAAATAAATAAATAAATACTTAAATAAATATAATATAATAAGTAAGCAAAACAATTTAGTCCTTACCTTTGAGCAATGAAGAAATGTAAGCAGTATCTCTTCTTACAATGTCTAGTCTATTTTTATAATCACTATCATTAGACGTAATAAAATTAGTTTACAAACAGCTCACGTATAAAGATAATAGAATATCAAACACTATTATAACTTAAGTCTTGTGCGAAATTATTCACATATTAATTAGGAAAGTAGCAAATATATTTATTTTGTCGATAAATAGTTTTTCCCCTGGTAACGAGGCAAAATAATAAAGAAAGTTGAATGAATTGAAATCCATTCACAATCACAACATTGGAAAAGTCATTTTCGCAACGTTCCGTTTCACGGTTTCACGTAATCAAATTGTAAGTATAATTTATTTATTTATTTATTTATTATAATACTAGTTAATAAAGTATAATACTAATTTTGGAGATTGGTAATTACGTTTCCTACTTAAATATGATTCTATTTCATATCAAATATTATGTTTTGTTATTAAAACTTATTACCTGTGTAATTTATACTAATTAAACTAATATTAAACCTAAAATAAATAATTTTTTTTGCATAATCGATCGATTGTAAACTACTTTTGAACTCACTAAAAATGTTTCAGAACAGATTTTTTATCTTTGCAAATGGAAATAAAGCATGAACCACAAAATCTTACTATTTCTTTCTATGTTATTAGAAAAGACAGAGACAGGATGATGCGACAGCTGATTTTGTTGTGATGTTTTCAAATTGACATTTTGACGTATATTTATTCAGAAATTGTCTTTGATCACATACGTTTTGTTGCACAGTAGATGTAAATATATCTATTTATTTTGAGAAAAATACTACGCAAATTGTTAAAATGAGTGTAAGAGAAGAAGAAGGGAATAAGAACTGCCCAAGCCGTGGTCTCGGGATAGCGGCCGCGGCTATAGGCGTCGGGGTAGGGGCCGCTTTGTACTACTTCTTCAGTAAACGGTCAGAAAATCCTGATAATGAGGGTGCTACATCTTCAAATTGGAACGCTCAACAGTCTCATGCCTTGTAAGTATTAAAAAACATTAAATTTCATAAAAATATCACTCTGTTAAATAAAGCTGAATGCTATGAAGTATTTGCCTCAATGTAACTGCCTAAAAAAAATATAAACAAAATCTAAATGCCGCCATGTTTTACGGACGAAATTACGAAAAAAAATCCAGTTTTAAATCTTAACTTATTTCACAAGTACCCTATATTAAAATTATAAGTTAATTTCATTATTCATTTAACCATTTCTCTTTAATTTGGCTAGATTCCACAACATGTAGTTTGTTTACTCAATATTTGCGAATATTTCACCTTGAAATTATTTGTTAAATGTTACTTCCTGTAAAAGTTGTATTAAACTACTTCATGTTGTGGAACTCGTTTCTTCAATATTTTCCGAACACAGATTTTTATAAACAATAATACTGTACTGATACTGACAAGTTTAAAGCATTGCATTCAATTCTGGGTTGAGCTAAACATGTTTGCTAATTTCTGTATGTTTTGAGATCACCAACACGCTTCAAACATGGTGATTACACCTATTCCTCCTCACTGTACTAATTTCCACAGTGAGACGGAGGCCTTTGGTCTGCAGTGGAATCTTCAATACCTGATTTTTTATTAATTTAACTGACTGCCCTGCAATTTTCCAATACCTAGGCAATTTTAGGATAATAAATAATCAATAATCCTCCTATTTAAAAGGAACATTTGTACCAAAATACACTTAATCCAGTCCATCCATTCTTAATTTATAAAAAGTGTATCAACTCATGGGATTGAGTGTGCGTAATTTCTGATATACCCTAGATACAAGTTACGAACTTAGTTAGGGGTCAGTTACTGTAATGAGATGATGTAGTGAATATTGTTATGTTTAAAAAAATCTGTGTTCAAACCATCAATCATTTCATCAGGTCGTTCGAGACAGATTCATACACCACATTGTCCGAGCATAGCACAACCGACACCAGCATGATAGAATCCGAGCTTGACTCATCACATAACACCACTGCATCCATGTCTGAATTCTCACCAACCGACTCCGATGAATCAAATAATTCAGTCGATTCATCAAATAATTCCATTGAATCATCAGATTTCAATTCTAGCTACGACTCTAATAACTCTAGCTTCAACGAGTCCTATAACATGTCAGATTTGTACAGAATTGAGTCGGACTCAGAGACAAATATGGAATTTGATGTGGTTAACTCGATCGAGCCGTTAGAAACTTCTAGTATATTGATATCACTGATCGGTAGACTTGGAAGGGTGATTAGCCCGCGATTGAGGAGAGATAAGTAAGTTAGGATTGATTTTTGAAAATTTTGAAACTTGATTTTAAAATACCAAATAATTTTGTCAGGTTTGGGCCTCAAAGACGCCATTAAAATTGTCAGAGAGCTTATAAAATAAAGAAGTTTTGAATATATTGAAGACAGCATTATATTGCTATAAAGTTTATAAATAAGGACTTTTATATTAACTTTTTTTAGTTAGCGAATTAATGAGGAGTTCCTATCAATTATTTAAACTGTGTATGTATGTTTGTTTGTAAGGTTTTACCTAAAGAGCACACCAAATGACGATTATGATTGACTGGACATATTTAAAAATTAAAACTTGATTTTATCGACTTTATGGATAAATACATCTAAATACTTAAAAGTGACAATCTTTGCATTGCATGCTTTATTAAGTGTTGACACTATAAAAAAATACAGAAATGGAAATAAAACTTTTCAGAGCTGAACAGGAGCGTCTGGCAGCGTTGAGACAACAAGCGTTGTAAGATAGTTTTCTTTTGATAATTGACTAAAAAAATGTTCTGTTGAATCTTGAATGCTGTTTTGTACTAAAACAATAACCTTATAATGCACTCAGAAACTGGGACTATGGGGAAGTATAATCAACATTTTAGAATAAGCAGGAATACGCGATGCGTCGCAAGTTTTTGCGACACTTCGTGATACACGCAGACTTTTGCGATACGATATCGCGCGGATTATAGCGGATCTCCGCAATAACATAATCGCAGAAGTCTGCATGCATCCACGCAACAATGCGGTTCAACGTCTGTCTCCGCGATATCGTATCGCAGAAGTCTGCATGCTCTCACGCAATGCGGTTCAACGTTTGCCGTATAGTTACAGTGCAATTTTGCGATCACTACCTATTACTTTGGTGTAAAAATGCGTGATTTGGCGGTAAATAACGCGTGTGTGTGCGAATGAGTGTGTGCGTAGTTTCTGATACCCTAGACACAAGTGTCGAACTTAGTTAGGGGTCAGTTACTGTAATGAGATGATGTAGTAAATGATTATGTTATGTTTCTGCAACCGTCATAAAATAAATATTATGTTTCATAATTAATCCTTTTGGGTGCAAATAACAGATATAGTAGTAGGTAGAGTAGGTTTAAACAGGTGTAGGTCTGACGTTTTTTGTAATAATATTTGTCTTTTGCTGTGTGAATATGAAGCATGTTTTGTTGTGTCGTATGTCTAACCTAATTGATTGGGTGACTTTAAATACTTATTTTTGAAATAAATTAACAAGAATGATACAATAAGTAGTCATCTTTATTTTATTAATTATCGACGCAAAGGGAGGGATGATATAAGAATGTCTGCTGCGTTAAGCGGGTGCACACTGCACGGCGCTCAAGGCCGATTTTGGTTAAAACAGTAAAACTAAAACGGCATTATTTGATTTTCCTAGCCAGAAATCAAATTAGCGGTCCATTTAGGATCCCAAACACCAGGGTTCGATTCCTGACTAGTTAATGTCAAGTGTTCCAATTATCCCGGATTCCCGCCGGGTATCAAACACTATGGTGGATAAAATCACTCCATCCTTGTTTCATTGTCGCGAGCGACGGGTAAGCAGTGCTCTAGTTTAGACAGTGGGTGGTTTAAGGGGGGCTGTGGGGGGTCCCCCCCTGGTGCATAAACCCAAAAAGGCGTCAAACCAACTAGTTCGATTCCTGGATAGTGCTTAACTTCCCCTCTTTTCCACTCCAAAGCCGCGAGCGCTCGTGGACGGGCGAGCAATGCTCGATATGTTTCGACGTGATGCTGCGTCACCAAGACGTGCTGGTGCTGCCGTGCTCGCACCGCTTCCACCAGGACTGCATCCTGCCGTGGCTGCAGGAGAAGCAAACGTGTCCTTACTGCCGGAAGGAGGCTTAGAGGTATGTATGATTTCATCTACAGGGTGGCGCAATAGAACGTGCATTTTTAAAATAATTATTAAAAAATAAATACAAAAGGTATAGTTAAAATAAAACTAAGCAATTATTAAGTGATAACTGAAGTTTATTTTTTAAAAATAACATCATCTAAATGATGACCCTCTCTACGTTGGCACTCCTCTAACCGCAAACGGAAATTACCGAAAACTTTCTTAAGTAGTGCTGGTGTGATTGCTGCCATTTCACCACGAATATTCTCCTTGAGCTGACTGATGTTTCTCGGATTATTGGTGTAGACTTTGTGGTATCCCCACAAAAAAAAGTCAGGAGGCGTCAAGTCTGGACTGCGCGGAGGCCATGGGATATCACCTCTTTTCGAAATCAGTTTGCCAGGGAACATCTGCTTCACAACCGCCATGGAGTCATTTGATGTGTGACTGGTAGCTCCGTCTTGTTGGAACCAAGTCCTAGAGTTCTTTATTCTTGAATTTTCAAGTTCTGGGGCCAAAAAACCTTCCAACATAGCAACATAGCGTTCGGTATTAACAGTGATGTTTTGCCCCCGTGCGTTATCAAAAAAATAAGGACCAATTATTCCTTTGGCAGATATTGCGGCCCAAACTGTCATTTTAGGGCTATGTAACGGTTTTTGATGTTTGAGTCTGGGATTTTCACTATTCCAATAACGACAATTTTGGCGGTTTACGAACCCATTCATATGAAAATGTGCCTCATCAGAGAAAAGGATGTTTTCAAAATTTGAAAACCGATTGAGCATTTCATTAGCAAATATGAGCCGTGCTATGAAGTCAGAGTCTTTCAATTCTTGAGTTAATTGCAGCTTGTATGGATGCAATTTAAGATCCAAGTTTAAAATTCGTTGCAAACTTCGTCGCGATATGTTTAGGACAGACGATCTCTTGCGAGTAGACATTTGTGGATCTTCTCGTACCGACTGCTTAACACTCTCAATATTGTCTTCGGTCCTAGATGTGCGTGGACGACCTTTCGCGTGTGGTTTAAACGTCGATCCAGTCTCTTCAAAACGCTTTATCCAGATTTTAATTAAATTAGCACTCGGAGCCTCCCTAATTTGCCGTACACCATACTCAGAACAAAATAGTCGCCTGACAACTACGTACGAACGAGAGTTTTCGTAAAATGCGCGCACGCAAAATGCGCGCACGCAAAATGCGCGACGCTTCCCGTCGAAGTGACTCATAGTGACTAAAACTTTATGAACCGCGCTACCCAACGATATCGGTCTCCCCCCGCCCACGCCCCTTCTACCACGCAAAAAAAGATGATGCAATATGCACGTTCTATTGCGCCACCCTGTATCTGTACTGTACTATTTTGACATTTATCTATACTAAAAACATTAAATTAAAAATTTAAAAAACCCGCAACACAATTACTTTCAAACGCCCATAACTTTTAAAGGGGTCAACCGATTTTCATAAAACATGTCTAAGAACACTCGCACGTAAGTCCTCTTTAATAAAAAATTTTTAAATCGGTTCATCCGTTCGGGAGCTATGATGCCACAGACAGACAGATACACACACACACACATATACACACACACACAGACACGTCAAACTTATAACACCCCTCTTTTTGCGTCGGGGGTTAAAAAGAAAGGAAAGGTACAAGGAAGAAAAGGAAGCGGTCGGCCATGAATAAGGTTGCAAACATGAGCCAATTCTATACTAATATGCTGAAGATTTTTTTGAACGCGTTATTCTTAAGAACTACTTACTGGTCTGATTTGAAAAATTATTTCAACGTTATGTAGCCGATTTATCTAGGAAGGCTATCCTAACTAATATTATAAATGCGAAAGTAACTCTGTCTGTCTGTCTGTTACCTTTTCACGGCTAAACTACTGAACCGATTGACTTGAAATTTGGTACACGGGTAGCTTATGGTTCGGGAAAGAACATAGGATACTTTTTATCCCGAAATTCCCACGGGAACGGGAACTACGCGGGTGAAACCGCGGGGCGCTGCTAGTAGGCTATATTCTCTCGGAGGTAATACTGAATTAGGGCGATCAATCCTTAGTCAACTACAGGCTGGCTGAGTGCGGGTTGGTTGACTTTACACATGACCTAAGAATTTCATAGCAAATGCTGATTTCCTCGCGTTGTTTTCTTTCACCGTACGAGGCTAGTTTTCTCGCGATGATTTTGTTTACCGTTAAAAAACAGCAACTGCCTTATTTGCGTTGCATTTTTAGTCTGGTTTAGCACTAAACCAGGTTTTACAATCAATTTTGAATACAGTCAAAGTGACAGATTTGACTGACAAGTTGTCAAATGCTTACCAAATATTGTTAAAGCAGACTAAATATGCAACAAGAGTTTAAAAATATCGTAGTTGCCATTAAAAGTCCCATTAAAATCGGTCCAGCCTTTTAAAACTTTGTTTTTCTTTTCAGTTCTCATGACATACTGTGAAGAGGATAGTTCGTATGACGGGCTGGACCCAAACACACAACACCACTTAGCTAGGTTGGTTATAATCTGAAGAATTACTGTATATAAGTCATATTTATTTATCAATTTATTTAAATTTTATGTAAATATGTTTAAGTTTTTAGTGAATTAAAATTGTATGTGATATTAAAAATGTATTGTCAGAAACATGTTTTAAAAGCAATATGGCGTCTGTTTACCGCCATTTGTCATGACATTTAGTTTTTTTTTAATTTTGTATTTGTATCAATCTCCACTATTGGTTATAGGTCATTTCATATCAAATAAGTATTATAAGCCATGGAGGTGATATGTTCTATAGCTGGACCAAGCAATGAAATTGTGCTATATTCCAAAAATGGCTCAGAATTAAGATCACCAACACTTAATAATTTTAGTGATTGTGCCTATTCTTCCTCAATGTACTAATATCATCAGTGAGAGATGTCTTTGGTCTTGAGTGAGATTTTACAGGACGATATATTTAGGTTTTTTTTTAGTTAAATGAAATATTTTTTCTTTAAGGGCCGATTTTTCCATCGCCAGATAACTTGATTCGAGGAATAATTTTGAAATTTTGACAGTTAAGACAAAAACTGTCAAACGTCAATTTTATTCATAGAATAAGGATCACGACCAGGATTCTCTCTGGTCTCTGATTTTATTCCTCGAATAAAATATGGCGATCTTAGATAATCCAGAGACCAGAGAGGATCCTGGTCGTGATCCTTATTCTATGATGGCGATGGAAAAATGAGCATTAAATGTAATAAGTACTTCCATCTTTTTATGAATATCTTCAGATGTTTACCAGCCGTTTTCTAACGCTTTAATAAAATGCCTCTAACGAAACGTATAGCAATAATAGGTTTAGAAATTTAGAGAAATATTTTTCAAATTAATTAAAACATTGAATGTTATTAAAGATTTTGCACGAAAATTTTAAACTTTAGAAATTATTAATGAAATAAAATATTAAAAAACCTCTGATACAAATAAAATGTAGATATCATTAACTAAAGAACTTTTTTTTTGTATCGAGAGAAAAAAAATATAAAAAAAAATTATGACTTTGACATGACATTGACTTGAAAATAGGCGGGAATCTAAAATATGACAGTTGAAAAAAAACGAAAGGCTGTCAAAATGTAGTAGAATATTATTTATATTTTTTGTAAATTATAATCAATTTCTTGTTTAAATAAATTGCCTTATTATTTTGTAATTTTAAAAAGCGAAAAATAAAATGTGTTAGAATAGGACAAATGTTTTTCTTTTTTTTTTACCTTATTATGTTATTTTTCTTTTTCTTCTTTTAATTATTTCTTCTTTCAAGCTTTTTTCTATATCTAATTGGGGCGATTTTTAGTTTGTAAAGTCACAATCGTTTCTGTGCTGGTGACAGCGTCGCTGTAATCGCATCTTTTGGTTGTCAGTTTATTGAAAATGTATCCAAATGACATTAGAGTCTAAATGACAATAGGAACTTCCAATTTTGGCCGCCGGCACAGACAAGACTATGACTATACTTACTTACTTATTAATAAACGAGTGTTAACGTTTTAGTTTATGTTCTCTCTCTTTCTCTCTTAAGAATAATTGCATGTGTGTGAAAGAGAAGAAATGTCTATTAATAGCAATGTTATATTCTTGGTATAAATACCTACTATTCATGTGATACCTTATTCTTAACATTTTATTAGATGTAGTCATAGAGGAACAAAATTTATGAATTATATATTCGGATAAAAAAAACACAAAATTATATTCTTGTGATTTTTAGACCTTTAGGCCAATATTCGATCTGTCTGTAATATCCCTTATCGACGGATACAAAACGCTATCAATCTGTTATTTTACATACATTTTTAACCCCCCGGCCACACTATCGCGATAACGCGAATATTTGCGTTGTCGCGACACGTCTGGCCAAAGAATTCGTCCTATCGCGAATCAGTTCCGCGAACTCGAATGCCCTTAAACCATTGACATAATGCCTTAAACTCGCTGTCGGTAAATTGGCGCACAATCAAAGGATTTTATCGCGACAATTTCACACGACAGTGTGGCCGTTATAGTCACAATCTTTTCTGTACCTGCGGCCAAAATTGGAAGCTACGTTTGGCATTTTGACTCTAATGTCATTTGTATACATTTTCAATAAACTGACAACCAAAAGATGCGATTACAGCGACGCGTCACCGGCACAGACAAGATTGTGACTCTTTAGATGAATATTGGGAACAGCCGAGGCTACTTAGATAGAAGACTTCTTTAATTATAAATAAGGGCAGTTATGTTAGAAATCGCTTAAGAATTGTGAATCTTAGTTAGTTGTCCGCCTTTCTTTAGACTATTGTAAATGAATAATTGTATTTTAACTGACTAAAATAAATATTTTTGATTATAAAATTGTTTTATTTTCTTAGTTTTTTAAGTCTTACTTTTTTAAAACCCTTGACTGATGCTACGAATCCCATGGCTGATGCTACGAGATTCTTGACTGATGCTACGTGTTCCTTAACTGATACTACGACATTCTTGACTGAAACTATGAGTCCCTTAACTAACAGATGCTAAGAGTCCCGTGACTGATGCTACGACCTCGTGACTGACGCTACGAGTCTCGTGACTGATGCTACGAGTCTCGTGACTGATGCTACGAATCCCGTGACTGATGCTACGAAATCCCTTAATCAGTGACTGATGCTACGAGTCTCGTTACTGATGCTATGAAATCCGTGACTGATGCTACGATTCTCGTGACTGACGCTACGAGTTCCGTGACTGATGCTACGAAATCCCTTAATCAGTGACTGATGCTACGAAATCCGTTACTGATGCTACGAAATACGAGTCTCGTGACTGATGCTACGAGTCTCGTGACTGATGCTACGAATCCGTGACTGATGCAACGAAATCCATAACTGACGCTACGAGACCCATGACTGATGCTACGAGTCTCGTGACTGATGCTACGAGTCTCGTGACTGATGCTACGAAATCCGTGACTGACGCTACGAAATCCTTGACTGATGCTACGAGTCTCGTGACTGACGCTACGAGTCCCGTGACTGATGCTACGAGTCTCGTGACTGATGCTACGAATCCCGTGACTGATGCTACGATTCTCGTGACTGACGCTACGAGTTCCGTGACTGATGCTACGAAATCCCTTAATCAGTGACTGATGCTACGAAATCCTTGACTGATGCTACGAGTCTCGTGACTGATGCTACGAAATCCGTGACTGATGCTACGAAATTCTTTACTGATGCTACGAGTCTCGTGACTAATGCTACGAAATCCCTAAATCAGTGACTGATGCTACGAAATCCGTTACTGATGCTACGAAATACGAGTCTCGCGACTGATGCCACGAGTCTCGTGACTGATGCTACGAAATCCGTGACTAACGCTACGAGTCCCGTGACTGATGCTACGAGTCTCGTGACTGATGCTACGAGTCCCGTGACTGATGCTACGAGTTTCGTGACTGACGCTACGAGTCTCGTGACTGATGCTACGAGTCTCGCGACTGATGCTACGAAATACGTGACTGACGCTACGAGTCTCGTGACTGATGCTACGAAATCCGTGACTGATGCTACGAGTCTAATGACTGACGCTACGAGTCTCGTGACTGATGCTACAAGTCTCGTGACTGCCGCTACGAGTTCCGTGACTGACGCTACGAAATCCTTGACTGACGCTACGTGTCCCGTGATTGATGCTACGAGTCTCGTGACTGACGCTTCGAGTCTCGTGATTGATGCTACGAGTCTCGTGACTGACGCTACGAGTCTCGTGACTGATGCTATGAGTCTCGTGACTGACGCTACGAGTCTCGTGACTGATGCTACGAAATCTGTGACTGACGGTACGAAATCCTTGACTGATGCTACGAGTCTGGTGACTGATGCTACGAAATCCGTGACTGACGCTACGAAATCCTTGACTGATGCTACGAGTCTCGTGACTGATGCTACGAGTCTCGTGACTGACGCTACGAGTCTTGTGACTGACGCTACAAGTCTCGTGACTTATGCTACGAGTCTCGTGACTGATGCTACGAGTCTCGTGACTGATGCTACGAAATCCGTGACTGATGCTACGAGTCCCGTGACTGATGCTACGAAATCCGACTGACGCTACGAGTCTCGTGACTGACGCTACGAGTCCCGTGACTGATGCTACGAGTCTCGTGACTGACGCTACGAGTCTCGTGACTGATGCTACGAGTCTCGTGACTGATGCTACGAAATCCGTGACTGATGCTACGAAATCCGTTACTGATGCTACGAAATACGAGTCTCGTGACTGATGCTACGAGTCTCGTGACTGATGCTACGAATCCGTGACTGATGCAACGAAATCCATAACTGACGCTACGTGACCCATGACTGATGCTACGAGTCTCGTGACTGATGCTACGAAATCCGTGACTGACGCTACGAAATCCTTGACTGATGCTACGAGTCTCGTGACTGACGCTACGAAATCCTTGACTGATGCTACGAGTCTCGTTACTGATGCTACGAGTCCCGTGACTGATGCTACGAGTCTCGTGACTGATGCTACGAGTCTCGTGACTGATGCTACGAGTCTCGTGACTGACGCTACGAGTCTCGTGACTGATGCTACGAGTCTCGTGACTGATGCTACGAAATCCGTGACTGACGCTACGAAATCCTTGACTGATGCTACGAGTCTCGTGACTGATGCTACGAAATCCGTGACTGATGCTACGAAATTCTTTACTGATGCTACGAGTCTCGTGACTAATGCTACGAAATCCCTAAATCAGTGACTGATGCTACGAAATCCGTTACTGATGCTACGAAATACGAGTCTCGCGACTGATGCCACGAGTCTCGTGACTGATGCTACGAAATCCGTGACTGACGCTACGAGTCCCGTGACTGATGCTACGAGTCTCGTGACTGATGCTACGAGTCCCGTGACTGATGCTACGAGTTTCGTGACTGACGCTACGAGTCTCGTGACTGATGCTACGAGTCTCGCGACTGATGCTACGAAATACGTGACTGACGCTACGAGTCTCGTGACTGATGCTACGAAATCCGTGACTGATGCTACGAGTCTAATGACTGACGCTACGAGTCTCGTGACTGATGCTACAAGTCTCGTGACTGCCGCTACGAGTTCCGTGACTGACGCTACGAAATCCTTGACTGATGCTACGAGTTCTGTGACTGATGCTACGAGTTCCGTGACTGATGCTACGAGTCTCGTGACTGACGCTACGAGTCTCTTGACTGATGCTACGAGTCTCGTGACTGATGCAACAAGTCTCGTGACTGATGCTACGAGTCTCGTGACTGACGCTACGAGATCCGTGACTGACGCTACGAGTCTCGTGACTGATGCTACGAAATCCGTGACTGACGCTACGAGTCTCGTGACTGACGCTACGAAATCCTTGACTGATGCTACGAGTATCGTGACTGATGCTACAAGTTTCGTGACTGATGCTACGAGTCCCGTGACTGACGCTACGAGTCCCGTGACTGACGCTACGAATCTCGTGACTGATGCTACGAGTCTCGTGGCTGCCGCTACGAGTCTCGTGGCTGCCGCTACGAGTTCCGTGACTGACGCTACGAAATCCTTGACTGATGCTACGAGTTCCGTGACTGATGCTACGAAATTCTTGACTGATGCTACGAGTCTCGTGACTGATGCTACGAGTCTCGTGACTGACGCTACGAGTTTCATGACTGATGCTACGAGTCTCGTGACTGATGCTACGATTCTCGTGACTGACGCTACGAGTCTCGTGAGTGATGCTACGAGTCTCGTGGCTGCCGCTACGAGTTCCGTGACTGACGCTACGAAATCCTTGACTGATGCTACGAGTTCCGTGACTGATGCTACGAGTTCCGTGACTGATGCTACGAAATTCTTGACTGATGCTACGAGTCTCGTGACTGATGCTACGAGTCTCGTGACTGACGCTACGAGTCTCGTGACTGACGCTACGAGTCTCGTGACTGATGCTACGAGTCTCGTGACTGACGCTACGAAATCCTTGACTGATGCTACGAAATCCGTGACTGACGCTACGAAATCCTTGACTGATGCTACGAAATCCTTGACTGACGCTACGAGTCTCGTGACTGACGCTACGAGTCTCGTGACTGATGCTACGAGTCTCGTGACTGATGCTACGAAATCTGTGACTGACGGTACGAAATCCTTGACTGATGTTACGAGTCTCGTGACTGATGCTACGAAATCCGTGACTGACGCTACGAAATCCTTGACTGATGCTACGAGTCCCGTGACTGATACTACGAGTCTCGTGATTGATGCTACGAGTCCCGTGACTGATGCTACGAGTCTTGCGACTGACGCTACGAATCTCGTGACTTATGCTACAAGTCTCGTGACTGATGCTACGAGTCCCGTGACTGATGCTACAAGTCTCGTGACTGACGCTACGAGTCTCGTGACTGATGCTACGAAATCCTTGACTGACGCTACGTGTCCCGTGATTGATGCTACGAGTCTCGTGACTGACGCTACGAGTCTCGTGATTGATGCTACGAGTCTCGTGACTGACGCTACGAGTCTCGTGACTGATGCTACGAGTCTCGTGACTGATGCTACGAAATCTGTGACTGACGGTACGAAATCCTTGACTGATGTTACGAGTCTCGTGACTGATGCTACGAAATCCGTGACTGACGCTACGAAATCCTTGACTGATGCTACGAGTCCCGTGACTGATGCTACGAGTCTCGTGACTGATGCTACGAGTCTCGTGACTGACGCTACGAGTCTCGTGACTGACGCTACGAGTCTCGTGACTGATGCTACGAGTCTCGTGACTGACGCTACGAGTTTCGTGACTGATTCTACGAGTCTCTTGACTGACGATACGAGTCTCGTGACTGATGCTACGAGTCTCGTGACTGATGCTACGAAATCCGTGACTGACGCTACGAAATCCTTGACTGATGCTACGAAATCCTTGACTGACGCTACGAGTCTCGTGACTGACGCTACGAGTCTCGTGACTGATGCAACGAGTCTCGTGACTGATGCTACGAAATCCGACTGACGCTACGAGTCTCGTGACTGACGCTACGAGTCCCGTGACTGATGCTACGAGTCTCGTGACTGACGCTACGAGTCTCGTGACTGATGCTACGAGTCTCGTGACTGATGCTACGAAATCCGTGACTGATGCTACGAAATCCGTTACTGATGCTACGAAATACGAGTCTCGTGACTGATGCTACGAGTCTCGTGACTGATGCTACGAATCCGTGACTGATGCAACGAAATCCATAACTGACGCTACGTGACCCATGACTGATGCTACGAGTCTCGTGACTGATGCTACGAAATCCGTGACTGACGCTACGAAATCCTTGACTGATGCTACGAGTCTCGTGACTGACGCTACGAAATCCTTGACTGATGCTACGAGTCTCGTTACTGATGCTACGAGTCCCGTGACTGATGCTACGAGTCTCGTGACTGATGCTACGAGTCTCGTGACTGATGCTACGAGTCTCGTGACTGACGCTACGAGTCTCGTGACTGATGCTACGAGTCTCGTGACTGATGCTACGAAATCCGTGACTGACGCTACGAAATCCTTGACTGATGCTACGAGTCTCGTGACTGATGCTACGAAATCCGTGACTGATGCTACGAAATTCTTTACTGATGCTACGAGTCTCGTGACTAATGCTACGAAATCCCTAAATCAGTGACTGATGCTACGAAATCCGTTACTGATGCTACGAAATACGAGTCTCGCGACTGATGCCACGAGTCTCGTGACTGATGCTACGAAATCCGTGACTGACGCTACGAGTCCCGTGACTGATGCTACGAGTCTCGTGACTGATGCTACGAGTCCCGTGACTGATGCTACGAGTTTCGTGACTGACGCTACGAGTCTCGTGACTGATGCTACGAGTCTCGCGACTGATGCTACGAAATACGTGACTGATGCTACGAGTCTCGTGACTGACGCTACGAAATCCTTGACTGATGCTACGAGTCTCGTTACTGATGCTACGAGTCCCGTGACTGATGCTACGAGTCTCGTGACTGATGCTACGAGTCTCGTGACTGATGCTACGAGTCTCGTGACTGACGCTACGAGTCTCGTGACTGATGCTACGAGTCTCGTGACTGATGCTACGAAATCCGTGACTGACGCTACGAAATCCTTGACTGATGCTACGAGTCTCGTGACTGATGCTACGAAATCCGTGACTGATGCTACGAAATTCTTTACTGATGCTACGAGTCTCGTGACTAATGCTACGAAATCCCTAAATCAGTGACTGATGCTACGAAATCCGTTACTGATGCTACGAAATACGAGTCTCGCGACTGATGCCACGAGTCTCGTGACTGATGCTACGAAATCCGTGACTGACGCTACGAGTCCCGTGACTGATGCTACGAGTCTCGTGACTGATGCTACGAGTCCCGTGACTGATGCTATGAGTTTCGTGACTGACGCTACGAGTCTCGTGACTGATGCTACGAGTCTCGCGACTGATGCTACGAAATACGTGACTGACGCTACGAGTCTCGTGACTGATGCTACGAAATCCGTGACTGATGCTACGAGTCTAATGACTGACGCTACGAGTCTCGTGACTGATGCTACAAGTCTCGTGACTGCCGCTACGAGTTCCGTGACTGACGCTACGAAATCCTTGACTGATGCTACGAGTTCTGTGACTGATGCTACGAGTTCCGTGACTGATGCTACGAGTCTCGTGACTGACGCTACGAGTCTCTTGACTGATGCTACGAGTCTCGTGACTGATGCAACAAGTCTCGTGACTGATGCTACGAGTCTCGTGACTGACGCTACGAGATCCGTGACTGACGCTACGAGTCTCGTGACTGATGCTACGAAATCCGTGACTGACGCTACGAGTCTCGTGACTGACGCTACGAAATCCTTGACTGATGCTACGAGTATCGTGACTGATGCTACAAGTTTCGTGACTGATGCTACGAGTCCCGTGACTGACGCTACGAGTCCCGTGACTGACGCTACGAATCTCGTGACTGATGCTACGAGTCTCGTGGCTGCCGCTACGAGTCTCGTGGCTGCCGCTACGAGTTCCGTGACTGACGCTACGAAATCCTTGACTGATGCTACGAGTTCCGTGACTGATGCTACGAAATTCTTGACTGATGCTACGAGTCTCGTGACTGATGCTACGAGTCTCGTGACTGACGCTACGAGTTTCATGACTGATGCTACGAGTCTCGTGACTGATGCTACGATTCTCGTGACTGACGCTACGAGTCTCGTGAGTGATGCTACGAGTCTCGTGGCTGCCGCTACGAGTTCCGTGACTGACGCTACGAAATCCTTGACTGATGCTACGAGTTCCGTGACTGATGCTACGAGTTCCGTGACTGATGCTACGAAATTCTTGACTGATGCTACGAGTCTCGTGACTGATGCTACGAGTCTCGTGACTGACGCTACGAGTCTCGTGACTGACGCTACGAGTCTCGTGACTGATGCTACGAGTCTCGTGACTGACGCTACGAGTTTCGTGACTGATTCTACGAGTCTCTTGACTGACGATACGAGTCTCGTGACTGATGCTACGAGTCTCGTGACTGATGCTACGAAATCCGTGACTGACGCTACGAAATCCTTGACTGATGCTACGAAATCCTTGACTGACGCTACGAGTCTCGTGACTGACGCTACGAGTCTCGTGACTGATGCTACGAGTCTCGTGACTGATGCTACGAAATCTGTGACTGACGGTACGAAATCCTTGACTGATGTTACGAGTCTCGTGACTGATGCTACGAAATCCGTGACTGACGCTACGAAATCCTTGACTGATGCTACGAGTCCCGTGACTGATACTACGAGTCTCGTGATTGATGCTACGAGTCCCGTGACTGATGCTACGAGTCTTGCGACTGACGCTACGAATCTCGTGACTTATGCTACAAGTCTCGTGACTGATGCTACGAGTCCCGTGACTGATGCTACAAGTCTCGTGACTGACGCTACGAGTCTCGTGACTGATGCTACGAAATCCTTGACTGACGCTACGTGTCCCGTGATTGATGCTACGAGTCTCGTGACTGACGCTACGAGTCTCGTGATTGATGCTACGAGTCTCGTGACTGACGCTACGAGTCTCGTGACTGATGCTACGAGTCTCGTGACTGATGCTACGAAATCTGTGACTGACGGTACGAAATCCTTGACTGATGTTACGAGTCTCGTGACTGATGCTACGAAATCCGTGACTGACGCTACGAAATCCTTGACTGATGCTACGAGTCCCGTGACTGATGCTACGAGTCTCGTGACTGATGCTACGAGTCTCGTGACTGACGCTACGAGTCTCGTGACTGACGCTACGAGTCTCGTGACTGATGCTACGAGTCTCGTGACTGACGCTACGAGTTTCGTGACTGATTCTACGAGTCTCTTGACTGACGATACGAGTCTCGTGACTGATGCTACGAGTCTCGTGACTGATGCTACGAAATCCGTGACTGACGCTACGAAATCCTTGACTGATGCTACGAAATCCTTGACTGACGCTACGAGTCTCGTGACTGACGCTACGAGTCTCGTGACTGATGCAACGAGTCTCGTGACTGATGCTACGAAATCTGTGACTGACGGTACGAAATCCTTGACTGATGTTACGAGTCTCGTGACTGATGCTACGAAATCCGTGACTGACGCTACGAAATCCTTGACTGATGCTACGAGTCCCGTGACTGATACTACGAGTCTCGTGATTGATGCTACGAGTCCCGTGACTGATGCTACGAGTCTTGCGACTGACGCTACGAATCTCGTGACTTATGCTACAAGTCTCGTGACTGATGCTACGAGTCCCGTGACTGATGCTACAAGTCTCGTGACTGACGCTACGAGTCTCGTGACTGATGCTACGAAATCCTTGACTGACGCTACGTGTCCCGTGATTGATGCTACGAGTCTCGTGACTGACGCTACGAGTCTCGTGATTGATGCTACGAGTCTCGTGACTGACGCTACGATTCTCGTGACTGATGCTACGAGTCTCGTGACTGATGCTACGAAATCTGTGACTGACGGTACGAAATCCTTGACTGATGTTACGAGTCTCGTGACTGATGCTACGAAATCCGTGACTGACGCTACGAAATCCTTGACTGATGCTACGAGTCCCGTGACTGATACTACGAGTCTCGTGACTGACGCTACGAAATCCTTGACTGATGCTACGAATCTTGTGACTGATGCTACGAGTTCTGTGACTGATGCTACGAAATCCTTGACTGATGCTACGAATCTTGTGACTGATGCTACGAGTCCCGTGACTGATGCTACGAGTCTCGTGACTGATGCTACGAGTCTCGTGACTGATGCTACGAGTCTCGTGACTGATGCTACGAGTCTCGCGACTGATGCTACGAAATACGTGACTGACGCTACGAGTCTCGTGACTGATGCTACGAAATACGAGTCTCGCGACTGATGCTACGAGTCTCGTGACTGATGCTACGAAATCCGTGACTGACGCTACGAGTCCCGTGACTGATGCTACGAGTCTCGTGACTGATGCTACGAGTCCCGTGACTGATGCTACGAGTTTCGTGACTGACGCTACGAGTCTCGTGACTGATGCTACGAGTCTCGCGACTGATGCTACGAAATACGTGACTGACGCTACGAGTCTCGTGACTGATGCTACGAAATCCGTGACTGATGCTACGAGTCTAATGACTGACGCTACGAGTCTCGTGACTGATGCTACAAGTCTCGTGACTGCCGCTACGAGTTCCGTGACTGACGCTACGAAATCCTTGACTGATGCTACGAGTTCTGTGACTGATGCTACGAGTTCCGTGACTGATGCTACGAGTCTCGTGACTGACGCTACGAGTCTCTTGACTGATGCTACGAGTCTCGTGACTGATGCTACAAGTCTCGTGACTGATGCTACAAGTCTCGTGACTGATGCTACGAGTCTCGTGGCTGACGCTACGAGATCCGTGACTGACGCTACGAGTCTCGTGACTGATGCTACGAGTCTCGTGACTGATGCTACGAAATCCGTGACTGACGCTACGAGTCTCGTGACTGATGCTACGAGTTTCGTGACTGATGCTACAAGTCTCGTGACTGATGCTACGAGTCCCGTAACTGACGCTACGAGTCCCGTGACTGACGCTACGAATCTCGTGACTGATGCTACGAGTCTCGTGGCTGCCGCTACGAGTCTCGTGGCTGCCGCTACGAGTTCTGTGACTGACGCTACGAAATCCTTGACTGATGCTACGAGTTCCGTGACTGATGCTACGAGTTCCGTGACTGATGCTACGAAATTCTTGACTGATGCTACGAGTCTCGTGACTGATGCTACGAGTCTCGTGACTGACGCTACGAGTCTCGTGACTGATGCTACGAGTCTCGTGACTGACGCTACGAGTTTCGTGACTGATGCTACGAGTCTCGTGACTGATGCTACGATTCTCGTGACTGACGCTACGAGTCTCGTGACTGATGCTACGAGTCTCGTGGCTGCCGCTACGAGTTCCGTGACTGACGCTACGAAATCCTTGACTGATGCTACGAGTTCCATGACTGATGCTACGAGTCTCGTGACTGACGCTACGAGTCTCTTGACTGATGCTACGAGTCTCGTGACTGATGCTACAAGTCTCGTGACTGATGCTACGAGTCTCGTGACTGACGCTACGAGATCCGTGACTGACGCTACGAGTCTCGTGACTGATGCTACGAGTCTCGTGACTGATGCTACGAAATCCGTGACTGACGCTACGAGTCTCGTGACTGATGCTACGAGTCTCGTGACTGATGCTACGAGTCCCGTGACTGATACTACGAGTCTCGTGACTGACGCTACGAGTCTCGTGATTGATGCTACGAGTCTCGTGACTGACGATACGAGTCTCGTGACTGATGCTACGAGTCTCGTGACTGATGCTACGAAATCCGTGACTGACGCTACGAAATCCTTGACTGATGCTACGAGTCCCGTGACTGATGCTACGAGTCTTGCGACTGACGCTACGAGTCTCGTGACTTATGCTACGAGTCTCGTGACTGATGCTACGAGTCTCGTGACTGATGCTACGAAATCCGTGACTGACGCTACGAAATCCTTGACTGATGCTACGAGTCTCGTGACTGATGCTACGAAATCCGTGACTGACGCTTCGAAATCCTTGACTGATGCTACGAGTCTCGTGACTGATGCTACGCACCCGTGACTGATGCGACGAGTCTCGTGACTAATGCTACGAGTTCCGTGACTGACGCTACCAGTCTCGTGACTGACGCTACGAGTCTCGTAACTGACGCTACGAGTCTCGTGACTGATGCTACGAAATCCTTGACTGACGCTACGTGTCCCGTGATTGATGCTACGAGTCTCGTGACTGACGCTTCGAGTCTCGTGATTGATGCTACGAGTCTCGTGACTGACGCTACGAGTCTCGTGACTGATGCTATGAGTCTCGTGACTGACGCTACGAGTCTCGTGACTGATGCTACGAAATCTGTGACTGACGGTACGAAATCCTTGACTGATGCTACGAGTCTGGTGACTGATGCTACGAAATCCGTGACTGACGCTACGAAATCCTTGACTGATGCTACGAGTCTCGTGACTGATGCTACGAGTCTCGTGACTGACGCTACGAGTCTCGTGACTGATGCTACGAAATCCGACTGACGCTACGAGTCTCGTGACTGACGCTACGAGTCCCGTGACTGTTGCTACGAGTCTCGTGACTGACGCTACGAGTCTCGTGACTGATGCTACGAGTCTCGTGACTGATGCTACGAAATCCGTGACTGACGCTACGAAATCCTTGACTGATGCTACGAGTCCCGTGACTGATGCTACGAGTCTCGTGACTGACGCTACGAGTCTGGTGATTGATGCTACGAGTCCCGTGACTGATGCTACGAGTCTTGTGACTGACGCTACAAGTCTCGTGACTTATGCTACGAGTCTCGTGACTGATGCTACGAGTCTCGTGACTGATGCTACGAAATCCGTGACTGATGCTACGAGTCCCGTGACTGATGCTACGAAATCCAACTGACGCTACGAGTCTCGTGACTGACGCTACGAGTCCCGTGACTGATGCTACGAGTCTCGTGACTGACGCTACGAGTCTCGTGACTGATGCTACGAGTCTCGTGACTGATGCTACGAAATCCGTGACTGACGCTACGAAATCCTTGACTGATGCTACGAGTCCCGTGACTGATGCTACGAGTCTCGTGACTGACGCTACGAGTCTCGTGATTGATGCTACGAGTCCCGTGACTGATGCTACGAGTCTTGAGACTGACGCTACGAGTCTCGTGACTTATGCTACGAGTCTCGTGACTGATACTACGAGTCTCGTGACTGATGCTATGAAATCCGTGACTGACGCTACGAAATCCTTGACTGATGCAACGAGTCTCGTGACTGATGCTACGAAATCCGTGACTGACGCTACGAAATCCTTGACTGATGCTACGAGTCTCGTGACTGATGCTACGAAATCCGTGACTGACGCTACGAAATCCGTAACTGATGCTACGAGTCTCGTGACTGATGCTATGAAATCCGTAACTGATGCTACGAGTCTCGTGACTGATGCTACGAGTCTCGTGACTGATGCTATGAAATCCGTAACTGATGCTACGAGTCTCGTGACTGATGCTACGAGTTCCATGACTGAGGCTACAAGTCCCGTGACTAATGCTACGAAATCTCTAAATCAGTGACTGACGCTACGAGTCCCGTGACTGATGCTACGAGTCCCGTGACTGGTGATATGAGTCTAGTGACTTATGCTACGAGTCCCGTGACTGACGCTACGAGTCTCATGACTGGTGCTACGAGTTGTGACTGATGCTACGAGTTTCGTGACTGATGTTACGAGACCCGTTACTGATGCTTCGAGTCTCGTGACTGATGCTACGAAATCCGTAACTGATGCTACGAGTCTCGTGACTGATGCTACGAAATCCGACTGACGCTACGAGTCTCGTGACTGACGCTACGAGTCCCGTGACTGATGCTACGAGTCTCGTGACTGACGCTACGAGTCTCGTGACTGATGCTACGAGTCCCGTGACTGATGCTACGAAATCCGTGACTGACGCTACGAAATCCTTGACTGATGCTACGAGTCCCGTGACTGATGCTACGAGTCTCGTGACTGACGCTACGAGTCTCGTGATTGATGCTACGAGTCCCGTGACTGATGCTACGAGTCTTGTGACTGACGCTACGAGTCTCGTGACTTATGCTACGAGTCTCGTGACTGATGCTACGAGTCTCGTGACTGATGCTACGAAATCCGTGACTGACGGTACGAAATCCTTGACTGATGCTACGAGTCTCGTGACTGATGCTACGAAATCCGTGACTGACGCTACGAAATCCTTGACTGATGCTACGAGTCTCGTGACTGATGCTACGAAATCCGTGACTGACGCTTCGAAATCCTTGACTGATGCTACGAGTCTCGTGACTGATGCTACAAGTCTCGTGACTGATGCTACGAGTCCCGTGACTGACGCTACGAAATCCTTGACTGATGCTACGAAATCCTTGACTGATGCTACGAGTCCCGTGTTTGACGCTACGATTCTCGTGACTGATGCTACGAAATCCGTAACTGATGCTACGAGTCTCGTGACTGATGCTACGAAATCCGTGACTGACGCTACGAAATCCTTGACTGATGCTACGAGTCCCGTGACTGATGCTACGAGTCTCGTGACTGACGCTACGAGTCTGGTGATTGATGCTACGAGTCCCGTGACTGATGCTACGAGTCTTGTGACTGACGCTACAAGTCTCGTGACTTATGCTACGAGTCTCGTGACTGATGCTACGAGTCTCGTGACTGATGCTACGAAATCCGAGACTGATGCTACGAGTCCCGTGACTGATGCTACGAAATCCGACTGACGCTACGAGTCTCGTGACTGACGCTACGAGTCCCGTGACTGATGCTACGAGTCTCGTGACTGACGCTACGAGTCTCGTGACTGATGCTACGAGTCTCGTGACTGATGCTACGAAATCCGTGACTGACGCTTCGAAATCCTTGACTGATGCTACGAGTCTCGTGACTGATGCTACGAGTCTCGTGACTGATGCTACGAGTCCCGTGACTGACGCTACGAAATCCTTGACAGATGCTACGAAATCCTTGACTGATGCTACGAGTCCCGTGACTGACGCTACGAGTCTCGTGACTGACGCTACGAGTCTCGTGATTGATGCTACGAGTCCCGTGACTGATGCTACGAGTCTTGTGACTGACGCTACGAGTCTCGTGACTTATGCTACGAGTCTCGTGACTGATGCTACGAGTCTCGTGACTGATGCTACGAAATCCGTGACTGACGGTACGAAATCCTTGACTGATGCTACGAGTCTCGTGACTGATACTACGAAATCCGTGACTGACGCTTCGAAATCCTTGACTGATGCTACGAGTCTCGTGACTGATGCTACGAGTCTCGTGACTGATGCTACGAGTCCCGTGACTGACGCTACGAAATCCTTGACTGATGCTACGAAATCCTTGACTGATGCTACGAGTCCCGTGACTGACGCTACGAGTCTCGTGAGTGATGCTACGAGTCCCGTGACTGGCGCTACGAAATCCTTGACTGATGTTACGAGTTCCGTATCTGATGCTACGAGTCCCGTGACTGACTCTACGAAATCCTTGACTGATGCTACGAGTCTCGTGACTGATGCTACGAAATTCGAGACTTATGCTTCGAGTCCCGTGACTGACGCTACGAGACCCATGACTAATACAACGAACTCTTGACTGATTCTAAGACTTTATTGACTGATGCTACGAGTCCTGTGACTGGTGATACGATTCTAGTGACTGATGCTACGAAATCCGTGACTGATGCTACGAGACCCGTGACTGACGCTACGAGACCCATGACTATGCACTCGTGACTGATGCTACAAGTCTTTTGACTGATGCTGCGAGACCCGTGACTGATGCTACGACTTTCTTGACTGACGATTCGAGTATATCCTTATTTCTATTATTTGTCCCACACATACTAACAAGGCAAGTAAAATAAAGGCACTTTAACAATCAAAACCAAAATTTATTCAACAATCACAGAACATCATTAACTTAAAAATAAATTCATTAAAATTAGATTTATTTCATCCATTTTGACTCAAATAATGTATTGAAATGTGATCTCTATCGCGTTATACATAAAGTTCATTTTTCAAATGAATTGTTAAATATTTTTACATTATTTTGGTCAATAAATGACCATATTGTGGTCTATTCTTATGTGACGACTCCATGAATCCAGGTCTTGGAAATCCTGAAAAAAATAATGAAATATGAAGTCGTCTTGACGACATGCTTGTCTTTTCAACATCACTACATGATCAAAATAATTTAATTTAAATTTTAATGAAATTAAGTTTAGGTAGGTATAGAAATACGGATAGCGCAAATTAAGAAATCATTCCTTAAATACCATTTTTTAAACTATTTTGTCCCACTGCTGGGCAAAAATCTCGCCAATTTTTTTTTCAACCCAAAAACTACTGTAGCAAACATCGGATTAAGAATCTCCTTTTTACACGCTTTTTATTAGCTTCACCTGTATGTTTGTATGTTTGTTTGTAACCGACTTCTTTGGGCGCTATTTTGACCCACTTTAAACGGCCAGATTTCGTTCAAACTTTGTAGATTTATTGAGGACCGATGACAATACACTAATTTGATAAAATTATTCCATTTTTCAATTTGCAAATTAAAAAAACAAGCTATTATAAATAATCCAAACTAAAAAGTAGAAAATAAATTATAGTTTAAAAAAACTAAAAAACACGCTTTTTAAGTATAGAAAACCGAACTAAAAAATAGAAAATAAATTTTAATGAATTTAAATTAGTAAAAAAAGCGTGGGGTGCTTTTTAAAATATTGACACCATGCACCCCACGCTTTTTTTACTAATTTAAATTCATTAAAATTTATTTTCTATTTTTTAGTTCGGTTTTCTATACTTAAAAAGCGTGTTTTTTAGTTTTTTTATTTGCTTAGTTCTTACTGACAGTAGATCAAAACTTCTACTGTGTCATAATCTTTTTGTGCCGGAAAATTGGAAGCTACTATTGTCATTTTGACTTTAATTACACTGACAACCAAACGATCCAATTACAGCGACGCTGTCACCGGAACAGATGTTTGTATTGAGCCACAATATTTTCTGTGCCGGTGACAGCGTCGCTGTAATCGCATCTTTTGGTTGTCAGTTTAGTGAAAATGTATCCAAATGACATTAGAATCAAAATGACAATAGTAGCTTCCAATTTTAGCCGCCAGCACAGAAAAGATTATGACTCAATATCAATATAATAAACTTACCAGCTGACAATACTGGCACGGATACAACTCCAGCGCATGCGTGCTAGAATGTTCTCTAAACTTGTCCGCGTCGCCACAGACCAGACCGCAAGTGTCACAGATGACAGCTTCCTCCACAGTGTCACTGTCAAGCTTATTGTCAATGTCTTGAGGGACGATCGCGTATGAGGTGGATGCTTGTTCTAGTTTCGGCTTTTTGGATTCACGCGGCTCGAAATATGGACAGGCTGGAAGGGAAATATGAATATCAATAGTTTAATCACCTCATTACACCGACTGACCCCTAACTATGTTCATCACTTGTATCTAGCTAGGGTATCACAAACTACGGACACACATTCATACACACAGACCGAGATAAACATTCGTGGATCACACATCAATCCTTCTTTCACCTCATTACCCATAACTATGTACATTACCTGCATCACAAACTACTTTAGACTTCACCCATCACCGTTCTGACAGTACCAGACGTTGCTTAACCCAAGCCCTACCAAATATTTTATTTTATTTTATTTTCATCCACTTACATCTACCATTACAGGTTAAAAACCTAATGCGATAGAGTAGCTATACAATAGCTATACAATATCAACTATTGAGTCACAATCTTTTCTGTGCCGGCGGCCAAAATTTGAAGTTACTAATGTCATTGTGACTCTAATGTCATTTGGATACATTTTCAATAAACTGACAACCAAAAGATGCGATTACAGCGACGCTGTCACCGGCACAGACAAGATTGTGACTCAATACAATATACTTACGTCCATGCCCAACGTGTGTCTTGTAGAATGTTACGAGGACGTTATCCATAGTCTCAGTGACTATCATGTGCGCGGGACACGCTTTGCCTGTTTTGTATATTTGACGTTCGGGCGCTGGGCGCTTGCCTTTGCCCTGTGAATGATATTAGTTGGTTTGTGCAAGTAATAATATGTATTCAAAAGAATGAATCCTTTTTAATGTCTCGAAATGAGGTCCTTGAAGAATTCAAAACGAGATTAGTAGTTTCTAAATTAGCTCCGGCCACAGGATCGGCATTTTTTTAACGGATCCGGTGTGTAAAAAAGATGCCGGATCCGCTGGATTACCTGATCCGGTTTTCCGGATTGCAATCCCTTAGGAGAAAAACATTTAACTTGATTTCATTCTTTTAAGTAAACTAGTTGCACCCTGCGGTTTTATCCCTAGTTATAAGGAACATCCAATAACAAACATCCAAACTTTCGCATTTAAAATAATTAATAGGATGAACTATCAATACAATATTATTTAAACCTATAAATAAAATACTAATTCCAAGATACAGAGTAGTCTGGTTTGTGGCTCACAAACATTTAAAATTGCTTGTAATGACAATTATGATTATATTTAGTACAATCACATATGTTTTTAAGTGCTTTTTTGGAAATAAAATAATATTAATTGTTACCTGATAAACATAAACTCCAGACTGACTGCACATATAGTGAGACCGCACGCCCTCTATAGTCTGCTTGCTCGCAGTGGTCTTACGGAACCTGTATTTGGTCTCCTCTTGTATCGCACTCTTGAAGAGCAGGAAGTCTGAGGAAGAAATATGTTGGTAGTTTCGTGTTGGACAAGAGTCTCTAGATTGGTTTTGGTGGGCACTTCGCGTTTTTGTTTTGAAAATTAGGCCGATTTTAGTCACATGCCGACGGCACGCGCACCGTCAGCGTTGATGGACGAGATATAGGAATGTAGGAACCGTCCGAGCTGATAGCTACGCGTCGTTCCTAGAAGTTTATTAGCTAGAAGTTATCAGTGAGATAATATTTCATGGCAAAAAATGATCAACTCCCATACGGGTCCCACGGCCATTTGACATGAGGAGAGCCACAAGTCTTCTGCATTACTGACCTTGAGGAGACCAACTATATCGCAGACAGCACCACGGATTGGTTGAGTGAGGCAAAAGGTCTATCCTACTTTTGGGCAAAAGTATTTATATAATTCTCTTCCATTCAGTTTAATACTATTAAGTTATAAAGACTTTAAAAGTGAACACTAGTCAAAAATAGACACTTTTGTTGCGATTTGAATCTGCATGAATCCTTTTGATAAGTCTATTGTGGTGAACATAATTTTTGAACATTAACCATCCTGTATACGTTCAAAATTTGATTCTGTTCGGTCTTGCATTCAAATTCCAGTTGAAGCAAAAATATTAAAGTGGTCTTGGGTTCTGACCCTATTTGGAGCAAAGTTTTTTTCATACACACCATCCATATTATAAAACAGTAACTGCTCAAAATGATGCTTGTCTTTTTTTTGGTCCGAGGTTCCCTTCCCAGCTAAAGCAAACATTTTCAAAATACATACCGTCCATATTATGGAACTGTAGCTGCTCCACGTGTTCTGTTACGCGGTGTTTGTGTAACAGATGCGCGCTGAAGTGCGCCCCGTAACTCACGCGCTCGGAGCACAGCGGGCAGATGAACGCTTTCCTTTTTTCTACCTTTGGAGAGGAAAATGTCAATCAATATCACTCATCATCCTCATAAGTTTGGATGGATGGATTGATATTTGTTACTCTTTCACGCAAATACTAAATCAACCACGCAAGCCAAGTGTGGGTTCCCTCGGTACCAGTAGTAGGGGACGTCTTCACTTCCAGAGAGGTCCTCTCAAGGAGGGGGCGCCGCCTTTAGTGTGGGCCCGGCGTTGGGGTGCCGTAGTAGAAATCCCCCTCGGGATCCTACGGCACCCCAATGTAACGCGGGCGGAACGAGCTGTGTATAGGGGGTAGTGGGAGGCTCCTTCCGGCTGGGAGAGGCTGGGAGAGCCCTACATGCCCAGGGGGCCCTCCCAATTTCGGCTCACGGTGGTATGCAGTTCTATGCATTTTCACAGCGGAAGTGTGGAAGTGTGGGTTGGTCTCTCGACACAAAACCTTAGATTTTTTTCGTAAGTGTGTATGTGGGTATGTATGTGTTTGCAGGATTCCTTACCATACTATTTTCTTTCACCTTAATATACAGACATCTACTAGCTTTTTTATTTATTCCTTACCTCCAAACCGTGCGCTTTCCACAAATGTTTGTTCAAAATCTGTTTCTGGCTAAAATCTCTGTTGCACATGTGACATTTCTTCCTTTCACGTTGCACGAATTTAGGAGCTTGCTCCGTGCAGAGTTTTACTGAAAATGGTTTAGTTTTTATTAAGGTGTACTGAATGTGTGATCCACAAATTTATGTTTGTCTCGGTCTGTGTGTATGAATGTGTGTGTCCGTAGTTTGTGATACCCTAGATACGGGTAATGAACATAGTTAGGGGTCAGTCGGTGTAATGAGGTGATAGAGGGATTGATTACTTACATCCATGCTTCATCCTGAGGTGTGTGAAGCAAGCCTTCTTGCTAACGTAGATGTTATCACAGAAATGGCACGGGTACTTGCGACCTTCTGTATCCGATTTTATGTTGTGACATCTGTGAGGAGGGGAGAGGAAATGTTAGGAGAGGTTGAGGGATGGATGGTTAGTGATGAAAGGCTTTGGTTTTTAGGCTGAGTGTGTGATATAGATTAAGGTATTTTTCGTTTACTCGTTCTGCACACCGGATCGGAGAGTAAAATTATGTAAGTACTTTATATAGCAAACGAGCTGACGGGTCAACTCGAAACTAATTGACTACCGCCGTGCATGGACATCTGTTGGAACTCAACAGCCACAAGTTACCGTTAATGTATTTTAAGGTATAACGGGATAGTAGGAGGGAGACGAGGGGCTAGGATTCCAGACCTTCCACTCACCGTGTTACACGCAATAGCTTTCACTACTACTTGATCGTCGATATTCAGCGAGAGTGCGATACTTCCCTGACTGAGATATACCATGTTTATACACCCTTATTTTGAAATGATGGGACTTATTAAAATCAGAATATCTGTAGCAGTAAGTGAATCCATATATCCAATAAAAATATCAAAAATGATAGTCGATTACTTATCTTAAAAAAATACCAAATAAATGTCGTATTACCAGACGGCACACTAGCTATCAAGTATTCTGTGACGGCTCGGGTCGATGACCGCGCTCAGCTGTGTATCGCAGCGTTCGGTGTAGAATAACAATAAAAATCGGCGGGATTTTGAAAAACTTTGACTTAAACTTTTTAAATAAAAGCAAAAGAAAAAACTAACTTCACTATTATATTGTCACCCGGCGTTTACATTAGCTGTGTTATTAAGTATCTCGAATTCAAAATAGGGGTATATACATGATAGTCAGGTTATATCATTTTTAACGTTTTATTTATTGCCCTGTACTAACCTGTCCTGATGTTGATCCAGGTGCGCGACAGCCAGTCCACAGATGTGACACTCCATGAGGCGAGGAGCTGAGTATTCCGAGTCTTCTAGGTCTGCGTCTGGTGAACATATTTAAAAATTAAGTGTACAAGGTGAATTTGAAGTCATGAGCATCCTTCTAAACCAGTGGCGTAGCTAGGCTAGGTGTAGCGGGGTGGCGGGGGCGGCCCGCCCCCGAGCCCGACTTATAGTACCAACTATAACAGCTAGTTATGTTATGTAAAATGAAACCCAGAAGATAATCAATATAAAAATCCTCTTTATTAATAAAATAGCCTAGTTAAGTACAATTTGTTGACATGGACACATAACACACTAAAAGGAGCTTAAACATGAAGAAAGGGACAGACACAATCATTAAAGTGAGATAGCAATAGAGTATAAATATACGTTACTAACAAAACTCGCGCGCCGAGCGTGTTGCGCGTCAGTCGCATGAATGGTATGAGCGCGAATGGACGCACGCGCACCTACACAACTATAAAAAAACCACTAATAAAATAATCTGAGATTCCTACTTGCCTAGTACTAGTTTTTCTTAGGCGAGATTTCTACGGCGCACCCACCCACCCCTCTCACCTCCACTTGGATTATTATTTTATTGGTTGTGATTGAGTTTAGGGGTGACACCTATTATACAAAATCCGCCCCAGGTGCCACCCATGCTAGCTACGCCACTGTTTAATTTTAAACTAAGATTCTACTTATGATTTTATTTTTATTACGGCAAATAAAACAAATATATACAGGGTTATTGGTTAAGTCGACCTATTCCCGTCAAGGGCGTGTAGTTAACATCGTTTCTGACTAATTTCACCATGAAACACCCTACCCTAAACCTAACCGTTTAAGAGATATTTCAATTTATTTGTTTTTATAAAAATCACCGGATCTTCGGCTATAAGCTTGGATATTTACAAATGCGTGTGTCTTATTATTAATATTACTTGATTTTTACGTTTATAATAAGGTGCTTTGTGACCCCAATAACAATTATTGTACCTAAAATGAATAAATAAGTAGTTGTAGACGATTAAAACTTATAAAAATTAATATGCATCAGAAAGTTTATTTTTCGTTCAAGGATATCTAGAAAAAAAAATATGGCACATGTTTGGCACTTATGCTTAAAAATATCTACGTTTCATCAGCTATCCAACGAGGTATAACAACCTAGGGTTTTATCGCAATTTTGTACAAAACATTTAGTTTTATAGGCTACTGGGGAGGATAAATAAAACAATAGGTCAGCATACAGAGCAAGATACTAAACTTATTAAACTTTTAAGTTCTGCACACACCATTTTTGAGTCTAAATTTCTTGTTCGACATGTCCGACCCTGCGTTGCACACATCCTTGCATTCTTTTGCGAAGACCAGTTTTCACTACACCAGTAGTTAATTTTGTTCTTATTTAATTGACCGCATTAATAATTCTGTATCTCAGTACTTCAATTGATGAAATTGGATTGGGCTCACTATACACGGGACTCTTCATGTACCCCCACACATCAAAATCCATGGGGGCTAAGTCCGGACTTCCGACTGGCCAGGGTATAGGCCCACTTCGTCCAATCCATTTGCCTGAATGTGTGGATGGCATTATCTCCAATCATTTGATTGGGCCTTACTTTCTCCCCGACAATTAAAATGGGGAAAACTATGAAAATTTCCTGCGAGAAGAACTAAATGACCTATTAGATGATTTGCAACTCAATCTTATTCAAGACATGTGGTTTCAGCATGATGGCTGCCCTGCCCATTTCAGGACAAGTGTCAGAGAATGGATAAACACAAATCATCCAAACAAATGGATTGGACGAAGTGGGCCTATACCCTGGCCAGTCGGAAGTCCGGACTTAACTCCCATGGATTTTGATGTGTGGGGGTACATGAAGAGTCCCGTGTATAGTGAGCCCAATCCAATTTCATCAATTGAAGTACTGAGGTACAGAATTATTAATGCGGTCAATTAAATAAGAACAAAATTAACTACTGGTGTAGTGAAAACTGGTGTTCGCAAAAGAATGCAAGGATGTGTGCAACGCAGGGTCGGACATGTCGAACAAGAAATTTAGACTCAAAAATGTTGTGTGTAGAACTTAAAAGTTTAATAAGTTTAGTATCTTGCTCTGTATGCTGACCTATTGTTTTATTTATCCTCCCCAGTAGCCTATAAAACTAAATGTTTTGTACAAAATTGCGATAAAACCCTAGGTTGTTATCCCTCGTTGGATAGCTGATGAAACGTAGATAAATATCTACGTTTCATCAGCTATCCAACGAGGGATAACAACCTTAAGCATAAGTGCCAAACATGTGCCATATTTTTTTTTCTAGATATCCTTGAACGAAAAATAAACTTTCTGATGCATATTAATTTTTATAAGTTTTAATCGTCTACAACTACTTATTTATTCATTTTAGGTACAATAATTGTTATTGGGGTCACAAAGCACCTTATTATAAACGTAAAAATCAAGTAATATTAATAATAAGACACACGCATTTGAAAATATCCAAGCTTATAGCCGAAGATCCGGTGATTTTTATAAAAACAAATAAATTGAAATATCTCTTAAACGGTTAGGTTTAGGGTAGGGTGTTTCATGGTGAAATCAGTCGGAAACGATGTAAACTACACGCCCTTGACGGGAATAGGTCGACTTAACCAATAACCCTGTATATATAAATTGTAAATGAGAACACGAAAGGGTCGGCAAGAATAAGGTATATGAGTCAAATCTACATATACTAATATTATAAAGCTGAATTATTTAAGGTAAGGTTGCGGGTTCGATTCCCGTGCGGGGTGAATATTTGTGTGAACCACAATTGTTTGTCTCGGTCTGGGTGTGTGTGTGAATGAGTGTGTGCGTAGTTTCTGATATCCTAGATACAAGCTTCGAACTTAGTTAGGGGTCAGTTCAGTTACTATAATGAGATGATGTAGTGAATGATTATGTTATGTTATTTTATCGTCAACGCACCCTCAGGAACTACTAAATTGTAATGTTAGATACATAAGATAGTTCTTGTTTTGGGGAAATCATGCTACGACCAATGCAGAGCTAATATGTATTAACTCGCGGGGCGCAGCTGGTTAATCTAATATATAAAATTCTCGTGTCACAGTTTTCGTTGCCATACTCCTCCGAAACGGCTTGACCGATTCTCATGAAATTTTGTGAGCATATTCGGTAGGTCTGAGAATCGGCCAACATCTATTTTTCATCCCGAAATTCCCACGGGAACGGGAACTACGCGTGTGAAACCGCGGGGCGCAGCTAGTAAATTCTAAATTTATGAAAAAAGTCGGTTTTTTAATTATTTCCGTACCATCATTATCATCATCTTCCAGGTCGGAGTCCCTCTTGATGATGATGTCTTCCTTGAGCGCGTCCTTGGGCTCGTCCTCCTCCAGGATGGACTCGTCCAGGTATTCCTCGTCTGGAATAGGAGGGAGTGGTTTAGGTAATTAATAATTCACTCCATCACCTCATTACAGTAACTGACCCCTAACTAAGTTCGTAACTTGTATCTAATGTATCAGAAACTACGCACACACTCATTTACACACACACACAGACCGAGACAAACATTTGTGGTTCACACAAATATTCACCCCGCGCGGGAATCGAACCCGCAACTTTACGGGTGGCAGTCCGGCATGGTGACCACTCTGCCATCGAGGTCGTCGAAAATTCTTTATATATTTTTAATCTAAAAATTAAATATAAAAGGCATTTTATCTATGTAACATTTAATTGTAATTAACTATGTGATGTAATGGATTATTATATCTGAAATAAATAAAGGACAATGGGCAGATTTGTATGGAGTGTGTCCCAAGTGCTGTAGCACTTCGTGTGGTACATCATTCGATAGCTATCGTTAAGAGGAACAAATGACTCTACGGGAGTGAAGCCGAATTCCCCGGCAGGAAAAAGTTACAGCCATTTAAAAAAAAATATATGCCTACTTTATGCAGGAAGTTCCAAGTGCTGTAGCTCTTAGTGTGGTATATCATTCGATAGGTATTATTAAGAGGAACAAATGATTCTTCAGGAGTAAAGCCGAATTCCCCGGCAGAAAAAAGTTACAGCCATTTAAAAAAATATATATGCCTACTTTATGCAAGGAGTTCCAAGTGCTGTAGCACTTAGTGTGGTATATCATTCGATAGGTATTATTAAGAGGAACAAATGACTCTTCAGGAGTAAAGCCGAATTCCCCGGCAGAAAAAAGTTACAGCCATTTAAAAAAATATATATGCCTACTTTATGCAAGGAATTCCAAATGCTGTAACACTTAGTGTCGTATATCATTCGATAGGTATCGTTAAGAGGAACAAATGATTCTACAAGAGTGAAGCCGAATTCCCCGGCAGAAAAAAGTTACAGCCATTTAAAAAAATATATATGCCTACTTTATGCAAGGAGTTCCAAGTGCTGTAGCACTTAGTGTGGTATATCATTCGATAGGTATTATTAAGAGGAACAAATGATTCTTCAGGAGTAAAGCCGAATTCCCCGGCAGAAAAAAGTTACAGCCATTTAAAAAAAAATATATGCCTACTTTATGCAAGGAATTCCAAATGCAATTTCAATTTCAATTTATTTCAATTTATTTATTTAATAAACATTTTGTTACAATACAAATACATTTAGCGCAATTATCGAGACCTTACCTCCCATACTAGTTTAAAACTGTATCATGGTAAGGTAATGCCTCTCAAATTACGCGCACATATAAAATATCATAACAAAATAAATAAATACACATACATAATATTTTACATAAATACCTTACAGACTAACATAGATACAAATTATAAAACTTAAAACTAATGTGTTCACGTTGTGACGGCGACGTGAGGCGCAGGTCTGGCGTGGCCCGGAGGTCGTCGACGTCCCCGGTACTTCCGGAACAGAACTCCCTTCGGCCACAGCTCCTCTCTCAGGAAGGTCGATAGCAGCTCGGTTGGCACGCGCACAACAAAGGAATTGAAGTTCACACTGTTGCGCGACTCCAATTGCTCGACCGTCAGACGGTACTTCGTCTTGGCCACCAGGTACTCCACGATGTCAGCGGCCTTCGTGGTGTAGTGGAGGCGGGACACGTACACGTACGTCATCGGGATGGCGGGACGCAGGAGGTGGTTGTGTCCAGTCGGTGCGGTGCCACATAGGTTGCGACAAAGAGGCTTTTTCTTCTTCCGCTCTACTTTGATGAAGCCGTCTTTGTCGGGTAAGCTCTTCTTAGAGCCCAGTGACTCCACACGTCGAGAGGGTTCAGCGCGAGACTTCCCATTACCTCTCTCCTTGTTGTTGTTTGTCCGCGCGGCGGGAGGCTGGCGGGCTGCAGCGGTGGCGTAATCACGGCGAGGTGTCGACGTGATGACGCGGTGCGGGGCCTCCGCGGGGGGAGGCGCTGAGCAGGCGGCGCGCGGGGCGCCGCTATCACGTGCGGGGACGGCACACGGCGACGAGTCCAGTTTCGCTGACTCGAAACTCGCTGTCGAAGCATTGCATGCCCCGCGACGAGTGTTAATGTTGTCGACCTCAGGTGACCTACATACCGACGTGTTGTTACGTAGACTTGCAACTTCAGCACGTAGCTCACTGATGACATTATGTGAGGTTTCCAGCTTCAACACCATCTCCGCCAGGGTTGACTTCAGGGTTGTGACATCCATCATCAACCTGGTGACGTCGACGCGGTCAAACGCGACCGGCGGCAGCTTGTGCACGTTCTTAGTCACGAACGTCGGCACGTCGTCAGGGTCGGTCTCCTTTAAAAAGGAAATAATATCCTGGAGACTTTGCTCTCCCTTTTCATCCCTCCTGCGGGACGGCATCTGGTCGATCTTGCCGACGGACGGTTTTGCAGAGCTAATATCCTCGGGCTTGTAGAAGGACTTGCCGATCTGTGTTATATCGAACTCGTCCAACGTGTTAATTACGTGCTGTACGAACGCCAACACTTCGTTGGCTATAAGTTGGGAACTCATAGCCATTGTAGCGGGCGGCGGCTGACGCCGCAAAATCGCGAATATTCAAATTCGTGTGTGCAGCGGACGCGTCCGTCACTGACCGCGTTGCGCACTGCTGTAGCACTTAGTGTGGTATATCATTCGATAGGTATCGTTAAGAAAAACAAATGACTCTACGGGAGTGAAGCCGAATTCCCCGGCAGAAAAAAGTTACAGCCATTTAAAAAAATATATATGGCTACTTTATGCAAGGAGCTAGCTATTTGGCTAAGCTACTAAACATATTTAAACACTATATTTCGCTATTTTTAGTTATGATGAGGTAATAGTAAAGGAATAGGTAAGTACATAATATAAGAAATAAAATAAAAATAATATGTAAGATTTTGTGCGTCTTAATCACTATCATATCATTCTAAATCATTTTGAAGCTCCACTCTCCAACTTCCCAAGAACTTTGTCTGTTTTTTTTCAGTAAGGCTATGAGTAATGGACTCCTTGAATCAGTTTAACGTAACACAACCGAGCATAGCTCATTTTTGTTCCCTCAAAGGCCATTTACACGGACTCCTTGAATCAGTTTAACACATCCGAGTTTTTTTTTAAATGGCTGTATCTTTTTTCAGCCGAGAAATTCGGCTTCACTCCCGAAGAATCATTTGTTCCTCTTAACAAAACCTATCGAATGGTATACCACACTAAGTGCTACAGCACTTGGAACTCCTTGCATAAAGTAGCCATATATATATTTTTAAATGGCTGTAACTTTTTTCTGCCGGGGAATTCGGCTTCACTTCCGTAGAGTCTTTTGTTTTTCTTAACGATACCTATCGAATGATATACCACACTAAGTGCTACAGCACTTGGAACTCCTTGCATAAAATAGGCATATATATTTTTTTAAATGGCTGTAACTTTTTTCTGCCGGGGAATTCGGCTTCACTCCCGAAGAATCATTTGTTCCTCTTAACGATAGCTATCGAATGATGTATCACACTAAGTGCTACAGCACTTGGAACTCCTTGCATAAAGTAGGCATATATTTTTTTTTAAATGGCTGTAACTTTTTTCTGCCGGGGAATTCGGCTTTACCCCCGTAGAGTCATTTGTTCCTCTTAACGATAGCTATCGTATGATGTATCACACGAAGTGCTACAGCACTTGGGACGTTTTGCCCAATATCCTTTTAATTTAATTTAATAGGAAGTAGAGACATTTACCTACAGCTAATTTAGCATTACAGATGTAATCACTACATAGTATAAAACAAAGTCGCTTTCTCTGTCCCTATTATTTTATAGAGTGATTCAAGGGGAGTTTAGCATATCCCTGCATTCTTAGGGGAAAATACGCGGGCGAAACCACGGGGCGTCAGTAGTTAAGTACTTTATAATTTAATTAAACCTATCTTATTTTATTTTATGTGCGTAGTTTGTGATACCCTAGATACAAGTCTCGAACTTAGTTAGGGGTCAGTTACTGTAATGAGATGATGTAGTGAATGATTATGTTATTAAATACCTTGTGATAGTGCGTCTTGCAGCATTGCAACGCTTTTGACCGTCTGTTCCTTGAACGCGAACGCTTTCTCCAGCTGTTCAGCGCAATCTGAACATATGTATTTCACGTTTTCAGGAATCTGCAATTTGGGATTAGAGATATAGAGTTTAATTTTATTTGCAGCGATTAGAGTGACTTTAAACGGGTCAGTCACGTCACGTCACGCCTTGTACGGGAATTGAACCCGCGACACTTTGCTTGGCAGTTGTTTGTCTCGGTCTGGGTGTGTGTGAATGAGTGTGTGCGTACTTTCTGATACCCTAGATACAAGTTACGAACTTACTTAGGGGTCAGATACTACATCTCATTATAGTAACTGACACCTAACTAAGTTCGTAACGTAACTTGTATCTAGGGTATCAGAAACTACGCACACACTCATAATCACCCTAATTCAGTGGCCAGCGTGGTTGACTAAGGCCTAATCACGCTAATTCAGTGGCCAGCATGGTTGACTAAGGCCTAATCACCCTAATTCAGTGGCCAGCATGGTTGACTAAGGCCTAATCACCCTAATTCAGTGGCCAGCATGGTTGACTAAGGCCTAATCACCCTAATTCAGTGGCCAGCATGGTTGACTAAGGCCTAATCACCCTAATTCAGTGGCCAGCATGGTTGACTAAGGCCTAATCACCCTCATTCAGTGGCCAGCGTGGTTGACTAAGGCCAAATCACGCTAATTCAGTGGCCACCATGGTTGACTAAGGCCTAATCACCCTAATTCAGTGGCCAGCATGGTTGACTAAGGCCTAATCACCCTAATTCAGTGGCAAGCATGGTTGACTAAGGCCTAATCACCCTAATTCAGTGGCCAGCATGGTTGACTAAGGCCTAATCACCCTAATTCAGTGGCCAGCATGGTTGACTAAGGCCTAATCACGCTAATTCAGTGGCCAGCATGGTTGACTAAGGCCTAATCACCCTAATTCAGTGGCCAGCATGGTTGACTAAGGCCTAATCACGCTAATTCAGTGGCCAGCATGGTTGACTAAGGCCTAATCACCCTAATTCAGTGGCCAGCGTGGTTGACCAAGGCCATCACCCAAATACAGGGTAGACTCGAGCCCCTCGGTGGGGACATAATATGAGCTGATGATGATTAAAAGCATCCCCGTAACATTACTCGATACAAGGTATGAATGTACCTTGCACGGGAATCAAACCCGGAACCTTTCACAAAGGTTAGGATCGAAACTAGTTGGTTGAAGATGACATCGGCAAACGGAGGTCAAAGGGCAATAACCTAAGGCAACGACTTATTTTATAATAGCGAAAAATAATTGTATGATATTAAAATATTTTTACTCTATGTGTAATATCTTAGGTGCTTATGTTTTTAGAACGATAATATTGAAAAAATAATGGAATATAAATATTATATCCTTTTATCTTTGACTACAATTTTCATTATTGCGTCGAAAAATAAAAGAAATATTTTTCATTATAATAAAAATCGGCTAAAAGGTATAAATAAATTAAAATTATATATTTGTTTTGCATTCGTTGATAAAGTAGGAACTTATTTTTGTATCGAAACTTTTATAATAAATATGAAGGATTATTAATTTGAGTTTGTAATTCTTTCTTACCTTTATAGTAAAGCAGGTTTCAAACATATTTGAGTAGGTTTCTCCATTATCTTCGTACACAGAAAATAGGTCGCATAAATCATTTGAGCTCATGCAGCTGATGCAACCTAAAAATTCGTCCTCCTCCATGTTTTGAACTTGAACTATTTTGTGATTTATTTTCACAAATCGACAAAGGAGGACATTTCAGAAAATTCAAATTTGTTTTTTGACAGTTGACGATCGCGCGCTTTGCACAGAACTTCCGTAGAGTTCCAATTTCGAACACTTCCTTTTGTATTAAAAAAAATAAAACTAATTACTTTTGTAAAAATAGTTATTCCACAATCTCAAAATATACTATATTTTTTATAAAATAATTATCAATATATTAATAAAACAAAATAATACACTAGTGATGTACAATCGATCGATTATACTTTTAAAAACCGTTTCATTTCACGCAAATACATCCAAACATCATCGAAATGTCTAAATATACTTCACTGTCATAAATTATCAAATTCAAGGTCAAAAACCTGTGTTGACGTTTCCGACAAACTATAGTTCATCTCTCTCTAATAAACCTGATAAGAAAGAGATAAACAGAACAAACAAAGAGTTTGTAAACAGGATGATAAAATTAGAAATTCGAATCGAAACAAGTTTGAATTTGAATTTAAAATTTAGTGAACCTCGGACGTGTGCCCAAAAAAGTTTTATAATTAAATGAGGTTTTAATCGAAATGTAATAGAAACTTATGTGTTTGACATGATCATTTTAGACAGTGAATTTTATTTATTATTTTACATCTAAGTGCGGTGAATCGCGGATTAAATTTTCTTTAGATAATAATGTTTAAAATTAATAGAAAATTGTTGCCTATCAAGGCACATTATTTCTTCTTTTTTGCCGGTAAGTTGGTTTTTTTTTAATTTTTCTAGACTTAAAATATTTTTTTCTAGACGTCATATTAATATAGGAAGAGCCTTTCCGTAAATTCGAAATAAGTTTTAATAATTTATAGTGATAATTCATTACTGATAAGATAGATATGGTAGGTCATTGTCCTAATTATTGTATTTTATCCTACTAATATTATAAAGCCGAATGTTTGTATGTGTGGATGTATGGATGTTTGTTCCTCTTTCACGCTAAAACTACTGAATGGATTTTAATGAAATTTGGTACAGATGTTCCTCATACATAGGAATAACACATAGGATACTTTTTATCCCAAAATTCCCACGGGATAAGGTTCCACGCGGGTAAAACCGCGGGGCATAAAAGAATAAAAGTCTGGTCAGAACATGGAGACATTAAAAAATATCTTAATATTAATATTTAAAAAAAAAAACAAAAAAAAAATTGCATTGCGTTTTTACAGGCACTTTATACATTCTTGAAATATATTCAATCTCATAAAAAATATATAAATCTTCAATAAGAAGTACATATATAAGCCGTAATAGGTACTTGTGTTAAACCTGACTAACCCCTCTTATTACAATATTTAGTACTAGCTCCGTCCCGCGGTTTTACCAGCATAGTTGCCGATCCCGTGGGAATATCGGGATAGAGATAGATAGATAGCCTATGTCCCCAGACCACAAGCTACCCCTGTACCAAATTTCAAGCCAGTCTATTCAGTAGTTTAGCCGTGAAAAGGTAACAGACAGAGTTACTTTTGCATTTATAATATTAGGAAGGATTTCGTTTATTTTATGTGTAATGTCTTTTCCTTTCATGGGATTATTAAGGAGTCCCGGTCTTTCAAAGGCTAGTATGTAACCAACCAAAAAAAGTAAGTAAAACCAACGCACGGAAGCCCTTTGACAAATTATGTGTAATTATTATTAAGAATTAATAATAAAAAACTGTTCTCAATAAATTAATTTTCCATATCTGACAATTTGAAAAAAGAATCTGATGATTTGAGAACCTCCTTTTTAAAACTTGGATAATATAATAAAGAGAGAAATCATAGACTTATTACACCATTTATTTATTTTATTTTTATCTTAAATAAGGCACAATTGTAAATAAGTTATACAATATAGATAACTAGCAGCGCCCCACGGTTTCACCCGCGTAGTTCCCGTTCCCGTGGGAATTTCGGGATAAAACGTAGCCTATATTTCAAGTCAATCGGTTCAGTAGTTTAGCCGTGAAAATGTAACAGACAGACAGACAGACAGAGTTACTTTTGCATTTATCACTAAATAGGTAAAAAAATGTCAAAAAAAATACTCATTTCAATTTTATTTATGAAAAGCAAATATAACAATTACATAATTAGTTAAAAAAGAATACATAAATAACTACTTAGTTTAAAAAAAAAAAAAACTAAGGGCTTATTTCACGACCTTCAAGTAACATTACTCACCAAGTAAGGATAGTTTCTTCTCTTACTTTATATCAAGTGACAAAGACAAAACTTGTGAGTAGTTACTCGGAACTTTACTTGAAGATGGTGAAATAGGCCCTTAGTTTAAAAAAAATACTAAAAGTTAGAAAAAATATTAATAAAATATCCTACTAATATTATAAAGCCGAATGTTTGTGAGTGTGGATGTGTGGATGTTTGTTCCTCTTTCACGCTAAAACTACTGAATGGATATTAATGAAATTTGGTACAGATGTTCCTTATACCTAGGAATAACACATAGGCTATATTTTATCCCCGTATTCCCACGGAAACTGTGCGTGAAACCGCGGGGCGCTACTAGTATAGAATAATCTCCCTTCCTGCTATGTCCCTCTATGAATGCTTAGATCTTAGAAACTATCGAATGGATTTTGATGCGGTTTTCCTCAATAGGTAGATGGATTCTAATCCAAGGTTTTAATTTACTAGCTGTGCCCCGCGGTTTTACCCGCGTGGAACCTTATCCCGTCGGAATTTTGGGATAAAAAGTATCCTATGTGTTATTCCTAGTTATAAGGAACATCTGTAACAAATTTAATCCAAATCGATACAGTAGTTTTTGCGTGAAAGTGGAACAAACATCCAAACTCACAAGCATCCAAACATACAAACTTTCGCATTTATAATATTAAATCTATATACATATATATATATAAAAATGTATATATATAAAAATGAAACCCGTTTTCTTTGGTCACGGAAAATCATCACGCGTGAATGGCTGGACCGATTTCACTAATTCTTTTTTTGTTGTATTTGTTATTATTAGGAGAAGGTTCTTATGTAAAAAGAACTGGAAAATCAACGGGAAAATTGGACCCGTGCGAAGCCGGGGCGGCCCGCTAGTTAATAATATAGTAGGGTGTATGTAGTTTACATGTAAGCCTATTAACTAGGTTTAAAACTGTTTGTATTTACTGTTAGTTCAAGTGTTTTATGTATGTCAATTAAACCTAGTTTAAACTTACTTACTAATAATTTTTAAAACTGTTTTTATAATTAGCACACAGGACAAAGACCTCTGTATTTATATTTGACTAACTGTGCCCCGCGGTTTTACTCGCGTAGTTCCCATTCCCAAGGAATACAGTGGTTAAATATAGCCCATGTTACTCAGGGTGAATGTAGCTTTCTAATGGTGAAAGAATTTTTGAAATCGGTTCAGTAGTTTCGGAGACTATTCGTTTCAAACAAATCATCACTGATGACGCGGCCAGTTGTAGCTTAGGTATAAGTTGGTAGCCGACTGCAGACGGCAGCAGCAGACAACACGTCGCCGCGCCACTACTGGTTTGTATGTATTTCTATGAAATTACATTCGTAGTGGGCGACATGAAGCTAGCTTCGCGTCGCCGAGCAACAGATGGCGAAGTGTCATGATGACGTTAGGCGGCGACGTGTGGTCTGCTGCTGCTGTCTGCAGTCGGCTACCAACTTATACCTTAACGATGTTGACGTTGCTTGCACTATAACGCTTCAAAATGATAATAAACATTACAAAGATACATAAAACATAATATAATGACATAATTGTAATATACAAGATAATAACTTTATCTCAATTGTGTAATAAAGTATCATTATAAGTGAACGTGTATTTTATCGTTAAGATAACAAAAGTCGCTTTTCATCATTATCAGCTCATATATGTCCCTAACGAGGGCTCTCCCTACCCTGAATGAGGGCGATCAAGTCATAAATATAAGAATAATTATCATTTACTAGTAGCGCCCCGCGTTTTTACCCGCGTAGTACCCGCTCCCGTGAGAATGCGTAGCTTGTAGTATCATACAATCTCGGCACAATTCACCATCGTGTGTTAAAAAATTAAGTAACAGCGCCATCTATTGGTACTTTTTGCGACTGCAAAAAGTTACAATAATACATACGATTACTTATACACAACCCCATGGGAATTTCGGGATAAAAAGTATCCTATGTGTTATTTCTAGTTGTAAGGAACATCTGTACCAAATTTAATCAAAATCGATGCAGTAGTTTTTACGTGAAAGTGGGACAAACATCTAAACTCACAAACATTCGGCTTTATAATATTAGTAGGAAGTTTGTAAAAATTCTTCACTACATAGTATAAAACAAAGTCGCTTTCTCTGTCCCTATGTGTGCTTAGATCTTTAAAACTACGCAACGGATTTTAATGCGGTTTGTTTTAATAGATAGAGTGATTCAGTGGGAAGGTTTTTAGCATAATTTTGTCCCCATATTCCTACGGGAACGGGAATTAAGCGGGTGAAACCGAACCAAATTTAATCAAAATCGATACAGTAGTTTTTGCGTGAAAGTGGGACAAACATCTAAACTCACAAACATACAAACTTTCGCATTAATAAAGTAGGATTGCCCCAAAACGTACAGAATTACAATAAGGCCCTATTTCACCATCTTCAAGTAAAGTTCCGAGCTACTCATAAGTTTTGTCTTTGTCACTTGATATAAAGTAAGAAAGAGACAAAACTAAGTTTATTGTTGAGTAACGTCACTTGGAGATCGTGAAATAGGCCCTTAGTGAATTTACGAATCTCCGGTTCGGAAATTACATATGCCGAAAAGATTTATTTTATTTTATTTTTTATTTACTAGATCCGGCAAGAAACTCGAGATGTTTTATTTATTAAATAAAATAAAGTACAATGTTACTTATCTGAAAATTTGTACAATGTCAAAATATCCATTTTTAATACAATGTAATTTTATTGATTAAAAAACAAAATATGTCAAGGTTATCGTGCCTGGCAACCACCGGTAAAGAAAGTAAAAAAAGTAATTTCGAAAAACAATAGGGATGTCGACTAAAAAAATCTAATTAGTCCGTCAGATAGATTTCGTAAAAATATTGGACACGTATTTTCTCTTTTTACACGCTTTTTATTAGCTTCACCTGTATGTTTGTATATTTGTATGTTTGTATGTTTGTTTGTAACCGACTTCTTTGGGCGCTATTTTGACCCACTTTAAACGGCCAGATTTCGTTCAAACTTTGTAGATTTATTGAGGACCGATGACAATACACTAATTTGATAAAATTATTCCATTTTTCAATTTGCAAATTAAAAAAACAAGCTATTATAAATAATCCAAACTAAAAAGTAGAAAATAAATTATAGTTTAAAAAAACTAAAAAACACGCTTTTTATAGAAAACCGAACTAAAAAATGGGTTAGTCCCATTTTACTCCATTCCTTTGAAATCGAAAATGAAAAAATGCATACATGCAGTCCCAGTTTGCTCCAGAGAATAATATTAAAAATAATATATTATTTTTCATATCCCACTTTACTCCAATCGATACTTGAATAATTTTATTGATTTTATTTTTATGTCCCAAGATACTCCAAAAAGAGAAGTACAGTCGGATAGAAAAGTTAACAAAACATTTTATGCGGTTTATTCCAAATTCCAGGAAGATGTCGAAATGGGAAATTTAAGTGCGATTAGTTCCCATTTCGGCACCCAGATATAATTTAATAAGAATTTCTTACTTCTAAAGTACAGTCCCGCCCATGAAACATATTACCTGTTTGGAGTGTTTGGTTTTCGTAAGAATTTGCGCGAATATGCTCTCCTGGTACTTCTAATAATAAATTCTCCAATATTTACTTTTGTGAATCAATTTAATAAAGTTTATTGTAAAGACCTCTTCTACATTTCTGTTCTCCTGGTAATTAAAATTGGTTATTATAAAATTTCTTGTACATAATGTTTATTTGAACAGAGCAATTTCGTTTCTTTTTTGTTTGGCTGTACCACCCTCACCAGCAGTAGGACGATTTGTAGGTAAAACTCCTAATAACCCATGTTTGCCTGGTACTTTTGTCCACATAGTACTGTTTTATGAACAATGATTCTACCGCAAGGTGTTATTTAACTTGAACATAGCATGTTATTGAGTTACAGTGTCACTCAAAAGGAAAGAAATGACATCTTGAATAGTCATCTTGATTTTAAAATAAATACAGAAAATATATCCTCTGATTTAATATTTCTATATTAGATAAATATGTGTTTACATTTAATAATAACACGGCCTATGGGAAATCTATAACTTTGTATTATTTTTCTTTTTGATTTTTGCGTCTGACTGTATCTCATCCATAAGTGACATTACGCGTGGAGTAAAGTGAAACTGAAAGTATGGCAGTTCCAAATATTAATAAACAAAAGTGTTTGACAGTTTGGAGTAAAATGAAACTTATTTTGACATTTTTAAAAAAGAATATTTTTGTTTGGAGTAACTTGGGACTTTTTGGTGGAGTAAAATGGGACTAACCCTAAAAAATAGAAAATAAAAATAGCGTGGGGTGCTTTTTAAAATATTGACACCATGCTCCCCACGCTTTTTTTTATTTTCTATTTTTTAGTTCGGTTTTCTATAAAAAGCGCGTTTCTTAGTTTTTTCAAACTATAATTTGATACAAATAATTAAGACTAATTAAGACATAGTGCATAGAAAACTCGTGCGACGTCACAGCTACTTGCATTTTTTACCAAGAATTATCGTCACAAGCCCCCCCCCACTCCTGAACTTTAATGCGTTATAACTAAGTCAGTTTTATTAATTTGATAAAACAATTATAACATTAAATTAAAAAAAAACCCCAACACAATTACTTTCAAACCCCCATAACTTTTAAACGGGTCAACCGATTTTCATCAAACATGTCTAAGAACACTCGCACGTAAGTCCCCTTTAATACAAAAAAAAACTAAATTGAAATCGGTTCATCCGTTCGGGAGCTATGATGCCACAGACAGACAGATACACACACACACACACAGACACGTCAAACTTATAACACCCCTCTTTTTGCGTCGGGGGTTAAAAAAACGTGTCTAATATTTTTTCGAAATCTATCTGACGGACTAATTAGAATTTCATTTTGTCGACATCCCTATTCAGTATACATCACAAATCTAATGCTAAATTAAGATTGAGAGACATGATTATGTACACAAATATTTGTCTCGAGCGGGAATCGGACCCGTAACCTTCGGTATAGCAGGGTCACTACCAACTACACCACGCGGTCTTCGATCAGTCAAATCAGATTATTACTGTCAGCTCAAACATTTATTTATTAGTTACATATTTCAAACCTGCCCCCCTAGCATGACTGTGCGTGATAAATGATATCTATAGACACCACGAAATAATACCGATTTCGCGAACATGACCAAATGAATATGGCGTAGTACGATTTGATAAAATTAAATATGGCGGCTATATTTAGTATATTTTGACAGTTGGATGTCAATAAATAGCTATATCGATTTCGCGAGCATGACCAAAAGTCATAAAATTAATCACGTGGTAAAATTAAATATGGCGGGCATTTTTATCAAATTTTGACAGTTGGATGTCAATAAATCGCTGTATCTATCTCGTTTTCGAAGTCATGCTAGCCTAGCAGGTCTTGCAATTTTACCTACGTAGCTCCGGTTCCCGTAAATATCTTGTACCTGGGGATAAAATAGATTAAGCCACCCGCTGATAAAATACAATAGCTTTCCTTTCCATTAGTGAAAGAATTTTTGAAATAAGTTCAGTTGTTTTTGAGTTAAATTGAAACAATAAAATCTTCTTTCTCTTTATATTTTAAAAGCAGCGCCCCGCGGTTTACACACGTAAAATACCAATACCATAGAATCGTATTTCACTCTTGAATTAAAGAAAAACGGATCAAAATCCGTTGCATAGTTTTAAAGATTTAATTTTTTTTTTTATAACATAATCATTCACTCCATCATCTCATTACAGTAACTAAGTTCGTAACTTGTATCTAGGGTATCAGAAACTACGCACACACTCATTCACACACACACATACAGACCGAGACAAACATTTGTGGTTCACACAAATATTCACCCCGCACGGGAATCGAACCCTTACGGATGGCAGTCCGGCTTGGTGACCACTCTACCATCGAGGTCGTCATGAATCATGCGGGAAGCGACTTTGTTTTATTTATATTACTTACTAGCTGTGCCCCGGTTTCACCCGCGTAGTTCCTGATCCCGTAGGAATTTTGGGATAAAACGCCTATGTTCTTTCCCGGACCATAAGCTACCCCGGTACCAAATTTCAAGTCAATCGGTTCAGTAGTTTACCCGCGAAAAGGTAACAGACAGACAGAGTTACTTTCGCATTTATAATATTAGTTAGGAAGTTAGGATTGTTAGGATTAGGATACTACTACTACAATATTACTACTAAACTATGGTAGTGATGATTATTTCATGGTACGGGGTCACGGATTGGCGGGAAAGCGCCATCTTCCCGCGCTGTCAGGATGCGACTGATTGTCTATAGGTCCTTGACACTGTCAATGAGCCAGCCAGTGTCAATTCAATAGGAATTTTGTTTAAAGACAATGGACTTCTACTTTGTGCGTCAATTATGTAACACAAAAATGTCGTATAGCCCTCTGGGTTGTGAAGGTCTGATGGCAGTCGCTTCACGTAAAATACCGATGTTCCGCCAAATCTGGTTAAACTGGAAACCGACCCCAAATAGACATGGGATAAAGGTTCGGAAAAGAGAGAGTTATGTAACACGTATTTTTTTGGTTTATTGTCATAACATAGTATAAAACAAAGTCGTTTGCTGTCTGTCCCTATGTATGCTTAGATCTTTAAAACTACGCAACGGATTTCGATGCGGTTTGTTTTAATAGATAGAGTGATTCAAGAGGAAGGTTTTTAGCATAATTTTATCCCCACATTCTCACAGGAGCGGGAACTACGCAGGTAAACCGCGGGGCGTTGCTAGTTTATAATTAACATATTTTTGTTATTAGTCCGTAACCTTCTGAGGGCCTATTTCGCGACCTTCAAGTAAAGTTAGTTTTGTCTCTTTCTTACTGTTCGATAAAGTTGTATACCCATTCTCAATAGATGGCGTTAGTAGACAAATTAGAACACGCTATCGTTTTATTCCAGCGATTGACCAGCCGGCCTAGCATGACCGTGCGTATCGATAAATGATAAATGATAAAAATTAAATATGGCGGCTATTTCCATCGTATTTTGACAGTTGGATAGTGTTTTATCGTTATATCTATCGCGTTTTTGAAGTCATGCTAGCCCGGCAGGTCACTTATGTTTTTAAGCAATAAATGTCTTTTGTTTACAAATGGATGGTAGTTGTTTTTGTTTACACATTACACCTATCCTTTATGATATTTGTGGGACTTGTACACTTACTTTATATCAAGTGACAAAGACAAAACATGTGAGTCGCTACTCGGAAAGTTACTTGAAGATGGTGAAATAGACCTTAAATAAATAAATATTGGACACGAATTTTTGACCTAGTTGTTTAGTTTCAATAGTAGATACAAGCTTTGCTTAGGTAGTTTATAACAAGATGGCGATGAGAGATATGATATTTTATACATAACCTATTCTATCCATCATAATCACTACATAGTATAAAACAAAGTCGCTTTATCTGTCCCTATATATGCTTAGATCTTTAAAACTACGCAACGGATTTTGATGCGGTTTGTTTTAATAGATAGAGTTATTCAGTGGGATGGTTTTTAGTATAATTTTATCCCCGTATTCCTACGGGAACGGGAACTACGCGGGTGAAACCGCGTGGCGCTGCTAGTAATATTATAAAGCCGAATGTTTAAAAGTGTGGATGTTTAGATGTTTGTTACTCTTTCACGCAAAAACTACTGAATGGATTTTAATGAAATTCGGTATAGATGTTCCTCATAACTAGGAATAATACATAGGATACATTTTATCCCAAAATTCCCACGGGATAAGGTTCCACGCGGGTAAAACCCGGGCCACAGCTAGTTAAGTATATAATTTTCCAAAGTTAAAACTAGTTTTCAAGGTGGACCAAATATTAAAATTAGTTTTATTTATAACTAGTAGCTCCCCGCGGTTTCACCCGCGTAGTTTCCGTTCCCGTGGGATTACGGGGATAAAATATAGCCTATGTCACGCACTGATAAATTAGCTTTCCATTAGTGAAAGAATTTTTGAAATCTGTCCAGTAGTTTCGGAGCCTATTCATTACAAACAAACAAACAAATCTTTCCTCTTTATAATATTAGTATAGATGATGTCTGTGTCAATTAATATAAATAAGGTTAAATAAATATTCGTATTAGATTAGTTACGCGTCGTGTTTATACTAATACTAGCTGTACCCCGCGGTTTTACCCGCGTAAATCCCAATCCCTTGGGAATTTCGGGATAAAAAGTATCCTATGTGTTATTCCTAGTTATAAGGAACATCTGTACCGAATTTAATCTAAACCGATACAGTAGTTTTTGCGTGAAAGTGGAACAAACATACCTACACACAGATTTTTGTCTTTATAATATTAGTAGGATTATAAAGCTGGATTGTTTGTTTGAACGCGCTAATCTCAGGAACTACTGGTCCGATTTGAAAAAGTCTTTCAGTGTTAGATAGCCCATTTATTGAGGAAGGCTATTATAGCCTCCCTCAATAATTGTGTGTTGTAGCGTGATTATATATAATCTATATGTATAAAAACTAGCTGCGCCCCGCGGTTTCACACGCGTAGTGCCCGTTGCCGTTCCCGTGGGAATTTCGGGATGAAAAATAGATATTGGCTGATTCTCAGACCTACTGAATATGCTCACAAAATTTCATGAGAATCGGTCAAGCCGTTTCGGAGGAGTATGGCAACGAAACTGTGACACGAGAATTTTATATAGGTATTACATGAAACCTGTTTTCCTTGGTCACGGCATCACGCGTGAATGGCTGGACCGATTTCACTAATTCTTTTTTTGTTGTATTTGTTATTATTAGGAGAAGGTTCTTATGTAAAAAAATCTGGAAAATCAACGGGAAAATTGGACCCGTGCGAAGTCGGGGCGGGCCGCCAGTAGGCTATAAATAATCAGTATTCATTATTATAACTACGTACGGGATTTAACGTTACAATCAATAGACGAAGAGCTTACACGGGCCAAACTGCGGGGCACATCTAGTGTATGTATAAATTCGATTAAAATATTTTTCTTTGCATGTCGACTCATATTTTTCAAACCAAAACTCTTCCACCGATATTCCACTATCAGTTGCTTTGTTAAAATCCTCGCGTGTGCAGCGCCCCGCGGTTTTACCCGTAGTTTCTGCTCCCGCCACAGGATAAAGATCTAAAGCAAACATAGGGACGGACAGCACAGACTTTGTTTTATACTATGTAGTGATGATTTATAGTCAAAAAGAATACTTAAATGACGTCAACACGACTAAGAGATATACTCATAATCTTATCGAAGGATTAAAATTGAACCAAATTATACTTTACTTTACAGTTTAATAATATTTATGTAGGCTTTAGAACACGATTTATTATGTCATTAGTTTGCAGTCTCGAGATAATGTATGGAATATTATTATCTGTTGTAAAAATATCTATGGTTGTTTTGTGGTTAACTTGAGTTAGCTCCGTTTTATTCTAGCGAAACAATTCTGAAAGGAGTCTCGAGGCCTTTGATATACACCCCTATTTTGAAATTACGGAACCTTTTAAAATCAGTATATCTGTAGCTGTAACTAAATCCATATATCCAATAAAAATATCAAAAATGATAGTCGATTATCTCCAATAAAAATATCAAAAATGATAGTCGGTTATCATTAAAAAATACTAAATAAATGTCGTATTACCAGACGGCACACTAGCTATCAAGTATTCTGTAACGACTCGGGTCGATGACCGCGCTCAGCTGTGTATCGCAGCGTTCGCCTGTTGTTCGGTGTAGAATAACAATAAAATTCGGCGGGATTTTGAAAAACTTTGACTTATCAATAACTTTTTAAATAAAAGCAAAAGAAAAAAACTAACTTCACTATTATATTGTCACCCGTCGTTTACATTAGCTGTGTCATTAAGTATCTGGAATTCAAAATAGGTGTGTACACCCCTATTTTGAATGTGTGCCGTCTAATACGACATTTATTTAGTATTTTTTAAAGATAAGTAATCGACTATCATTTTTGATATTTTTATTGGATATATGGATTCAGTTACTGCTACAGATATTCTGATTTTAATAAGTCTCATCATTTCAAAATAAGGGTGTATATTTTATTACCCAGAATAGGCTCGCACTGCAACTCGTCTGATGGAAAGCGATGATACAGCCTAAGATGTAGCGTACTCGCCTAGAAAATTAAATTGCATCATCAGATTTTCGAAAAGAAAGAACTCCTAACCAGTTGAATTTAAAAAAAAAATACACCCTGTATCCGCCATCTGATAGTGTTACTAATAAATCTTTTGCGAAGAAAACATTATGAGAAATTAAGGGATGCTTAGCTGCTGATAATTAGGGCGAGCGAAGTGAAGCCCTCTAACACAACTATTTATTCAGTTTTGTATTACATTTTACAGAAAAACTACAATACCTACAGATTTTATATTTAACATAACATAACATAATCATTCACTACATCATCTCACTATAGTAACTGATCCCTAACTAATTGGAAAAATCAGCCCGTAGTATTAAACATGTATATCAATTGTTCCAGCGTTAGGACCAATTCTTCCCCAACTAAATGTCTACGGGCGTCACCTGGGAGTGTCCCCTGGCACCATGGGGTTCGTCACCGCCGTGCTACCACTCCTCTGGGCGATGGCGAAACCACTGTTTGGTTACGTTGTTGACTATTGGCCGGTGAGTCTTTTTTATTACTTTTACTACTAACTAAATGTCACCTGGGACTATGGGGTAAGCATATTATATTACTCGAAATATGGCTGATACAATTCAACCACCCAACATCTATGTAACCTGTGGCGACATCTGCACACCACATAAGGAACTAAGTACTAACAGCGACATCTATCCGCAACTGAGGGAAATAAACTGAAGAGTCCTGAATCGCGCAAGAGAAATTTACAGCGCAATTGACTATGTATACGAAAGCCCGACTACAACCGTCGGGCAGCTCCCACCAGACAACACCCGTCTGGTCGGAGGATCCTCCCTTTTCAAATGGGGATCTCCTCATCCCCATAAACCCATTATTCACAAATAAATTATTTGATTTGATTTGATTTGAAAGTACCCTCAAAATTGGTCCACCAGTTTCATAGTTTAGCCGGAACAGACGCAGAGAAAAATTCAACAATAGTTTTTTTTATTTAAGTACTGATCTCTCTACTATAGTGCGACAAACTTATCTGACTTGACAGGAAAAATTGGAACTAATACTGTCACATCGTTTAGAATGTCATTTGTATACATCCTAATCCTAACTAATATTATAAATGCGAAAGTAACTCTGTCTGTCTGTTTTCACGGACCTTTTCACGGCTACGGGGTAGCTTATGGTCCGGGAAAGAACATAGGCTACGTTTTATTCCGAAATTCCCACGGGATCGGGAACTACGTGGGTGAAACCGCGGGGCGCTGCTAGTTTTCAATAAATTGACAATCATGTGACAACCAAAAGATGCGATTACAGCGACGCTGTTACTGGAACAGATATGTTTGTGGCACTTTACCTGAAATCAAATCTCATCAAATTTAAATCCAGTAATTGATTAAATGTAACATACACTAATGTTAATATATGTGTTTTATTTCAGACCCAAAGAAAATTGATATTCATGCTCCTTATAGCCGTGATGACTGGATCCTACTGTAGCCTCTGGTTTCTACCCGCGCAACGGAATTTCATCCCCGAGTTTCTAGACAACGTATACAAAATGAACGACACTGTCTTCTTAAAAAGAATCCTACCCACAGACAACACGGCCTCTTTACACAGATACTCCTGTCATTGGACTAATAAAGACGTCACTTTTGACGTTTACCTGGAAAACACGACGTTTATCAGTACCATGTTCATTGAGTTTGAAATTACGAATGACACATGCGAAGTTATTTTTATGGAGTTTGACAAAATTAGTGATGGAAATCTTGTTTGTGTACCGGAGAAGGATCTGGACCTTTTATGTTCAGTGGATGAGTTTAATAATTATAATTTTGATGAGTTGAACGTGAACAGTACGATATTGAGACGTTTTTATGACAGTAGCTTGTATTCGACTCCTACTTTTTGGTGGTTTGTCATTTTGATGTGTGTCGGCACTGTCGCGTTTAACGTTGCCAACTGCATTGGAGATGCTGTCTGTTTTGATGTTCTTGGTAAGTTGATTTTTATGACAGTATAGTATTTAGAGAGTAGATGACAGGAGTCCCATCTTATATGGGTGCCAACTAAATATGTTCAGCAAGTGTGGTGAGTTTACGTATAAGCGTCACCAGATAGCTTGGCGCATGGAAAACTCGATATGAAATGTGTAGTCAAATTTCTAATTTCATTAGATCAAATAATTTAATAAATGAGCAATAATAATAACTACTCGTTATGTAATAAGAAGTGTCAAAATGACTTTTAAATAATATAAAAAACATGTTACACCTAAGCTACCGCAACGCTACCTTTGTAAAACATTCTTATTATATACGCTTAGTCGAATTTTTTGTTATCTAAAACAAAAAATAAATACAACAAAATCTATTCCTTATTTCCAGGAGACAAAGGTTCAAAATACGGTGCGCAGCGCGCGTGGGGCACTGTGGGGTACGGCCTCACTGCCCTCCTGGGGGGTTGGCTAGTGGACCTCGTCTCGTTAAATGTTGAGAAGGACTTCACGCCGGCGTTTGTTGTAGCTCTAGTCGCTACTCTCATTGACTTGATTAGTTGCAGGGCTCTTAATGTAAGTAAATACCTCTATACTTATAAATTAAAGAAAAAGACCTTTAATAAACTAGCATACTCTCTAATATTTTGTAGGTAAAGTTTGTGAGGTTGTCGGGGTAATCTCTGGATTAACTACCGCGAGAAAACATGCTTTGGAATAAAAAAAAACCGCTTTCAAATCAGTTAAAATTGTGTTGTCACAAGCATATCTGTGCCGGTGACAGCGTCGCTGTAACCGCATGAGATGATTGTCAGTGTAAAGAAAATCTATACAAATGTCATTATAGTCAAAATGACAGTATTAGCTTCCAATTTTGGCCGCCGGAACAGATAACTTTGTTTGTGGCACTATACACTGCTACAAACAGACATACATAGCGGTCAACATCATAACACTTCTCTTTATATGCTAAAACACGGTCGTAATTCACATGAATTATCGTACGTTGACATTGCATCCGCGCGAGCGGGACGCATTATAATTAACGCAGGTGCGACAAAGGCAGATAGCTACAGGTCAACGTACGATATTTCATGTGAATTACGACCGGGCTTTAGTAGAAGCAATGTTCATATGACGATTCAAACACGAGATTTATTCAAATCATGTTTTCATAAAAATATCGCAAGAAATGAATTTTTTTGACAATCAAAGAGCTTTTCACAAGCTTGTAAGATGCAACAGGTTTTTAATAAACAGTTTTTACACAAACTAATCATTAAATCTCATTTTTTTTGTTTCTGTTGAAGTGGTGGAATGGATGACTAGATGATGTTATATTTATTCACTGTCTGCACAAGAGCACTAACTTGACTGTTCCTTTAAAATCAATCTATTGGATTGGAGCGTACAGAAATTAATTAAGTATGTAACATATTCTTCCGATTCCTCTTCGTTTCATTGGAAGTACAGTTTTATTACATTTCTCATCCACATACATTTAAAAATTAAATAAACCGTCGAGTGGATGACATGTCTATTATCTTAGAAAATTACTAATGTGTGACGACCTCGATGGCAGAGTGTTCACCATGCCGGACTGCCATCCGTAAGGGTGAATATTTGTGTGAACCACAAGTTTCTGATACCCTATATACAAGTTTCGAACTTAGTTAGGGGTCAGTTACTGTAATGAGATGATGGACGGAATGACTAAGTATGTTATTGTTAATTAACGTTATCTGAGAAGTAACTAGTAAGCAGACTTTACGATTGACATATTGTCAGGCAGATCCTTCCCCTCCTAAATCTCCATTATCCTCCATATCCTACCAACTCCTTTCCTTTCCAGGATGAGACCGAAAAACCTGCAAATCGGTATTTGAATAAGTACGACAAGAAATCGTCGTGGCCTTTCGTCCGCGCTGTAAGTCACTATCCTTGTTTCCTATTGTATCATTCCTATCATCATCATTATCATCAGCCCATATATGTCCCCGCCGAGAGACTCCATCAATTCCTATCCTATACTTAACTAAAAATAAAATAGTAAAAGGATAGGTATCATATTGCAGCGGTCCCATCGCGGGCGAGTGAGCGATGAACTCTCGGCGATTTTCTCGCCCAAGAAAAGGACAGTGAATGTACGTTCCGTGTAAACAAAAGAGATATTAATAGTTGCATTTATGACATTGTTCCCAGTTGCCATCCCTCTCAAGTCCCACGGACTCCGGGAAAGCCCTCCTGGATGTGCTGAAGATCCCGCGGGTTCTCGTCTTTATATTGTTTGCCACCGTCGCCGGGATTATGGATAGCTTTATCATTTATTATATGTTCTGGTAAGTTCTAGTAAGAATATATCACTACATCACTACATAGTACAGTCTCGGAATGAAGAGGTTCGTCACCTTAGAGTTGGTTTTCACTTGCACTAGTTTGGCACTAGTATTGCAAGAAACAATTATACCAACATACAAGTGTAAGAAACAGTGATGCTAACATTTGAATAAATATAATGACGTTTGTCATCGAATAAGGTTTTGCTTGGTTTTTCTATCCTTTTTTAAACACTGCCTTGTGCGCGCGGCATATAAAAACCTCTTTGATATTTTGCAATGACGACATTGACCGATTGACAATAGTTTTAACAGAAATAATAATGGCAGGTTGAACCAACAAGAAGGTTTTAGTTTATCAAAAATCTTGTTGACAAGATATTTATCCTGTCAAGCAACACTGATCTAAATAATTTTGAACTTTATTATCGAGCAGTAGAACATTATTTTCCCTAACCCGAGTCTATTCTGTACCCTAGTTTCAAAAGGTAATATGTTTTCGCGACACATTATACGAATCAATTTGAAAATTGACGAACCTTTTCATTCCGAGACTGTACATATAAAACAAAGTCGCTTTCTCTGTCCTTATGTCCCTATGTATGCTTAGATCTTTAAAACTACGCAACAAAACTTTTATCCTCATATTCCTACGGGATCGGGAACTACGCAGGTGAAACCGTGGGGCGACGCTAGTATATGCTATATAAGGAAGAATACTATACTGATACCAGTTGAATCTACAAACTTTCCTTTTGCATGAATTTTTGGGGGTGGGTCACCCTAAGAATTACTTGTATTAACTATTCTCAAAGCTACAAAAAATAAATATAGAAATCGGTAAAGCCGTAACGAAGAAGATTGGTTTATAAATTAAAAAATTTAAAACCCCCCAACACAATTACTTTCAAACCCCCATAACTTTTAAACGCGTCAACCGATTTTCATCAAACATGTCTAAGAACACTCGCACGTAAGTCCCCTTTAATACAAAAACTAAATTGAAATCGGTTCATCCGTTCGGGAGCTATGATGCCACAGACAGACAGATACACACACACACACACACACACACACACACACAGACACGTCAAACTTATAACACCCCCCTTTTGGGGGGGGATAAAAAAACTTAACACAACGGGGCATAGCTAGTTGTAATAAGATATTTATTTTTCAACACACTTGCTCATAAAGGGGCTCTTATTTGTGCAAAAACAGTTGAATAATGACACGCTTGATTCACTAGTGAGTTATAGATTGTTTCTTTAAATTGCTTTGTTTTTAAAAAGTTTCGATACCAAAAAAAAATTGTGTCCATACATTTTAAAAACAAACTTCAACTATGTTGCCTTACTTTTGGTAGGTCTATGGTCGATTGGGGCGCGTGTTGACAACCTCCACGTGGTGCGTCCTGGGCAACGTCGGTGGGCCATGTCACTGAGACTGGTCTGCCGGCGGCTAATAGTCTAATAGGCTAATAGTCCGGGAGAAACTTTGGGCCAAAGTGCCAAAATGGAGAAACATGGCGTTGTTTCGGAGGTGGATAGCGATGACGACAGTTGTGGCAGTCCTATTAGGACAAGGAGAATTTCCGAAAGGAAATTTTACGGGGAGGCAACGGTGTCAACAACACCTTTGGGCTCGAAATATCCAGTCGTTGTGCTGGACAGACTTGAGAGCCCACACCGTTCCTCGCACATGGAGATGACTGAGGAGAGCCTCAAACGGGGCAGATCCTGGGATTCGACTGGGTCCTCTGATGATGACGTGTCTCTTCGCAGCCAAGTCACGCCCACTAGTAAGAGGGGTAGATGCCGCCCAACAACAACTGGGCAGTACGTGGGACTCCGGCAAGCGAAAGAAGCTCTCATCAGAGCAGAGAGAAAAGAGCTGGAGCTCCTAGCCGAGAAGGAGCTCACTGAAAAGGCTCATCAAACCAAGGCGAGACGTGACAGACTCTTCGAGTCACTATCAACAGACGTCTCTGACCTGGATCAGGAAGCTGAAACAGCAGTCGCCTTGAACCAACAAGTTTTGGACAGTGTCGAGATCATCAACTAAGTGGCGACATCGTCCAAGAACTTAAAGGGGGGTTTTTTTTCGACTCCTCTAGGAACAGGCGGCTGCCATCAAAGAGGTGGCTCTCAAGCTCTCTACCCGGACGGCGTCTGAAGAGAACTCGAGACTAGCGGCGAACAATGCTCGCCTCAAGTAGGAGGTCTCGAGTCTCCGAAAAGAGCTGTCTGAGTTAGGGGAGCGATTACGCGCTCTAGAGGCCCGGGAGATGACACGAGATTCAAGGGATGTCTCCGCCCCTATACAGCAGGAACCCCTTGACATCCAAGAGCTTAGGCGCTCCATAATGCTGGAGGTAGGCGGAATGGTAGACGCCAAGTTCTGTGCGGCGGACGACAGGCTTTTGCCCGAGAAGCGTCTGAGGCCTCCTTTGGCAGCAGACAGGGCCTCTAAATCTCGGGCGGGCCCAAGCAAAGAAGGAGGGAAACTGGCGAAGAACAAAGAGCCAGAAAAGAAAAAGACAGAGGAGAAAAAGAAGGCGAAAGGAAAGAAGGGCAAAGCTTCGGTCCAGCAACCTTCTCAAAAGTCACCGGATCCAAAGCCCGCGGAGGAGGGCTGGACGGAAGTGACAAACAGAAAGACGAAGAGAAAGAAGGAAAAGGAAAAAGAGAAGAATAAGGGAAAAGCTGCCAAGGGCAAGAAGAATCGGTCCAAAGCAGTCCCTAAACCCCGAGCTCCCAAATCAGCTGCAATCGTCATAACGATACAGCCGGACGCTTCGGAGAAGGGCCTTACATACGCCTCGGTGCTGACACGGGCCAAGGCATGCGTCGACCTGTCTGAGATCGGTATCTCGGGCGGGTTGAAGATCGAGTCAACGCTGACTGGGGCCCGCAAAATCGCCATTCCAGGCGCTACGAGCGGCCCACAAGCCGACAGATTGGCTCAGAGGCTTAAGGAGGAGTTTTCCGAGGAGGATGTCAGGGTGTACCGGCCAATAAAGAGCGCAGAAATGCGAATAACAGGCCTGGACGACTCCGTGACGAGGGAGGAACTGGTGGCAGCTGTAGCTAGAGACACCGGGTGTGCTGCCGACTCGGTTAAAATCGGGGAGATACGCCGCAATTCTAGCGGACTTGGTTCGGCGTGGTTGCGGTGTCCGGTAGAGGGGACCAAAAAGCTTGAGGCTAAAGGCAAGGTGCTCGTGGGATGGTCGGCGGCTAGGGTGAAGCTGCTACCGCCCAGGGCCATTCGCTGCTTCAGGTGCCTCGAGCTTGGTCACGTGAAGCGACATTGCGAGGCTACTACCGATCGTAGCAGCCTCTGCTACCGATGCGGTAAAGAGGGGCACAGAGCTGTAAATTGCTCCGAGCTCCCCCATTGTCCGGTATGTGAGGCGGCAGGAAAATCCGCCAATCACCGGATTGGTAATAAAACGTGCGCGCAGAACACCGCACAGAGAAGGAAAGGCGCATCGAGGACTCTCACTTTGCGCGCACCAGCCCTTGTGGCTATGGAGGAGGGGGTGATAGGGGCCCCGGTTCTGGCCCCAACCCCCGGTCGCGGGAAAGGTGGCGCGGCGTAAGCCCCCACCAATCTCGCGGCTAAAGTCTAAACGGTCCACCCGGAGGGCGGTCGGCCGTTTCACCGTAAAGACTTTAGAGGTGGCGCGCGCACACCTGCGCGCCGCGAGATGATGGCGCCTGGCGCCGAGGAGACACCGAAAACGGTGAAACGCGTTCGGGGTCGTGGAGCAGTGCTGACGCGATATCCCATGTCCCCGGCCAAACGCGCACTGGTGTCCCAGACTTGGGTTTTAGTCGGTATTCCGCCATCCTTCAGCTCTCTGGTGGCGGCGAGTCCGACATACCCCGCTGCTTGCGGCGGGGACCCGTAAATGGGTTTCCCAAGGATAAAAAAAAAAAAAAGTTCTATGGTCGATTCCATTCATTCATTCATTCGTTTTTTTTTTTAATTAGTATATTTTTTAGTCTTTGGCCGATCACCATTGTACTGTTGGATGCGCGCGAATAGAAAAACTGTTTATTTATTAGCGAAAAATGATATTTTATTATTAATTTCTTCGCAAGTGTGTTGAAAAACGTTGTATGGTACACGCGTGTATTGATGATTACTACCTCGGCTATCTTCTGACCCTCGCCGGACGGCTCGGGCCTCAATAGCGCCTCGGAAGTAATCACCAACTTACCTCGCTTGTACCATAAATAACTATTACTTAACAAAATTAACTCTATTATTGGGTGTGCACGGAAGGAGCCTCCCCGAGTGGCGCATATAACAAGCATGCGCCCGGCGCACCCTGGGCAATGGTCTGCGGACGGCAAGTCGGTAACGCAGACTAGCCGATCCTTCCACCACGAGTCAACGGCAAATAACTTGCCGTGCGTGTCCCTACACCTGCACACGCGAGGACCTTTACAAGGCCACTGATAGTGCCATATTGGTAGCCGAGTTCTGGTCCTCACAAATATGAGACGACACGCAAAGAAGACTCTATTATGCGAGAAAAACCTCGGGGCCAATTCGTTACTCATCATCATCACCAGCCTGTATTTGTCCACTGCTGGACATAGGCCTCTCCCAACTCGCGCCAATGTGCCCTGTCGGCACGTCGCATCCACTCTCTCCCAGCAACCCTGCGCAGATGAACGCTCCACCTTACAATTCGTTACTCAGCTAGGCTAGCATGACTTCGAAAACGCGATAGATACAGCGATTTATTGACATCCAACTGTCAAACTTTGATATAAACACCCGCTATATTGAATTTGACCACGTGATTAATTATATGACATTGGGTCATGCTCGCGAAATCGATATAGCTATTTATTGACATCCAACTGTCAAAGTATAATAAATATAGCCGCCATATTGAATTTTTCATATCGTACCACACCATAATTCATTTGGTCATGCTCGCGAAATCGATATTATTTCGTGGTGTCTATATATTTTATCACGCACAGTCATGGTCGGAGGGTTGATCAAAAGTAATTGAGCGGCCATTTTTTTTTGCCCCAGGTTTCTGGAAGAGCTAGCCGAAGACACTCTCTACGTGAATAACATTAAGCTGATCGAGGGTGTCATTGTGGCGGCGCAGAGTTTTGGAGGGGAGCTGCTGTTCTTCTTATTCTCTGGTAAGTGGGGGGGGGGGGGGGAGCAGTTGGTTGAACGATCTATTAGTTATAGATCGATTGACGCCTTATTTTACAAGCTTTTATTTAGTGTCACCTGTCCCGTTGTCTGTAATCAAATCTTGCAAGACATTTTTCGACCACTTCTGGTTATCCGATTGAGCTGTTTGGCATACTTATGTAAGTCCCATGACAATGCAATAAAAGCTTGATTTAAAAAGGTTTTAATTTATTCTTGTGGACGTTTAGCTATTATATTGGCAAGCTAACGTCAAAAAATATGATTGAAATCAATCGTCAACCTTATGGATTTGGTTTGAATATTATTATTGGACACACAACTCACACACACACACACACACACACACATACAACTTTTTTTCAATCTATTTTGTATCGTCGCACTGCAAAAATTTTCCTGGCTTTTATTTCGCCCTAAACATTTTTATCACAGCTTCGCTTGGTGATAAGTTTATCTCTCTTACTCTTTCTCAGCTAACACCAACGACGCCATCTTTAATTTGTAATTATAATTTTCCAGGTAAAATAATAAAGCGTTTCGGTTTCGGCGCGACGCTGACGTTCTCGCTGGTGTGTTACGGCGCGCGCATGGCGCTCATATCCGTCGTGCGGAACCCATGGCACATGGTCTTTATAGAGGTACGTAATACGGTACGGTACCCTAGTGTAGCGACGTGTCATACTAATGTAGCGGTGCCGTCATATAGCGGGAAAGGTATCGGTGCCGTCACATAGCGGCTGTAGTACAACGGTGAATCACGTAAGCACGCGTATATGCGGAAAATGAGATGGTCTTGTGTGATAGCGGTACCGTCATATAGCGGCCGTAATACAACGGTGAATCACGTAAGCACGTGTACATGCCAAAAATGGGATGGTCTTGTGTGATAGCGGTAACGTCATATAGGTAACTTTTGTTAGCAACGGACCCCATGTTTGACATCAAGTGGTATCCGTTGGGAATCCAATTTTATTTGCAAGCCTTTTTTCACCTTACTTCACTACATAGTATAAAACAAAGTCGCTTCCCGCTGTCTGTCCCTATATCCCTATGTATGCTTACATCTTTAAAACTACGCAACGGATTTTGATGCGGTTTGTTTTAATAGATAGAGTGATTCAGTGGGAAGGTTTTAGCATATTTTTATACTCATATTCTTACGGGAACGGGAACTACGTGGGTGAAACCGCGGGGAGCTACAAGTAATCTTATATTCTAACATTTGTTTTCGTTCCAGGGTATAATGCAGGGCCCGACGTACGCGCTGTGCTACTCGACTATCGTAGGGTACGCCGCCGTGGTGTCCCCGCCCGGGTACTCCGCCACCGTGCAGGGCATCGTCGCCGGGGTGGATGATGGACTTGGTGAGTGGGTGGATAGACACACGTACAAATATTACCTGAAATAGCCTAATAGCATTTTTGCTTGGATTTTCATAGTTCATTCACACCTTTGGTTTAACCGATACATTATTTTTCAACACACTTGCTCATAAAGGGGCTCTTATTTATGAAAAAGCAGTTGAATAATGACACGCTTGATTCACTAGTGAGTTATAGATTGTTTTTTTAAATTGCTTTCATTTTTAAAAAGTTTCGATACCAAAAAAAATCGTGTCCATACATTTTAAAAACAAATTTCAACTATGTTTCCTTACTTTTGGTAGGTCTATGGTCGATTTCATTAATTCATTCATTCGATTTTTTTTAATAAGTATATTCTTTTAGTCTTTGGCCGATCACCATTGTTGTGTTGGATGCGCGCGAATAGGAAAACTGTTTATTTATTAGCGAAAATGATATTTTATTATGAATTTCTTCACAAGTGTGTTGAAAAACGTTGTATGGTACGCGCGTGTATTGATGATTACTATCCTCGGCTATCTTCAGACCCTCGCCTGACGGCTCGGGCCTCAATAGCGCCTCGGAAGTAATCACCAACTTTACTCGCTTGTACCATAAATAACTATTTTTTAAGCAGCAGACGTTCACTCTTGCAGGATTCCGTCTGAATGGGTACTACCGCATTGTCAGATATTCTGCTGCCAAACAGTACATCAACGTTACTGTTCCGGTTTAAAGGGCAATGTAGTCAGTGAAATGACTGGACACACGAGACTTACCGACTGATGTCTCGGGGTGATGAGCGCAGTACAGTGTTGTACACTGTGTCTGTAATGGGAGACTCACCAACTGATGTCTCGGGGTGACGAGCGCAGTACAGTGTTGTACACTGTGTCTGTAATGGGAGACTCACCAACTGATGTCTCGGGGTGACGAGCGCAGTACAGTGTTGTACACTGTGTCTGTAATGGGAGACTCACCAACTGATGTCTCGGGGTGACGAGCGCAGTACAGTGTTGTACACTGTGTCTGTAATGGGAGACTCACCAACTGATGTCTCGGGGTGACGAGCGCAGTACAGTGTTGTACACTGTGTCTGTAATGGGAGACTCACCAACTGATGTCTCGGGGTGACGAGCGCAGTACAGTGTTGTACACTGTGTCTGTAATGGGAGACTCACCAACTGATGTCTCGGGGTGACGAGCGCAGTACAGTGTTGTACACTGTGTCTGTAATGGGAGACTCACCAACTGATGTCTCGGGGTGACGAGCGCAGTACAGTGTTGTACACTGTGTCTGTAATGGGAGTCTCACCAACTGATGTCTCGGGGTGATGAGCGCAGTACAGTGTTGTACACTGTGTCTGTGATGGGAGACTCACCAACTGATGTCTCGGGGTGATGAGCGCAGTACAGTGTTGTACACTGTGTCTGTAATGGGAGACTCATTAACTGATGTCTCGTGGTGATGAGCGCAGTACAGTGTTGTACACTGTGTCTGTAATGGGAGACTCACCAACTGATGTCTCGGGGTGATGAGCGCAGTACAGTGTTGTACACTGTGTCTGTAATGGGAGACTCACCAACTGATGTCTCGGGGTGACGAGCGCAGTACAGTGTTGTACACTGTGTCTGTAATGGGAGACTCACCAACTGATGTCTCGGGGTGACGAGCGCAGTACAGTGTTGTACACTGTGTCTGTAATGGGAGACTCACTAACTGATGTCTCAGGGTGATGAGCGCAGTACAGTGTTGTACACTGTGTCTGTAATGGGAGACTCACCAACTGATGTCTCGGGGTGATGAGCGCAGTACAGTGTTGTACACTGTGTCTGTAATGGGAGACTCACCAACTGATGTCTCGGGGTGACGAGCGCAGTACAGTGTTGTACACTGTGTCTGTAATGGGAGACTCACCAACTGATGTCTCGGGGCGATGAGCGCAGTACAGTGTTGTACACTGTGTCTGTAATGGGAGACTCACCAACTGATGTCTCGGGGTGATGAGCGCAGTACAGTGTTGTACACTGTGTCTGTAATGGGAGACTCACCAACTGATGTCTCGGGGTGATGAGCGCAGTACAGTGTTGTACACTGTGTTTGTGACGGGCTGGCATGTTGCTGACCATTAGGGACCACCTTGCTCATCTCGCCACGTGATCACATAAAAAACTTATATAAAATAATTATTACTCAGGCTTCGCGCTGGGCTCGCTGGCGGGCGGCCAGCTGTACTCGGCGATGGGGGGGCGCGGCGCCTTCCGCTTCTTCAGCGTTGTGGCGCTCGGCGCCGGCGTGCTGCACGCACTGCTCTTCAAACTCGTCACCAGGGATAGAGGTATGGTATATTTCTATACTAATATTATAAGGAAGAAAAATTTTATCAAACATAATCATTCCCTCCATCATCTCATTACAGTAACTGACCCCTAACTAAGTCCGTAACTTGTACCTAGGGTATCAGACCGAGATTGATATACATCATACTAGAATCTTTTACATTATGTGTTTGTTTGTTATGATGTAATTTATAACAACTGAAACGATTTAAAAAAATCGGTTAAAAAAACTATAACAAATAAAATAAATCGATATTACCACAGTCATGGGAACTACGCGGGTGAATCCGAGGGGCGCTGCTAGTCCTAATAATATTAAAAATAATATAAGATGGATGTTTATTACTCTTTCAAGTAAAAACTATTCAACGGAAGTAAAATGGCTTTCTCATATCATATCATAACATAACACACACACACAGACCGAGATAAACATTTTGTGATTCACACAAATATAAACCCCGGCACGAGAATCGAACCCGCAACCTTACGGATGGGAGTCCGGCATAGTAACCACTCTTTCTTAACTAATGTATAACATAAATACGTTTTATTTTTCAGACAGTAAACCAGTCGAATTACCTGAAATTCATGAAAACGAGAAAATGCTTCCCGAAACTCCCACTAACGCGATCTACATGGAGACAGTCGAACCGATTGTAAAGTCTTAGTGAGTCTCAAAATTAAGGATCACACTTTTCCTAACTGATCACAATACGGGTAAAACTATATCATTTATTAGTGTGTTTTGAACCGTGTGGTTAGTATAAGGTTTGTGTTTTTTTGACACCAAGTAGGAGTTATTCCCAACGGATCACACTTTTTGCTAACTGATCACGTTATTGGTATAACTAAGTTACCTGATTAGTTTTTTTGTACTGACTCGTGATTAGTATTTTAAACTGGTTGATCCGTGGTTAGTGTAGCGTTTCTTATTAACACTATGGGTTATTGCCAACCGATCACACTTTTTCCTACCTGATCACGTTATTGGTAAAACTGTTATATGATTAGCTTTTTTAACTAACGCGTGGTTAGTATAGAATTTTATGGGTTATTCCCAACGGATCACACTTTTCCTAACTGATCACAATACGGGTAAAACTATCATTTATTAGTGTGTTTTGAACCGTGTGGTTAGTATTGGGTTTCTAATTTTTTGACACCAAGTAGGAGTTATTGCCAACGGATCACACTTTTTCCCAACTGATCACGTTATTGGTAAAACTAAGTTACTTGATTAGTTTTTTTAACTAACGCGTGGTTAGTATAGGGCCTATAGGTTTTGTAATTTAAAACATATGTGGGTCACTCCCATCGGATCCCACTATTTACTAAATCACGTTACGGGTAAAACTACGTTTTATGATTAGTATTTTCAACCAAGGCTTGATTAGTATAGAATTGGTTAGACATGTAGATAATAAAATAATTGAGCATACCATCGAAGCTCTAAAAACTAGAACATTTTTAGCGTATTTTGGTCACCGTAGCCGAGAGCGGCTTGGATGACAAACAATCTATTAAAAAAACTTGCTAACGGATCACAATGCAATTAATTTACATTTGACGCGCAATCAATTTGATGATTGCATTTGACGTAACTAATTCCCAACCGACCACACTACGAAGTGCAATTAATTTCGTGATGACATTTTATTATCGAATAACGCTTTATTGTAACTGTTTTGTTAAAGTCAATAATATTCACAACAGAACACGGTTTGCGAGGTTTCTTTAATGGCGGACATTTTTTTTAATCACGAGCGTTGTGAGCGAAAATCGCTTCTAACCGGTCTCTTATAACTATATATGTTTGTTTTGACCGCTCGAAGCGATATTCTTTTAATAAGTCCTTACGTCCGTCGTAATATACTAATAAAAATACGGTATCTAGTCGGTTTTGTATGTACCATTCGAAACCTGAGTCAAACGAAAGTTCAAAATGTATGTACGTACAGACAATAATACAGTTTGGGTATAGTCAATAAAAAAATATACGTAATAGTCATATTTTCTTTTACGATGAAAAGATTTGTTAAAAATTGTTGTGAAAAAATAATGTGATTATAAAATACCAAATATTTTTATACATCTAAGGGAAGGTTCATATCTGACGGAACATGCGTCGCGTATATCCGAACGATTATACGTTAGTGCGTTGAGTGTGAACGGTCAAGTGTTTTTCTATACATTTGTCTGTTCCGGCGTTACGCGACCGATAATACGCGACGCATGTTCCGTCCGATATGAACCTTCCCTTAATCTTTATATTTTGAGATTTTTTAAACTGTTGTTGATTTTTCTATGAAAACTTTACTATTTATATATATTCTCTAGTCTAGACAATAGAATAATTAAAAAGAAAAATAACAACATATTTGTTTAGTTAAAAATTACGTAGTATTTAGCAAAAATATCATATTATATAGTGAAGATCGTTAGCAAATACCTACCTTGATTTCTAAATATAAAGATATATATACTTTTGAACAACGTGGTATTATCGCATCGGTTGAAGCGATAAAGCCGTCGCATAGCGTAATGTCGAGCGACAAAGCCGCCGTATTGAGTCAATGTCGCGCGACGGATTAGCCGCGTCGCGTAAAAGTAGCGCGACAGGTTACCCGCGTCGCGTCAATGTCGCGCGGCAAAGCCGTTGCGTAGCGTTAAAGTCGCGCGTCAGGTTAGCCGCGTCTTGTCAATGTCGCGCGGCAAAGCCGTCGCGTCGCGTCAATGACGTCAATGTCGCGCGATACTTCCTTGAAATTAATTTTCGAGCATGGGTAAAGACTGCAACAGTGTCATCAATTTAGCATCAATCAATTAAAAATAATTAATTTAAATATTTACATTTCCTATATGCGGCTAAGTGCCTATTTCACCATCTTCAAGTAACGTTCCGAGTAATTACTCACGTGTTTTGTCTTTGTCACTCGATATAAAGTAAGAAAGAGACAAAACTAACTTTACTTAGTGAGTACCTTTACTTGAAGGTCGTGAAATATGCCCTAAGTCACGTGATTTAGACGCCTTTTTCTCCGTGCGTCTAAATCGCGCGATTTAGACGCCTATTTTATCTGTAGTGTTATTGTTATTTCTGCGATATTTTCGCTGCCGCGTTGTTCAGAAGCCCTATCTTTAGTAAAGCATTTGACCATCTTCTCGTTGAACGCTTATTTGCGTAATTTGTACCGCAAAATCGCGTTTTAAAACGTATATGCTAGCAATCATAACTATATATCACAATTAACAAAAGACTTGAGGTATTTATATATGAAATTGTTGTATCTAGAAATATATATGTCGAAATGTAATTGTTATCTTAATACGTATACTTGTGCTAGCGATCTTAGATATATCATAACCATAACCAACAAAAGACTTGAAGTATTTCTGTATTTTTATACGAAATTGTTGTATCTAGAAAAATATATGTTGAAAATTTAGTAAGATATTATTACAATTTTATAAAGATCCCTAGGGATGAATAATTAAATAATTGGTGATGTGAAGTTAAGGGGAGAACAGAGAACAAACGCAGAGATGAGAGAGGAATCTTATCTATATATATTAAAATGAAACCCGTTTTCCTTGGTCACGGCATCACGCGTGAATGGCTGGACCGATTTCACTAATTCTTTTTTTGTTGTATTTGTTATTATTAGAAGAAGGTTCTTATGTAAAAAAAAAAAACACGGAAAATCAACGGGAAAATTGGACCCGTGCGAAGCCGGGGCGGGCCGCTAGTATTAAATATAAATAGATAAAAACTAACTGACATCTAGCGAGGCTAAATGCGATTGCGCGAGGATCCGAGCCGTTGACACGCGAACTCAATGGCAAGCGAATCGACGCAGCAGCTTTGTCCTACGTGTTTTTCACAATACCACAGTATAATAATGAGTACTAGCGTACAGTATGGTCACTCCCTGACTCCCGCTGAAAGTGCCCCTCACCCCTCGCGGCGTCACTTGTAGTACACAGTTGTAGGCTGGCGCAAACAGAATATAATCAATCATAAAGATTTTTTACGAAATGTACTGGCTGACAGATAAACTGACAACAAACGGTTGTTTAAGCTCGCTGCTTAGCAACCCTAGCGTGTTCTTGTCTCACTCACACAAGCACGCGTTTACCTACACGAGCTTAGACTGTGCGTAGCAACGGGTCTGTTTCATACATTTTAGTGCTAGTGTCCAAGGTGTGACAATACATATGTACAGTCTCGGAACGAAAAGGTTCGTCAATTTTCAAATTGATTCGTATAATGTGTCGCGAAAACATTACCTTTTGAAACTATGGTACAGAGAAGACTCGGGTTAGGGAAAACAATGTTCTACTGCTCGATAATAAAGTTCAAAATTATTCAGATCAGTGTTTTTTTGACATGATAAATATTTTGTCAACCTTCTTTTTGGTTCAACCTGCCATTATTATTTCAATGTCATAATTGCATAATATCAAAGAGGTTTTAATATGCCGCGCGCACAACAGTGTTTAAAAAAAAGATAGAAAAATGAAGCAAAACCTTATTCGATAGCAAACGTCATTCTATTTATTTAAATGTTAGCATCACTGTTCCTTACACTTGTATGTTGGCATAACTGTTTCTTGCAATAGTGCAAGTGAAAACCGACTCTAAGGTGACGAACCTTTTCATTCCGGGACTGTACATTATTTTTTTATTCAATTATTTTTACTCTTAATTTCCCATACAAGAGTTCAACAATCTACTTCCCAAAAATATATTATAAAAAGCATTCTTCCTCTTGTCTCTGCTTCGTCTCAAAATTGGTCAAAAACCCAAGACACGTTACGGGAAGAATAGGTTAGGTTAGGTCAGCCATTAAACAATGGCTTATATTTTTATCATCACCATTTTTACCACGAGTCTCGTCACTTATAAAAATACGCGCGCGTTTTTTCGTAGCGTTATCCTAAATGACACTTAGATACAGCATTGTTACAAGCCAAGGTTTAACATAGTGTTTTTTATTATCGTCCAAACTAGATGTTTGTTTATGTAGATACGGCTTCTATTAGGATTGCCAAATGTCCGGTATTTAAGCGCGGTATTTTCGAGATCTTCCGGTAAAAAATAAATGGTCATACCGGACAAAAAATATCCGGTATTTTGAGGAAAGTCGGCACTTTTTTCGCGACTCGCCGTTTCTTTTTGATGTCCCGGGGGAAATGCATTGACGCATCCCCGCGCCGAAGCAGCGGGGTATGTGGGACTCGCCCTCCACCAAGATGGAGCGGTGGAGGTTCTACCCACTAAAACCCCCGGGGGGCGACATCGCCTGGGCGCTGAGTGCCGGCGCAACGGTAAGCAGGCCGCGCATCCGCTACGCCAGCGGTTTCGCGACTCGCAAGGCAATCCTATTTCTACTATACAAAAAAGTAAGTAATTAAAAATGAACCGTTAGGCCGCGGATACACGGTAAGAAATATGTCATGTCGGATCCAGATTAGATAACAATGTTTATGTACATGAGAAGAATTTTGTCGGGTCTGTGTACGAAAAATTCTTGTCTGTTTCAGACAAGAAATTATCTAGTATTGACAAGAATTTATCTTATCTGAAGCGGACAAGACAAAATAACGTGGACACGCTGCCTTATATAACTTGAAAAAAATGCTACTCATTACAAAATATCAATGAGTTTATTATATTATCTAAAATAATAGAATATAAAATAAAATCAAAATAAATAAAATAATAATAAAAAAGAAAGAAAAAGCGAAACACAAAAATATTAAATTATTTTTTAATAATAATTATTGGACGACAATAAAAAAAACCTTTAATTTAATAAAAAAAAAATGGAAGAATTGGGAATACATAATTTACATATTTTTCTAAGACTATATTTTATTTTGTAATATATTTTAATTTTAAAGTTTATTTTGTAATATTATTTTAATTTTAAAGTTGTATTTTATTTTATTTTTTAATAATTTGTAATATTTTAGCTTTAATAATGTTTGTTACATTTTTAATATTAAATTTTATAAGAAAATAGATATTGTTTTATTTTTAAATAACATAATCAATCCCTCTATCACCTGAGTACACCGACTGTTTAATATAGAGATCCCAAGAATGCCAGACCTGTTTTTGTAACCAGAACTTGTAATTCATATTGCCAGACACTTTCCGTCGGCGGCAATTTTCGCCAGACGCATTCCGTCGGCGGCAATTTTCGCCAGACACATGCCATCGGCGGCAATTTTGGCCAGATACATTCCGTCGGCGGCACCTTTCGCCAGACATATTCCGTCGGCGGCAATTTTCGCCAGACACATGCCATCGGCGGCAATTTTGGCCAGACACATTCCGTCGGCGGCACCTTTCGCCAGACATATTTCGTCTGCGGCAATTTTCACCTGACACCTGGAAAGCCTATTTTTTTTTCCAGAAAATAAGTATTCAAGTTCTTTTTTGTCTTGATACTGAGGAACCTAAAAATAGTTCACATCACACACTACATATACACTATAATAGATGAATTTAAATATATGAATATACTTAACTCAAAGGTGACTGACTGACTGACTGACATAGTGATCTATCAACCCACAGCCCAAACCACTGGACGGATCCGGCTGAAATTTGGCATGCAGGTAGATGTTTTGATGTAGGCATCCACTAAGGATTCCCGCGGGATTGTGATATACGCGGGTGAAACCGCGGGGCGCTGCTAGTTAAGGAATAAAACAAAGAATACTTTTGGGATAAAAAGTGCTTAAGTATGAATAGGATAATAAGTAATAATTTATCTTACTCAGAATTCAAATACTTTGGAAGTTTTGGTCGGCCGGAACACACCCATATAGTAACTGCCATAAATATGTTAAAAAACTAGATGAATTTCAGGAATAAAACACAAAGAATACTTTCAAAACCCCCTTTATTGACTCAAAGTCCCCAGGTTCTGTACCCGTGCGATGTAGTCCAGTGACTCCTGTATCTCTCGCGGTATGGGCGGCGGGGTCGGTAGGTGGGCGCCCTCTGCGTGGAAACCGCTCTCGTCCGCTCTGTAGATTACGTTTATTATCTGTGGAGGAAAAAGCATTAAATTAAAAATTTAAAAAACCCCCAACACAATTACTTTCAAAACCCCATAACTTTTAAACGGGTCAACCGATTTTCATCAAACATGTCTAAGAACACTCGCACGTAAGTACCCCTTTAATACAAAAAAAACCTAAATTGAAATTGGTTCATCCGTTCGGGAGCTATGATGCCACAGACAGACAGATACACTCACACACACACACACACACACACAGACAGACACGTCAAACTTATAACACCCCTCTTTTTGCGTCGGGGGTTAAAAAATAATTTAACACGGAAAAAATGTGTTGTTCGTTTTTGGAGAAAAGGAATAGACTGGGAGCGTTTGCCACTTGTCTAGGGGGTTGATTTGGAATTAAATAATCTAATTGGTTCATAAATTACTGACTGATTTGTTAATGTTTGTTATTAAAAACAAATTATAAGATTTTAGTGTTTTTTTCTATAAATTTGTATGGGACTAGAACGATGGAGGGTTTCCATTTACTTATACTATTTCATCGACGTTCTTAGAACCATTTATCGACCAACCCAGATCCATTCATCAACATGTGTTGGCGATGAATAACCGTTACAAACCTGTCCATCGGGCGCTGTGTATTGGTATTGCCCCTCGACCACCAGGCTGGGTGCTCCTTCTACTTCTTTAAGGGAGCCTCGCTGCTCGTGGTATGTGCCTCCTTCTGTGGATTGAAAAGTATAATGTAGTAGTTAAGTATATAATCTATACTAATACTAGCTGCGCCCCGCGGTTTCACACGCGTAGTTCCCGTAGGAATTTCAGGATGAAAAATAGATGTTGGCCGATTCTCAGACCTACTGAATATGCTCACAAAATTTCATGAGAATCGGTCAAGCCGTTTCGGAGGAGTATGGCAACGAAAACTGTGACACGAGAATTTTATATATTAGATTATTCGACGATCTAGATGGCAGACTGGTCACCATGCCAGACTGACATCCGTTGAGGTTTCGATTCCCGATCGGGATGAATATTTGTGTGAACCACAAATGTTTGTCTCGGTCTGTGTGTGTGTGAATGAGTGAGTGCGTAGTTTCTGATACCCTAGATACAAGTTACGAACTTAGTGGTCAGTTATAATGAGATGATGAAATGAATTTGGTTGAACGCGCTAATCTCAGGAACTACTGGTCCGATTTGGAAAATTCTTTCAGTGTTAGATAGCCCATTTATCGAGGAAGGCTATATAACATCACGCTACAACCAATAGGAGTCGAGCTAACGCAAGTAAAACCGCGGGGTATATCTAAGGGATATTTGTAGTTCTTACCAGTCTGGATGGCCCATTTGTAGTTCCCCTCAGGATCTGGTACTTCGAAGTCATTCCTAATGATTTCCTCATATTTCTGACCGAAGCATAGCGATATTAAGATCTGTAAATAAAAATACACATATATATAAGTACTTATATGAAACTCTTTCGTTACTGAGTGATGTACTGACTGACTGACTGACAGACAACGCACAGCCGAAACTACTGGTCGTAGAGAGCTGGGCACGTGTGTTTGTTGGGGGGAGTAGGCTACCACTAAGAGAGGATTTTTGGATATCCCCCCTCCATCATAGTATTATATATTCTATTGTTATGTGCTCCGTGACCAACCCGCACTCGGCCTGTGGTTGACTAAGGACTGATCACCCTAATTCAGGGTAGGGAGAGCCCCTCAGTGGGGACTAAGGTATATAAGGTTTAACTCAAAAATTACTGAACTGATTTCCAAAATTATTTCATTAATAGACAGCTACATTATCAACGAATGACATAGGATACATTTTATCCCCGTATTTTGACAGGAACAGGAATTACGCGGTTGAAACAACGGGATTCTCTTAGTGTTTTATATTAGTAGGAAGAGCACACAAATGTTTATTTTAAAATGCCAGTCATAACAACTTTTGAATAAGATTAAGTAAGTAAGTACTTCAATATTATATCAATCAATCAATCAAAATTATTTGCATAGAATCCTAACTAATATTATAAATGCGAAAGTAACTCTATCTGTTGCCTTTTCACGGCTAAACTACTGAACCGATTGACTTGAAATTTGGTACAGGGTAGCTTATGGTCCGGGGAAGGACATAGGATACTTTTTATCCCGAAATTCCCACGGGAACGGGAACTACGCGGGTGAAACCGCGGGGCACTGCTAGTACTTACTTAATATTTACGTAAGGAGTGATATGTTCTTTTTATTCACAGCTACTGGGAGTCACTTGAGCAATTTACCTACTAGAGATCAAAGGTTTCGGATTAAGTGATATAACTGTTTGGAAATGAATTGCTCTTTTCAATTAACGGGTATTCTTATGTACACGTATGCACGGCTGACATGGCGTACTTCGTACGGCAATAGGTAAAAGTTATCAGAATTTTATTTTAATGTAAAGTACTTAAATGATTTTTTCAAGAGGGCGTGGAAGAGCGCCGTTAGTAATATTATAAAGCCGAATGTTTGTGAGTTTGGATGTTTGTTCCTCTTTCACGCAAAAACTACTGAATGGATTTTAATGAAATTATTTAATAACACATTGGATACTTATTATCCCGAAATTCCCACGGTATTGGGATTAACGCGGGTAAAATCGCGGGGCGCAGTAATTATTTTATAAAGATTTTTCACTGCAAGCGACTTAACGTTCCAAAGCACGGATCAAATTTAACTAAGTGATTGGTCAATTTACATAACCAAACAAAAATTAAGTTGTTACATTATAGTTAACAAACATTTTGTAATAAATGTAGATTTGTATCTTCAAATCAATTAGAGTGTATTTGAAAGGTTACGTGTTGCGTAAAACAAACATAACATTTTTCAAGTATTATTGAAGTAGTTCAAAATACTTTAGTTATTATTTAAACCTAGTTTTTTTAAGTATATTGACCGACTTATAACTTTTAGTGTTCCGTACCCAAAGGGTAAAAACGGGACCCTATTACCATGAAGTTATAGGTAAAAATGGAGTCCACACTTCGAATACCTACTTGAAGCATAACCTATGTATCACTATCGCGCTCTCTGTGGGCAGACTCTCTCTTTCTAACTAAGGTAACCTCTAGAAAGAGAGAGTCCACGCTAAAAAGAGAGATCGGCCCACAGAGACGTAGGTATTTGCCTCAAACTGTTGTTCCAAGTGTGGGCTCCATTTTTACCTACAACTTCATGCCTATTACTGACACTTCGCTGTCCATCCGTCTGTCACCAGCCGGGCTAGCATTACTTAACGTCATAGATATAGCGATTTATCGACATACAACTAACAAAATATGATAAAAACACCCGCCATATTTAATTTTAGCATGTGATAAATTTTATCACATTTGGTCATGCTTGCGAAATCGATATAGCTATTTATCGACATTCAACTGTCAAAATATAATAAATATAGCCGCTACATTTAATTGTATCATATCGTAGCACGCCATAATTCATTTGGTCATCGTGAAATCGATTTTATATCGTGGTATCGATATATTTTATAACGCAATGTCATGCTTGGGGGGCAAGCTGTATCTCTAGAACGGTGATAGCTAGACAGTTGAAATTCACAGATGATGTATTTCTATTGCCGCTATAACAACAAATACTAAAAACAAAATAAAATAAATATTTAAGGGGGGGCTCACATACAACAAACGTGTTTTTTTGTCGTTTTTGGTACGGAACCAATCGTGCGCGAGTCCGACACGCACTTGGCTGGTTTTTCTAAGTATTTTGACCGAATTGTAATTCGACGGTGACGATCATAAGTGGTGTAGATACTGCTATGCTAAAGGTAATGTGGATATAAAATCCAAGTGTTTTTAATAATCACTACATAGTATAAAACAAAGTCGCTTTCTCTGTCCCTATGTATGCTTAGATCTTTAAAACTACGCAACGGATTTTGATGCGGTTTGTTTTAATAGATAGAGTGATTCAGTGGGAAGGTATTTAGCATAATTTTATCCCCATATTCCTACGGGAACGAGAACTACGCGGGTGAAACCGCGGGGCGCCGCTAGTAATAAATATACTGTGTCAAGTGGTGTAGTCTCCGTGCCCGTTATGTAAAGGTTACGAGTTCGATTCCTGCTCAAGACTAAGTTTAAAAAATGTGTGTAATTTAAGTAGTGTCACGTAACCGTGCCTCCTATGCTAATAGCTAAAGGTACTGGTTCGAATCCCGCGCAAGACAAACTTTAAACATTTATTTTCATGAACTGAACTGAACATTATGTTAGTCTTGGTTTAACTTTTGAAGCATGTCGGTGATCCGAAATCCTATATCCACTGATTAGTATTATTATGTAAAAATATTTATAACAACCTTACAGACGCTGAGGTCGTAAGGTCAAAGCAAAATGGCGGTATTATTATTAAATTCTTATATTTATGTAAATTTAAAAATATTTTGTAATTTTGATTAGCTTAAGGCGATGTTTCTTTAATACATACTGGCGGCGTCTCGCGGTTTCACCCGCGTGGTTCTCGTTCCCGTGGGAATTTTGGGATGAAAAATAGATGTTGGCCGATTCTCAGACCTACTGAATATGCTCACAAAATTTCATTCATGAGAATCGGTCAAGCCGTTTCGGAGGAGTATGGCAACGAAAACTGTGACACGAGAATTTTATATATTAGATTATAAGGAGGAAAGATTTGTTTGTTTGTGTGTAACGAATAGGCTCCGAAACTACTGAACCGAATTCTAAAATTCTTTCACTAATGGAAAGCTAATTTATCAGTGCGTGATATAGGCTATATTTTATGCCTGTATTCCCATGGGAATGGGAACTACGCGAATTGAGACAAATATTCTTTATAACACATATCTTTCCATCCTGTAATTCAGAGGGAATTTACGTAGGTAAAACCGCGGGGCATTGCATAATGATATTCTGTGATCTATTTTTAAAAGTTTTATGATATGCCATAGACATGTTTTTTTATTTTTTAGGTTTAGCTAGGTATACTTTAAAAAAAAAAGTAGATTTATAAATCATTCATTCACTACATCATCTCATTATAGTAACTGACCCCTAACTAAGTCCGTCACTTGTATCTAGGAATCTAGGGTATCAGAAACTACGCACACACTCATTCACACACACCCAGACCGAGATAAACATTTGTGGTTCACACAAATATTCAACCCGCACGGGAATCGAACCCGCAACCTTACGGATGGCAGTCCGGCATGGTGACCACTCTGCCATCGAGGTAGTCAAATATGCCAGTTTTTTATTAGTTCTTTTTAAAGTAAGTACCCCTAGATACATTTTTTAGAATTTGACAAAGAATCTTAAATAAATCCTTGAAAAGCAAGTATTACTTATACAGATAAATATTTTATAGCCATTGTTTAAAGAATTCATAATATTATTAAGTAGTAAAATCTTTTTATATCTTTCTTATTAGATGAGTATCTATACTAATATTATAAAGAGGAAAGATTTGTTTGTTTGTAATGAATAGGCTCCGAAACTACTGGACCGATTTCAAAAATTCTTTCACTAATGGAAAGCTAATTTATCAGTGCGTGACATAGGCTATTTTATCCCCGTAATCCCACGGGAACGGGAACTACGCGGGTGAAACCGCGGGGAGCTACTAGTTATTAATAAAATTAAAATTTAATTTAATTATATCTATAGTGATGTCACTGACAAATTTTGTTTTTAATAACTACTAGCAGCGCCCCGCGGTTTTACCCTCGTAGTACCCGCTCCCGTGAGAATGCGTAGCTCGTAGTATCATACAATCTCGGCACAATTCACCATCGTGTGTTAAAAAATTAAGTAACAACGCCATCTATTGGTACGATTTGTGACTACAAAAAGTTACAATAAAACATACGATTACTTATACACAATCCCGTGGGAATTTCGGGATAAAAGTATCCTATGCGTTATTCCTAGTTGTAAGGAACATCTGTACCAAATTTAATCTAAATCGATACAGTAGTTTTTGCGTGAAAGTGGAACAAACATGCAAACTCACAAAACTTTCGCATTTATTATATTAGTAGGATACATTATTTGTTATTGTAAGTATTTCTAATTAATTATTTTACTAACTTTTTAAGTACGTGTAGATATTTAAAAAATATGTTTTTGTTTTGTATAAATTAGCTTTTAATTATAAAACTGTATTTTTTTCTATAGTAACTTCCCTATCTATTTTTAGTTCGTTTTTATCCTAACTAATATTATAAATGCGAAAGTAACTCTGTCTGTCTGTCTGTCTGTTACCTTTTCACGGCTAAACTACCGAACCGATTGACTTGAAATTTGGTACAGGGGTAGCTTATGGTCCGGGAAAGAACATAGGATACTTTTTATCCCGAAATTGCCACGGGAACTGGAACTACGCGGGTGAAACCTCGGGGCGCTGCTAGTAATTTATAAATGTTGTCTTGTAGTATAGTTTTATACTCGTATAAAGATATAAAACTAGGCTACCACTAAGAGGATTTTTAGAAATTCCCCCCCTAGGGGGAGGAAAGGGGGAAAATCCCAAATTCTGCCGGAAGTTATTATTCCACGCGGACGAAGTCGCGGGCAAAAGTTAGTCCATCGTATATTTTTTAAGAAAAAATAGTTTATACATTTCTCAATATAAATCCTTGTCTTTCGGAATTAAATAAAAAAGTTCATTGCCTACTAATACCAGTTCATATTTGTTGTAAATATTATTACCTAAGTACGAATATATTTATCTACATCAACTTAAATACCAGAAGGTCAAGATTAGCATTATTAATGTTATTCTAATTAGCTTAAAAGGTAAAAAAACAGAGGCTCTCCGGGAGAAGTGAAAACTTGAATGAAACTACATACGTACGATATTATGTACATTATATCTATGTATACATATAAGTAGGTAAGTAACTATATACTTAATTATAAATTAAACATTTACAAAACCCCCAACACAAATTCCTGTCAATCCGGCTTACACGAGACAGGCTCAGCCTAGTGTGTTAGCCTCCGACAATCTGTGTTTAGTTTTAATTTTCTTACATTTTCTTTTCTTAATTACTTTTAAACGGGTCAACCGATTTTCATCAAACACGTCTAAGAACACTCGCACGTAAGTCCCCTTTAATACAAAAAAACTAAATTAAAACCGGTTCATCTGTTCGGGAGCTATGATGCCACAGACAGACAGACACACACACACAGACACGTCAAACTTATAACACCCCTCTTTTTGCGTCGGGGGTTAAAAAAGCTGAAGAGTTTATTCGTTTGAACGCTACTCATAGCTTACTGCTCTGATTTTAATAATTCTTTTAGTGCTATATAGCCTATTTAATTGTCACAATTGTTAACCAAACCGTCTTCAGGAAATTTCAGTTCAAAAATTACTTAAATAATTGATACATAAAGCTGTGTTTCACGCGAAGACACATAAATCGATATAATCTTTACTAGCTGTGCCCTGCGTAGTACCCGATCCCATGGGAATGTCGGGATAAAATTTATGTTTTATTTATTTATAAAATTTAGATAAAATTATGCTAAAAACCTTCCCACTGAATCACTCTATTAAAACAAACCGCATCGAAATCCGTTGCGTAGTTTTAAAGATCTAAGCATACATAGGGACAGAGAAAGCGACTTTGTTTTATACTATGTAGTGAAGCCCTCCTTGTGATGTATATAAATAAATATTATGTCGATCGATGGACAGTGACTAGCCAATAAACCATTTCGTCAACTCAATAAAAATGTCCATATTTCATAAATTAAGAAGGCGTGGCGATTTATTATAATTTATGGTAATTAGAGCCGTAAAATGTTTTATCTTTTGGCTTAATGCGATAATAAAATAAGGTGTTATATTTATAAAAGGCCCTCACATCAACAGATATTTAGTTAGGCAATATTTACTCAATCAATCTTCTATCTAAATACTCAATGACTAGAAGCGCCCCGCGGTTTTACCCGCGTAGTACCCGCTCCCATGAGCATGCGTAGCTCGTAGTATCATACAATCTCGGCACAATTCACCATCGTGTGTTAAAAAATTAAGTAACAGCGCCATCTATTGGTAGGATTTGTGACTACAAAAAATTACAATAAAACATACGATTACTTACACACAATCCCATGGGAATTTTGGGATAAAAAGTATCCTATGTGTTATTCCTAGTTGTAAGGGACATCTGTACCAAATTTATGGGTAGGTACCTATTTACAATCCACGGCTAGCATTAGCTTTGTCATTTAAGAGTTTGTAAACTTAATTTTTCTGATCAGAATTTTAACTAAAATTAAAATATTATTATCACAAATTAAGTATTCCATACATGTGTCATGGCTGCTATCGTTTCGCTAAGTTTCTTGCCGATTCTTCTCGGCTGATGTAATTTCCGTATCGGTGGTAGAATCACGAAATGTTTACGAAAAGAATCATCCTTATTAAAAGGACTTTTTGTAATTTTCAATAGGTAGGTGTAATTTATTTTCTCCTGAGCCCTGGTAAAAAGGGCGAGCGTCGGGGAGAACGCTCGCCCTCGGTACCAGTAGTCGGGGACGTCTTCACTTCCGGAGAGGTCCTCTCAAGCAAGGAGGGGGGCGCCGTCTTTAGTGCAGGCCCGGCGTTGGAGTGCCGTAGCAGTAATCCCCCTCGGGATCCTACGCACCCCAATGTAACGCGGACGGAACGAGCTGTGTTTTGAGTGGGTAGGCCCAGCCCTACTAGCTACTAAGTACTGCTCTATAATAAGCTCTTTGATATTCATAGTGCTTCAATCAATGAGGGATGTATTTTTTTCAAATAAGTATAAGTACTTATAAAAAAACTAAGTAGGTAGGTACCTAGTTATTTTTACGGGTTAAAGGGATGGGAGAAATATACTCGTATACAGTTACAACGAGATCATGTAGTTTTTTAGATAACCATTTTTTTTCAACACAGATACAGCCACTTAACTAGACCATATAAAATAAATAAAAATTATTAACACTTACCGCAAAAAATCCAGTTAAAACACAATTCATTTTAAAATAACTACAAAATTAACTCTTCAAAAATATACAGCTTTTATTATAAAGCTTAAAAATATTTCTTCATTTAAAACAAGAAAAAAAAATCAATTTCAATTTTTTTAGGACGTCCCTATTTCTTTTCTAATAAAAAAAAATATTTCCCGCCAAATTTCGATTTGACGTAAACTTGACAGTTGTTAAAAACGAGGTGTCACCATGGAGTTTGTAATACAACTGCTATAAGCTTTGGCGCGTTTATCGCAAAGAGGCGCAAAGCTAAAGAATTTCTGACATATGACATTCGACCTATAACGTTTAATCTGAGTGCTTTACTATTTGTAGGGTGACTATAATTTTAGAAATTAATAGTTATTTATGGTATAAGCGAGGTAAGTTGGTGATTACTTCCGAGGCGCTATTGAGCCGAGGATTAGCCGAGGATAGCCGAGGATAGTAATCATTAATTCACGCGCGCACCATACAACGTTTTTCAACACACTTGCGAAGAAATTCATATTAAATAACATATTTCGCTAAAAAATAAACAGTTTTTCTATTCGCGCGCATCCAACACAACAATGGTGATCTGCCAAAGACTAAAAGAATATACTTATTAAAAAAAAATCGAATGAATGAATGAATGGAATCGACCATAGACCTACCAAAAGTAAGGCAACATAGTTGAAGTTTGTTTTTAAAATGTACGGACCCAATTGTTTTGGTATCGAAACTTTTTTAAAAACAAATCAATTTAAAAAAAACAATCCATAACTCACTAGTGAATAAAACGTGTCATTATTCAACTGTTTTTGCACAAATAAGAGCCCCTTTATGAGCAAGTGTGTTGAAATAGTTATTTCAGGAGGTAATTTTCAATAGCAGTCAAATCCACTTTATGCCAAATTGAGAAAAGTGTACATTTGTATACCGTCATGAGGTATGTTGTTGTAACGCTTTGAATGGTAAGTATAGATTACCATGGGGTTCAAGGTTATTAAATAATAACAAAAATATAGTTAATGCTTATAATTACAGAGAAAACTGAGATTAAAAAACGGATTTGACTTATTTTGTTCCTAAGTTGTGGATTTGACTAATTTTGTTGAAAAGCTGTCAGGATTTGACTAATTTTGTTAGGAATTTGTCAGGATTTGACTACTTTTAAACGATCCAACTAAACTATTTAACTAGGGTTTGGAGCGACGTGATTGGCTCATACGGATTTGACCATGTTTGGAAGTAAGCCGGTATGGAATAGGCTAATTTTGAAACTAAGGTTAGTTTTTCTTTGTATTTTTTAGGGCTTTAGGCTGGATTTGGCTAGTTATGAAAGTTATGAGGCAATGAAGAATTCTGTAAAGAAAAATGTTGTGTACCTACTTTAAAATCTATGGATTTGGATTTGACCACTTTTGAAAATTACCTCCTGATTTATGGTACAAGCGAGGTAAGTTGGTGATTACTTCCGAGGCGCTATTGAGGCCCGAGCCGTCAGGCGAGGGTCAGAAGATAGCCGAGGATAGTAATCATCAATACACGCGTGTACCATACAACGTTTTTCAACACATTTGCGAAGAAATTATCATTTTTCGCTAATAAATAAACAGTTTTTCTATTCGCGCGCATCCAACACAGCAATGGTGATCAGCCAAAGACTACAAGAATATACTTATTAAAAAAAAAATCGAATGAATGAATGAATGGAATCGACCATAGACCTACCAAAAGTAAGGCAACATAGCTGAAGTTTGTTTTTAAAATGTATGGACAGGATTTTTTTTGGTATCCAAACTTTTTTAAAACTAAACAATTTAAAAAAAAATCTATGACTCACTAGTGAATCAAGCGTGTCATTATTCAACTGTTTTTGCACAAATAAGAGCCCCTTTATGAGCAAGTGTGTTGAAAAATATAAAATCCCTCTTTTACAAATCCATAGATATAAAAGTTTGGAAGAACAAAATCACTACACAACAAAGTCGCTTTCTCTGTCAATATGTATGCTTAGATCTTTAAAACTACGCAACGGATTCTGATGCGGTTTGTTTTAATAAATAGAGTGATTCAGTGGGAAGGTTTTTAGCATAATTTTATTCCCGTATTCCTACGGGAACGGGAACTACGCGGGTAAAACCGCGGGGCGTCGCTAGTTATAAATACCTATATAAAAATCCTTCTTTACGTAAATGTATACTCACACTACAAACATAATTATGCAACGAATATCACTTTCGGAATTTACAATAGTACTCTAACGTATTATAATTTATTGATAAAGGATACGTTATTTGTTTACAATAAGTAACTCGGCATTACAATAGATTTCAAAATGGTAGTAGGTACCTACGAAGTATGTCGCAGGTGCTAAAGGCCTTGGAAATATATTACCACTAGCTGTACCCCGCGGTTTTACCCGCAAAATCACAATGTCGTGGGAATTTCGGAATAAAAATCCTATGTCATTCTCCTGGTTGTAAGCTCCTGGTACACGCGTGTATTGATGACTACTATCCTCGGCTATCTTCAGACCCTCGCCTGACAGCTCGGGCCTCAATAGCGCCTCGGAAGTAATCACCAACCTTCTACCATAAATAACTACATATTATTCCTTATCGCGCGTTGCGAAAGGAGGCTAGACGGAAAAAAATGAAGACCAAAAGTTGTAACCATAGAATAAGGATCGCGACCATAGAATAAGGATCACGACCAAGATTCTCTCTGGGTTGTAACGCACACAGAGAATGATGCACACCATGGAATCTATTACACGGATCGTCATATAGAGCAAACGAGAAGGCTAATGTAAGCTTGTCACAACAACTGTGTCGATAAATATTGTCGATACTTTGAACATGGTAAGACTATAGATCTCCGGTACCTAAATTAAATGATGCTGTTTATTTGGGGGTGTCAAAGATATGAAGTCCCAAGTACGACATCAAAATTTCTCAAAGTTTTTATTGCACGAAGTCCCAAGTACAATTACTACAAGTAAAATTTCTCAGGCAAATATAAACGTATGCAATGGCAAGAATATAAAAACAAAACTGTTGTTGTTGACAAAGTTTTTATTGCGCGAAGTCCCTGTTGTTGTTGACAAAGTTTTTATTGCGCGAAGTCCCTGTTGTTGTTGACAAAGTTTTTATTGCGCGAAGTCCCTGTTGTTGTTGTTGTTGTTGACAAAGTTTTTATTGCGCGAAGTCCCTGTTGTTGTTGTTGTTGTTGACAAAGTTTTTATTGCGCGAAGTCCCTGTTGTTGTTGTTGACAAAGTTTTTATTGCGCGAAGTCCCTGTTGTTGTTGTTGACAAAGTTTTTATTGTTGTTGACAAAGTTTTTATTGTTGTTGTTGTTGTTGACAAAGTTTTTATTGTTGTTGTTGTTGTTTTTATTATTGTTGTTTTTATTGTTGTTGTTGTTTTTATTATTGTTGTTGTTGTTGTTTTTATTGTTAACAGTACATTAGGTACTGTTGCGCATCATCGACATTTCGTGCATGATAAACTTACTATTTATTTAAATAAAATATGTTGCTGTTTAAGTAGTTATAGTAATTGTAATTGTGTTATACGTAATTGTATTTTGTTCGCTACTGTACACATGCGCAGCTATGCCCTCTACGTTTCGCTCAGCGCTAAACTTACGTGCCGCTACCTATACAATAATTGCATTACATACTTATTATCAAATCAAAGTTAAGCGTGTTTCATTCAAGTGATAATAGTAATAAGTTGATATATAGGCGTATGCCCAACACGCCTTATACTTAACTCAAATTTCGAACGATCATACTTTTTTTAAATTCGATCCAGTAGTCCCTGAGATTAACGCGTTCAATAAACTCTTCAGCGTTATAATATTAGTTTAGATTAAAATAAATAGCGTAATTACTTGTCAAACAAATTAAACATCAACATTGGTTTAATTAGGTAAGTATAATATTTGTATATCAATCCAATCCAAGCTTCCGTTGTTCGTGACGAGATTTACTAATCTTATATACTTAAGTAAGACCTTGTGGGCTTTCCAAAAGGGCCTCTTACAGATTGATTTATTTATTAATATCATGTCTTTTCCATTCACGGGACCAGCGGTGGATTTACACAGTCGGGGCAAGTGCCCAGGGCGGCAAATGTTTTAGGGCGGAAAAATTTTGAAAGCGAAAAAAAAATTCTAGTAATAGGGCGGACTTTTTTCTGGTGCCCAGGAGCGGCATCGAGTTTAAATCCGGCCCTGCACGGGACTATTAAGGAGTCCCGGTCTTTTGGAAGGCTAGTATGGGGCCAAATAAATAAATAAATAATAGTTATTTATGGTACAAGCGAGGTAAGTTGGTGAATACTCCCGAGGCGCTATTGAGGCCCGAGCCGCCAGGCGAGGGTCTGAAGATAGCCGAGGATAGTAATCATCAATACTCGCGTGTACCATACAACGTTTTTCAACACATTTGCGAAGAAATTAAAAATTTTCGCTAATAAATAAACAGTTTTGCTATTCGCGCGCATCCAACACAACAATGGTGATCGCCAAAGACTAAAAGAATATACTTATTAAAAAAAAAATCGAATGAATAAATGAATGGAATCGACCATAGACCTACCAAAAGTAAGGCAACATAGTTGAAGTTTGATTTTAAAATGTATGGACACCATTTTTTTGGTGTCGAAACTTTTTTAAAAACAAAGCAATTTAAAAAAACAATCTATAACTCACTAGTGAATCAAGCGTGTCATTATTCAACTGTTTTTGCACAAATAAGAGCCCTTTTATGAGCAAGTGTGTTGAAAAATTCCTTTATTTCAGGTCACAGACCCATATAAAATACCACATCATAAAAATAAAATAAATAAAATTTTCAAATTAATTAGTAAAGTCATGATTACAAAAACAAATAAAATTACAATTACATTACAAAATTAACACAACTAAAATTAAATTAAATAACACATTTGAATTGGATTCATTAATCTGAGTTTTTACATAAATTCTTACAATTATTTATTATTAGATATAACAAGATGTTTCTCACAACAATGTCTTATATATGGACAATCTACCTTATCTGCTATCATATTCAGGACAGCATTAGGGCTATCCCACACCCGACGTACCAGTGATGTGCATCTTTTGCGTATTGTGGTATAAAAACAGTCTGTGCGCGCCACCGCAAACATACCGGAAGCGCTACAGAAGCGAGGCAGCCCCAAATCTGCCCTGAATGCATTGTTATATTGAATGCGAAGGGCATTATATATAGTTTTTCTTTGCGTATTTGACCCATAAGCTGCATGTGTAAAGCGACGTACAATAAGCTCTAAAAAGTGTAATCTTTACATTGGTTGAGCATCGCGCAAACCTACGGGCCAACATATTTGCCTTTCGTGATAAGGCCCTTCGCTCACGCTCGATATCAGCATGGTCTCTGAGGTCACTCGTAACTATGTGACCTAGGTATTTAAAGCTGTCAACTCTCTCCAGTGGTACACCCTTCAAACATATTGGTGGTAAATTATGTGGACATTTTGCACCAGCTGCCTCAAACACCATGTGCTGACTTTTTACAACATTGTATATGAGTCCATGCTTTTCAGCATAGTCCTCACATATCCGCAATAGTCGTCTCAGACCACATATCGAGGCACTCAGCAGTACCATGTCATCAGCATAGCTTAAGTTGTCTGTTGTTGACCGATACCCCATCAATATGACATCTGACATACTGACTGCTGAGCGCCATAACTAATGCGTCTATACAGGGTGTCCGGGCATCGATGTCGAATACTTTAAGGGGGTAAAATATGGTATTTTTATCGACAAATCACGATTCCAATTTTCTCTAGCTACCTCCATTACAAAATGGCAGCCATTTTGTTTTTTTAAACTCGACGCGCGGGTGCTTGTACTGATTTAGTCATTACTATCCATGTAAACGTCCTAGGAAGATGAAAGATGTCTCATTTGAAAGTTAATAATGTAGGGTATTATCGAATGTAAGATTTTATTCAATATCTTTATTATAAAATAACAAAAAATCATTACAAAAATAAAAATCAATATTTTTTTTCAGATTTTTTCTGCATTTTTTTATTTTTTGTTAAAATTTGACCTATTAACCTACGTTTTTCATCTTGTTTTTTGATAGTACAGAATATTTACTTAAAAAAGAATCATACATCTTACAGCCTTATGTATGATAGTTCTAAAGTTACGATGGTTTGAATATGATCCTTAGTAATATATATATATATATGATCCTTAGCCAAGAAAATCGTCTCGTATTTTGTGAGGAGTGCTCGACGTGCTCGTCCATGGGACTACGTTGTTGGGATTATCTGACTTGGAATATTATTTAGTCCGTCTAAGTGAAGGTAATTGATCAAAAAATGCTACATTTTACTCCATATTTTTATCATAAAATAACAAAAATTGTGAGGACCAGCATGTTGAAGGTGTTCAATGCTGAGGCCATCGTGGCCAGGCGACTTCCCTTTTGTCATGTTTTTTATAATATCATTCACCACTTTCGCAGTGAAACGAACCCCGACTACACCACCCTGTACATTAGCACTGATCACCTCTTCTGATGGTTTTAGGGTAGAACGCTCACAAAAGTGGTCTTTAAACATATTAGCTATGTCTAAACTATTGCTATTTCCGTTGATGGTCATAGGAACGTTTTTTTTAATATAGTTTTTATAGTTAACGGGATATTTACCATGTACTTATATTATTTATAACAAATTATTTATAAATCATCCGTGATCATGGCGATTGCAACACCGTCGAAATATCGGAAACTCGAAATAAATAATATACATGGTAAATATCCCGTTAAACATTATTATTTGACATTGGTATACGGCGGGGATCGAACCAGCCTTTTTTTATAACGCAGTGAAAATGCATAGAACTGCATACCACCGTGAGCCGATATTGGGAGGACCCACGGGGCATGTAGGGCGCCTAGCATGACTGTGCGTGATAAAATATATAGACACCACGAAATAATATCGATTTCGCGAGCATGACCAAATGAATATGGCGTGGTACGATTTGATAAAATTAAATATAGCGGCTATATTTATTATATTTTGATAGCTGGAAGTCAATAAATAGCTATATCGATTTCGCGAGCATGACCAAATGTGATAAAATTAAATATGGCGGGTATTTTTATCATATTTTGACAGTTGGAAGTCGATAAATCGCTTTATCTATCGCGTTTTCGAAGTCATGCTAGCTCGGCTGGTAGGTTTAAAGGCTATGGGACATGGGTATAATAAATAACACAATTCTGGCACGTCGTATTATACATATAATATTTACATCACTATTTACAAGTTCATTATAACTATTTATATACAAAATACAAAAAAAATAATACATAAAAACCATAATTATATTTAAATACATAAGCTTTATTATATATTATGGGACAAAATATTTTATGCACATCTATACATGAACAAAATCCGTTAATTATACAAGCTATGCCTCGTGGTTTTGCTCGTAGAAATCCCGCGAAAAATAAGGGCTAAGTCATAAAAATATAAAAAAGTAAGGCACATTACCAAAATAATATAATTAGGAGATTTTCGCGTAATTTTCGAGGCATAGTTATTTTGACGAAAAAAATAAGAAATACATACAAATAATAAGACCCTGTATACATACAATAAATATATAATTATTAAGATTTTTGTTTTACCAACGACAAAAAAATATATCTATTTTTAAGGTTCCGTATCCAAAGGGTAAAAACGGGACCCTATTACTGAGACTTCGCTGTCCGTCTGTCACCAGGCTGTATCTCAAGAACGGTGATAGCTAGACAGTTGACATTTTCACAGATGATGTATTTCTATTACCGCTATAACAACAAATGCAAATAAAATTAAGAGGCTTCCATACAACAAACGTGTTTTTTTTGTTGTTTTTGGTAAGGAACCCATCGTGCACGAGTCCGACTCGAACTTGGCCGGTTTTTTTATTATTGGTTATAACAAAAATCTTAAATTCACACACAATAATTTAAATAAGTATATATTGTTTATATACATATTATAAAATTAGAAAAATACACATTTCATACAAACACATTTTTTTGGTATTTTTTTCCAAAATTTTATTAATTAATTTTTATTTTTTTATTATTATTAGTTATTGCTATATTTTATTTACATTTATCTAAATAATTATTATTGCTTATACATAGTCCCCATTTTTTTCAACAAAAAATCCAATAAAAAAATGTATGGGATTATCATTTTAGTTTTTTATGCAAATAATAAATCTTAGTTATGTATGAGAATACAAAAATTAAAAAAATATGACAGAGTTTAAAACTAAAAAAAAGCATGCTCGAAATGAGGCCAACCTTTTTGAAAAAAGAACTGAATGAAAAATCTAAAATACAAGAGTGAGTGAATGAATGAATGTGTGCGTAGTTTCTGATATTCTAGAAACAGGTAATAAACCTAGGACCCATGATAAGATATATTTATGTATGATTTTTTTTTCGTATTTTTTATTAATTTTTAAATTCAATATGGCAGTACATTATTATACAAATTAATTTATTTATTTCACAAATTTACAATTTTATTTACAATTTAAGACCGAAACATAAAACTGCATTTTATCTCGGTTTTATGCTTTGACCCTTAATTAAACTAACTTAAAATTATTTTTACAAAATTTCTAATTTATTTTTAATATTTTTTTTATGTTTTCTTTTTAAAAACCAATGATAATTATATTTTTTAGACCTATCTAGTACTTAGTCTTATTTTTTACCCCCTAATTTAAAAAAAAACATACTAGACCACTCTATATATAATTATTTTTGTATAGAGTCACAACCTTTTCCGTGCCGGCGGCCAAAATTGGAAGCTCCTATTGTCATTGTGACTCTAATGTCATTTGGATACATCACTACATAGTATAAAACAAAGTCGCTTTCTCCGTCCCTATGTCCTTATATCTCTATGTATGCTTAGATCTTTAAAACTACGCAACGGATTTTGATGCGGTTTGTTTTAATAGATAGAGTGATTCAGTGGGAAGGTTTTTAGCAATTTTATCCCCATATTCCTACGGGAACGGGAACTACGCGGGTGAAACCGCGGGGCGCTGCTGGTTTTCAATAAACTAACAACCAAAAGATGCGATTACAGCGACGCTGTCACCGGCACAGAAAGGATTGTGGCTCAATATTAAATAATTAATTTGTTTATTTTATTTCAGTAATTTTTCAGTTTATTATCACATTTTTTTTTATTTACAAAGAAAATATAAGACATTCAAAATTTTTACCTCAGCTGGAAACTGAACCAAGAACCGAACCATATAAATAACCGTTTTAATCAAAAGCCAAAAAAGAAAATTTAAAATAAGGCTACTATGTATATTTTGTTTGCAAATCAATTAATCGCGGGTTCGATTCCTCTTATTGTTGATTCATTTAAATTAATTCATCACACATACATAATACATGAATAGTAAATAACATAATAATGGGATTATAAAAAAATCCCAAAAAAAATAATTAACTTACAAAATTATCTAAATTAACACAGCAGTATGATTTTAAAGCGTAAAAAAATCCCGCGGGATTTTTCAAAAATATCCCGTATGTTTCTTAAATATTTAATGAACACTGGAATTTAAATAATATTACATTGTGGAACAATAATAATTGTGACTTGAAAATAAAATCCCACGGGATTGTCCAAAATCCCGTAAAACATCCTACACTATCTATAAAACACTGGAATATTAGTAAAATAGTAGAGCGATTATGACAGAAATTAAAAATCCCACGGGATTGTCAAAAGTCCCATAATTAATAAACTTACAGTATCTACTAAACACAAGAGTATTATAATATAATAAAGTAATATTATGATTCTAATTTGACTCAAAAGTCCCGCGGGATTATCCGTAAATCCCGTAATTTAACACTAAATTAACACAAGTAAAGTATGAGTATGTATGAGATTAAGGGCCTATTTCACGACCTTCAAGTAAAGTTACTCACCAAGTAAAGTTAGTTTTGTCTCTTTTTTTGTCTACTTTATATCAAGTGACAAAGACTAAACTTGTAGCTACTCGGAAATTTACTTGAAGATCGTGAAATAGGCCCAAGTCAAAAACACATAAAATTTTCGAAAAAAATTTCACTATAAGTAAAATATCAATTTTTTAACACCATGCCTATTTATATTTACCAGAAAATTTGTAAAATAATATAATGACTCATTATAAACAAAGAAATTCCGCGAAATAATAGTTATGTGACAAAATAATCCCGCGGGATTACCAAAAAAATCCCTCGGGATTATACAAAAAAACCCGCGAAATAATAGTTATATGAAAAAAAATCCCGCGGGATTACCCCAAAATCCCGTAATTTTAAATCTACACTAACATTACCTAACTACTTAATTGATATAATAGTGACTTAATTTATTTTTTGTTCTAAAATCTTAATTATGTTCATATTTTGACCACAGTAGTATAAGGTTTGAATTTAACTAATTTTAGTTGACGACTAATTTATTACTAGCGATATTTTAATTAACCCCCCTTTTCTCCCCCTAGGGGGGAATTGCCAAAAATCCTCTCTTAGTGATAGCATACTCCCCCAACAAACACACGTGCCAAACAGCTCTCTACAACCAGTAGTTTCGGCTGTGCGATGTCTGTCAGTCAGTACGTCACTCAGTAACGGAAAAGTTTTATACACCCCTATTTTGAATTCGAGATACTTAATCACACAGCTAATGTAAACGACGGGTGACAATATAATAGTGAAGTTAGTTTTTTCTTTTGTTTTTATTTAAAAAGTTATGATAAGACAAAGTTTTTCAAAATCCCGCCGAATTTTATTGATACTCGAGCGCGGTCATCGACCCGAGCCGTCACAGAATACTTGATAGCTAGTGTGCCGTCTGGTAATACGACATTTATTTGGTATTTTTTAAAGATAAGTAATCAACTATCATTTTTGATATTTTTATTGGATATATGGTTTCAGTTACTGCTACAGACATTCTGATTTTAATAAGTCCCGTAATTTCAAAATACGGGTGTATATTTAGAAGATAGATATTCGTCAACTAAACTTAGCTAAATTCGAACCAAGAAAATATCAATTATACAATTAAAAATTAAATTAAACATACCTACATACTATTATTATAAGTTAAAACCTCTAAGATTCTTGAGTCTCCTCTCTAGGTCTTCGACGGTGGACGTGGTGGACGTTTCATCATCCTTAGCGGTGGGTACTGACTTCTTACGCTCGCAGCCTGGTGCCATGTGGAAGTTACCGCCTAGCTTACCCGGGCTTTCGGAGCTGGGGGAAGAAATATTTATTAAAACATATGAAAATATAAATTATCATCAGTCATCTTGAAAGATCAATTTCCTCTCCCTCCCCCCCCCCTCTCTCCCCCCCCCCCTCTCCCCCTCTCTCTCCCTCCCCCCCCCCCCTCTCTCTCTCTCTCTGTCAATGTGTGTGTGTTTGTCTGAATGTTTCTCTGTCACTGACACAGACAAAGTGTATAGAAAACAGCCAGACCAAGACAAACAGACATTTTCACGCACACAAATGTTTGTCGAGCGAGAATTGAACCCGCAACCTTCGGCATAGCAGGCAGGGTCACTGCCAACTACACCCACTCGGACGTAAAAAATAGTAAATAAAATCAAATATACTAACTTACCTAAAATACTCGCTACTGGCAGCCAAGGAGTCCAAATTGCAATTATCGTCCTTATTGTAAAGCCATACGCCCGAGTTTAGCTTGTGGTCTTTCACTTGGAAATCTGTGCTGTACAGTTTCGGTGGTTTCGTGTAGTCTATGTTTAGGGGTTGACCTGAGAATGAGAAACAATGGGAATAATTTTGAGTCATTGATGTTTATGGTTTAATTTGAATTAGCAGGCGCCGGAGTAGCACCCGCGTAGTTCCCGTTCCCGTGGAAATTTCGGGATAAAAAGTATCCTATATGTTATTCTGATGTATAAGCAAAATTATTGTAAAGCTTAATTAAAATTCATTCAGTAGTTTTTGCGTGAAAGAGTGACAAACATCCACACTCACAAACATTCGGATATAATAAGGATGGCGCGCCCCTAACACTTTTTACAAGCCTCCCCATTAACATTTCACCTCCCCTCGCCTGAATTCGACAAGATCTCCTACATTTGAACCCCCACTATTATACAACCCCCCCTAATATTTAACAACCTCCCCCTCACATTTAACCTCCAATCATCTTCCATAATAAATTCCCTCACCTGGATGCAGTCTGTCGTCCTGTCTGACTTCATAAGTGTCGTTGTTGTTGGTCCACGAGTCCTGGAGGCACTCGCTCGTGGGGGGGTACCAGGATTTGGACCGCTTCGGTGAGCCTGGGGATTTGCCTGCAAATATTTATGAATTAGATTTTTTGAAAGTTTATTAATATATTACTAGATGTCTTTTTCAATTCAATTCAAATTATCTTTATTATCAAGGATTGATACAATCACTTATAATCGTCAAAACTTAAACTTTGATTTGATTGTTAGTTCACTACGCGCCCACTACTGAGAAGAACTAACAAGAAACTCAGTGGGGTTGTCAATTTTTTTTTTCTCTTTGTATTTCTATATAATATCTTTTTATCCCCCGACGCAAAAAAGGGGTATTTATTATAAGTTTGACGTGTGTGTGTGTATCTGTCTGTCTGTGGCATCATAGCTCCCAAACGGATGAACCGATTTAAGTTTAGTTTTTGAAAACATGTTTGATGAAAATCGGTTGACCCGTTTAAAAGTTATGGGGGTTTGAAAGTAATTGTGTTGGGGGTTTTATAAATTTTAAATTTAATATTATTAATTTCATGAGCGCTTCCAAGTTTCGGTGGGCTTAAGCTACAGTTCCATTTGTCGTACTAACATCATCGACGGTCATACCTAATAAGCGCGTTGGTGATCTCAAACACGAGATATTTTGGAAAATAGAAAACATGCGGAAGAATAGTAAAAATCGCGATACATGCCCAATGCATGTATATTCTGAAACCCATGCTGAAAAATATTTTTTTTGGAAATCTGTCTGATGGACTTACTAGATTTTTTTGGTCAACTACCCTATAATTGAACCTATCACCCTCAAATAACAATCACACTCACCGTCTTTCCTCCCCGTATCACTACGCTCAGCGACGAGCACTCTGCGTGGCGGGGTGGCGTCTTCGACTCCCAGCTCGTTCAATTCTGCCAGCACTCGCTCCTCGCCGTCGAACACGAAATCTGGGTCGTGTCTGCGGGGGGATGCTTTTGGTGGGGAGGGGAGGGGAGCTGTGGAGAGAAAATAGTTGTATGTATAAATAATTAAGGAAATCTATAATAAATGTTTTAGATTAATAGGGACGTCGACTGGGTAAACAAAATGAAATTCTAATTAGTCCGTCAGATAGATTTCGAGAAAATATTAGACACGTATTTTTTTGTTTTATCAAATTAATAAAACTGACTTAGTTATAACGCATTAAAGTTCAGGAGTGGGGGCTTGTGACGATAATTCTTGGTAAAAAAATGTATGTAGCTGTGACGTCACACGAGTTTTCTATGAACTATATCGTCTTATTTATTTGTTTGTATCAAAAAAGAGAAAATACGTGTCCAATATATTTGCGAAATCTGTCTGACAGACTAATTAAATTAGACATCCCTATTGCCCATGGTACTACCGCTTTGTACTACTGGTAGTGTCAAAGGAAATTTTGCTTGCCCGTGACGTTATCTAAGCCATGGTTGCAAAAATGACACGGTTTCCTAGAGAGTGATAAGTTGATACCGTAACAATAGTTTTTATAGTTATCATGGTTATTAGCACTCAAATTATAATGATTAACGGGATATTTACCATGTATATTATTTTTCAACACACTTGCTCATAAAGGGGCTCTTATTTGTGCAAAAACAGTTGAATAATGACACGCTTGATTCACTAGTGACTTACAGATTTTTTTTAATTGTTTAGTTTTAAAAGTTTCGATACCAAAAAAAATCGTGTCCATACATTTAAAAACAAACTTCAACTATGTTGCCTTACTTTTGGTAGGTCTATGGTCGATTCCATTCATTCGATTTTTTTTTAATAAGTATATTCTTTTAGTCTTTGGCCGATCACCATTGTTGTGTTGGATGCGCGTGTATTAATGATTACTATCCTCGGCTATCTTCAGACCCTCGCCTGACGGCTCGGGCCTCAATAGCGCCTCGGAAGTAATCACCAACTTACCTCGCTTGTACCATAAATAACTATTATTTCGAGTTTCAAGAAGAGAAATCTACTCCTAGTACAGCTCAACAGTTCACCCGTGATCATGGCGCTTGCAACAGCGTCGAAATATCGGAAACTCGAAATAAATAATATACATGGTAAATATCCCGTTAATCATAATAATTTGAGTGATATCGTAACGTCAAGATTCAATACCGGCATTTGTATTTGCCGATTTGTCTGTTCGTTGTTATTGATAGCAGTAAAGGTTATTAATAGTCATTTGCACAGTAGACAGTCTTTTTTGAATATCATGACCGCTATTTTTAAACATAATCATTCATTCCATCATCTCATTATAGTAACTGACCTCTAACTAAGCTCGGAGCTTGTATCTAGGGTATCAGAAACTACGCACACGCTCATTCACACACACCCAGACCGAGACAAACATTTGTGGTTCACACAAATATTCCCCCCCGCACGGGAATCGAACCCGCAACCTTACGGATGGCAGTCCGGCATGGTGACCACTCTGCCATCTAGGTCGTCAACGTAATTTGACGGTACCGGTATCCTATGAAACCAAAGCTTGGTTAGACCCTTACCATCTTTCTTGGGAGTCCCACTATCTTTCTGCGGCGTCCCATCTCCTCCGCCGGCGCCGGGCCCCGAGAGCAGTTCCTTCAGCTCCTCCTCCAGTTCTGCAGCGTCAAAGTCCTCGACCGGAGTGCCCAGGACTTTGTCTATGTCGGCGTAGGTTTGCATTACCTGGTAAATAATTATTTTGATTGATTAAAAGACTCATAAAATTGAAAAACCATAATATGTAAAGTTAAAATCCTAAAATATTGAGTCACAATATTTTCTGTGCCGGTGACAGCGTCGCTGTAATCGCATCTTTTGGTTGTCAGTTTAATGTAAATGTATTCAAATTAAATTAAATTCAAAATGACAATAGTAGCTTCCAATTTTGGCCGCGGCACAGAAAAGATTGCCCTCGGTGGGGGCATTATATGAGCTGATGATGATGAGTATTGTTCCACGCCTATTTAGAAAATTCGCCCTGTATACTGTTTTTGGAGTTGCACAAGAGCGCTCTTAAATTGATGATGATAATAGTCTTGTTCTACAGTGAAATAATCATACCTCTTTCAGGTCGTCCATGGTGTCGAAAACAGAGTCTTCATCCATATTATTATCCTTCATGCCGCGCTTCATAGCTTCTGACGTTGTTCTGGAACAAAGACAATTTTGAAATGAAAATATACCTCGACACTAGAATAACGTAAAACTACTAGAACAATTTAGATGAACAGGATTAAGACCTGTTAGTCATGCAAACAATGAATTCCGATCGCGAATGTTTAAATGTATAATTTAGATGAAATTTGGTACAAATGCTCCTTGTATCATAACATAATCACTCACTCCATCATCTCATTACAGTAACTGACCCCTAAGTCCGTAACTTGTATCTAGGGTATCAGAAACTACGCACACACTCATTCACACACACACCCAGACCGAGACCGAGATAACATTGGGTTTATGACACGAGATCGAAAGCCATTTGAGCGAACGCCATTTGATCGACGCCAAATGATCGAAGTGCCATTTGGCCGAAGGGCCATTTGATCGAAAGGCCATTTGATCGAAAGGCCAAATGTGCGAAAGCCATAAGATCGAATGGCCATTTGTGCGAATGCCGTATGATCGAAAGTAAAATATCTTCTAGTTGGGAAATTTTGAGTTGATGACGATGATTCTTTAGGAAAATTATTATAGAAATAAAATAATATATTTTATTCGATTTCGTAGCAATAAAAAAAGTAATTTAATCAACATTTTTTATTTAATTACTTATTTAACAAAAATATCGCTTCTTCAAATAATAAAATAATATAATTGCCTAAATTATACTTAACATAACATAACATATTCATTCACTACATCATCTCATTATACCGGGTGTTTGGTAGAGGGTTGACCAAACGGGATGGGCGTGTTCCTGGGCCTATTTGGGAGATACAATTTGGCTAAAAATTTCCTAGTGGTTATAATAAAAAAAATATCGACAAATATGTATTTTTTTATTTTTTTCCAAAATTGCGGCTATTTATCCTTATAACTTTTTTTTGAGCTGGTTTCCAGTCAATTTTTTTGATTGATTATGGTTTCAAATATCGCCTGGTCTGCTCACAGCATTTTCAGACTCCTACAAGGTCTAAATAATTTGTTATGACCACTTGACGCTAGGAAAATGAAAAATAGAAATCTAATAGGGGATCTTTCAACTCAAATAAAAAGAAAACTAATTGTAACCAAGAATTTAAAACTCGTTTAAAAACTTCTCTGTTTATCCCTTATTTTAACGGTTTTACAAAAGCCAAAAAACTTGTTAAAAATTTTGGTGCAAAGTGGAAATGGAAGAAAATATAATAAGATATTTTTTCAAATAAATTCCAAGTTTGTCTTAAATACGTCACAGTATTAATAAATTTGGATTTACCTGGGGTCTTCTGAAGATACTGAGATGCTGTAGTGACTTTTTTTAGAAAATAATTAGTCTTAAAACAAGTAAAATGGTCTATCTCAATTGCAGTAAGATATTGCTTCCAAATCAAGATTTCCCGTCTCTGGCAACCGATTAAAGGGATTAGAATACATCCAGTGGTGTGACACACGCGTCCGCTGGGATGCTATTCCATTTTTTTATTGCTACGAAATCGAATAAAATATATTATTTTATTTCTATAATAATTTTCCTAAAGAATCATCGTCATCAACTCAAAATTTCCCAACTAGAAGATATTTTACTTTCGATCATACGGCATTCGCACAAATGGCCATTCGATCTTATGGCTTTCGCACATTTGGCCTTTCGATCAAATGGCCTTTCGATCAAATGGCCCTTCGGCCAAATGGCACTTCGATCATTTGGCGTCGATCAAATGGCGTTCGCTCAAATGGCTTTCGATCTCGTGTCATAAACCCGATAACATTTGTGGTACGCACAAATATTCACCCCGCGCGGGAATCGAATCGTCTTTATTAAAAACAAGCAAATTAATATAAGGACACCAAGGGGGTACTGTTATAACAGTATACGTAATTCCGTTAAGTGTTATACGTAATTCCTAACATTACAATAAAATATAAACACACCGCTTGCATTTACATGCCAGCGTCATTGGTCATACGAAACTCTTGCTTTTTAAGTATGATTTATTACAATTATTCTAGATTTCATTGCGGGCACTAGGTTTATTGTTTATTTTAATAATTCTAATTTAAGGTACAATTCCAAGTCGGGCCGCAGACCGCAAACTGCAACCGCAAGCGACAACACTTGTTTCTATGAACGTCTATGAAATTGATTCCGAGCGCGGCTACACTGCTGCCTGCAGTCGCGACGCGCTCTTTCATAGATGTTGATAGAAAAGTATTGTCGCTTGCAGTTTGCGGTCTGCGGCCCGACTTGGAATTGTACCTTAAATTTCTTTTTCTTTCTTAAATTTATTTTTTAAAAACTAACTCCAGACCCACCCTGTAACAGTGGTGTCAGAAGTGGGATATCGGGTAAAGATTTTCATGCAAAGTGCGTGTGCTCGATATTCCATATTTACATAGTTTACAACCAGTACCCACATAAACGCATATCATTTATATTTTACAATTTTTTATCTATATTTAATCTTTTATCGAGGTTGGGAAAGGACATGGAGATAATTAGAACAGTAAAAATGCGTAAACTTCAGTACCTCGGTCACATAATGAGAAGCAATAAATATGCGCTCCTCCAACTTATTCTGCAAGGAAAGATTCAGGGCAGGAGAAAGCCCGGTCGGCGGAGAACATCATGGCTTAAAAACTTGCGCCAATGGTACAATAAGAGCACCAGGTCGTTATTCCGAGCAGCGGTATCGAAGGTCGAGATAGCCTTAATGATTGCCAACCTCCGGTAGGAGATGGCACTTGAAGAAGAAGAAGAATCTTTTATCTGACCGTGCATGTTCAATGCGGTACGCTGTTGATCTCTTATTAATTCAAATATTAGCTACACTCACCTATAAGTATCAACAATAACTTTGTTAGAGTCCATGTCCCGTATGTTATGCAGTAACTGCTTCACGTTCTCCAGCGCTGCCGTACACTTGTCCAGACGCTGAGCTGCCTTGTGTTTGCGACGGAGGTGATTTTTGGCCTGTGTAACATTTAAATAAAATTTAATCAATAATTATTTATTAAGTTACTAGCTGCGCCCCGCGGTTTCACACGCGTAGTTCCCGTTCCCGTGGGAATTTCGGGATGAAAAATAGACGTTGGCCGATTCTCAGACCTACTGAATATGCTCACAAAATTTCATCAAAATCGGTCAAGCCGTTTCGGAGGAGTATGGCAACGAAAACTGTGACACGAGAATTTTATATATTAGATGGCCTCAATGAGGCACTTACGACCGTCGAATGTGATTCTACCACCGATTCGGAATTACATCAGCCGAGAAGAATCGGCAAGAAACTCGGGCTGGTATTTTTTTTAATAAAATGTCAAATAAGTATAAAAATTAAAAGATCTATAAATGTAGAAAAAAGTTTGTAAAATATACTTTTTAACAACTACAGTTAAACAATAAAAAAGTGTGTAGATACCTAATCACCATCATTAAAAACATTAAATTAAAAATTTAAAAAACCCCCAACACAATTACTTTCAAACCCCCATAACTTTTAAACGGGTCAACCGATTTTCATCAAACATGTCTAAGAACACTCGCACGTAAGTCCCCTTTAATACAAAAAAACTAATTTGAAATCGGTTCATCCGTTCGGGAGCTATGATGCCACAGACAGACAGATGCACACACACACACACACAGACACGTCAAACTTATAACACCCCTCTTTGCGTCGGGGGTTAAAAATAAAATTTCTCTGAAAAGAAGATGGCTTAGCTTGGCTGAAGTCAGCCTCCAGCTTACACTCAGCTGTGGTCAGCTTCACTAGCGCTTCGCACACTCATTCACACACACTCACCAACATATTAAAGAAAGAAAGAAAGAAAGAAGAAAGAAAACATTTATTCGGACACCAATACAGAGAAAAAAAAAATCGGAGAAAAAATAAAAAGACAAACAAAACAAAAGGTGTGCTGAAATGGTTCTGTCTCAGCTATAGCTCCATCGTGTTAAGTCACGATGGAACGCTGGTCTTCCGACAGAACCCTGGCAGCGACCCTTCTGACAGCTAACACAGTGAGACAAGACAACATTAATTAAGCAACAATACATAATGTTTTTTACACATTATAATTAAACCTAATACATTCAAGAAGTAAATGTAGTCATATGTATATAAAAAAAAGTACAAAAAGTACTTACAGCTACTTTATTGCCCAATTTGACGGCGGCCCGAGCGTCCCCCTCTGCGGTGGCCACTTCCCTACTCAGGCGGCTGAAGTCAGCCTCCAGCTTACACTCAGCTGTGGTCAGCTTCACCAGCGCTTCGTCTGTCTCGGTGATCGGAGCTGCTTTCTTGTTTGGGTCGGCTGGGGGAGAATGATAGGTTAATCCTATACAGGGTGGCCGAAATAGAATTATTTTTCTATAACATTAAGAATTATGCATTTTATTAATTTTAGATATCATGTTTCTTAGTAACATTTACTGCTTAAACATACATACACGTATGAAACGTCAGAAAATGTAAAACAAAATACAACCACGACAAAAATCCGTTTAAGTGTTTTATTTCAATACACAATTAATTTCTAGGCAAAAAATAACGAACATTAAGTTTTTCGTTTCCGGCTTCGATTCCCGTAGTGAGTAATAGTTTTTTTTTAATCTATGAATGCAGTTTTTATTTTTACTAAAATCGATAACATGGTTCCTATGAACAGATCTTTGTATCTCTTATAGTTTCAGACTTCCGCCCACTGACCGTTCTATTTGGGCCATCCTGTACACTTCCTTAGTTTGATTCCTAGTGGCAAATGTTCAAACAAATCACGTTTCAAGAGCGATTTTCAAAACCAGAATTACTTTTACATTTCAGAATTTTCTGGAATAGAACTTGTTCATATAACGTTACATTACACGCGAATGCTCCCGGTGAAGGAGCACCTTTAGGATGTATCATCGCTTTAAATCATGTAAATTTTATTTATATACAGTCAAGTGCAAACCTATTTAATATATAAAGAGAAATAACATCTACTCACCCAACTTAACAACTCCATCTTTAACAACCGCACTCCCATACGAGACCAACCACCCAATGATGATCTGGAAGGCGTCCCGGCTGCCGGCCCACTGGCAGTACTTCATCAACTCATCGATGGTACCCACACGCTCCACACCGGAGGGGTACGTGTTGAGCAGGTTCAGTGCTTGTTCCTAGTAAAAAAAGAATATAACATAACATAATCATTGCCTCCATCATCTCATTACAGTAACTGACCCCTAACTAAGTTCGTAACTTGTATCTAGGGTATCAGAAACTACGCACACACTCATTCACACACACACCTAGACCGAGATAAACATTTATGGTTCACACAAATATTCACCCCGCACAGGAATCGAACCCGCAACTTTGTCAATCCGGCATGGTGACCACTCTGTCATCAAGGTTGTTGTCAGTTAAATATTTACCTTCAAAACAGCTTCCAACACAAATCTCTGTGTGCTATCAATACTAGCTTTAGGCAAGCCGTCCTGGTCGATAGCTTGTCTAGCTGGCAGCAGCATGGTGACGGCTGTGAGGGCTATAGACGCTGGCTTGAACGCGAGGCGGGCTCCCCAGCGCATCCAGCTTTCGGGGCCGTTATTGAGGATCTGCTGGTATTTTGATATAGGGACTAGTTCGCCGTTTCTGTAAAGATGGATGATTATTATTAATTCAAATTCAAAAATATTTATTAAACTAGCGGTCCGCCCCGGCTTCGCACGGGTCCAATTTTCCCGTTGATTTTCCAGATTTTTTTTACATAAGAACCTTCTCCTGACAATAACAAACACAACAAAAAAAGAATTGGCCAAATTGATCCAGGCGTTGTTGAGTTATGCGCTTACCAACACATTTTGCGATTCATTTTTATATTATAGATGAAGGCCTCAATGAGGCACTTATGAACGTCACTGAATCTACCACCGATTCGGAATTACATCAGCCGAGAAGAATCGGCAAGAAACTCGGGCTGGTATGTATTTTTTTTGAATAAAATTAAATACAAATGTCACTTATAACTAATGTCAACAATAAAAAACCTTTCAAAAGGTATATAAAAATTCACTTTAACATTTCCTTACAGTAACTGATTACTTTAATCTAGGGAATCAACCAGCACGCACGCACACACACACACACACACACACAAACACACACACACATACACATAACACACACTCTTGAGACTAATATGTATTAATTAAGTAAAATATAATATAAGTCTGTCAGTGGCCCCTCGCCACCGTCCATACGAGACGATTCCTACCGTCTTCCCTTTTGAAAACAGACCAACTTACACTACTAAACTCTAAATTATCTAACACTCAGACTTCAACATATTAAAAAAATATCTGTTTTTAATAAATCAAATTAAAATAATAATTCACTTAAAGAATACATAGCGTAATATTCATCGCATAAGAAACAATTTAACTACCTCATACTAAAATCAAATCATAATAATCATTAATTACTAAAAGTTACGGTTCAAAATCGCTTGGAAGCACATAGCGCTATACAAAGTTACAATACACCTACATCGTATAAGAAACGATCTAACTACCTCATACTGAAACAAAATCATTATAATCATTAAAAGTTATGAGTTACGGTTCAAAATCGCTTGAAAATAAAACGTTTTCCCTTGCAGGTCTAGCGCCATACAAAAGCGTATTCACAACTACATACAATGAACCGTTCCGATACAAAATTCACGCACACATTCAAACATATTCGCACAAATTCACGCCCAAAAATAAGACGCTCGGCCACCGTCTTGCTTGATACTATTAAATTAATTATTCTGTGCCAGCCAAGGATCAGACCAGAGAAAGAGAGAGAAAGAGAACACGGCTGTTGACGTTTTGCAAAGCGTATTCGCGTATGTCAAGTGTCATGCCATTTAAGTTTTCGCGCTTTGTAACAGTTTGTTTTTGTTTTGTTGATTTTTACGAATTTACATGATAATATTATTTACGCGACTTATTGTTTTATGTCGTATTTGTAAAGTTATTATTACGTATACCTCAATTGTAAATTTGATATAATTAGTGAGTTAAATACCTAAATTCAATATTATTGGTTTTCGTGTTGTGAAGTGTGAAAGTTAAAATAAAACAAAACAAAAGTTTATTGCATATTGAGTAACTGTTGCTTACTGGATAACCTGCTAGGTGAGAATAATTTATTTAGTAAATTGGACTTAAAATACTACTTGAAAGTAGGGTGATTTCTTGATAAGTAATAATATAATCTTTTTAGTTCTGTTATATAAAGGAGGCAGCAACTTCAGAAAGTATACAAATTACCTAATTGTATAATTTTATGAGATCTGTCTCCGGTTTAATTTTTTAAATCTCTTTTTTATATTTAAATGATAACGGGGTATATCGCATAAAGTGTTTTGTTTCCTGTGTTTGTTATTTTAGATTCAAAAGTATATAAATGTGTTAGAATTTGTGTGTTTATCTTTATGTAAGCAAACAAATAACAATACAGCTGAACCGATTTTGATGGGCTTTTCACATAGCAAATGGTCAATATAATTTTATGTTAAAATTAACATAGATCAGCAAGAAACGTATTTCTTGAGTAAAGTCGCGGGAAAAAGTTTGTCATCAGTCTCATCCAAAATTATGTAGGCGTCGTTTTTTTTTTGGATCGTCTTCCCTTTCGGAAAATTTCACCCCTCGCCACTGAAGTCTGTCATTGGCTGTCAACTGTAGAATTAAGATATCAAATATGTTAACTAAGAGCTGTGGACTTTGTGTCAATCCTACTACTATTATAAATGCGAAAGTTTGTATGTTTGTGAGTTTGGATGTTTGTTCCACTTTCACGCAAAAACTACTGAACCGATTTTGATTAAATTTTGTACAGATGTTCCTTATAACTAGGAATAACACATAGGATACTTTTTATCCCGAAATTCCCATGGGTTTGAGTATAAGTAATCGTATGTTTTATTGTAACTTTTTGTAGTCACAAATCCTACCAATAGATGGCGCTGTTACTTAATTTTTTTAACACACGATGGTGAATTGTGCCGAGATTGTATGATACTACGAGCTATGTATTCTCACGGGAGCGGGTACTACGCGGGTAAAACCGCGGGGCGTTGCTAGTAAATAATAAATCAGAAACTATGCACATACACCCAGACCGAGATAAACCACATCCAAAACTACAAAATATATTGAAAATTACATTTAAAATGCATCCTACACAAAGTTGTCCTTGAATCATAGCCAAAATCACTTGATTATGTCATCTTTCAAAGACAAATAAATAAATCATAATCGGTTCATTAACTTGAGACATAAACATACAGACACATGTGATGATTAAATATATCTTTTTTGGAGTATTTCTTAAAAAAAAATATCTCATCAAAAGACTATTTCACCATCTTCAAGTAACGTTCCGAGTACTCTCGCTTTCGTGGCCCAGTGGTGAACGGACGTGTGCACAAAATTATTACGATAAGGTTCAAATTCGGACGAAAAAACCCTACTATCCCCGCATCGCAGATATTCGGCAGCGGCCGGTACGGTGAGAACGAGAGCAAGACAGCTGACGTAATTGTTCGCCCGCTCGCACCTATACAAACAAGCCGTGAGTGCACTTGCTTACTACATCAACTACGAACTTAGTCACATTATTCAAGATGGCCAAGATGCATAGAACACCCCCTGCATCTGCTAGTAAGGTATACTCGGAAAGTGACATACCTAATGTAGATCTTGACTCCCCTTTGGAATTCATGGTATCTAGACGGCAAAAAAGGTCTCGAAATAATGATGGTAGTATACATGGTGATAACTCCGGTAATGATGAACTGTTTGACATGCTACAAAATTGGAAAAAGGAACAAGACCATACGTTTAACAAGCTGTGTGCAGATATTACAATATTAAAACAACAAAATACCACCATACATAATACTACTTCCGAACTCGAAAAATCGATGCAATTTCTTTCCAATCAATATGAGGACATGAAAGAAAAAATGTTGTCATTGGAACGAGAGCGTAAAGAAAATCTTATGTACATTACATCACTTGAAGGCAAAGTTGAAGATCTCGAAAAAAAGCTCAAGTCCACAGTTGTTGAGTTCCGCAATCTACCGGTTACAACAACGTCACAAGACGTAAAGATTGAGACACAACAAGACCTTTGCAATCTCGTTAAAAAAACTTGCGGTACTTTTAATACTAATATCAATTGCTCTGAAATAAAAGATATTTACCGATTAAAATCCAGAATGGGTTCCTCAACAGTAGTGGCAGAATTTACGTCGACTATAACAAAAAATAATGTGCTTAAAAATTTAAAGGAGTACAATAAAAGGCATTCGAATGACAGACTTTCTACGAAAGCGCTAGGGCTACCAGGTCCTACTACTCCAATATATGTTTCTGAAAGCCTCACCACCAAAAGCCGGAAATTATTCGCAATGGCTCGAGAGGCGGCGAAAACTTCGGGGTACAAGTATTGCTGGACCAATTTCGGAAGAATATTTGTGAAAAAATCGGATGGAGAACAGCGATTAGAAATTAAACACGAAGACGACTTGCTAAAAATAAAAAAAGATTGACTAAAAACTGGTAACTTTTACCGTTTATACTCGTTTGTTCCAAATAACTGTCATAATATTGTGTATGAAGCGCGGTGTATCACTATCCTTAGAGCGCATTTTGTACTGTATAATTCTTCATGCATACCCACATTATTTTTCACTTTAACCCAACTAAATATTATTAAACTTACTATTTTAAACATAAAAACATGTATTACTATTAAACACACATACTTAAATATACAATTACAAATTACATATTTTACTAACAAAAACACTCATCATAGACGAGTACACTCCGATACAACATACTATCTATTTACTATTGTAAACAAATTAATAACCTTACGTAGACACGTTAGTTCCGTGGTAACTGACAACACAAATCTGTTACTAAATATTATAACTTTATGGTTTAAGCCTCAGTGTCATTTAAATAATCTTGATTTATTTATTTTATACATTTATAACTTAATTGCACGTGTAAACAGTTGTGTCACCTGTGATATTTTTATACAAAATTCGATAACCTAAGACTACATGAGGACATTGATAGTTCGTGCACAATACCCTGTAACCTAATTAGTGATGTTAGTGACCTTGACAAATGTTTAAATAACCCTTCTATTGTACGAAATAATCGTTTTAATATTCTCACGTTTAATATAAGAAGTGTTCATAAGAATCTTGACAGCTTTTTAGTGTATATAACTAGGTTTAACTTAGATCCCAATATAATAGTATTAACCGAGTGCTGGTGTGACGAGTTATCCGTGCCCCCACTACTCGATGGGTATAATATGTATTTTACTAAACGGAGCTATAACCAAAATGATGGTGTCATAATGTATATCAAGGACCAGATAAATGCAACAGTACTTGAAATAGACATAGCTGAAGCAAATTGTCTTTTGGCGAAAATTGGTAACATGGCTGTTCTTGGTATTTATAGACCAGACTGCTTTAAAAATCCTACCCCGTTCATAAATTCTCTTGATATCGTTCTAACTACCCACCGTTCTCGTAACATTATTTTGACAGGTGATATTAATATCGATTCCATGTCATTGACAAAAAATAATGTTATGGATTACATGGACACCCTAAATGCCTATGGCCTTCAGCCTGCTATACATATCCCAACACACGGACGAACTTGTCTCGACCATTTCATGTTACGATTGACCAGTAAATGTGAGAGCTTTGTTTTTGACACGGACATAACGGACCACCTTCCTATTATGCTTTCGATTTTTGGCACTCCCGCTCGTGCGAATATAATAAACAATAATTATACACGTACTAAAATGAACTATGAAGCTATACAAACGGCAATTAAGGACATAGATTGGGTTTCGTTCTTTAAAATTGATGACGTTAATCAAGCTGTTGATTACCTTACGACTAAATTAAAAGACATAATTATTACAAACACAGATTCTATAGTTATTTCTAAACGTAAGCAACCAATAAAGCCTTGGATAACATATAATATTATTAAATGTTTTCGTAAAAGGGATAAGCTACATTTACAATCTAAGAAAAATCCATCTGATTTAGAGGCCAAGAAAATACACAAGGCATATAGAAACACGTGTAACAAGTTGGTAAAATCATTAAAAAGATAATATTATAGAGAAAAGCTACTTAAACATTTGGATAATAAAAAGAGGACATGGGATACCATTAAAGAAATCAGTAATATTAAAGTTAAAAACATGCAAGCTTCGGAACTATTGAAAATCACTAATAACCCTATAAATTCACTTGATTTTGTAAACAACTATTTCACTACTATTGGTTTCAACTTAGCAAAAAATATACCAAGCAGAATTAATTGCACAGAAAATTACTTAATACATAAAAGTAGATTAACTGAAAATAATAACATATGCCACTCTTTTATGCTTTTTCCAACGGATCACGTAGAAGTAGACAAAATAATTTTAAAATTGAAAAGTAAAAGTGCACCTGGGATTGACTCAATTTCTAGCGACTTTCTTCAAAGATATCATACTATGTTGTGTTCTCCGATTGCTCACATCTGCAATCTAAGTCTTAGTAAAGGGGTTTTTCCGGCATCATTTAAAAAGGCAGTAGTAGTTCCTGTCTACAAGGATGGGGATAGGGACACTGTATCAAACTACAGACCAATATCGCTGCTTAGCACCTTAAGTAAAATATTAGAAAAAGTCGTGAACCACAGGCTCCTATATATATACCTAGAAGAAAATCAGTTGTTATCTATTAATCAATATGGCTTCAGGTCTGCCAAATCCACGGCTGATGCTGTACTTTCTTTTTCTAACTTGGTGACAGAATATATGGACAAGAAAAATAAATGTGTGGGTGTATTTCTCGATTTAAAAAAAGCGTTTGATACAGTGTCCTTACCTCTTCTTTTGAATAGACTAGATATGTTAGGTGTGCGTGGTTTGGCCCTAGACTGGTTCCATGACTATTTAAGCAACAGAGAACAAGTAATTAAGGTGGGGAGCGCTCTCAGTAGTGTAAATAACACTACATATGGCATTCCGCAAGGTAGCACGCTGGGACCCACTCTATTTCTTGCATATGTTAACAGCCTCGCTAATCTTAGCATCCTGAATGGCCATATCATTGCATTCGCTGACGACACTGCTATTTTATTCCATGGTCGTTCATGGAAAGAAGTCCATAAAAATGTAGAGACAGGATTAAGAGTGGTTACACGATGGCTTGAAGATAACACCCTGACAATTAACGTAACTAAAACTAAATATATATGTTTCTATAAAACCATGCACTCAAAACCCCCCGTGGACTTTCACATAAAAATTCACACTTTTCCTTGCAACAGGCAAGACACACCTACTGACACATGTGATTGCGATAAGCTTGAAGGAACCCAATCAATTAGGTACCTGGGGGTAATAATAGATAGTAATCTTAGCTGGAAGCCCCACATATCTACTGTGTCAAAGAGGGTAAGAAAGCTTATGCCTGTCTTTAGGAATTTAAGGGACGTAGCTGACACAGGTATCCTTTTAAATGTTTATAACGCGCTATGTCAGTCACTGCTTCTATATTGCTTGCCAGTTTGGGGAGGAGCAGCAAAGACCAATATGATGGTTATTGAGAGGGCCCAGCGTGCACTTCTTAAGGTTATGTTGAATAAACCGCGCCGATTCTCGACTGAATCTTTATACAAAGAATCAAAATTACTAACAGTCCGCCAACTATACATACGTGAAGTCGTCTTAAAATTACATTCAAAGTTGCCTGCACCACCCATAAGTTCTAAACGTAGGAGACCAAATCTACCTACTACATGTACCAGATCAAAATTTGCACAACACCAATTTCCTTTTCTTAGTACCTTTTTATACAAAAGAATACATAAATCAGCAAGTATAGATACTCAAAGTAAATTCACCCTTAAGAGAACATTATATAATAAACTCATTAATCTAGATTATTCTAAAACTGAAAATTATATTAAACCCACGCAATAATAAATAATTTGTTAGTAAAAGATAGTAAATTACAAAAACAGCTCATACACACACACACACACGCACGCACGCACGAACGCACACACACACACATACACACACACACACACACACACACACACACACACACACACACACACACACACACACACACACACACACACACACACACACACACACTATATTAGTATAATACATAAGATTATTAGTTATTTTTATAGTTATTTTATTGTAATAAGTATAAAACTGTTCAAATATTAGAATGCCACGCAATGTAAATAATTAAATATCAAAGATTAAAAATGTGTTAGTTTGTATGAAAGAGTGGCGGGGTGTCCGCTCTTAATTTAATTAAAATTTAATTTTACTTTATTGTTTTGAACAATGTACACGAAGGAAGAGGCTGACTTCCAAGATACAGATATCATCTAGTTTGGAAGTCAGAGATTTTGTAAACAGTAGATTAAGTTTCTGAACAATAAACGATTTATTATTATTATGTCTTTTCCATTCACGGGACTATTAAAGAGTCCCGGTCTTTTGGAAGGCTAGTATGGGGCCGAAGCCAACACACGGAAGCCCTTTGACATATTTAATCTTGTGTAAAGGATGCACAATCCGGCGACTATCCCTGTATAACACTATAAAATGCATCCAAGGACAGTCCCCGGTTCTGCTGGGACTATTGCAAATATATGGAAAACTACGACTGGGTTATGGGGATGGGATGTTTAATGGACTGGATATTGGGGAACTATGGGGACTATGACACCCGCCGATACAATGCTATAAACATGTACGAAGTGGCGGATGGAGACTTGCCAGCTCTATAACTGGGCCCCCCAAACAAGTCGCTCGGGTCGCAACAAGGGGGCAACATGAAACGAGCGGCTTTGAGATGGAGTAGACGTCCTGGGTTTTAAACCGCGATCCACTGAGCCCGAGGGTCCAGCTTCATGCTAAGCCAACTCACCACTTACGCAACGCCCCTCACTCTCCGAGCACCAAAGTGCTCTCGCGGGCTCCACTCCGGCCAGCCAATGAAGGCAAGCACGGAGGTGGGGGACCTATTCCTCGTCAGTGCTCACTCCGCCGGCCAGTGAAGGCAAGCGGAGGTGAGGAATGGTGACCTCCCCCGGGAGCGCGTCAGGTCCGCGGGGTCGCTACTCCCCGACACCCCGCCTCAAAGGTGCCCTGCCCTGTATTATTATTATTATTACTCACATGTTTTGTCTTTGTCACTTGATATAAAGTAAGAAAGAGAACACTCACTTTACTTGGTGAGTACCTTTACTTGAAGGTCATGAAATAGGCCCTAAGTTATATCACTAATTGCTGTACATAATATTCCCAACACTTTTTGAACATTAACAATTAATTTGTTTAGTTTTACACTGAGTTGTTGATTTTTTATTTTAGCAGAAAATAATAATCATGTAGACCAAATAAAAAGACCATGCAACATAATTACAATTTCAAAAATATTAAGTAGACTAGCAGCGCCCCTCGGTTTCACCCGAGTAGTTCCCATTCCCGTGGGAAGTTCGGGATAAAAAGTATCCTATGTTCTTTCCCGGAATTTCAAGTGAATCGGTTCAGTAGTTTAGCCGTGAAATGGTAACAGACAGACAGAGTTACTTTCACATTTATAATATTAGTTAGGATTTGTTATTACATAACTTAACAGATAAATATGTACTATGTAGTATTTTTATGCTAACAAATTCAAGTTGTAATGTAAAAATAGGTAAACAACACAACAAAATATTCAAAATACTAGCTGGGCCTCGCGGTTTTACCCGCGTAGACCCCATTCCAATGCAAACTTTGGGACTAAAAGTTTTTTACGTGCTATTGTGGTTTTACTAAACACCAACACCAAATAAATAGGTTTAGTAGCTTTTAAGCTTTATATACTATATATTTATACAAACTTCCGTGTAAATAATATAAGATTGTAACAATAAAACGACCATCACCTGAACATTTCTTCAACAACAATATCTATACATGCTGGAGTCCTTCCTCTCCTTTGGAAGGCGACTTTAGCGTCCGCGGCGGTCACTACAGCGTCTCCTTTACACCTACACCACTGACGGAGCATGTCAGACCAGAATTTCATCTTCATATCCCATGATTCTGGGTTCGCAGTCTTCAAACGAAAGGGAGCAAACAGCGCGTTCATACGAACATCGTCGTCCCAACACTGCGGCAACTTATCCGCCGGTATACCACCGTCCAAACCCCCCATTTTGAACCAAATAATATATTATGACGGTTATTTTGCAGCAATTTTATTATTTTTTGTTACAAAAATGAATTGCGCGAATGCTGACAGGCGTGCAGATTTTTTTTTGACAGTTTGTTTTCGTGATTGATGCAAAAAGCAAGATGGCCTGCTTGACAGATTAGTGATGGGCTTGTAATTGATTAATCGATCGATTTTGAATGTGTTGTTTTATATGTTCAAAAATATTTTTACAACGTTTAAAATTAAAGGAGATTTTGAATTTTTTGATTACTGAATCGAGTATAAAATAATTTTGATTTAAAATGCTTCCAATAAAATAATTTTAATCTATCAAAAACAACAAATACAAATATGTCACTGTCATATATGTCATTTTTTGTCTATGCCACATTTTATCTTGGAAGTTGGAAACGCTGCCGATTTTTCAGATTTTCATCAAATTTTAGCCACTTTTACACCTAAAACTGAAAGCAGAAGTGTTTAATAAATCATTGGGGGTAAGTTTAATTTTTTATTTGAATAAAAAATGTGCAAAAGTCAAAGTCCAAACCTAATTTGGTTATTTCGCTAATTTGGAGTTTTCATAGATTTTCTTCTTTAAATGTACTTTCCATTCATTTGTAATCTTCTATTATCATGCAAATTTAAATGACAATACTTTAGACATTCCATTATGTTTTAAAATAGCTTTAAAACTGTATGTTTATCGATGTATTGATACCCAAACTTTGTGTATTTAAAATCAGAACTGGTTTTGGGCATAAGTACATAACTGTTTATATGTAGTACTGTAGTTTCTAGATGTAATTACACCTGTCTGGCAAGTCAAGGTGACCCACAATTCATGCAATTGGTACTTACAATATTACACTGATTGAGGAATAGTGATAGTGCAAACTATGTACTTAAAAAAATTGGTAATAAAAAAAAACAATTCTGTTATCTATTAAATTTTTTTTTAGTGATATTGCCGCCATTTTATTTGAAATTAATTTTAAAAAAACTTGTAACTATTTTCATTTTAATATAATCATTTTAATAAGATATAGGTAATTTAAACTTTAAAATACCTACCATAATTTAATGAATAATACATTTAAATATTTTTAAGAATAAAAATGTTATTGTTAAGTGTTTTATACTCATTAACACAGAAACAACTAATAGATTGAATTTGACCCTTTATTGCCTTGCTCTGCTCCTTTTCTGGTTTTGTGTTTAATATGTGACCTTCCTTGTTAGATTAAATAGGCTATCGTAAACTACAATACATTATATTTTAATTCAAACCTGTAGTTACTGAGATCAGAGTTTAACCAAATAAATTCTTTATGACTTGCCCCACGGTTTTACCCGCGTGGAACCTTATCCCGTGGGAATTTTGGGATAAAAAGTATCCTATGTGTTATTCCTAGGTATGAGGGACATCTGTACCAAATTTCATTAAAATCCATTCAGTAATTTTTGCGTGAAAGAGGAACAAACTTTCACACTTACAAACATTTGGCTTATAATATAAGTAAAAAGTTTGTGAAAATTCTTCACTACATAGTATAAAATAAAGCCGCTTTCTCTGTCCCTATGTCCCTATGTATGCTTAGAACTTTAAAACTACGCAACGAATTTTGATGCGGTTTGTTTTAATAGATAGAGTGATTCAGTGGGAAGGTTTTTAGCATAATTTTATCCCCATATTCCTTCGGGAACGGGAACTAATTCTGATTTTAATAAGTCCCATCATTTAAAAATGGAGTGTATAAGTGAAATATTCACACCACATTTTTGTTTCTAAAACTAATAGTTTTTTATTTATTAAGGTACGATGATATAGATAGACCTTTTCGTTACGGTCCACTTTTTAAACCTGGTACCCGTATATTTCGGCGCGATTTTAAAGACGTTTCACGTCAAAATAATAATTCAATTTATTTAATAAACAATTAACCTACATTATTATGTTTAAATAGAACACTTATTGATACAAATCAAATCATTTCTTGTGAAGGTTATCGTTTATTGATAAAATGTTGACTCACATGATTACATTATGTTTTTTCATTTAAACATTCATACCTACATTGATTTGATGATATCCAGTAACTAAATGGAGTGAATAGGGATGTTGACTAAAAAAATCTAATTAGTCCGTCAGATAGATTTTGCAAAAATATTGGACACGTATTTTCTCTTTTTTCATACAAACAAATAATGAAGACGATATAGTGCATAGAAAACTCGTGTGACGTCACAGCTACGTACGTTTTTTACAGAGAATTATCGTCACAAGCCCCCACTCCTGAACTTTAATCCTAATCCTAACTTAATATTATAAATGCGAAAGTAACTCTGTCTGTCTGTCTGTTACCTTTTCACGGCTAAACTACTAAACCGATTGACTTGAAATTTGGTACAGGGGTAGCTTATGGTCCGGGAAAGAACATAGGCTACGTTTTATCCCGAAATTCCCACGGGATTGAGAACTACGTGGGTGAAACCGCGGGGCACAGCTAGTACGTTATAACTAAGTCAGGTTTATTAATTTGATGAAAAAAAAAATACGTGTCTAATATTTTTTTGAAATCTATCTGACGGACTTATTAGAATTTCATTTTGTTTACCCAGTCGACATCCCTATTGTTCAAGTGGTAGACTAAATCCGAAAATATAAGGAATAGAGAAAATGCTGTTAAGATTCTGAAGACCGATTTTGATGCAAAGTAAAACTGCGTCTTTGGATTACTTTTACTATTAATACTTAGTAATAACTATAAATTACAAAAGCAATGACATGGTGGTGTAGTTGGTAGTGTCCTGCCTACTATGCCAAAACTTTGACACTATTTCGTCTTTGCCCTATTTACACTATGCTACTGCTACTCGCGCTGCCGGAAATATTTCCTAAAATACTTCCGCGGCAGTACGCTATTTACACTATGCTGCAATGAGCAGGGAAGTAAAAAGGGAAGTGGGCAGCGGCATAGTGTAAATAGGTCACTCATGCTGCTACTCGTCATGCCGGTGCCGTCACTTGGTACGTGAGGACTGAGTGAAATAGCGTATATGTTCTCTCTCGCTCTCCCTTCTTTGACTTCCACACGAAAAACCGACACTCGCGTGAGCGTCGGGCAGGAGCAGCGGCATGACGAGTAGCAGCGCGAGTGACCCTTTACACTATGCCGCTGCCCACTTCCCTCCTCACTTCCCTGCTCATTGCAGCATAGTGTAAATAGGATATTAAAAAACATAGAGCCACCATCTTTTCTGTGCCGGCGGCCAAAATGGCTCCTATTGTCATTTTGACTCGAATGTCATTTGGATACATTTTCAATAAACTTACAACCAAAAGATGCGATTACAGCGACGCTGGCACCGGCACAGAAAAGATTGTGACTACTGACTATACTACTTAGTATTTGCGAACTATTGTAAAAAAATCGTATGATTATTTAATAAGTGCTTCTTTAAACTGACTTTGAATTTCAAATTCAACTAATACGTCAATGCGTTATTTCAAATAGATCATTGATAAAGCCATCATTTAAATAATAACAAAAGAATAAATTTTATATTTTTATGTGTATTATAAACTGGCCAAGTGCGAGTCGGTCTCTTACAAGAAGAATTCCGTATCTTCCTACTAATATTATAAACGCGAAAGTTTGTGAGTTTTATATAACAGTAGATACATATTTTTTCAACACACTTGCTCATAAATAGGCTCCTAGTTGTGCAAAAACAGTTGAATAATGACACGTTTTATTCACTAGTGAGTTATGGATTGTTTTTTAATTGCTTTGTTTATAAAAAAGCTTCAATACCAAAAAAAAAAGTATTCTTTTAGTCTTTGGCCGATCACCATTGTTGTGTTGGATGCGCGCGAATAGAAAATCTGTTTTTATTAGCGAAAAATGATATTTTATTATTAATTTCTTCGGAAGTGTGTTGAAAAACGTTGTATGGTACACGCGTGTATTGATGACTACTCCTCGGCTATCTTCAGACCCTCGCCTGACGGCTCGGGCCTCAATAGCGCCTCGGAAATAATCACCAACTTTACTCGCTTGTACCATAAATAACTATTTCATTATCTTATTGTTTTGTTTGAGCAAAGTTATGATTATCGCATTTCGAACATTATTTGATAATGCTTTTATCTTTACATGTTACTAATATAAAAGACAATGAGGGATTTGTTGAAGTGGAATCTAAAGAATGATAATTTATCTTGATAGAGGTTTGAGATCACCAACACGCTTCAAGCGTGGTGATTACGGCTATTCATCCTCACTGTACTAATATCATCAGTGAGAGATCTTACAGGACGATACTACTACTATATACTCGTGTTTGAGATCACCAACACTCTCCAAGCGTGGTGATTACGGCTATTCCTCCTCACTGTAACTTATGTTTATTGTTTTGAGTACGGAACCCTAAAAACGGAATGACTTTTTTAAACCTATTCTTATTTTATCTTGGATCAACTTATATCCTTGAAACTATATTTGTCTGTACGTACCATCGTTACTAACTCTTCCTCTTTATAATATTAGTCCATTGGCAGCGACCCGCGGTTTGACCCGCGTAGTTCTCGTTCCCGTGCGAATACAGGGATAAAATTATACTAAAAACCTTCCTCTTGAATCACTCTATCTATTAAAACAAACCGCATCAAAATCCGTTGTGTAGTTTTAAAGATGTAAGCATACATAGGGATAGAGAGCGGGAAGCGACTTCGTTTTATACTATGTAGTGATACTAAAAAGAACACAACCTCACCTCACAAGAAGACAAAGAGTACCTACTTGTTTTTTTTTATTTAAAACTAGTTGTGCCCTGCGGTTTCACCCGCGTAGTTCTCGGTTTACCCTCCTTTTCTCCTCCTAGGGAGGGAATTTCCAAAAATCCTCTCTTAGTGGTAGCCTACTCCCTCCAACAAACACACGTGCCTTTCAGCTCTCTACGACCAGTAGTTTCGGCTGTGCGTTGTCTATCAGTCAGTACGTCACTCGGTAACGGAAAAGTTTTATATACTTATAGATAGATGTTGTCGTGAAAAGATGAAAACACACGGAAATTTTATAGTTGGTCAATTTGCATCTGCATGTTAGTAAGTTCTTTCTTTGCCGAACTTTTGTCCCATGTCTATTTGCGGTCGGTTTTCAGTTTAACCAGATTCGGCGGAATGTCAGCATTTTACATGAAGCGACTGCCATCAGACCTTTACAACCCAGAGGGCTATACGACATTTTTTACCAATTGTTAGACTTTTGAGGGCTCTAACTACCCGTAACGACTGTCGATGATGTTAGTACGACAGTCCGCTTCGGAGGGAACGTAATGCCGTCGGGGCTTTACGTTCCCTCCGAAGCACGGAATTGCATGCAACGTACAATAGTTATTTATGGTACAAGCGAGGTAAGTTGGTGATTACTTCCGAGGCGCTATTGAGGCCCGAGCCGTCAGGCGAGGGTCTGAAGATAGCCGAGGATAGTAATCATCAATACACGCGTGTACCATACAACGTTTTGTGAACACATTTGTGAAGAAATTATCATTTTTCGCTTATACATAAACAGTTTTTCTATCGCGCGCATCCAACACAACAATGGTGATCGGCCAAAGACTAAAAAAATATACTTATTAAAAAAAACGAATGAATGAATGAATGGAATCGACCATAGACCTACCAAAACTAAGGAAACATAGTTGAAGTTTGTTTTTAAAATGTACGGATAAATTTTTTTTGGTATCGAAACTTTTTTTAAATGAAAGCAATTTAATAAAACAATCTATAACTCACTAGTGAATAAAACGTGTCATTATTCAACTGTTTTTGCACAAATAAGAGCCCCTTTATGAGCAAGTGTGTTGAAAAAGTACTTATCTATTTTTTTTTTGTCCGCAGTAACCAAAGCATGGCAACACAGCGGTGACAAGGAACAGTTTTTTTTTAATCTGACAAAATTGGAATGGCCAAAGTTCATCATACAGCCAGTCGTGGCCTATTTGATTTAGAATGGTGTTAGGTAAGTCGGTCAGTTTTGTTATTACAGTTAAGTGGTTGAAACTTTCAGCGAATTTCAGCCTGAAAGTGAGTAACTTCTCCTTAACAAGCTTTTATTTAGTTCCACCTGTCCCGTTGTCTGTAATCAAATCTTGCCATTTTCCGACCACTTCTGGTTTTCCGATTGAGCTGAAATTTGGCATACTTATGTAAGTCCCATGACAATGCAATAAAAGCTAAAAAAAGCTCTGTTTTTTAATTATTCTTGTTAATGTTAGGATAAATAATAAAACCTCATGTCGTTTATTTAAATAAAACACTTAAACGGATTTTTGTCGTGGTTATATTTTGTTTTACATTTTCTGACGTTTCGGATTCTTTACAGAACCCGTGATCACAGAAGACCCAAACGGGTCCCTACGGGTTCTGTAAAGAATCCGAAACGTCAGAAAATGTAAAACAAAATACAACCACGACAAAAATCCGTTTAAGTGTTTTATTTCAATGTGTAGTGTTTGTGTAAATTAAAGATATCAATATCATTTATTTAAATTTATTTATTATGGTAAAGAAAACATACAGTATTTAAATACGAATTAACCTAGTTTCGCATACTAAGCAAATGATTTATATCCTCGTTAATATCCTTATTCCTAGACTAGTAGCGCCCCGTGGTTTCACCCGCGTATTTCCCGTTCCCGTGGGAATACGGGGATAAAATATGCATATGTCACGCACTGATAAATTAGCTTTCCATTAGTGAAAGAATTTTTGAAATCGGTCCAGTAGTTTCGGAGCCTATTCGTTACAAACAAACAATCAAATCTTCCCTCTGTAATAATAAATATATAACTAGCAGCGCCCCCCGGTATCACCCGCGTAGTTCCAGTTCAAAAAGTATCCTATGTGTTATTCTGATGTATAAGCTAGATTATTGTAAAGTTTCATTAAAATCCATTCAGTAGTTTTTGCGTGAAAGAGGAACAAACATCCACACATCCATACATCCATACTCACAAACATTCGGCTTTATATTATTAGTAGGATAAAATTATTCTTATAGTATATATTAATATCCTTATTTATATCCTTTATCCTTATTAATATCCTTGTTCCTTTCCAGGATTCCCTATTCCCGGTGTCCTGTCCAAAGCCCCACCCAAACACGCCCTCGGAAGGTTTTTAAGACTTGTAAGGTTCCTTTCCTTATTCCTTTAATTTTTTTTAACCCCCGACGCAAAAAGTGGGGTGTTATAAGTTTGACGTGTCTGTGTATGTGTGTGTGTATCTGTCTGTCTGTGGCATCATAGCTCCCGAACGGATGAACCGATTTCAATTTAGTTTTTTTTGTATTAAAGGGGACTTACGTGCGAGTGTTCTTAGACATGTTTGATGAAAATCGGTTGACCCGTTTATAAGTTATGGGGGTTGAAAGTAATTGTGTTGTATGGGGCCAAAGCCAACACACGGAAGCCCTTTGACATATTTAATCTTGTGTAAAGGATGCACAATCCGGCGACTATCCCTGTATGACACTATAAAATGCATCCAAGGACACACACACAGTCCCCGGTTCTGCTGGGACTATTGCAAATACATATGGAAAACTACGACTGGGTTATGGGAATGGGATGTTTAATGGACTGGATATAGGGGAACTATGGGGACTATAGCGACTCGCTCCCGCGAGTGTCGGTTTTTCGTGCGGAAGTCAATGGAGGGAGAGCGAGAGAGAACATATACGCTATTTCACTCAGTCCTCACGTACCAAGTGACATACAAGTGACGGCAGCGGCATGACGAGTAGCAGCACGAGTAACCGTTTACACTATGCCGCTGCCCACTTCCCTCCTCACTTCCCTGCTCATTGCAGCATAGTATAGAGAGAGTACTGCCGCGGAAGTATGTTGGGAAATATTTCCGGCAGCGCGAGTAGCAGGAGCTGGAGCATAGAGTAAATAGGGTATTAGATTTATTTAGTCGTCATCCCCATTCTGAACATTTCTAGACAGACGGACTGCAATCCCACCGCAAAATGCAGTCCGTCTGTATAGAGCCTAACTTTACAAAGACCTTAGTTTGACCGCACACACCCATTAAAACTGAAATATGTAAATAAATAAATCAATATCGTCACGTTATCAGTAATGGCGACCTGTCACCGTCATGTATTCCGCGCCATACAGCCATGTGCTAATGTCAGCGGTCAAGGTCAGGCTGAGGTCACAACGTTAGCACGTTTGAAACTATCAGTGCTCTCGTGAAAGATAAATCTGTGCGTAAAACAATTTTATATCTTAATCTTAATATATATAAATCTCGTGACACAATGTTTGTCCTCAATGGACTCCTAAACCACTTAACCGATTATAATAAAATTCGCACACCATGTGCAGTTCGATCCAACTTGAGAGATAGGATAGGAACTACGCGGGTGAAACCGCGGGGCGCCGCTAGTCTATATACATATATAAAAATGAAACCCGTTTTCCTTGGTCACGGCATCACGCGTGAATGGCTGGACCGATTTCACTAATTCTTTTTTTGTTGTATTTGTTATTTGCTATATTTTATTTGCTTTGTTATTGCTATATTTTATCCCCGTATTCCCGTGGGAATACGGGGATAAAATATAGCCTATGTCACGCACTGATAAATTAGCTTTCCATGAGTGAAAGAATTTTTGAAATCGGTTCAGTAGTTTCGGAGCCTATTCGTTACAAACAAACAAATATTTTCTCTTTATAATATTAGGGTATACAGATAAATAGTAATTAAATGTTAGTATGTAATAAATCTTTTAAAGTATATAATGAAATAAAATAATATACTTGCATGGTAAATAAAAAGAATAATACAGGGTGTCCCAAATAAAACGGTCAGTGGGGGGAAGTATAAAACTATAAGAGATACAAAGATCTGTTCTTAGGAACCATGTCATCGATTTTAGTAAAAATAAAAATTGCATTAAAAGATTTAGAAAAAACTATCACCTACTACGGGAATCGAACACGGATATTATGAAAAAAATGATGTTCATAATTTCCAAGTATCCTATGTGTTATTCCTAGTTGTAAGGAACATCTGTACCAAATTTAATCTAAATCTATGCGTGAAAATGTAACAAAAACATCACCCATACATTCTATCATACAACATTCGCGTTTATAATATTACTAGCAGCGCCCCGCGGTTTTACCCGCATAAAATTGCTAAAAACCTTCCTCTTGAATCACTCTATCAATTAAAACAAACCGCATCAAAATCCGTTGCGTAGTTTTAAAGATGTAAGCATACATAGGGACAGAGCGGGAAGCGACTTTGTTTTATACTATGTAGTGAATTATTATTTATTAGTAGAATAGTCGAGTCTCGTAGTTGTTTCCGAGTTTTTCCTGAAATCGTATGATTTTGTGTAAACTTTAGCGTCAATAATAAATACATATGAGTTATGTACGTCACAGCCTTACGATAATATTTGTTGAAGTATGTATAGCCCCACAATCTTTTCTGTAATTATCTAATATATAAAATTCTCGTGTCACAGTTTTCGTTGCCATACTCCTCCGAAACGGCTCGACCGATTCTCATGAAATTTTTTGAGCATATTCAGTAGGTCTGAGAATCGGTCAACATCTATTTTTCATCCCGAAATTCCTACGGGAACTACGCGTGTGAAACCGCGGGGCGCAGCTAGTCATTATTAATTATTTTATTGGCGAAAATTGGAAGCTATACTGTTCGTACCATAGAGTTAATACACATAGAGCAGGGAAGGCATACGGCTGCCTGTAAGCGGAAACGTCCTATGGTTAGAAAGAGAGAGAAGATCGCGGTCCCCTATTAGTTTTAGTTTACAAACATTTGATTCGTTAAACGAATAACCGCGATCGTCTCTCTCTTTCTAACCGAGGGACAACTGGAGACCTGGCGACCAGCTCTATGTATAATACCTCTATGGTTCATACTATTGTCATTTTGACTATAATATAATTTATTGTCACCATGTTTTTGTGCCGGCAGCGGTCTAAATTGGAAGCTTCTATCGTCATCACTACATAGTATAAAACAAAGTCGCTTTCTTTGTCCCTATGTCTCTTTGTATGCTTACATCTTTAAACTACGCAACGGATTTTGATGCGGTTTGTTTTAATAGATAGAGTGATTCAGTGGGAAGGTTTTTAGCATAATTTTATCTCCATATTCCTACGGGAACGGGAACTACGCGGGTGAAACCACGAGGCGCTAGTATTGACTATAATGTCATTCGTATACATTTTCATTACACTGACAGTCAGCTGACAACCAAAAGATGCGATTACAGCGACGCTGTCACCGGCACAGATATGTTTGTGGCACTATAATATGACTATGACGTCACATTTTACGATAATATTTGTTGAGTTAGACACACCTCCTTCTAATTAAAAAGATATATTTACTTTATACAAAGATACTTGAATCTATTTTTAACCCCCGACGCAAAAAGAGGGGTGTTATAAGGTTGACGTGTCTGTGTGTGTGTCATTTTAACAATAAAAAATAACACTTAGGATACTTTTTATCCCAAAATCCCCCGGGATAAGGTTTGTAGTCCATATAGGGCGAAGCCTGAGCTTGGATATGTCAATTATTATAAAGCTGAAGAGTTTGTTTGTTTGGACGCGCAAATCTCAGGAACTATTGGGCCGATATGAAAAAAAATTAAATGTTTGATAGCTCATTAATCGAGGAAGGCTATAGGCTATACCTTATCCCCGTATTCCCACGGGAACGAGAACTACGGGGAAAGACCGCGTAGCGCTGCTAGTGTAGTTATGTCTTAAAAATAGAAAGAAGAAAGAAAATAAATTTTTCGTTTTTTTTTATAACATAATCATTCACTACATCATCTCATTATAGTAACTGAACCCGCTAAGTTCGCAACTTGTATCTAGGATATCAGAAACTACGCACACACTCATTCACACACACCCAGACTGAGACAAACATTTGTGGTTCACACAAATATTCACCTCGCATCCGTAAGGATGGCAGTCCGGCATGGTGATGGTGACAGCTCTGCCATCGAGGTCGTCGTTATTTCTTCTTTCTTAAAAATACGACTAAAGTCGCGTGATTAAACAAGTGAACGATAATAGGATGTTATTCCGATAAAATGGTATTAATATCAAATAAGTTTTGTATTTATCTAATGTATTAGAGCACTCATAAGTCTGTAAGCAAATATTATTTTGTGTAACGTCACCGCTCGTAAAATTTAGACTAGGCGTATGCTGACACGCACACGCAGGCGACGCAGAGCAGAGCAGAGCAGATTTTGTAAAGCATGGAACGTCGCGAGAGAGAGCAGGACAGACACATATCTGGAACGTCGCGAGAGAGCAGGACAGACACATGTCTAGAACGCCGGAAGAGAGAGCAGGACAAACACATGTCTGGAACGTCGCAAGAGTGAGCAGGACAGACACATGTCTGGAACGTCGCAAGAGAGAAGGACAGTCACATGTCTGGAACGTCGCGAGAGAAAGAGCAGGACAGTCACATGTCTGGAACGTCGCGAGAGAGAGCAGGACAGACACATGTCTGGAACGTCGCGAGAGAGAGCAGGGCAGACATGTCTGGAACGTCGCGAGAGGGCAGGACAGACACATGTCTGGAACGTCTCGAGAGAGAGCAGGACAGACACATGTCTGCGTCGCACGTGTCTGCTCTGCCCTGCGCGGCCTGCGTCTCAGCATACGCTTAGCTTTATTTTCTTATTTATTCATTTACTAGCTCCGTCCCGCAGTTTTACCCGCATAGTTCCCGCAGCCGCGAGAAAATGGGGATAAAATTATACTAAAAACCTTCCTCTTGAATCCCTCTATTCTATTAAAGAAAACCGCATCAAAATCCGTTGCGTAGTTTTAAAGATGTAAGCATACATAGGGACGCACAGCGGGAAGCGACTTTATTTTATACTAAGTAGTGATAGTTACTAGCGTGATTTTACCCTCATAGTTTCCGATCCCGTGGGAATTTCAAGATAAAACATGCCTATGTCCTTTCCCGGACCATAAGCTACCCCTGTACCAAATTTCAAGTCAATCGGTTCAGTAGTTTAGCCGTGAAAAGGTAACAGACAGACAGAGTTACTTTCGCATTTATAATATTAGTAAGAATTAATTTGTTCAAGGTTTGTTCAAGTGTTTTATTAAAAGAACATACACACTTTATTTATAACTTAACTAACCTTGATTGTATTACTAACTAGCAACGCCCCGCGGTTTCACCCGCGTAGTTCCCGTTCCTGTGGGAATTTCGAGATAAAAAGTATCCAATGTGTTATTCTGATGTATAAGCTAAATTATTGTAAAGTTTCATTAAAATCCATTCAGTAGTTTTTGCGTGAAAGAGGAACAAACATCCATACATCTAAACATTCGGCTTTATAATATTAGTAGGATTCAACAGTTTTTACAGTTTTGTGGTACATATTACGGAAAAACTAGAGCACCTACAGATTAGATATTTGACATAGTTATTTCAATTCATGTCTAGATGTGCAGAAAATATTTAAAAAAAAAACACTACATACATAGTATAAAACAAATGTCGCTGTCGCTGTTTGTCTGTCCCTATGTAGTTATGCCTAAATCTATAAAACTACGCAACGGATTTTGATGCGGTTTGTTTTAATAGATAGAGTGATTCAAGAGGAGGGTTTTTAGCATAATATTATCCTCGCATTCTCGCGGGAGCGGGAATTACACGGTTAAAACCGCGGGGCGCTGCTAGATAAAATAACAAGTTTCCACAATTTTAGACAAAAAAATTGCGCATCACAGTTACTTAGTAACAAATTAAACTTTTTTCTGCGTATTTAATTTTATCAAAATTATTACATCATATTTTTTATTATTTTACGTCATTTGTTTAATAATAAACTATATTTTTTATTATTTACTGTGTGAAATAATAGTTAACGTCCGTGTTTTTTTGTGCTAAAAATATACATAAATTACTTATTTACTTACATTTTATATTTATAGTTCTACTAACTGCGCTTCGCGGTTTTACCCGCGCGGAACCTTATCCCGTCGGAATTTCGGGATAACAGGTATCCTATGTGTTATTCCTAAGTATGAGAAACATCTGTACCAAATTTCATTAAAATCCATTCAGTAGTTTTTGCGTGAAAGAGGAACAAACATCCACACATCCACACTCACAAACATTCGGCTTTATAATATTAGTAGGATAGATCTAGCTATCACCTTGAGATACAGCCTGGTGACAGACGAACAGCGAACTCTCAATAATAAGGTTCCGTTTTTACCCTTTGGGCACGGAACCCTAAAAAACTATTTTTCGTTGTAGATTATATAGCCACACCGACAAAATTCGATATTGGATAATCGGCGATTAATTCGCAATAAAAAGGCTTATAAATCAATTATTTGTTTTATCGTGACAGAATAATCCGCTGTGTATTGATTGACAGGACTTAGAGAATATCTATTACTGCCGAAAACACTACAAAATATTTTATGTACTTATCTATACTAATATACTAATCTAATATATAAAATTCTCGTGTCACAGTTTTCGTTGCCATACTCCTCCGAAACGGCTTGACCGATTCTCATGAAATTTTGTGAGCATATTCAGTAGGTCTGAGAATCGGCCAACATCTATTTTTCATCCCGAAATTCCTACGGGAACGGGAACGGGAACTACGCGTGTAAAAACCGCGGGGCGCAGCTAGTAATATTATAAAGAGGAAAGATTTGTTTGTAACGAATAGGCTCCGAAACTACTGAACCGATTTCAAAAATTCTTTCACTATTGGATAGCTACATTATCCCCGATTGTCATCCTAACTAATATTATAAATGCGAAAGTAACTCTGTCTGTCTGTTAATCTGTTACCTTTTTACGGCTAAACTACTGAACCGATTGACTTGAAATTTGGTACAGGGGTAGCTTATGGTCCGGGAAAGAACATAGGATACTTTTTATCCCGAAAACGGGAACTACGCGGGTGCAACCGCGGGGCGCTGCTAGTAGGTTATATTTTATCCCCGTATTCTAATGAGAATGGGAACTATGCTTCAATGGTGATAAGAAAATGTTGGAGGGAAAAGTATTAAGATTCCGAAATGATTTATTTATTTATTTAGATAGGGTCCCCAACATAAGTTACAGCGTTTACATTATTTGACAAAATAACAGAATGGGTTGCTTATTGCTAACTGCACTTACAATTATAGGCAGACCACAGCATGCGACAGATATAATTTAGAAAAATAATAATGTTAATATTGAAATTAAAATAATAGTTATTTATGGTACAAGCGAGGTAAGTTGGTGATTACTTCCGAGGCGCTATTGAGGCCCGAGCCGTCAGGCGAGGGTCTGAAGATAGCCGAGGATAGTAATCATCAATACACGCGTGTACCATACAACGTTTTTCAACACATTTGCGAAGAAATTATCATTTTTCGCTAATAAATAAACAGTTTTTCTATTCGCGCGCATCCAACACAACAATGGTGATCGGCCAAAGACTAAAAAATATATACTTATTAAAAAAAATCGAATGAATGAATGAATGGAATCGACCATAGACCTACCAAAAGTAAGGCAACATAATTGAAGTTTGTTTTTAAAATGTACGGAGACAATTTTTTTGGTATCGAAACTTATTTAAAAACAAAGCAATTTAAAAAAAACAATCTATAACTCACTAGTGAATAAAACGTGTCATTATTCAACTGTTTTTGCACAAATAAGAGACCCTTTATGAGCAAGTGTGTTGAAAATTACATTAAAAATACAACAAATTAGATGATGGCATCAACAATCGTTAAGGGACTCATTTGTCAAACTTTTGACATGTCTCTTAGCTGAAATTGTCAATTATTTTCCCAAAAAATATCGTAGTACACACAAAGGACCTTTCATTCCCTTGTAACTACGGCCAGTGTAATCTCAATCAAAATTGGTCAAGGTAATCATTTTTAATGTTTTAATACGCGATTATGATCTTAAACCTATAAATTTTATACAAGCAGCGCCCCGAGGTTTGACCCGTGTTAGCTCCTCTCCTATTGGTTGTATCGTGATGTTATATAGCCTACAGCCTTCCTCGATAAATGGGCTATCTAACACTGATAGAATTTATCAAATCGGACCAGTAGTTCCTGAGATTAGCGCGTTCAACCAAACAAACAAACTCTTCAGCTTTATAATATTAGTATAGATTATAAGCACCTTTAAAGATGTCATCTTTAAAGGCCATCGGCCATCTTCCTACGTCACCAATTCGCAACTTTCGCCGCACCTAAAGTAGAAAGTTAAAAAAATATGTATATTTAAATAAATAATCCTTTCAGAATATTAAACCCATTGTCACTAAACGTATTATCGTACGATTACTTATCACGCTGCGTGTGCGCATTAAAAATTCAAATATCGAATTTGAATTTCGAACTTCGATCGTCAGTTCACTCAGTTGTCGCCCGGCGCTTGTCGCGAGCGGACGTGTGATGCACAATTTAGATTTGCGTTTCCTAATCGAATATTACTGTATATTGTTTTATTATTGTATATTTTTGAGTAAAATCGTTGATTGTGTTATCGCTAAGTTATTGAAAGGTATAGCGAGCATGTTCGAGTTGGATATCGAGGATGATATAGTGATGTACAATGAGTGATAATTAGTTTTTTTCTTAATTTAAAACTGTGATATTAGTGATAATTTATTTATTTTGGAGTTTATTTATTGTTTATCATAATGACGCAACAAACTGGAGTTATAACTATACATCAGGTAATGTACTTTGATCTGTTAGTCTCAGGTTTATAATTCCAAGACATATAGCGCAACTAGCTGTGCCCCGCGGTTTTACCCGCGTGGAACCTTATCCCGTGGGAATTTTAGGAAAAAAAATTCCTATGTGTTATTCCTAGGTATGAGGAACATCTGTACCAAATTTCATTAAAATCCATTCAGTAGTTTTTGCGTGAAAGATGAACAAACATCCACATATCTAAACATGCACAACATTCGGCTTTATAATATTAGTAGGATATTAGTAGGATTTATATCCTTACTAATATTATAAATGCGAAAGTAACTCTGTCTGTCTGTTACCTTTTCACGGCTAACACATATTACTACAAGTAGTGCCCCACGGTTTCACCCGCGTAGTTCCCGATCTCGTGGGCATACCGGGATAAAATATAGCCTATGTCACTCCCTGAAAAGTAAGCTATCTATTAGTGAAATAATTTTTCAAATCGATCCAGTAGTTTCGGAGTCTTTTCAGTGCAAACAAACAATCAAATCTTTCCTCTTTATAATGTACTAGCAGCGCCCCGCGGTTTCACGCGCGTAGTTCCCGTTCCCGTAGGAATATGAGGATAAAATTACGCTAAAACTCTTCCCACTGAATCACTCTATTAAAACAAACCGCATCAAAATCCGTTGCGTAGTTTTAAAGATCTAATACATAGGGACATATGGACAGAGAAAGCGACTTTGTTTTATACTATGTAGTGATAGTGATTAGTGCCACAATCTTTTCTGTGCCGGCGGCCAAAATTGGAAGCTCCTATTGTCATTTTGACTCCAATGTCATTTGGATACATTTTCAATAAACTGACAACCAAAAGATGCGATTACACCGACGCTGGCACCGGCACAGAAAATATTGTGACTCTAATGTATGTTACAATATTTTACGTTATGACATGTCTGGTAGTTTGACCCCTGTCATTTAAAAAAAACAATAGTGAAAGACCCCAGCTTTACTAAGGAGGCCTATAAAGCTACTATTATTTATTTAAACTAATTTAAATATAAATATATACACTGTTTATACTGAATTCAATGTATCTGTTTGACCTCTAAAAAGGTCGCCAGCGAAACATTAATATTCAACGAGAAATAAATAATTTGATTTAATTATTTAAATAACAAGTGGTGGCCTAATTAGAAACAAGTAACATGTGCGGGGTGAATGTTTGTGTGAACCACAAATGTTTGTCTCGGTCTGGGTTTCTTCTTTGCGTGTCGACTCATATTTTTGAGGACCAGAACTCGACCACCGATATAGCGCTATCAGTGGCCTTGTAAAGGTCCTCGCGTGTGCAGGTGTAGGGACACGCACGGCAAGTTATTGGCCGTTGAGTCGTGGTGGAAGGATCGGCTAGTCTGCGTTACCGACTTGCCGTCCGCAGACCATTGCCCAGGGTGCGCCGGGCGCATGCTTGTTATATGCGCCACTCGGGGAGGCTCCTTCCGTGCACACCCCTGGTCTGGGTGTGTGTGAATAAGTGTGTGCGTAGTTTCTGACACCCTAGATACAAGTTGCGAACTTAGTTAGGGGTCAGTTACTGTAATGAGATGATGTAGTGAAGGATTGTGTTATTAATAGGTACCTATTAAACGCCTACTGCCATATTTGCGTTGCATTTTTAGTCTGGTTTAACAAAGCCTGGTTAGGGGGCGTCCATTAATTAGGTGAGGTGTTCTAGGGGAGGAGGGGGTCAAGCTAAATCTTTCCAAAACTCACTTAGGGGGGAGGGGTCTTGGCAAATATCACGTAATTTTTTTATAATATAAAAAATTAAAATATTTTTTGTTTGATATTAATTTTTTTTTTGTTTGATTGATTGTTGATTGTAATTTTGAATTACATTAATATTCGCAAATACTAGTCTTTGCTAGTCTTTAATAAAAGTATCTAATAGAGCAAGTTTTTTTCTCAATAATCGTTTACTATTCAAATAGAAGTTTTAAAGAATCTCGCGTGAGATTAGGGGAGGGGGGAGGGAGTAAAGGAAAATCTTACCATATCTCACCAAGGGGGGAGAGGGGATCGGAAAATTGTCAAAAACGCCTCACGTAATTAATGGACGCCCTCTTTGACAGTATTCAAAATTGATTGTAAAACCTGGTTTAGTGCTAAACCGGACTAAAAATGTAACGCAAATAAGGCAGATAGAATTTTCTGAGGTGGTAATACTATAAGAGCAGGTTCGTCCTTCACTTTCTCTCCGAACCTTTATCCCATATCTATTTGGGGTCGGTTTCCAGTTTAACCAGATTTGGCGCAATGTCAGTATTTTACGTGAAGCGACTGCCATCAGACCTTCACAACCCAGAGGGCTATACGACATTCTTGGGTTAAACCAAATGTTAGACTTTTGAGGGCTCTAACTAACCGTAACGACTGTCGATGATGTTAGTACGGCAACCGGGACCGACCTAACGTGCGCGTAGCACGGAAACGGACATGAAATTAAAAGACACTTTAGCGAGTGAAACCGCGGGATACAGCTACTAATATTTATTTATCAGACTGTTATGTAATTATTACATTAGTATTTATTAGTTATATAATTATCAATAAGTATATATTTATTTAAAACAATTTCTAATTTTATACATGACATACATTTTGTTTTATTTTTTTTAATATTATGTGGCTGACCAAATAGTGTAGCTGGTTCGATTCTCAGATTCGAGATTTTTTCGTCTGAGTTTTTTCTATAGTTATACTAGCTGCGCCCCGCGGTTTCACACGCGTTTTTCCCGTTCCCGTGGGAATTTCGGGATGAAAAATAGATGTTGGCCGATTCTCATAGATACCGGATAAGCACAAAAAATTTCATCAAAATCGGTCAAGCCGTTTCGGAGGAGTATGGCAACGAAAACTGTGACACGAGAATTTTATATATTAGAATTCTATTAGTAGCGCCCCGCGGTTTCACCCGCGTAGTTCCCGTTCCCGTAGGAATATGGGAATAAAATTAATGCCAAAAACCTTCCCACTGAATCACTCTATCTATTAAAACAAACCGCATCAAAATCCGTTATGTAGTTTTAAAGATCTAAGCATACATAGGGACAGAGAAAGCGACTCTGTTTTATACTATGTTGTGATACTACGCGACATTCCATTCCTTTATGAATATGACGTAAATACCTAATTGTCAATCGTTATGTCAATTACTAAATCGTTTTTGATTGAACTAAAATAGATCGGTCAATTAAATAATGGGTCATGGACAAAAAAATTGCCAAATTGACGTTCGCATAATAAATAATATTACGTAATGTTTTGCGATGTATCAATGTTAACATATTAATATTGGTTTTATTAGCTGTTTCACGCGGTTTCGATCGCGTTTTTGTACTTTGGTAGAAATATGATTATTTTCTATGATAGAAATATATTATCCTTTTTTCCATTTTTTTTTCCTTCACTAAATTAGTTTTTTCGGATTTTTTCCGTTCTCTAAATTGTTTTTCTTTTTCAAAAATTTCCTTATCCATTTTTTTCGGTCGTTAATTTGTTTTTTTCTTCCGTTACAGATGCGATTACATCGCTGTGAGGGTTGCCTCGCGGCGTGCGGTCAGTCCCGTCGCCCGCACCCCCTACCCACCCCCGCCAATACTGTTATAAGGTAAGTAATTATAATAATAGTTATTTATGGTACAAGCGAGGTAAGTTGGTGATTACTATCCTCGGCTATCTTCAGACCTCGGAAGTAATCACCAATACTCGCGTGTACCATACAACGTTTTTCAACACATTTGCGAAGAAATTATCATTTTTCGCTAATAAATAAACAGTTTTTCTATTCGCGCGCATCCAACACAACAATGGTGATCGGCCAAAGACTAAAAGAATATACTTATTAAAAAAAATCGAATGAATTAATGAATGGAATCGACCATAGACCTACCAAAAGTAAGGAAACATAGTTGAAGTTTGTTTTTAAAATGTATGAACACAATTTTTTTTGTATCGATTTTTTTTAAATGAAAGTTTTTAAAAATTTAATATAATTATATATATAATTCAATTTAAAAAAACAATCTATAACTCACTAGTGAATAAAACGTGTCATTATTCAACTGTTTTTGCACAAATAAGAGCCCCTTTATGAGCAAGTGTGTTGAAAAATGATTTATTGCAAATATACTTACAAAACATAATTATTATTGTAACAATAGGGATATCGACCAAAAAAATCTAATTAGTCCGTCTTCTAGATTTCCAAAAAATATTGGTATTGGCACGTATGTTTTTATTTTTCATGTAAACAAATAATTAATACGATACAGTGCGTCGAAAACTCGTGAAACGTCACAGGTTGCTGCAATTATAAGCAACAGTTGACGTCACAAGCCCCCACTCCTAAACTTTAATGCGTTATAATTATGTCAGTTTTATTAATTTGATGAAACAAAAAATACGTGTCTAATATTTTTTCGAAATCTATCTGACGGACTAATTAGAAAAATCATTTTGCTCAGGAAACTACCATAATATACTTACAAAACATAATTATTATTGTAACAATTATCGGCAAACTTAAGCTAACTTAAACAGTGAGTGACATAGGCTATTTTATCCCTGTATTCCTGTATATAATGGGAACTACGCGAGTGAAACCGCAGGGCGCTGCTACAAATATTATACGTTGTAAGTAATATAACCCACCCCCTCTCTCCCAGGACGAAGCTAGTGAAACGCCCCCGCAGCGAGCCGTACTGCCCTCCCAAGATGAGCAAGGAGTGCGATAAGATGACCAAGCCCTCGCCGCCCGACAACGATGCACCGCGTGAGTGACTTTATTTAATCTAAACATTTTAAAAAGGTTACCAGACTCTTCAGTATGGTCCCGGGTTCAAATAACAGAGGTGAACATTTCATTTTACCCGCATCCGTAAGGTTGCGGGTTCGATTCCCGTGCGGGGTGAATATTTGTGTGATCCACAAATGTTTGTCTCTGTCTGCGTGTGTGTGTGAATGAGTGTGTGCGTAGTTTCTGATACCCTAGATACAAGTTTCGAACTTAGTTAGGGGTCAGTTACTGTAATGAGATGATGGAGTGAATGATTATGTTATGGTATTGTTTAAACAACATGACAACAACCGTTTTTTCCACAACTGGTGGACATCGAGAAAAATTGTTGCTATATCCACCAGTGGAGGACAACGCTTCTGAAATTCTCCTGTTGGCACCTACTGGTGGACAACGAGAAGAAATGAATTGCTCTTCCCCTCAGTGGTGGATATTGAAACCAATAGAGAATGGAGTATGTTTGTTAATCTTTCACGCAAAAACTGCTGATCCAATTTAGATCAATTCCAACGGGATTCACGCGGGAATAACTGCAGGGAACAGCTAGTTATTATTATCCTACTATCCTACATGCGGGTAAAACCGCGGGGAACAGCTAGTTAAATTATTGTATAATTATTTATACCAACCTTTCGTCCACCTACAGCAATGCCATGGTTCGGCATGGACATAGGCGGGACCCTCACCAAGCTAGTGTACTTCGAGCCGCGGGAGACCAACAGGCGCGAGCTGGACAAGGAGACGGAGGTCCTGAAGAACATCAGGAGATACCTGACGAGGAACTCGGCGTACGGCAAGACTGGGAGGCGGGATGTTCATTTACAGGTGAGTTAATGATGATATTTGGGATAGATTTAGGTAATTTACAGGTAATGATTTATTTATTCATTCATTAATTGCGTACATGATTTTTGAGGCAGTTTTAGGTATTCTTACTAATGGGAGCGCTCATGGCCCAGTGCTACCCGCGAATCACTTGTGATCTGTGCGGTTAAGCAACGTCTGGCACCGTCATGACTGTGATGGGTCATTACTAAATATGACTTTTAATTTCAAGAGCGTTTCCGTGCTTCGGAGGGCACGTAAAGCCGTCGGACCCGGCTGTCGTACTAACATCATCGACAATCGTTACGGGTAGTTAGAGCCCTCAAAAGTCTAACATTTGGTTTAACCAAAAAATGTCGTATACCCCTCTGGGTCTGGTCTGATGGCAGTCGCTTCACGTAAAATACTGACATTCCGTCAAATCTGGTTAAACTGAAAACCGACCCCAAATAAACATGGGATAAAGGGTCGGAAGAAGACATGATACTCAGGGAACTATTTCAAAACCTTTATTAAGCAGCCACACCAACAATTGTGTGTAGGTTTCTGAACGAGGTTTTTCGTCACTGTAAGAGAAGAATAAACGTACATATAAATTGTCTCATATTCATGTTATATAAATATTCTTTTATTTACTTTCATACACACTTAGAACTATCTAAATGTAAAAAAACAATATTCTTAATATAAAACGTCTTTAAAAATCTAATATAAATGATTGATTGATAACAAAAAATCCTCAATGAAATGATGTAATTGGGAGATTTATATAAATATCTTTCTTTATTTATAAAAAAATATTGATTTTGAATTTGAATATCTTAAAAAAATCAATTTCTATATAGCAGTAACTGAAATTAAATATAAAAAAAGGAAAAAACATTTTTTTTTTAATAATTTCATCCCATATTTATTTTCAGATGGACAACGTGACCATCCGAGGTCGTCGCGGCACACTGCACTTCATTCGCTTCCCCACTTCGGAGGTGGGCGCGTTCCTGCAACTCGCGCGCTCTAAGGGAATGGCGGACCTGGTCAATACTATATACGCGACCGGCGGCGGCGCTTACAAGTTTGAAGAGGATTTTATTAAGGTACTAGCAGCGCCCCGCGTTTTTACCCGCGTAGTAGCCGCTCCCGTGAGAATGCGTAGCTCGTAGTATCATACAATCTCGGCACAATTCACCATCGTGTGTTAAAAAATTAAGTAACAGCGCCATCTGTTGGTAGGATTTGTGACTACAAAAAGTTACAATAAAACATACGATTACTTATACACAATTCGATGGGAATTTCGGGATAAAAAGTATCCTATGTTATTCCTAGTTATAAGGAACATCTGTACGAAATTTAATCTAAATCGATACAGTAGTTTTTGCGTGAAAGAGTAACAAACATCCAAACTCACAAACATACAAACTTTCGCATTTATAATATTAGTATGTAGGATGTTTATATAGTACTAGTAGCACCCCGCGGTTTCACCCGCGTAGTTCCCGTTCCCGTGGGAATTTCGGGATAAAAATATCCTATGTCCTCCCCCGGACCATAAGCTACCCCTGTACCAAATTTCAAGTCAATCGGTTCAGTAGTTTAGCCGTGAAAAGGTAACAGAGTTACTTTCGCACTTATAATATTAGTTAGGATTAGGATTTCTTTCTTTCCTATGTTACTCGGTGAAGATTTAACCTTCTAATATTTTTTTTTTGTTTATTTATTATTTGTACTACAATCTGTCTCCTTTTGGGACATTAATTAGTAGGTTGGTCAGTGTATTTAATTGTCGGCGTGCTCGGTATGCGACTTTTTTCGTCACATCCTACTTTATCCTTTTGAATTTCATTAATTTGTCATAATATGTATTACAGTATGTCTTGTGGCATTTTTCTTTTTAGTCTGCGAGGGGTCAGTTGTTTTTCCATCAAGGATCTTGCTAGTGGATTTGGATGAGAAGTTATATCTAATGATAAAAGAATTTTCAGTTATCATTACTGACCGAGCGAGCGATGCGTCAACATTTCGACAAGATAGACCGGTTTGAGTAGTTTTAAAGATATAAGCATACACAATGCGAAAGTAACTCTGTCTGTCACCTTTTCACGGCTAAACTACTGAACCGATTGACTTGAAATTTGGTACAGGGATAGCTTATAGACCGGGGGAGGACATAGGCTATGTTTTATCCCGAAATTCCCACGGGATCGGGAACTATGCGGGTATATTCGCTAGTAATATTTTTTTTATATCAAGCATGCGGTTCACCAATAGTTGTAATGACATTTAGCTTTTTTAATATAACTTTGTGTCGTATTGATTTATGTTAGGGCTTATTTCACAACCTTCAAGTAAAGTTACTCACCAAGTAAAGTTAGTTTTGTCTCTTTCTTACTTTATATTAAGTGACAAAGACAAAACATGTGAGTACGTACTCGGAACGTTACTTGAAGATGGTGAAATAGGCCCTAAATGTAATAAATAAAATAAATAAATAATTTATTCTCGTGTATTGTTTATAGGAAGTGAACATGCGTCTATCCAAGATGGATGAACTAGACGCTCTGATCGCGGGCGTGCTGTTCGTGGACTGTATGAATGCGCAGGAGTGCTACTACTGGGCGCCGCCGCACGACAAGCCGCTACACACACAGGCTGCGGACACGGTACGTATCTAAATATACAGGGTGGTCCAAATAGAACGGTCAGTGGGGGGAAGTCTGAAACTATAAGAGATACATTTGGTGCAAACATTTGTTTTAAGGAATGGTTCCACATTTCAGGAATGGGTCATCGATTTTTATAAAAATATAAACTGCATTCATAGATTTAGAGAAAAAGCTGTTACTCGCTACGGGAATCGAACCCGGAAATTATGAAAAAAATAATGTTCGTTATTTTTAACTAGAAATCGATTGTGTATGTCTAAAGCAGTAAATGTTACTAAGAAACATGATATCTAAAATGAATAAAGTGCATTGTTTCCCGAAATCATTAATCCACGCGGACGAATTCGCGGGCAAAAGCTAGAACGCTCAATAATTAATTAATTTCTTCTTGTTACAGCCTCCCTACGCGGAAGCAGCGTTAAGTCAGTACGTGCGCAAGCCGTTCGACTTCTCGGACCCGTATCCGTTTCTCTTGGTCAATATCGGCAGCGGAGTGTCGCTTTTGGTCGTCAACGCACCCGACAACTATTATAGGGTTAGCGGGACTAGGTATGTATATACCTACCTACCTACGCACCTACCTACCTACCCACCTACTTACCTACCCACCTACCTACTTACCTACCTACCTACCTACCCACCTACCTACCTACCCACCTACCTACCTACCTACCTAGACCTACCTGCCTACCTACCCACCTACCTATCCTACCCTGGTTTTTTATTGTCTTACCCTGCATGCCCTGGTCCTCAGCCTGGGCGGCGGCACATTCCTAGGCCTGTGCTGCCTGCTGACCGGCTGCAGCAGCTTCGAGGAGGCGATAGCGCTGGCGGCCGCCGGAGACAACACCACCGTCGACAAGCTGGTCCGGGACATCTACGGGGGGGACTACGCCCGCTTCGGACTGCCGGGGGACCTTGTCGCTAGCAGGTAATGATGGATGTATAGTGATGTATGGGTGGATGTATGGATGAATGTGTACCACCGTCGGCAAGCTGATGAGAGATGTGGTATGGTATGGGTTGATGAATAGATGAATGTTGCTGTGTAGTGGTGGGTGGCGATTAACTATGTAGATGATGATTCATCCATCTAGGATGTATAAATGAATCATGGATGTTTGAGTGAACATCTATAGATGTATGACGTAATTCATTCAGTATAGGGTTCAGAACCGGGAAAACCCCGGAACCGAAAATCCCGGGATTTCTTTAATAGTAGTCAAAGAACCGGTTCTCAATGAATAAGAACCGGGATTTTCGGGAAATAACGAATCATGTTAACTATATAATAATTTGTTTGATTTTAATCTTCTATTAACAGCATTTTATACAAAATATACAAGCTAAAACCATATTCTCATTAAAATGTTGTATCTGTAGGTTCAGTAGTTTGCTCAAAAGCTGAGTCCATAGATCAGCCAGTAAGTCATCAATTGATACAAATTTAGGATTAACTATTACATTATGCTAACCCTACACCCCCTCTCCCCCCAGTTTCGGCCAGATGTGCTCGGTCGAGCGTCGGTCGCGCGTGTCCCGCGCGGACCTCGCGCGTGCGACGCTCGTCACCATCACCAACAACATCGGCTCCATCGCACGGCTCTGCGCCTCCAACGAGCGGATTGAGAGGGTATGGACATACACACACTCACATACATACATACATACATAGACACAGGCAAGAAAAACACAATCACACATTCATACACTCACTCATTCACATACAAACCCACGTACATTCACTCAATCACATATACACACACATACACACATTCATACACTCACTTATACACATACACAGACTCATACACTCATTCGTCCACATACACACACTCTTTCACTCACTCATCCACACACGCACACTCATACACTCACTCATCCACACACAGCCTGTCTCCCTAACACACGCACACAGACGTACGCACTCAATTCAATTACCGTATTTGATTCTTGGCGTCAAATCTGATTATTTTAAATAAATCTTTCTTATTTGTATAATAATTTCCCCGTCCAGGTGGTGTTCTGCGGCAACTTCCTGCGCGTGAACCCGCTGTCGATGAAGCTGCTCTCGTACGCGATGTCGTACTGGTCGCGCGGCGCGCTCAAGGCGCTGTTCCTCGAGCATGAGGGGTGAGCGTTCATATTGATTTTATACCTTAACCCAAACCAGGGATGTAGCTAGACTCGACTTTGAGGCAGATTGGTTACAAGGAGGGCGAAAAAACTACGCAACGGATTTTGATGCGGTTTATTTTAATAGATAGAGTGATTCAGTGGAAAGGTTTTAAGCATAATTTTATCCCCATATTCCTACGGGAACGGGAACTACGCGGGTGAAACCGCTACTACACTATAAAATTGAAATCAAATAATATTAGTGATATTAATAATGCTATATTTTCTTAATACATTCCCCTCTTTCCAGTTACTTCGGCGCAGTCGGCTGTCTGCTCCACTTAGACACAAACAACCACAGGAAGATTAAACGTCACAAAGTACCCGCGGAGACCTCGACCGAAGACAGGTGAAGACGCTAGTATGTGACGTGTGACGAGGGCAATAGTGCTTTAGCTATAAATATTGTTATTGTATGTTTATGACGAGCGGTACCGTTCACAATTATAGGTTTTTTTGGGTTGGGCCCTTAGAATAAATGAGAGGGCCCTGTATAAAATAGGTAGTGTAAAACCAATAGATGTCACTGGGACCTTAATATCCTTGGTACAATACCAGTGGGTTACATGGCCTTGGCTTAAATACAAGAGGGCCCAAGATTACATGAGAGGGCCCTTAGACTACATGAGAGGGCCCTTAATATATGCGTGTGCGGTCTTATTCAACATGAGTTGGCCTTTAATATTTAAGACGTAGACTCTTAGTTTACATGAGCTCTTAATAATATATTCCTGCAATAGTACCAATAGGTATCATGAAGTATTTCACGACCCTTCGCTGGTATAAAAGCCCTGATTTATATGAGAAACCTTGCATATCCTCTTCTCGAAATATAGGTGCCCTAAATCTGCATAAGATTGCCCTGAATAACGGCAAAACATATTTTTTGTATGGGAGTCGCATTGAAATATTTATTTTGTTTTGTTGTTTAGCTATCACGGTGCATCAGGTACAACCTGGTGACAGACAGACAGACAACAATCTTAGTAATATGGTTATGGAACCCCGATCACTAAAACTGTTACCCTTTGGATACAGAACCCTAAAATTACACAAAGTTCTTATTATAAATAATTTCAACGGATAAAAAGAGACTGATAGAAAGAGCTCTTTATACAACTAAAGTATCGGCTTAACTTATATAAAGAGCTCTAGAATTAAATTTGTATTTAATACGCTACATGAGGGGAGGGTCTTATATATGGAAATTTTGTCATCCACCAGGGGCCCTAAACACGACAGGGTTTAACATACAAAGGGCCCTCAACATACAAAGGGCCCTCAACAAAACTGGGGCCCACACGATAAACCTTGGACTGTGAAACGGTAATGTGACTTTATTTCTGAAACTTTTTAATTTTCGTCCAAAATTTTGAAAACGCGCGTTCTTAATTTGAAATAAAATTAAAAATATTATTTTATTTTAAGTAATATTTTCGAATGTTGAAAATGGTTTTAAAAAAATGAAAGGTATCAAAAATGAAGTCACGAATTCGTGAAAAAATTAAGACTAAGTTTTAATATTTCATTGTCCGTTGAATTTTAAAGTTATTTTGACATTTTTTTTTTAAAACGCAATGTTGAAACAAAAAAAATTGTGTTAAAAAAATTAGGAGCGACAAGCGGGCGATTCAAACGTATGGAAATGTAAGAGCTTGACCACGCGATTTTAATAACTAATCTCTTTTAATTTCGGGATAAACAATATCCTATATCCTTTTCTGTAGTTTCTGATACCCTAGATACAAGTTTCGAACTTAGTTAGGGGTCAGTTACTATATAAGATGATGTAGTGAATGCTTAATTTAATTTAATTTAATTTTCTATACTGGCTATTTATTACCTGCATCTAGGGTATCACAAACTACGGACACATTCATACACACAGATCGAGATAAACATCAAACAAATATTGACTTCGCACGGGAATCGAACCCGCAAGTCTTTGTCTAGCAGTCACAAATTACGGACACACATAGACAAGATAAAAGTGGATCACATAAATATTTATCCTGCTCGGGTATCGAATCTGCAACCTAGCCGTCTGACTTATTGACCACTAGCAGCGCTCCGTGACTTCGTCTGCGTGGAATAATGATTTCCGGCAGAATTTGGGTTTCCCCCCGTTTTCTCCCTCTGGGGGGGGGGGGGATTTCCAAAAAATCCTCTCTTAGCGGATGCCTACGTCATAACATCTCCCTGCATGCCTTTCAGCCCGATCCGTCCAGTGGTTTGGGCTGTGTGTTGATAGATCATTATGTCAGTCAGTCAGTTCTCTTTGAGTTACTTATATATATTTAGATTCTAGTTTTAAAATCTAGTAAGTTTATAGTATACACCCTTATTTTGAGATTGCGATACCTTATCTCACAGCTAATGTAAACCACGGATGACAATATAATAGTGAAGTTAGTTTTTTTCTTTTGCTTTTATTTAAAAAGTTATGATATGTCAAAGATTTTCAAAATCCCGCCGAATTTTATTGTTATTCTACACCGAACAACCGGCGAACGCTGCGATACACAGCTGAGCGCGGTCATCGACCCGAGCCGTCACAGAATACTTGATAGCTAGTGTGCCGTCTGGTAATACGACATTTATTTTGTATTTTGTAAAGATAAGTAATCGACTATCATTTTTGATATTTTTATTGGATACTAGCGGCCCGCCCCGGCTTCGCACGGGTCCAAAGCCCGTTGATTTTCCAGATTTTTTTTACATAAGAACCTTCTCCTGGCAATAACAAACATAACAAAAAAAGAATTAGCGAAATTGGTCCAGGCGTTGTTGAGTTATGCGCTTACCAACACATTTTGCGATTCATTTTTATATTATAGATATGGATTCAGTTACTGCTACAGATATTCTGATTTTAATAAGTCCCATATTTTCAAAATAGGGGTGTATAACTACTAGCTGCGCCCCGCGGTTTCACACGCGTAGTTCCCGTTCCCGTAGGAATTTCGGGATGAAAAATAGATGTTGGCCGATTCTCAGACCTACTGAATATGGTCACAAAATTTCATGAGAATCGGTCAAGCCGTTTCGGAGGAGTATGGCAACGAAAACTGTGACACGAGAATTTTATATATTAGATATAGTTTAAGAATGTCCGCTTGTCGCTCTTAAATAAAGCTGTTATATGTATCAATTACATATATACCTTATTATTTATCTACAAGATAAAAGGAACGCCGGGTTATATGTTGTTATTATAAATAAAATGGCTGACAATTTTGTATTTAAATGTATGTGGATTTGCAAATAATATGAATATATATATATAACTAGCGGCGCCCCGCGGTTTCACCCGCGTAGTTCCCGTTCCCGTAGGAATATGGGGATAAAACCTTCCCACTGAATCACTCTATCTATTAAAACAAACCACATCAAAATCCGTTGCGTAGTTTTAAAGATATAAGCATACATAGGGACAGAGAAAGCGACTTTGTTTTATAATATGTAGTGATTATGATGCGTATTTCACCTTTTTGAGGCCCTACCGGGCTAACATGACTTCGAAAACGCGATATGATATACCGATTTATCGACATCCAACTGTCAAAATATGATAAAAATACCCGCCATATTTAATTTTACCATATCATAGCACGCCACGCGTGGAACGATTTGATAAAATTAAATATGGCGGCTATATTTATTATATTTGAACAGTTAGATGTCGTTGTATAGCTATATCGATTTCGCGAGCATGACCAAATGTCATAAAAAATAATTACGTGGTAAAATTAAATATGGCGGATATTTTCATCATATTTTGACAGTTAGATGTTGATAAATCGCTATATCTATCACGTTTTCGAAGTAATGCTAGCCCGGCTGTAGTTTCTGGGATAAACACGTACAAACAAACTACTTTTATATTACTATAGCTATAAATAGATAAAAAAAATTGATAATTGTGATATAAGTATTTATTTTGTCAAATCCACATATATTTATACCACATAAATGTTTTCCTATGCACAAAATACGTATATACTTCTTACTTATAAAATACTAGCTCCGCCCCGCGGCTTAACCCGCTTTAGCTCCTCTCCTATTGGTTGTAGCGTGATGTTATATAGCCTATAGCCTTCCTCGATAAATGGGCTATCTAACACTGAAAAAAATTTTCAAATCGGACCAGTAGTTCCTGAGATTAGCGCGTTCAACCAAACAAACTCTTCAGCTTTATAATTCTAGTACAGACTAGATATTTACTGCGGTTTTACCCGCATTCCCATAGAAAAAATAGGATAAATCATAGCCGCATTCCCGTTTTAAAATTAGGATATATCATAGCCTATGTTATTCAGTGATAAAGTATATGGGGATGGGAATCCCCATTTGAAAAGGGAGGATCGTCCGACCAGACGGGTATTATGTCTGGTGGGCAGCTGCCCGACGGTTGTAGTCGGGCCCTCGTATACATAGTCAATTGGGTAGTTGCCTAAAAAAAATTATTAGTCCCGTCTTATAGATATTCAAAAAATATTGGACACGTATTTTTTATTTTTCATGTAAACAAATAATTAAGACGATACAGTGCATCGAAAACTCGTGAAACGTCACAGGTTGCTACAATTTTCACCAACAGTTGACGTCACAAGCCCCCACTCCTAAACTTTAATGCGTTATAACGAAGTCAGTTTTATTAATTTAATGAAACAAAAAAATACGTGTCTAATATTATTTCGAAATCTATCTGACGGACTAATTAGAATTGCAATTTGTTTACCCAGGAAACTACCCTAATTGCGCTGTAAATTTCACTTGCGCGATTCAGGACTCTTCAGTTATTTCCCTCAATTGCGGATAGATGTCGCTGTTAGTACTTAGTTCCTTATGTGGTGTGTAGATGTCGCCACAAGTAGCTTTCTATTAATGACAGATTTGTGTGACTTAAGCAAATAAAAATAAGATTAGAACGACATAATAATATACCGAGATTTCAAGCGAAGTCGCGGGCAAACGCTTGTAGTTTTATAAGTAAGAAGTGTAATAACTTAAAATATATTTATTTTTTTAAATGTAAATGGGATGGATAGTATTAGTAATTTATTTCTGTATTTTTTTTAATTATAATTTTATTGTGAAAGTTTGTTTTTTTCTTTCTTGTAAGCACCCCCCCTCCCCCCTGTTTCTAGGGTATCACAAACTACAGACACACATTCATACACACAGACCGAGATAAACATTTGTGGATCACCCCTCTATCAATCCCTCTATCACCTCATTACACCGACTGACCCCTAACTATGTTCATTACCTGTATCTAGGGTATCACAAACTACGGACACACATTCATACACACAGACCGAGATAAACATTTGTGGATCACACATAATAATATAATCAATCCCTCTATCACCTCATTACACCGACTGGCCCCTAACTATGTTCATTACCTGTATCTAGGGTATCACAAACTACGGACACACATTCATACACACAGACCGAAATAAACATCTGTAGCCTTATTTCCGTTGCATTTTTAGTCTGGTTTAGCACTAAACTAGGTTTTACAATCAATTTTAAATACTTACTGTCAAAGTGACAGATTTGACTGACAAGCTGTCAAATGCTTACCAGGTTTTGTTAAACCAGACTAAAAAATGCAACGCAAATAAGGCAGCTGTGGATCACACATAATGAGACAGACTAATAAAAACAAAAAATAATAATAAAAATACTTTTACTAAACAAAATCAGAAAACTTGTACAAATGATAAATATTTGCTTTCCTACTTCTTTTTATTTCATCTTTTTTACTTTTAAAATCATCGGGTGATTCCTTAACTTTAGCTACCGGTACCCAAACAGTTTTCACGATTTCTTCTGAAGATTTCTGGTTTTCAGTTATAGATATTCTTCTTAAGTTCAAATTTTCAAGTAAAGTCGGTTTTATAGACCTCTTTTTTGTAACCAAAGGTCCGGAGACGAAGAATTGCGAGTCGCGTAATAATTTCTGGTTTTTTGGTCGAGGAATTACGCCTGAAGATGCTGGGTATACTGGAATTAAAAATACATTAGTAACTTCACTTCAATACTAATAAATATTTTATTAATAAACGAAACGTACGTCATTGTTTAAGTTTAGTTTGATGCGGGATATTTGTATGTACCTATAAGTCGAATCCCTCGACTAGTTTCAGCTACATTCGGTGGCCTTCATCAGGAGGCGTTTCGCTCTGCACTGACTGAAACGCCGTCGAGGGATTCGACTATCGGCACGTACAAATATCCCGTATCAAACTAATCTTATACTAATAAGTACCCAAAATTTTGAATGTTGAACATTAGATACACATTTTCGATACAGGAGGGATACAGGCTGTTGATGATAATGTTGACGCATTTTCAGATAACTTGTGTGTAAAACACAAAAAAATATCCTAATTCTCTTCACTATTTATTTAATACTTAAGCTACGCTTATCTACTCGTAGCATTACCTACCAGTCAACCCAAGTCGCGTAACGCCAGAACAGACAAATGTATAGAAAAACACTTGACCGTTCACACTCAGCGCACTAACGTATAATCGGTTGAGTGTGAACGGTCAAGTGTTTTTCTATACATTTGTCTGTTCTGGCGTTACGCGACCGATAATACGCGACGCATGTTCCGTCAGATATGAACCTTTCCTAAAGAACAAATTTAAGAAAAGAAATTTTTTTAATACAACTTTTATTGCATTGTCATGGGACTTACATAAGTGCCTTTCAGCTCCATCGGATAACCAGAAGTGGTCGAAAAATGGCTTGCAAGATTTGATTACAGACAACGGGACAGGTGTCACTAAATAAAAGCTTGTAAAAAAACAGTTTCAGCCACATACAGTGGTCTTCATAATATGAATGTCATTGAAAATATACGAACCGTTACCGTTCTGCTACATTGACTTAACTACAATAAACTACAGTACCTGGGTGGTACCGAGCTTTGCTCGGTAGATTTTTATAAACACGTGATATGGTTTTTCGTAATAAACTATTAAGTAGGTATTTGTATTTAGACTATCAACGCCATCTATTAGGAATGGTGATAAGTAACTGCAAGTTTGTAACTATCGTATAAAACTAAAATCTTCTCAAAAGCAAAAAAAACCACAATGCGATTTAGTTATTAAAATTTACACTACTAAAATTATAGATGGCGCTAATTTTATGAAAAATATTTTTTTTTTAGCAAAGTTGCGTTTTTAGTGTAATTGCAAGTATGCAGTTGAATTTAAAATGCAAATCTGCATCGGTATGCAATATTTCATCAAAATCGTTAGAGCCGTTTTCGAGATAGCCGGAAGATACATACATAGATAGATACAAGAATTGCGCGTTTAAAGTATAGGATAATATTATATAAGTACCTAGGTACTTAGATACATAGTCGGGTGGAAGTTTTTTTTTTGTAATAAAATAAAACCAGCCACGGAGTCGTACGAAGGATTCCATACCAAAATGTTGTTGTATGGGAGCCCCCCTTAAATATTTATTTTATTGTTGTTATAGCGGCAATAGAAATACATCAACTGTAAAAATTTCAACTGTCTACAGCCCGGTGACACAGACGGTCAGCGAAGTCTCAGTAATAGGGTCCCGTTTTTACCCTTTGGATACTGAACCCGAAAAATACGGCAATATATTGAGTTGACGTGGCGTATGCATAGAGTTATACACATAGAGCAGGGAAGGCATACGGCTGCCTGCAAGCGGAAACGTCCTATGGTTAGAAAGAGAGAGAAGATCGCGGTCCCCTATTATTGTACAAACATTTAAATCGTTAATAACCGCGATCTTCTCTCCCTTTCTAACCGAGGGACAACTGGAGACCTGGCTCCCCTGCTCTATGTATAATAACGACTCAAATGTTTGTTCAATAAGGGACCGCGATCTTCTCTCTCTTTCTAACCGAGGGACAACTGGAGACCTGGCTCCCCTGCTCTATGTATAATACCTCTATGGGTGTATGACGTCACATTTAAGTAAGTATATGGTGACGATAGCTACCCTTCGTGTCCAACTTTATTACGAAGAAAAACATAAGCTACAAAACACATAAAAAATAATTAATTTTAGTTACCTTGAATAGAAATTAAAACACAAAATAAACAGAAAATTCTATAGAAATACATGTTTTAGTTACTTATAAAGAACAATTTATTTTCTAAACTAACATTACGACTAAGAAAATTTTAAATTACAAATCAAATTCTTATCTTCCTATTTTGCCAATAATTCTATACAGACATAAAGAAATAGAAATTGTATGTTTGTCCCTTATTAAGTCGATTAAAAGTTTTTAAAAGCGTAGATGATGTGGTTAAGGCCTTTGGCTTCAATTTGGAAGGTGCCTGGTTCAGACCCGGATTAACCCTTGATCAAATTAAGCAATTGCCTAGGGCACACAAGAGTATAGAGGGGCCCAGCTAGGCTAGCATGACTTCGAAAACGCGATAGATACAGCGATTTATTGACATCCAACTGTCAAAATTTGATTAAAATACCCGCCATATTGAATTTTATCACGTGATTAATTTTATGACATTTAGTCATGCTCGCGAAATCGATATAAGTAGCTATTTATCGACATCCAACTGTCAAAATATAATAAATATAGTCGCCATATTTAATTTTTCATATCGTACCACGCCATAATTCATTTGGTCATGCTCGCGAAATCGATATTATTTCGTGGTGTCTATATATTTTATCACGCACATTTTATTATGCTAAGGCCGTAGCTATGCTTGAAATGACAAACGCCCTATGCTCGTTGAACATAGCGAGCTGTGTTAGCTGACCTTTTTTTTCGTCGTCAAATTCCACTCTAGCTACAGCCCTGGGGGCCCGAAGGCTTGGATTGCATAGAGCATCATGAAGTCCTAATCCGTCACTGGCCTGGTTCGACCCCTGCCATGTAATAACGTGTTTTCTTTAATTTTATAAGTAGGTAAGTTTATTCAACGCTTTTACGGTGAAGTACAAAATCTTCATACAAGCTTCTGCCGGCAGTCTTCTTTTGCCCAGCAGTGGAACAAATATACCTATGGGTTAATCTATACTAATATTGTAGAGCTGAAGTTTGTTTGTTTGAACGCGCTATCTCAGGAACTACTGGTCAGATTTGGAAAAGTCTTTCAGTGTTAGATAGCCCATTTATCGAGGACGGCTATATAACATCATGCTTAGCTTAGAACAATAAATGAGAGGCTCCCTTAGTTAAAAATTCAAATGAGTTTTAAGACAAAATCGCGGGCTACTTGTAGTTTTATATTTAATTATTACGATACGTTCAATTAACTTTTTAATAATAAATATTGATTAATATAAGATTTCTAGTTACAAGAATTATATATTTGATTTACACGAACACACATTTGTCGTGTGTGGTGTAGTTGGTAGTGACTGCCTGCGATACCGAAGGTTACGGGTCCGATTCCCGCACGAGACAAACGTTTGTGTGTCACATGTCTGTTTGTCGCGGTCTTGGTGTTTTCTATTTCCAAGTATGTAATTACAAAAATAAAAGTATATGAGTATAGTGCGCATTACATTATTCATAACATTAAATAAAAAAATAAAAAACCCCCAACACACTTTCAAACCCCCATAACTTTTAAACGGGTCAACCGATTTTCATCAAACATGTCTAAGAACACTCGCACGTAAGTCCACTTTAATAAAAAAAAAAAATTTAAAATCGGTTCATCCGTTCGGGAGCTATGATGCCACAGACAGACAGATACACACACACACAGACACGTCAAACTTATAACACCCCTCTTTTTGCGTCGGGGGTTAAAAATTCAGCGTGGCTAAATCTAATTCGATATACATTGGTGGTTGTATTAGGGGATGAAATTGGAGTAACAGTGAAATTAACACCAAGACACCAATGTATGACCAATTAGTCGTTCAGCTACGAAGAATTCAGTATAGTGTAAGGCTTAACACACACCGGATCGGCAACAAAGCGAATCGCATTTCAGTGTCATACGAATTCAAACTTTATTTTCATTACTATAATACTTAGAATCGCATGAGAAACTCAAACGATCGGAATTCGCCGGAATTCCCGCAGCGCCGCAGGCAACCGCGCGATTCTAAGTATTATGGTAATGAAAATAACGTTTAAATTCGTATGACACTGAAATGCGATTCGCTTCGATGCCGATCCGGTGTGTTGACGCTAAGGATAAGGGCAAAAAAAGAAATAAAACAACAATAAAATTAGAAAAATATACGTATATTTTACTATAACTAACATCACCACTTAAAACAATATAAATAAAAAGAAAAATTCTTAGAAAAAAAACATTTAACATAATAGGGATGTCGACTGGGTAAACAAAATGAAATTGTAATTAGTCCGTCAGAGAGATTAGACACGTATTTTTTTGTTTTATCAAATGAATAAAACTGACTTAGTTATAACGCATTAAAGTTCAGGAGTGGGGGCTTGTGACGATAATTCTTGGTAAAAAATGTATGTAGCTGTGACGTCACACGAGTTTTCTATGCACAATATCGTCTTAATTATTTGTTTGTATAAAAAAAAAATATGTGTTCAATATTTTTGCAAAATCTATCTGACGGACTAATTAGATTTTTTAGTCGACATACCTATTATATGCAACTTCAATTATTCTATATACATATAAGTACAACCAGTAAGTAAAAATCTGTTTGTATTTTTGTGTTTTTATAACTTTAAATTTTCGAAAACTATATTTTTAAATAAATACTATTATGTTTTAAAGTCTGTTCAAAAAGAAAACCGCCGTATTTTTAGGTAGTAAGACTCTTCCCCCACATTTCGGACGCAGTTGGCTGTGCCCGTTAATGTGAGGGGGTCAGTGAGGGGAGGGGCTGGGATTTTCCTGAGCTCTGGTAAAAAGGGCGAGCGTCGGGGAGGACGCTTGCCCTCGGTACCAGTAGTCGGGGACGTCTTCACTTCCGGAGAGGTCCTCTCAAGGAGGGGGGCGCCGCCTTTAGTGTGGGCCCGGCGTTGGAGTGCCGTAGTAGAAATCCCCCTCGGGATCCTACGGCACCCCAATGTAACGCGGACGGAAGTCGCTGTGTTTTTAGTGGGTAGGCCCAGCCCTTCTGGCTGGGAGAGCCCTACATGCCCCGTGGGTCCTCCCAATATCGGCTCACGGTGGTATGCAGTTCTATGCATTTTCACTGCGTTAAAAAAAAAAAAAAAGGTAGTAAAGGCAGAAACCAACCGAAGTACACGCACACGCTACGCACGAAATGGGTGGGGGCTACGCTATGTTGAGCTATATCCCCCGTGTATGTACACACGAATATGTAAAGTCATGGTAAGAAATGGTTCGTCACCTTAAGATCTATTTTCGTTTGCTCAGTATAAGTGTTAATAACAACAATACAAAAATGTTCAATTTGAGCTGACAGTATCTTGCGGTCTTGTAGTTGTTGGGCGTGCTTTGGGTTTTTTTACGTGTTTATCTCATTACGTAAAGCTAAGGCACAAATTGGTTAGCATCCGATATTTAACAAATTTATGCGTGGACAAAGTTAAAATAACAATAATAATAACATCACTTCGTACTTATCTATAACAGAGTATCGGCGGGTGCCATAGTCCCCATAGTTCCCCAATATCCAGTTCATTGAACATCCCATTCCCATAACTCAGTCGTAGTTTTCCATACATTTGCAATAGTCCCAGCAGAACCGGGGACTGTCCTTGGATGCATTTTATAGTGTTATACAGGGATAGTCCCCGGATTGTGCATACTTTACACAAGATTAAATACTTATGTCAAAGGGCTTCCGTGTGTTGGCTTTGGCCCCATACTCGCCTTCCAAAAGACCGAGACACCTTAATAGTCCCGTGAAAGGAAAATACATTAATAACATTAATCTAATTAAGAAGGAAACATATTGTAACACGTATATTTAAGCAAGTGTAAATTTTGCTAACTACATATATGCAAAAGCATTGTATTTTAAATAGTTGTTATAATTTGTATTTTATATGCACAAACAGTTGTATTCCGAATAAAATTAAATAAAAAATAAACAAAAAATATACAAGTCGAATAAATAACCCCCTCCTATTTTTTGGAAGTCGGTTTAAAAAGCAATTAAAATCTCTTTCCTAATAAGAACTTTAAAGTCATTGTGATTAAATAGACCACGAAGGTACGTGTCCGTCTCCATGGCACAAAGAATAAATAGGAACAGAGAGGCAGCTTTCTACAAGGGCGTGAATCGAATGCACTATTACTACTATTTTTTATATTTATCATTTAAATATACAGATTTACAATTATGTTACGTAGTATCAAACAGGGTCATAGTTTTTCTTGTAAATACATAATTTGTTTTATTTTATTTTCAAGATATACTCATTAATTTTACGTTTTTGTTTACTGGTCTCTATGACAACCTGTATTGGTTTGACTGATTGTCATAGAATACATTTTTATAATATAATAGAACAATTTTGCACGTTCTTAGGAAACTGTCTATCTGTTTCTTTCTCTCTGATCTGTGATGATACACGCGTGTACTTCGGTGGAAACGGCAACACACACGCAGCTGAGCTACGCGTAGCTGAGCGGCGTAGCCGTGGACATAGCGCAGCGGTGGGTTCGCGGCTTAAGACTCTTGCACGATGGTTGTCATGGAAACAGTATTCTGACGTTTATTTGACAAAATTATTATATGCAACAAAGACCACTGAGACAACATACCTAGCCATATGAATAAATTTTAGCAGAATACCAAATTTCTGACACTCTCGTTATGGTGCCTCAATATCACCATATTGTCTGATCAATAATGTCAAATTGCAGACTTAGGCGCCTGATGTCTCGGGGTGATGAGCGCAGTTATACAATATATGTTTCAATAATTATTTGACGAAAATATTTTAAAGTTATTTTGTTTTCCATTTTATGCCACGATTATTCTCTTTTTGAACAGACTATAAAATAATACTAAAAAAATCTTACATGAAAATTTAAAAAGTTGCAAAAATAAGGATCAACAAATATTATGTGTCTATTATTTATAAAATTACTAAATTATAATTCAACTATTATTTTAAGAACAAAACATTTTATTATTCTATCTATGTCATAAAATAATACATTTTAAAGTTGTAATAATTGTTTTATAAAACTTAGGCTATGGTAATATAAAAGAGATTGCCCATGGACGGTACTCCTCCAAAAGTAGTTGTGCCTCAAAAAATTAAACATCATAAAATATCTAATTTAAAAATATATTTTTTAAATAAGACATAATCATTTTTTACAATGGGGATTTATTTTTGAAAAATAATTAGTAATTTCGTGTTTCCGGCGATATAGTACGCCATTTGTTCTATGCCTGTCAGTACTAGGGATGTCTATTTACGCCTACGTAAAATATAATAATATTGATTGTATGATTTATTCGATATTTTAATAAAATACGTTTCAAGTTAAATAAGTTTGTTTAATAAAATAGGTGGACCTATGTAATATTTTTAAAACATAGTTTCTTTAATTCCGCAGAACTTGATATTATTTAAGAGGTATACATTTATTATTTTCATTGATATTTGATAGGTATGGTTATTTTACTTTAGTATATTCATTTTCGGCTGTCATATTTTTCAAATTAACGGCGTTTTATTTACCTGTGGCCATAGAACCCGCACACAGTTACAGTAATAATCATTGTTTCATTTATTTTAATTTGTAATTGTTTCTTATCCTCCCTACTTGCCTGCATTACATGACCATATTTCATACATCTATATCACGATATGTACCACAATTTATACTGTGTACGGTATTCGGTAAGATTAGATATTACATTTAGCACTTGAGTATCAAACAATTGCTCACATGCTTTGCATTTTGAAACGGAGATTTTGAAGTACCGTACCAAGATGTTCAAAATCTAAATAATTGTTTATTGATGCGGTTTCAATTCAATGACTGATTTGCGGAAATCGATTATTATAAATCGAATGTATTGGATAAGTTTTTGATTACGGGTTCAACCCTATTTCACATTTATTGCCCGCCTGTCATAACACAATATCTAATGATGGCCAGTATATTTTTTCCAAAGAGGTTGTAGGTTTTGAGTATGTATGTTAATGCGTAGAGTTTAGATTCTGAAGTTCCGTAAGAAGATGCTCAAAATCTCAGTAATTTCTTGATTTTATAGACCACCAGACAGATTAAATGCTACATTAATGTACGTCAAATGCAGTGAGCCCGTCCAGTCCCTTTCTAGCTTATTTGTATTGATTTTGTGTTCAAACATAACCTCGAAATAGTAATTACATTTTTGTAAATCTCTCGGAAACCCCATTGTAGATTGTTATGATTTTTAAAAATTAGTAATTAGACATGTTTCCGATTATTTTAAAGTTGATTCTATGACGGCACAACAATGTTGAATTCAGTACATTTGTCCATAGCCCCGTGGGCATTGTCTTTTAATGATAATCGTCCAAATTTATCTAGCCTCGCCCCGCGGTTTCACCCGCGTAGTTCCCATTCCAGTGGGAATACTGGAATAAAATATTACTCAGGATGAAGAATGTAGCTTTCTAACGGTGAAAGAATTTTGAAATCTGTTTAGTTTCGGAGCCTATTCGTTACAAACAATTTTTTTCAACACACATGCTCATAAAGGGGCTCTTTTTTGTGCAAAAACAGTTGAATAATTACACGTTTTATTCACAAGTGAGTTATAGATTTTTTTAAGTTGCTTTGTTTTTTAAAATACCAAAAAAAATCGTGTCCATACATTTCAAAAACAAACTTCAACTATGTTGCCTTACTTTTGGTAGGTCTATCCATTCATATTTTTTTTTTAATAAGTATATTCTTTTAGTCTATGTCCGATCACCATTGTTGTTTTGGATGCGCGCGAATAGAAAAACTGTTTATTTATTAACGAAAAATGATATTTCATTATTATTTTCTTCGCAAGTGTGTTGAAAACGATGTATGGTACACGTGTGTATTGATGATTACTATCCTCGGCTATCTTCAGACCCTCGCCTGACGGCTCGGGCCTCAATAGCGCCTCGGAGGTAATCACCAACTTTACTCACTTGTACCATAAATAACTACTTTTCCTCTTTATAATAGTTATTAGTATAGATTTACTTGGGAAATAATTGTAGTAAATTAAGAATAATCTGGGTTCAACTCCCGGCTAAGGTAAAAAAAAATGAAAATATTTCCAGTACCATTCTTTGTTATTATAATATTACCATTATAATAAATGTTTATGACAATTATAATTGCCATATAAAAATAATAAAATCCGTAAAAAAATATTTAAATTTGTATAAATACCATTGTCCAAAAGCGTAAAATTTTGTTTTTAATTTTACAAATGACGTATCGTCACGTTTAACGCGATTACACGGTTCCTATTGAAGGTACGCAGGTTCAAGCGCCGGCGTTGGTAATTATCATATTACAATATAGCCAAACCTTTGTCAATCTATTTTTGGAGTTTTTACGACATTTCTTTAAGTAAACGTAAAATTGAAATATTGACAGATTACGTCGGTTAAGCAACGTCTGCCACCGTCATAGTGATGGGTGGCTTTTAACTTGTGTGGTTTTTAATTTCATCCCACATCCAAACTAATATTATAAATGCGAAAGTAACTCTGTCTATTACCTTTCACGGCTAAACTACTGAACCGATTGACTTGAAATTTGGTACAGGGGTAGCTTATGGTCCGGGGAAGGACATAGGCTTTATCCCGAAATTCTCTTGGGATCGGGAACTACGCGAGTGAAACCGCGGGGCACAGCTAGTTATGTATAAGTATTCAAACTTTTCACCTCAGCCGAGACTTGAATCCAGGACCATGAGGAACATTACTAAAAATATTTGTAACAAGATTGTGACATGTTTTTTTGGCAATTTTTTTATATCACTTAGGGTCTATTTCACCATCTTCAAGTAACATTCCGAGTAACCACTCACAAGTTCTGTCTTTGTTACTTGATATAAAGTAAGAAAGAGACAAAACTAACTTTACTTGGTGAGTAATTGTACTTGAAGGTCGTGAAATAGCCCCAAAGACTTTTTGGAGGGTATTATTATAAATGTTACATCACCATAGACAAAATTTTAAGAGGGTATATTCCATGAAGTTATAGGTAAAAATGGAGTCCACACTTCGAATACCTACTTGAAGCATAACCTATGTATCACTATCGCGCTCTCTGTGGGCAGGCTCTCTCTTTCTAACTAAGGTAGCCTCTAGAAAGAGAGAGTCTGACTAAAAAGAGAGATCGGCCCACAGAGACGTAGGTATTTGACTCAAGCTGTTGTTCCAAGTGTGGGCTCCATTTTTACCTACAACTTCATGGTACATTCCAAATTCTATATCACCATAGACAAGTTTTTTTTTAAACAGTCATCAACTCCTCGCGTCATTGATTGTCTCTGGTACCGTGATTTCTAGTCCGTCCATGGTTTTAGTTAACGTTATTTGACAGCCGAGACGCGAAGTGTCAGTGAGGCCGTATGCTAGGTCTAACATGTCGCGTTCCTCGTCACTTGCCTCTTCGGGTAAACTAAAAAAATAACATGGTTATAGGTCATTTCTCTCGGGAGAATTGGAGATGTCTGGGGAAGATCGGTGGTAGATTCAGTGACGTTCATAAGTGCCTCATTGAGGTCTCAATTGAATAAAGAATTTTAGAATTTTTTAATTTTGAAAATATGACCTTTGCCAAACAAAGGGACGATGTGGGTTAAAAAAAAAAATAGGTCATTTCTCCAGACCTGGCGCCATCAAAATACTCACACTAATGCAATTTTCTTATACAGTATGTTTCAATATAAATTATTATACAGAATAACCAGTTTTGAAGTTGATTGAATGAAATGAAATCACCCTGTATTTTTAAGTTCCAAAACCAAAACATATTACTGTACCGTTCATACTCAAAAGTTTGACCGCGCGCGAGAGGGACGCACTGACTTGTCATGATGACAGTGACGTGCGACATCACTTTGAGTGACATTCACACAAGCTAATATACGTGTGTAAAATGTTGCTCGCGCCAGCTTTGGAGAAATGACCAATAGTATATTAGCTTGTAAGCACTTGAGGCCTTATCTAGGTTTAGTGCCTGTATCTAGAGTGTTAGGAACCATGTACATACATTCGTATAGAGTATAAATATTTATGGCCACAATTTACCTCGCACGGGAATCAAACCCGCACAAATATTATAAACGCGAAACTACGATATGTAGGGAATTAAATTGAATCACATTTGCCTTTAAGGGCCTAACTCAGTAAGGGCTCCAATTTTAACGTGTTAATTTTAATTATTATTTGTCAATTGTAAACGCTGTTTAAAAATATACCTAAGGTTGTTCTTACCTATCAAAATCTTTCTGCTTCAATATAACATGACATGTAGAACAAGTTAAGGTGCCTTCACACGCGCCGAACCCTTCAATATTAAGGTCGTTGTTCACTACAACGTCCAGTAGTGTGTCGCCGACTTTAGCTTCCGTTTGTAATAACTTGCCGTCGTTTAATTTAAATGTTACTTTTACTCTGGAAAAAGAAAAAGGAATGTAAAAAAGTACATATATGTATTAAGAAAAAAATAAAAAATAGTTTTATTACAATAAAACATTTTCTTATGATCGAAAAAATAAAAAAAACATTTTTTATGAGAAAAAAAAAATCTTTTTTATGAGAAAAAAAAAACAATTTTTGTGCATACGCGGTAGGGTATCGAGAACCGGTATAAATAACAGAACCGAGATTTTCGGTTCCGGGATTTCCCGGTTCTGAACCCTAATACGCGGGTTCGATTCCTAGATTTGTTGATTCCTTAACATGACATGTCTTGCGTCGCGTCTGTTTGTCTCGCGATAAATTCCAAAGCTACTGCACCGATTTTAATGCTGTATCATTGGATAGAATAGTTCTCGAGGAAGGTTTCAGCATTTTATCCCCGTATTTCACGGGAACGTGAATGTTTTCTCCTCTCTAATGAAAATGTGAATATCTTCTGTATATTTATTAAAATATTTTAAAAAAAGGAGGGACATGTTCCACAATTTATAAAAAAAAAATTGGCCCTAGAGGCATTATCCAAATATCTAGGGAAGAAAAACACAGGAATACATTTGTATGGAAAGCTGCTCGACACACCCTATAACATAAAAGAAACTCTTAACATAGGAACTGAAACTACAACCCATTGTTATTCCCGTTCTTTGCATTGTCAATTGTTTTATTATTCAAACACTTAAACATTTATCATTATGATAACATTTTATTATCTTTGAAGGGTATAATGATAAGTACATAATAATAGACAAAACAATTATTTCTATTTGAAGACCTTGATGGCAGAGTGGTCACCATGCCGGACTGCCATCTTAGGTTGCGGGTTCGATTCCCGTGCGGGGTGAAAATTTGTGTGAACCACAAATGTTTGTCTCGGTCTGGGTGTGTGTGAATGAGTGTGTGCGTAGTTTCTGATACCTTAGATACAAGTTGCGAACTTAGTTAGGGGTCAGTTACTGTAATGAGATGATGGAGTGAATGTTATGTTATCTTGTTAATTTCATTTACAAATAATATTTTAATGAAGATCTGCATAGACATGAACTGAAATACCTATGTTAAATCGAATCTGTAGGTGTTGTAGTTTTTCTGTAAAATGTACCACAAAACTGTATACTGTCACTTGATGTATCTTATACAAAACTAGCTGCGCCCCGCGGTTTCACAGGCGTAGTTCCCGTTCCCGTGGGAATTTCGGGATGAAAGATGTTGGCCGATTCTCAGACCTACTGAATATGGTCACAAAATTTCATGAGAATCGGTCAAGCCGTTTCGGAGGAGTATGGTAACGAAAACTGTGACACGAGAATTTTATATATTAGATCAGTAACCAGTTTTCAAATACTTTCGAGTTTATTACTTGAGTACTATTCTTTATCTTTGATTTTATAACTCATTAAAACAATAATGTGACTGACTTACTGACTGACAATGCTCTGCTTAATAGTTTATAAATGTACCTAGATATATCTATTATACAATTAACATCGGAACTTTTCAATATTTTATAATGCTACTACTAATTTTGACTAAGGTCTAAACACCCTAATAGGGATGTCGACTGGGTAAACAAAATGAAATTCTAATTAGTCCGTCAAATAGATTTCAATAAAATATTAGAAACATATGTTTTTGCTTTATCTAATTAATAAAAGTGACTTATTTATAACGCATTAAAGTTCAGGAGTGGGGGCTTGTGACGATAATTCTTGGTAAAAAATGTATGTAGCTGTGACGTCACACAAGTTTTCTATGCACTATATCGTCTTAATTATTTGTTTGTATCAAAAAAGATAAAATACGTGTCCAATATTTTTGCGAAATCTATCTGACGGACTAATTAGATTTTTTTAGTTAACATATCAATTCAGGGTAGGCTTGAGCCCCTCAATGGGGACTTATAGGAGCTGATGATGATAATACTAGCCAACCTGGTAAATAAAAAAACTATGTCGGTACTGGTCTTAATAATATCATAGATAGTTATTATGTAAGTTAAGTCTAACAATTAGTTTAACCACAAAATTTGGCAGTACATACACACAACTGGAGAGGGTGCAAAAAAAACTGTATAATAATTACAAGGACAATACATGGGTGCGTAATAGATCTTCGGTACAAACTTTTTTTTGACAGATTGTCAAATCATGCATAGACAAAGTTTCTAAAAATTGATTAGGTTTTATTCAAATAGGTCAACATTTTGGTTAGTTTATATGGGTTATAATGACTCCCTAAAACACCCCCAAATAAACAGCATCATTAAATTCAGGTACCGGAGATCTATAGACTTACCCAATACATACGTAACTTTATCATGTCTATAATATTATAAAGATCATGATAGTATGATTTTTTTAAGTACTATCTTAAAGTTTTAAAAAACGGTAAATTTCTACTTACTTTTCATCCTGAGGCACAGCTTTCGAAGTCGACAACGGAACTATACATTTATGATTATTTAAACTACTCCCTAAACCGTTATTTCTTAATAAATAACGCGCAGGAGATGCAGAGAAAGTTTTCATAAAACTTCTTAACATTTTTTTTAATTAAAACTGCCACCGATTATCACTGGCACTTCAGACTGTGCAGAATCACAAGGGCGGGTATTTATGTGGATTTTTTATTAATTTATGCACGACACACTGAAAAGTATATGATAATAAGCGTAATAATTCGACCTTAAATCTAAAGTTTTAGGTTGTTAAACTCTAAGGTGACATGATTGGTGTGACGTTCAGTGACGTTCTGACGTTTATTATAGAGATGGGTGTAGGAATAATTTTGATTCAATTAAAATATCGATATTGTTGTTCGATTTAACGATATGAGTTGACTTAATATTTATAGCTAATCTTAATGTTTCCAAAAGGAATAATTAACAAGAAGCCGCAGCCACCGCGCAGAGGCTACGAATCAACCAATGCTGGACTAGCACCAGGGGGATACACACGACGATAATCAGCGAGACAATTGAGGATTATCCACTGACAGTGGCGCCGAGTGACACTATCCCCAAACAATACATCTTTGATAAAAAATACAGGATAGCTCTCGACGAATACGTTACCCTGAAAACAATACACAAAGAACTGAGTATTTACACGGACGGTTCCAAAACAAACCAAGGGTCAGGAGCAGGTGTTTTCTCCGAGGATCTTAACATACATATCTCTGCCCCCCTTGGTAAACTCAGCACTATCTTCCAGGTGGAATGTGTCGGCATCATCCTAGCATCGCTGGCCATTTCTGCCAGGCAGATCACAAACACAGGTATACGTATATATACAGACAGTATGTCTGTCTTACAAGCCCTGAACAGCACCACCTATGGATCGGGACTGATCCTGGAATGCCATACACGACTAAATTCGGTAAGTGTAAATAATTCAGTAACCCTACAGTGGATAAAGGGTCACAGCAACTCACGGGGCAACGACGCAGCGGACCAGCTGGCCAGGGAGGGATCGGGAATGTGTGTCTTTGGACCTGAACCCATACTTCCTCTCCCTGGGGACTACGGCAAAACCCTGCTGCGTAAACGCACCCGGGACATGCATGAACAAGAGTGGTATGTCAACCCAGACTGCAAACAGAGTAAGTTAGCATTACCCACTCTAAATCCAAAACTAACTAGGAAAGTACTAAAACTGTCCAGACCCACGTTGCGCTAACGGCGGCAATCACGGGTCATGGTCATTTTAATAAACATCTGTATACCCTAGGTATTACAGATAGTCCACTGTGCAGAGCCTGCCTCGAAGTGGATGAAACAGCTAGGCACATGCTACTTGAGTGTGAGCAGCTAGCAACATACAGACGGCTGCACCTCGGGTCGCCCAGCACAATCCAGGAAGTCACCAGAAACCTGAGGGGACTGATCAGCTTCCTGGAAGAATTGAACTGGTACTAGACGCCCACCTCACGCAAAATGGACGCAACTGAGCCGTCTAATTGCGGAGAAGAGCCTGTCAACAAGTAAGGAATAATTAGAAAGTAACTTGACTCCTACGCTTATATTAACTTTTGGTTGAAGTTTTGTGTGTCGAAGAAGCGATATTTATATGATGAGATGATGTAGTATTAATACCGAATTAGTCGAATAACAATATGAATACTGAACTTGATCAACTTAGAATTTAAAGTTAAATACCTTTAACAAATTATTAATGCCTTGCTTTTAATATATTCGAGTCGTATCAATATCAATCCTATCGACAAAACCACGTTTCGATAAAATTAAAACCAAAGTCCCATCCCTAACGCATTTTTATTCCGTTCCGATTTATTGATTTGGCATTTTGAATATGGTATCAAAATTCTGATATTTTTATCAAGTTTTATTAATATTTAATCAAACTAAAACATATTTTTGTATGGAATACCTAAGGATAATATGAATACAATGTAAATTATATTTTAGTAGTAGATTTATAAATAAAAGTTTATTGCGACATCATTGTTTTAATATGTCAAAGTTAACAATAATTAATTGTCAACGTCATAAACATGAATCAGACAGAAACAATCCAATCAATCAAATTCTAGAAATTGCGAACTTCCAGTGGAGGCATTTATTTTCTTCATATTTTTACCAAAAAATAAAATCCAGAAGTGTTTTAATTTAAAAACTATACTAATAAAACATTAAACTAAAGCTTTAATAATGTCAGAACGTTTGAAAAACACGAATAATGTCTCTAATGAGGAAATTATTGACGACTTAACCAAAGACTTGGAATCTTCACTAAATACTTCGGATAATCCGGCTGAATTCGTCATTAATCCTGGTACAAGTGCTGAAAGTAAGCCTACGGAGTCCGGAGACTTCGCCAAAGGGACAGGTTAGCCAATAAATACATTTTTTTATGATATTTTTCAATTTTTCTAAGGGCGTTGTCTTTGTTGGGATTTCGACTTGTATTTTGAAAAGTAGGGTAAGAAAAAGGTTTTGAACAATAGAAACCTGCATTATTAAAAAAAAATACATGCCTTTCTGAACCTGTGAGCTTTTAGAGATAAAGGGTATCATCACTACATAGTATAAAACAAAGTCGCTTTCTCTGTCCCTATGTATGCTTAGATCTTTAAAACTACGCAACGGATTTTGATGCGGTTTGTTTTAATAGATAGAGTGATTCAGAGGGAAGGTTTTTAGCATAATTTTATCCCATACTCTTATGGGAACGGGAACTAAGTGAAACCGCGGGGCATGCTAGTTTCTATATATTTTAGCTAGGGAAAATAATTTAAGTAAGTACTTATATATAAATAATATATTTGTATAAATTATAATGATGTTCCAGACACTCCACCATTGAAGGAGCCATACTTAGACATAGACCAAGACAGAGATGAGAAAAACGAGGACAGTGACCCTGATGATATTGATGAAGTGGCGCTCAAGGTAACAAACAGTCTGACCTGCCATTTTTTTCATCTTTAATTGTTTATAACTTTGCAATTTTTTATGTGCTAATACACGGTTTTGGCACATTTTTCTGGGCGTCATTCCGGATCTAATGAGCTATCGCACATAATTTTAGGAGCAGTATCTCTATTTTGTCCACTAGACTATAGAGGCACTTTGGATAAAAATCACCAGCAGTTTAGATAAATATCTAGCTAAAACTAAGCTAGCTTTGTGGGGGCTCGCAAGCTTTTTAAATACGTGCTTTTTTATATTGTGCGGTATGTAAAAATCTCTTTTTTATATCTATTAAAAAACTAGCAGTGCCCCGTGGTTTTACCCGCGTAGTTCCCGATCCCGTGGGAATTTCGGGATAAAACGTAGCCTGAGTTCTTTCCTGGACCATAAGCTACCCCTGTACCAAATTTCAAGTCAATTGGTTCAGTAGTTTAGCCGTGAAAAGGTAACAGACAGACAGAGTTACTTTCGCATTTATAATATTAGTAGGGATAGTAGGGATAACTATTTTCTGCATACAAGAATTGAAAAAAAGCTGTAGGGTTAGTAGTTTTTTTGTAAAATGTAATACAAAACTGTATAAATTATTGAATTTGAGAAAATAAATTTATTAATATAATTTAATTACACAGGACACTGAAGTAGACATGACGGATGACCAGAAAGAGGAACGGAGGATTATAGCAGAACAACTGAAGGAGGTTGGCAACAATAGGTTTAAAGATGGAGACTTTGACGGGAGCATAGAGAAATATACTGCTGGTATGGATTGTTTATTTGATTGATATGAAAGCTTTATACATTATTTTATGTACACTCCTATTTTGAATTCGAGATACTAAATCACACAGCTAATGTAAACAACGGGTGACAATATAATAGTGAAGTTAGTTTTTTCTTTTGCTTTTATTTAAAAAGTTATGATAAGTCAAAGTTTTTCAAAATCCTGCTGAATTTTATTGTTATTCTACACCGAACAACCGGCGAACGCTGCGATACACAGCTGAGCGCGGTCATCGACCCGAGCCGTCACAGAATACTTGATAGCTAGTGTGCCGTCTGGTAATACGGCATTTATTTAGTATTTTTTAAAGATAAGTAATCGACTATCATTTTTGAATTTTTTTATTGGATAATATATGGATTCAGTTACTGCTACAGATATTCTGATTTTAATAAGTCCCGTAATTTCAAAATAGGGGTGTATATAGGATGCCACTACGTTCTATGATTTTATAAATTGTTCATCAATGGTTACCTATTTCGCCTTGCTGTAATAAGTATTTATACTTAGTTCTGTATTAATAGGGTAGTTTCCTGGTTAAACAAAATGAAATTCTAATTAGTTCATCAGATTGATTTAGAAATAATATTAGACACATATTTTTTTGTTTAATCAAATTAATAAAACTGACTTCGTTATAACGTATTAAAGTTTAGGAGTGGGGGCTTGTGCTTGCTTTAAACGGCAACCTGTGACGTTTCACGAATTTTCGATGCACGTCTTAATTATTTGTTTACATGGAAAATAAAAAAAACGTGTCCAATGTTTTTTGGAAATCCTTAAGATGGACTATAATTTTTTTAATCAACTACCCTATTACAAGGTCATTTACCAAGTAAGGTTTTCAAAATATAAAATTTTTACAGACACTATATTTTATTGTAATACTAGCTGTGCCCCGCGGTTTCACCCGCGTAGTTCCCGTTCCCGTGGGAATACGGGGATAAAATATAGCCTATGTTACTCAGGGTGAATATAACTTTCTAATGGTGAAAGATTTTTTGAAATCGGTCCAGTACTTTTGAGTTTATTCGTTACATACAAAAATACAAATCTTTCCTCTTTATAATATTAGTGTAGATTAAAAATAAAATATTTGTTTATGTGACCTGTAAGGGTGATCGCAAGTTAGTAAAAAGTAAACATTATTTTGAACAATATAAAATCTAGAATAACACATTGTTCTATAGCGGCAGCGCAAAACTGTGATTATTACTGTGTGAATAGATTTTCGATCTTATTTCAACGCACGCAATGTCGATAATAGTTTGACAGTAAATAACAACTAAATTAAAAATTTAAAAACCCCCAACACAATTACTTTCAAACCCCCATAACTTTTAAACGGGTCAACCGATTTTCATCAAACATGTCTAAGAACACACGCACGTAAGTCCCCTTTAATAACTAAATTGAACGACGCAAAAAGAGGGGTGTTATAAGTTTGACGTGTCTGTGTGTGTGTATCTGTCTGTCTGTGGCATCATATCTCCCGAACGGATTAACCGATTTCAATTTAGTTTTTTTTTGTATTAAAGGGGACTTACGTGCGAGTGTTCTTAGACATGTTTGATGAAAATCGGTTGTCCCGTTTAAAAGTTATGGGGGTTTGAAAGTAATTGTGTTGGGGGTTTTTTAAGTTTTTAATTTAATGTTTTGATGATTATTTCTGTTGCAGCCCTCCAAACGTGTCCACTATACTACAATCAGCTGCGGTCAGTACTGTATTGCAACAGAAGTGCTTCTAAAATGAAACTAGAGAGATACGATAAGGCTATCAAAGATTGCACGAAAGCTATTGAACTGGATGACAAATATTTAAAAGCTTATATTAGGTAAGTTAATGGTCAATTTATTATTAAACTCGCTTTTAAATAATAATGACTTCCGTTATACAAACTTTCATCCCCTATTTTATCCCTCTGGGGGTAGAATTAATCAAAATCCTTACATAACATGTACCTGCATGCCAAATTTCAGCCCTATCCGAACAGTGGTTTGGGCTGTGCGTTGATAGATCACTATGTCAGTCAGTCAGTGATAAAACTACCCGCCATATTTAATTTTACTATACGTAATAAATATCACATTTGGTCATGCTCGCGAAATCGATATATATTTATCGATATCCAACTGTCAAAATATAATAAATATAGCCGCCATGTTTAATTTTATCATATCGTACCACGCCATATTCATTTGGTCATGCGCGCGAAATCGATATTATTTTGTGGTGTCTATATCATTTATCACGCACAGTCATGCTAGGCAGGCTAGGGTTGAAACTTATCCAAGGCAATTTAGGATAAAAAGTAATTATCCTGTAGTATTGATAACTTGAACATAGGGCAGGTTCACAAGCTCTAGTCTAAATATATATATGTATAATAACTTAAAAGTGATTGACTGACTGACTGACATAGTGATCTATCAACGCACAGCCCAAACCACTGGACGAATCGGACTGAAATTTGGCATGCAGGTAGATGTTATGACGTAGGCATCCGCTAAGAGAAGATTTTGGAAATTCCCCCCCTAGGGGGAGAAAATGGGGAAATACCCAAATTCTGCCGGAAATCATTATTCCACGCGGACGAAGTCGCCGGGCGCTGCTAGTCACTACATAGTATAAAACAAAGTCGCTTTCTCTGTCCCTATGTCCCTATGTATGCTTAGATCTTTAAAACTACGCAACGGATTTTGATGCGGTTTGTTTTAATAGAGTGATTCCGTGGGAAGGTTTTTAGCATAATTTTATCCCCATACTCCTACGGGAACGGGAACTACGCGGGTGAAAACGCGGGGCGCTACGTCTACATGATAAAACAGACTATTACTATTAACTAAATTATATATTTTTTCAATTTACAGAAGAGCCCAATCTTACGAAGCGACGGAGAAATTCGATGAAAGCTTATCCGATTATAAAAAGATTTTAGAATTAGATCCGTCACACAAAGAGGCACAGAAAGCTACAATAAGACTCCCGCCATTAATTGAAGAAAAAAATGAGAAATTAAAGAAGGAAATGTTTGGAAAGCTGAAGGATCTGGGCAACATGATCCTGAAGCCTTTCGGGCTGTCCACCGAGAACTTCCAGATGGAACAAGACCCCGACTCCAAGGGGTACAAGATCAACTTTAAACAATAAATGGGATATATGGACGCATTCGTTTTATTTATATAATGAGATGATGGAGTGAATGAATGTTATGTTAATTATTTAGTCTAAAGTCGCTTTTCCGACACGCACTTGACCAATTTTTAATAAAATACCGGCCAAGTTCGAGTCGGACTCGCGTACAAAAATGTGACATGTTATAAAAAATATGTTATATAACACTTCTACATTATTTATATTATATTCTTAACTCGTTTTCTCATTCTCTCATTTTTCTCTTTAAGTTATACACCCCTATTTTGAAATTACGATACTTATTAAAATCAGAATATCTGTAGCAGTAACTGAATCCATATATCCAACAAAAATACCAAAAATGATAGTAGATTACTTATCTTTAAAAAATACTAAATAAATGTCGTATTACCAGACGGCACACTAGCTATCAAGTATTCTGTGACGGCTCGAGTCGATGACCGCGCTCAGCTGTGTATCGCAGCGTTCGCCTGTTGTTCGGTGTAGAATGACAATAAAATTCGGCGGGATTTTGAAAAACTTTGACTTATCATAACTTTTTAAATAAAAGCAAAAGAAAAAACTAACTTCACTATTATATTGTCACCCGTCGTTTACATTAGCTGTGTGATTAAGTATCTCGAATTCAAAATAGGGGTGTATAACTCGTCGCTAATGAAACATGTTACAAACAATGTTATATTTCATGTAAGTATGTTACATAATGGAGATATGTTGTATAACATATTAAGTTATATAACATGTTACAAAAGGGACCCTCACCAAAAAAAGAATAAAAAAACACTTTAAATAGATTAAAAAACTATAATGTATCTTGAAAATAACTAAGTGTTTTTATAAAATGATAAATATATTAAAGAAGGAAATGTTTGGAAAGCTGAAGGATCTGGGCAACATGATCCTGAAGCCTTTCGGGCTGTCCACCGAGAACATCCAGATGGAACAAGACCCCGACTCCAAAGGGTTACAAGATCAACTTTAAACAATAAATGGGATATTTGGACGCATTCGTTTTATTCCTATAAAAATAATAACTAAGGGCCTATTTCACCATCTTCAAGTAAGTACGAGTAGGTACTCACAAGTTTTGTCTTTGTCACTTTACATAAAGTAAGAAAGTGTAGTATCCTACTAATATTATAAAGCCGAATGTTTGTGAGTGTGGATGTTTGTTCCTCTTTCACGCAAAAACTACGGAATAGATTTTAATGAAACTTTACAATAATTTAGCTTATACATCAGAATAACACATTGGATACTAACTATCCCGAAATTCCCACGGGAACGGGCACTACGCGGGTAAAACCGCGGGGCGCTGCTAGTACTCGTATATACTTACATACATAGTATATTAGCAGCGCCACGCGGTTTTACCCGTACTTATCCCAATCCCGTGGGAATTTTGGGATAAAATGTAGCCTAAGTTACTCCTTATAATTTAGCTATCGGGAAGTGAAAGGTACGTGAAAATTGGTGCAGCCGTTTCGGAAAAATATTATGGATAGATTTATGTTGCAAAACATGTAGGTACTTACTTAAGATGTTTAATAATGTAGGCGTTACTGATAAGAGCGCCGAATGAAAGTACTTACTTAGGTCTTATGCAGCTGTTGTCCCACCGCGGGCGAGTGAGCGATGAACTATCGGCGAGTTTCTCGCCCAAGAAAAGGACAGTGAATGTACATTCCGTGTAAACGAAAGAGATGCACACTTACATATGTAAGTACTAGCAGCGCCCCGCGGCTTCACCCGCGTAGTTCCCGTTCCCGTGGGAATTTTGGGATAAAAAGTATCCTATGTGTTATTCTGATGTATAAGCAAGATTATTGTAAAGTTTCATTAAAATCCATTCAGTAGTTTTTGCGTGAAAGAGTAACAAACATCCATACATACAAACTTTCGCCTTTATAATATTAGTAGGATCACTACATAGTATAAAACAAAGCGCTTTCTCTGTCCCTATATCCCTATGTATGCTTAGATCTTTAAAACTACGCAACGGATTTTGATGCGGTTTGTTTTAATAGATAGAGTGATTCAGTGGGAAGGTTTTTAGCATAATTTTATCCCCATATTCCTTCGGGGACGGGAACTACGCGGGTGAAAACGCGGGGCGCCGCTATTATTATATAAAGTTACTCGCCTGTTCACACCGCCAGCGAGTTAATTACTTTTAATATATGCATCTCTTTTGTTTACACGGAATGTACATTCACTGTCCTTTTCTTGGGCGAGAAACTCGCTGAAAGTTCATCGCTCACTCGCCCGCGGTTCGACCACTGCCTTATGAATCGAAAACACGTTGATACGTGGCGAGAATCGAACCTGCCTAATGGAAGTCAAAGGCGTTTAGTTACTCCTTTGAAAAGTTACATGAGCTTTACATTTTTAGAGGACGCAATTTTATTTTGAGTCTATAGAAGATTACCTCAAAGTTTGTGAGGTTGCAGGCCTTGTCCCCCAGCCGCCATCTTGGAAAAAGAGGTGCATACATCTTTTTCGCGATATCTCGGAAACTATCCGTCCAACAAAAAGTCTCTTTAGCACAAAGAAATAAAATAAAACCTTTTTTGAACTATTTTAGTCAGTAGCAAAAAAAGAAATAACATTTTAAAATGAGAAACTTCTGTCAGTTAGACATAAGATCTACATTTTTCTATCAAGAATGCGCATTTTTTAGTTTGCAAAAAATCTAGTTTTTTTATATTATTTTTTTAGTTTTACAAACGTTGAAATATGTGAATATAGTTTGATTATTTAAATATTAAATACAGGTAAGAATATTTTAATAATCTGATATGAAAAAAATCTTCCCCAAGCTAGCTATGCCCCGCGGATTAGCCCGCGTTAGCTCTGTTCCCATTGCTTGTAGCGTGATGTTATATATCCTCGATAAATGGGCTATTTAACACTGAAAGAATTTTTCAAATCGGACCAGTATTACCTGAGATTAGCGCGTTTAAGCAAACAAACTCTTCAGCTCTATATATAAAAATGAATCCCTATATCACAGCATCACGCGTGAACGCTTGGATGGATTGACTTGAAATTTGGAACAGGGGTAGCCTATGGTCCGGGGAAGGACATAGGCTATGTTTTATCCTGAAATTCCCATGGGATTGGGAACTATGCGGGTAAAACCGCGGGGCATAGCTAGTTTAATATAACATTATAGATAAAAGATTTCAAAATATTTCGTTTCTTTTTCAGACACAATGGCAAAATGCCGACGGAAGCGAAAGTAAGTAAACTATTTCCTTTAAATGAATCTGTAAGTTTGGATGACCTCGATGGCAGAGTGGCCACCATGCCGGACTACCATCCGTAAGGTTGCGGGTTCGATTCCCAAGCGGAGTCTATTCGTGTGAGTCTCGGTCTGGGTGTGTGTGTGTTTGTGAATGAGTGTGTGAGTAGTTTCTGATACCCTAGATTCAAGTTACGGACTTAGTTAGGGGTCAGTTACTGTAATGAGATGATGTAGTGAACGATTTTTATGTTAATGTTTTTTTTTCTTTATGTAGTGTAGAGGTATGTATGTATGTTCTTACGGTGAAGGAAAACTTCGTGAAGAAACAACTCTGAAGAATGAATGTCTTAGGTATTGGTTTGCAAAAGGTTTTAAAGTTTGAAGTAGGTTTGCATAAGAATTGTTTAAATTATGTCCAAAATATTAAATAAATGTTTTCTTATTCAATTTCAGAATGTGCAAAACGTAAGTTATTTTCTTTTATCTTTTTCTTGCCTATGTACAAATACCCCAGGACGCCACTGGTTCTATGTACTACGGTCCCGATCGGCACAAGCTGAGCATAGCGTGTTTTAGAATAAGTGCATTTTTGTTATTTTTTACTTGTGTTGTGAAACAATGTCTTTTTATTTTATATACTTAAGTTAATGTCTGTACCGATCGGTACCGGTCCTGTAACCTGTTTCTTTTTGTAAACACCGTACATGTGCAGGCGATGCCGCGCCAAATCGGGCCGATTCAAGCGGTGTCGCTGCGGTGACCGGCGGTACCGCGTGCGCAGCATGTGCCGCGGCGGCTCACGCAGTCGCCGGCGCAGGCGTCGCTCTTGTGGGAGGAGGCCGAGGTAATATAGCGTTTTTATCTATACTTGTTCTTCTTGTCGACTCATATTGTGTGATGCACAAATGTTTGTCTCGGTCTGGGTGTGTGTGTGAATGAGTGTGTGCGTAGTTTCTGATACCCTAGATACAAGTTACGGACTTAGGGGTCAGTTACTGTAATGAGATGATGGAGGGAATGATTGTTATGTTATATTTTTGACCACCAGACTTAACTCAATTATCTACTAATACAATTTTTTTATGAGGAAAGATTTGATTGTTTTTGGCTCCGAAACTACTAGACCGATTTGATGATTTCTTACACTGTTAGATAGTTCAATTTAGGGATAGGTAAACTCACGCTTCTAGTAATGTTGGTAAATGCAAAAAGGTTTTGATTGGCTGGATTTTCCGTAAAATGTACCACAAATATGTATATGGTTCTCTTTCACGTAAAAACTACTGAACCGATTTAAATGAAATTTTGTACAGAGATACACTAGAGATTGGGAAAGCACATGGACTGCATTTATTGCCAAGGGATAAGTTTCTGCGCGGGTATAACTATAAGACTAGGCGTATGCTGAGACGCAGGCCGCGCAGGGCAGAGCAGAGCAGATTTTGTAAAGCATGCCATTGTGTCTGTCCTGCTCTCTCTATACGTTCCATGCTTTACAAAATCTGTTCTGCTCTGCCCTGCGCGGCCTGCGCGTCAGCATGCGCCAAGCCTAATCGTGGAGCGCGCAACCGAACCAGACACATTACTCACTTAATTTTTCTTTTTCATTTTAACTTATCCCCTTAAGACAACTCCTTACATCTACCCAAACTGAATATACTTATTTCGTAATACCCACAGATACCTATGGCGCTGTCGCTCGCGCCGCGGCTCTTTCAAAAGATGCAAACGCTGCGACCGACGGTACAAGGTTCGGCGCCGGTCGGTGTCGTATTGACAACGGGATCTTGTAAGTACACTTAAAGGTGGCTGACTGACTGACTGACATAGTGACACAGCCCAAACCACTGGACGGATCGAGCTGAAAGGCATGCAGGTAGATGTTATGACGTAGGCATCCGCTAAGAGAGGATTTTGATTAATTCTACCCCCCAAAAAAAAACTAAAGATGCAGTTGTAGTTTTTATCAAAATTGGTCTGGCATTTTTTTATGTTCCTTAAACTTATCAAAGAACTTATTCTTAGTTTTGGATTTGGTCTACCGCGCTATTTCAAAAATTAAGCCGCGAACCCACCGCCACGCACGCTACGCCCACGATCCACGGCTACGCAGCTCAGCTACGTTCAGCTATAGCCGCGTCAGCCACGAATGTATCGATGACGTCATTTTCGCTCGTAGCGTGTGCGTGTACTTCGGTGGGTTTGTGGGCCTTTAACCCAGTATTATATTGTTATAGCTGCGCCCCGCGGTTTCACACGCGTAGTTCCCGTTCCCGTCGGAATTTCGGGATGAAAAATAGATGTTGGCCGATTCTCAGACCTACTGAATATGCTCACAAAATTTCATGAGAATCGGTCAAGCCGTTTCGGAGGAGTATGGCAACGAAAACTGTGACACGAGAATTTTATATATTAGATTGCTTCGATATGCGGCCCACTAGAGTAATGTATAGCCATCTGTCATTTTATAACTTTTCAAAATATTTTCCTTTTCAGATCCGTTTGTCCCGTCTGTGATCTGTTTTTAATTGATGAGAAATTTTGGGTGTCTATTATGTTCCAATAAATTATATTTTAAAAATAACGTTTTTTATTTTAACACAGCAGTGCCTCGCGGTTTTACCCGCGTAGCTCCGACTCCTGTGGGAATACGGGCCTGATAATGTTTAGCTTCCCATTAGTGAAAGAATTTTGGAAATTAGTTCAATAGTTTTTGACTTAAACCGTTACAAAAAAACATTTCTTCTTTATAATTTTAATACACACACATTCATATACGCAGAGACAAACATTTTGGATAAACATGGATATTTTTTAGAACATATCCCATCCATCACCAATAGGGACAAATCTGGTGGGGACGAATGGGACATACCCATGAAGTTAAAGGTAAAAAAGGAGTCCACACTTTGAATACCTACTTGAAGCATACCTATATGTATCACTATCGCGTCTCTGTGGGCAGGCTCTCTTTCTAACTAAGGTAACCTCTAGAAAGAGAGAGTCTGACTAAAAAGAGAGATCGGCCCACAGAGACGTAGGTATTTGACTCAAGCTGTTGTTCCAAGTGTGGGCTCCATTTTTTACCTACAACTTCATGGACATACTCCGGGAAACGAACCCCGCAAAACTTTGTCTGTCTTTGCAACAAGCAAACAAAAAGGTCCTTTTTATAATATTAGTAGGTATTTATAGATTTCAAATAAATATATTTTTTAAGTTCCGGCCATTTTAATATCAGGTCACTTCCTTGTTCTTATCTCGAAGTAAAACTAATCATATCCTGTGTATTATTGTTTCTTGATTCATCCAATAGTTCAATGAATTGCAGTGACTCTTATTGACTCATGTTATTCATAAAAAAGTGATGTCTGTTCATGATAATAGTTATTTGTTACTCAAGTCGATCGGTTCAGTAGTTTAGCCGTAAACAGACAGAGTTACTTTCGCATTTATAATATTAGTAAGGATTAGACAATCCTGGAGGATCTTCTTGATTTCATCGCAAGGGAATCAAAAGAGCATAAGGTGAAAAATCTTTGCACTCGAGTGCAACATATTATTTTTCATCCCACCTCAACCAGGAGTACATAACATAACATAATCATTCACTCCATCATCTCATTACAGTAACTGACCCGTAACTAAGTTCGAAACTTCTAGATACAAGTTTCGAACTTAGTTAGGGGTCAGTAACAGTCCGTAACTTGTATCTAGGGTATCAGAAACTACGCACACATTCATTCACACACACACTCACACCGAAACAAACATTTGTGGTTCACACAAATATTCCCCCGCACGGGAATCGAACCCGCATCCTTACGGACGGCATGGTGCATGGTGACCACTCTACCATGAAGGTCGTCACATAAATGTATAGAGTCACCAAGTTTTCTGTGCCGGCGGCCAAAAGTGGAAGCTCCTATTGTCATGTTGATTCTAATGTCTAGTCCTAACTAATATTATAAATACGAACGTAACGCTGTCTGTCTGTCTGTTACCTTTTCGCGGCTAAACTACTGAACCGATTGACTTGAAATTTGGTACAGGGGTAGCTTATGATCCGGGAAAGAACATAGGCTATGTTTTATCCCGAAATTCTCCCGGGATCGGGAACTACGCGGGTGAAACCGCGCGGCACAGCTAGTTTTCAATAAACTGACAACCAAAAGATGCGATTACAGCGACGCTGTCACCGGCACAGAAAAGATGGTGACTCTATAGAGGTCATTTAATTTATACGGCAGAACATTTGCTGGGTCAGCGAGCATTAAGGTTTAAACATGATGTTATCGTATGATATCATTATACAAATATAGATCAATATAGCCGTTATCTGTTGCTTTGATAACGACTAAACATACCCGCAACGATTTATACAAAAATATATTTAAGTATTAACTGTGTTCTGCGGTTTTACTCACATAAATCCCAATCCCGTGGGAGTTTTGGGATAAATTTATGCTATGTGTTATTCCTAGGTATGAGGAACATCTGCACCAAATTTAATCAAAATCGATACAGTAGTTTTTGCGTGAAAGTGGAACAAACATCCATCCATTCCTACTAACTTTTGTATTTTTAATATTACTAGCAGCGCCCCGCGGTTTTATCCGCGTAGCGTACTTTCCGTTCCCATGGGAATTTCGGGATAAAAAGTATCCAATGTGTTATTCTGATGTATAAGCTAAATTATTGTAAAGTTTTATTAAAATCCATTCAGTAGTTTTTGCGTGAGAGGCAAAAACATCCACACATCCAAACATCCACACTCACAAACATTCGGCTTTATAATATTAGTAGGAGAAGCACAGCAAGAAATACTAACAAAAAAATATTTGTACGCCTTCAATAAACTTCTGTTGTTAAAACATACAAATATTTATCACTCGTATGATAGTTGTTTTTCTTTATAATCTACCACGGCGAATGTTATCACTGATATATCACTACATAGTAGGTATAAAACAAAGCCGCTTTCTCTGTCCCTATGTCCCTATGTATGCTTAGATCTTTAAAACTACGCAACGGATTTTGATGCGGTTTGTTTTAATAGATAGAGTGGTTCAGTGGGAAGGTTTTTAGCAATTTTAGCCCCATATTCCTACGGGAACGGGAATTACGCGGGTGAAACCGCGGGGCGCCGCTAGTATAGTATAATTTTAAACCATGTATACTGCTACGCTTTTGTATCAAATCGATCCTAGTTTCTGCTTATCCTTTGGGAATTTTGGGATGAAAAATAGCCTTATCTTTAGATATTATATACTCCTGCCATTTTCTAGAATTTTCAGTAAAAGTATATTAAAAGAAATACATCCAAGGTTGTCACGGTACATCGTGACAACCAGATTGTATCAAGAAAAGTCGAAACCACGGGCAAAAGCTAGTTTCAATTCAATATTATTTATTAAGTCACACAATAATATACATAACATGCTTAAAATTATTGTAATTTTAGTCTTGTACAGTGTGCAATATCTTTTTAGGTGCAATCAACCAAGTCAAATTACAATTAAAATCATTTTCATTCATATTAAAATAAAAATATGTGCAAAGAAAAGATTTTACACTGTATTAAACTGATAAAAGTTTAAAGGACTTTGGTCTCAATCGATGAAGGTCAAATCGTCAATGAACTATAAAAAATATCAACGTTTCGACGAGTTTTTCGGCTGATTGAATTTCCGAATCGGTCACGGTTTTTTTTGTGTGTTTGTGTATGTGTGTGTGTGTGTGTGTGTGTGTGTGTGTGTGTGTGTGTGTGTGCGCGCTTGCGTTTTTCGCAGGTGTGTAGGTATCCTCACAATGTTTTTCTTCACAGTAAGAGCTACGAACAAACATGAATTTGAAAATCGAAAACACATTGGTACGCAGCGGGAACCAGGCACCTTCCGATTAGAAGTCAAAGACTTCATCCACTTCGCCACCGACGCTCATGATATTTGAATTTTATTTATTTTATTCAATAACATATGCAATATAAAATCAAGGACTAAGTACCACACCCTGCGGGACGCTATACGGGTGACGCATGCTTATCAGTCGTTATCAATAGTTATATCACCCTCCTTTACACAGAATTTCGAAACGTAGATAAGATATAGTTACTAAGTCTGCAAAACATAGTTTTTCATAGATATTTGTCATTTATTTCCGAACCACAGTGTCTAACGCATCGGTTAATACAAGCTGAACTGTGATTTTGTAGGAACATTGTTCCTATTAGTGTGTTAGTGTTAGAACTATGGGTGTAGAAAAGTTTTTGGTTTTGTTGCTTGTTGGGTGTGTCTCCGCGCAGACGTGTAAGTGATGTTATGTAATACTTTATGTATGTCAATGTTAGTACTAGCAGTAGTTTATTAAGTGCTTTATCACTAACGTAATAAGGCTTAAATTACCTTGATCTCCTTTTATTTATTACTATTATTTAAGCGGTTATGTGGCTGCTAACGGCCATTCCCAAAATTCGATCCATCTATGAACTTGCTTATCTAAATATTATAACTCAAAGGTGACTGACTGTGACATAGTGATCTAACAACGTACAGCCCAAATCACTGGACGGGTCGGGCTGAAATTTGACCCCTATCTAAGTTCGTAACTCGTATCTAGGGTATCAGAAACTAAGCACACACTCATTCACACACTGTGTTTCACTAGTTCCCGAAATTATGATAATTATAAAGTACTAGCGGCGTCTCGCGGTTTCACCCGTGTGGTTCCCGTTCCCGTAGGAATACGGGGATAAAATATAGCCTATGTTACTCAGGTGGTGAAAATAACTTTCTTATGGTGAAAGAATTTTTGAAATCGGTCCAGTAGTTTTTGAGTTTATTCGTTACATACAAAAATACAAATCTTTCCTCTTCATAATATTAGTGTAGATAATGTAGAAAAATCGGGTATCAAAGAAAGGATTTAAGTATGACAACGCCCTATGACTCATTGAATGTTTGCAAATAAAAATATGACGTCATAATCAATCACTCGTGTAGTATCCGTAAAGTTCCGGATCCCACGGGATCCGGAATATCTGTGTATGTAATAATCCGGTGAAACCGCGGGGCACAGCTAACCCTTACTAACATTACTAGCTGTGCCCCGCGGTTTCACCCGCGTAGTTCCTGATCCCGTGGGAATTTTGGGATGAAACATAGCCTATGTCCTTTCCCGGACCATAAGCTACCCCTGTACCAAATTTCAAGTAATCGGTTCAAAGGTTTAGCCGTGAAAAGGTAACAGACAGACAGACAGACAGAGTTACTTTCGCATTTATAATATTAGTTAGGATAAATGCGCAAGTAACTCTGTCTGTTACCTTTTGACGGCTAAAGTTCTGAACCGATTGACTTAAAATTTGGTACAGGGGTAGCTTATAGTCCGGGAAAGGACATAGGCTACGTTTTATCCCGAAATTCCCACGGGATCGGGAACTATGCGGGTACAACCGCGGGCACAGCTAATTTAAAGTAAATATTATGTTCCTACAGATAAAGTATGTATCTCATCATCATCGCCGACCGTTTGTCAGAGTTTGGGCAAAGATGGAAGCCAAGCTGTTTGCGAGTCCGTGGAATCCAGGTATTTTTTTAAATATTTCCTACTTAATAGTTTTTTTTGTCAACCTATAGTGTCCCACTGCTGGGCAAAGGTCTCCCCCAAACATCGATACTAAATAGTTAACCCCCGACGCAAAACGAGGGGTGTTATAAGTTTGACGTGTCTGTGTGTGTGTGTGTGTGTGTATCTGTCTGTCTGTGGCATCATAGCTCCCGAACGGATGAACCTATTTCAATTTAGTATTTTTTGTATTACAGGGGACTTACGTGCGAGTGTTCTTAGACATGTTTGATGATAATCGGTTAACCCGTTTAAAAGTTATGGGGGTTTGAAAGTAATTGTGTTGGGGGTTTTTTTAATTTTTAATTTAATTGTTTTCGGATTTAAAATTAAGGCGCTCTCTTGACACCAAGTGGTGTTGTTGGTAGTGGCCCTGCATGTTATGCCAACTAATACAGTTCGATTCCCGCTCAAGGTCAAACATTTGTGTGTATAAACATGTCTGTTTGTCGTGGTTTTGGTTCATAAGTGATTCTTAGAGGCCTTTGACATTTATAAGAACTTCTTACTCCGCGTTTTCATTAGGAAATTTTGAAAGAAGATTGCAGACTTGAAGATTTTGCAGAGCCCAAACTGAATGACAGATATTTATATTGAAAGAAAGAAATAGTATTTCTTCTTAAGGCCCAAACCTAATAATTTAAAATTCCCTTTCCAGAGTGGACTGCGCATTGAAACTATGGCGCGGTGAAGCTGATGTAGGGTACTTCTCTGAAGAAGAGGTTCTGTTGCTATCCCAGCAGATCCCCAATGACGTCAGGGTCATCGGCACCGTTAGAGATGTTAATAGGATGGGTGAGTCGAGTGGCACAGTGTTAATAACATAATCATTCACTCCATCATCTCATTACAGTAACTGACCCCTAAGTTCGTAACTTGTATCTAGGGTATCAGAAACTGCGTAGTTTCTGCTACACACTCATTCACACACATACGAGGTTTCCTAGAAATTATGAGTAAGCCGAAATCGGGTGATAAGCTAATGATAGTTATAAGGAAAATATTTGTTTTTTGTGTACCCTTATCGCCCCAATATTGGGCATAGGTTTTGGAAAAAAATATGTTTTTTTAAAGTACATTCAAAATAGCTTATGATTCACCTTAGCTGGGATTTGAACTTAGGCACGGACAGCTGTAGCACCTGGTCTATTCCAACTCACGTACCGAGGTCTGATCTCAAATTGATAATGGATATTCAAGGTTTAAATAAAAAAAGACTTGGAAATGAAATCTTGAATGCTAGGAGTCCTAGCTGAACTTTTTGTCATTGAGAAACGATGTCGTTACCATGTCGTAGAATTTCCCTTATCAAGGAATGTTCGAGAATTTCAAAAAGTGGTTCATGAAATGCTCTCAGACAAAGTATTTTAGGACGACCTCGATGGCAGAGTGGTCACCATGCCGGACTGCCATCCGTAAGGCTACGGGTTCGATTCCTATGCGGGGTGAATATTTGTGTGAACCACAAATGTTTGTCTCGGTCTGGGTGTGTATGAATGAGTGTGTGCGTCGTTTCTATATACAAGCTTCAAGCTTAGTTAAGGGTCAGTTACTATAATGAGATGATGGAGTGAATGATTATGTTATTTTGTGTGTGAAACATCACTTATCTTCAACAATAATTTATCTTCTTCATTCCCAGAGCCTTACGCCTTCGAAGCAGTAGCAGTTGTTCCTAGCAACCACACCAATGGTCTGGAAGGTCTTCGCAACGGGAAGTACTGCCACCCAGGGTTCGATGAGGCTGACCTGCGCTGGTCTCCCAGAGTGCTCCGCGCTTTGGAACATGCTGTAAGAGTTTGTTTTTAGGAGTTATTTGTAGGTAGAAGGTTGTGGGTGCAAACTTTTTAAGGAAATATAATCATTCACTCCATCATCTCATTACAATAACTGACCCCTAAGTTCGAAACTTGTAACTAGGGTATCAGAAACTACGCAAACACCCAGAGACCGATATAAACATTTGTGGTTCACACAAATATTCACCCCGCACGGGACCTTACGGATGGCACTCCGGCATGGTGACCATTCTGCCATCGAGGTCGTCAACATAATATTTTTCTCCTCTCCCCAGGCCGCCCAAACAAACCGCGCTCCGTCCAACATAGACTTGAAGGGCAAGACAGCTGAACACATCGAGACCGAGGGTCTGAGCCACTTCTTCGCGTCCGCTTGCAGGCCGGGACCGTGGAGTGCTAATACCTCGGTCGATGGGCAGTTGAGTAAGTTAATTAGTATTTTGTACTTATATTGGTATAAAACATTTGATTGTATGTTACGATTTTACTTAAAAACTACTGAACCTAAGTGTTTAAAAAATTCGAGAAAGGCTGGACCGATTTGCCTTGCCTGCCTGCCTAGCATGACTGTGCGTGATAAATGATATAGACACCACGAAATAATATCGATTTCGCGAGCATGACCAAATGAATATGGCGTAGTACGATTTGATAAAATTAAATATGGCGGCTATATTTATTATATTTTGACAGTTGGATGTCAATAAATAGCTATATCGATTTCGCGAGCATGACCAAATGTCATAAAATTAACCATGTGGTAAAAATAAATATGGCGGGCATTTTTATCAAATTTTGACAGTTGGATGTCAATAAATCGTTGTATCTATCGCGTTTTCGAAGTCATGCTAGCCTAGCTGGACAAGGTTGTCAAATTATATAAGTATGTAGAAGATCAAGGAAGGTTTAAAAGGTGAGAAAACATAAAAACACCACTTTGTTTTTTATTTAGATTACTTTTTTATGGATACGAATTTCACTCAGTTAAGCCCCTTATTAAGGGCAATTCCTAGTAAGTGCCCTTCTTAACGGTGATTAATGGGTCAATACTGCCCTACATTCTTGAAATGGCAGCCTACTTTGTGTTTTGTTTTGTAAATAGAGTTCTAGACCCTAATTACCGTATTAAATACTTAATCGCTTTTTAATCAATCAACATTTACTTTCCAGAAACCGACTTCCCCTCTCTCTGCTCGCTCTGCGGCGGGTCTTGCTCATCCTATTCCATAGACATGGGTATCAACATCGCTGGTGTTTCGAATGAGAACCGCCACATCCAGGCGTTGCAATGTCTGCGGAACAACGTCGGTGATGCGCCCGCGGTCGCGTATGTGGCTTGGCAGCATGTTAGGGAATATTTTAGCGTGAGTATCAATATAAGTAAATCTTACTTAATTTTTATAAATTAAATGCGAAAGTTTGTTAATGTTGGATGAATGTTTTTTATTATTTCACTAGCGGTCCGCCCCGGCTTCGCACGGGTCCAATTTTCCCGTTGATTTTCCAGATTTTTTTTACATAAGAACCTTCTCCTGACAATAACAAACACAACAAAAAAAGAATTGGTCAAATTGATCCAGGCGTTGTTGAGTTATGCGCTTACCAACACATTTTGCGATTCATTTTTATATTATAGATTGCACTTGAAAAATATTAAATCTAAAATATGAAAAAAAACAACTTATAAAAAATATCCTGAAATTCACATGGGATTGGGATAAAACCGCGTTGTACAGCTACTATTAATGTAATCGCCGAGTTGGAGACGTTTAAAGTTAAAGGGTCGATATCCTTTGGATACTTTTAACAATTATTTGATTTCATTTGAAAGGAGGAAAAATAAGGATAATTAAGACTTTAGTCTTTATAAGTTGGTAATTTTTCAACAGAGGAAAAATATTTCTACTTCAACAGATTTTTGTCGTGGTTATTCTTTCCAGAAACCTTATATAATTTTCATTTACTTAAAGTACATTTTCTTATTAAAAATTATAACCATGAGAAAAATCCGTTTCAGTACATTCTTTAAAATTGTCCATATGTATATATATAATTTTCCACAAATAAACATCACTTAATCGGGTTTTTAACCCCCGACGCAATAAGGGGTGTTATAAGTTTGATGTGTATGTGTGTGTGGGTGTGTATGTCTGTCTGTCTGTGGCATCATAGCTCCCGAACGGATGAGCCGATTTCGATTTTGTATTAAAGGCGACTTACGTGCGAGTGTTCTTAGACATGTTTGATGAAAATCGGTTGACCCGTTTAAAAGTTATGGGGGTTTGAAAGTAATTGTGTTGGGGGTTTTTTTTATTTTTTTATTTAATTGTTATAAGTAGTTATATTATTTTTTTATCAGACTTTCGAGTGCTCTATTATGCTAAGTATATTTATTTCTCGTTCCAGATCAAGAACCCCCAAGACGCCCAATCCTACTCGCTGCTCTGCCCCGACGGGTCGCTGCAGCCCGTTCAGCAGTACCTCACTAACGCGACGTCTCCGTGCGCTTTCGTCAGGCAACCTTGGGGAGCTATCGTTACTTCTAGGTGAGGATATTAGTTTCTTCCAATATTTGTAAAATTACCTGCATCTTGGATATAACAAACTACATACGTATGTATGTAACTCATGTCTATACACCCTTATTTTGAAATTGCGATACCTTATCTCACAGCTAATGTGAACGACGGGTGACAATATAATAGTGAAGTTAGTTTTTTTCTTTTGCTTTTATTTAAAAAGTTATGATAAGTCAAAGATTTTCAAAATCCCGCCGAATTTTATTGTTATTCTACACCGAACGCTGCGATACACAGCTGAGCGCGGTCATCGACCCGAGCCGTCACAGAATACTTGATAGCTAGTGTGCCGTCTGGTAATACGACATTTATTTGGTATTTTTTAAAGATAAGTAATCGACTATCATTTTTGATATTTTATTGGATATATGGATTCAGTTACTGCTACAGATATTCTGATTTTAATAAGTCCCATATTTTCAAAATAGGGGTGTATAGACCGAGATAAACATTTGTGAAACATACTTACCATTCATTGCCCTTGAGACTACCGATCGGCACTACCAGTAAATTCAAGGACAGTAAATCAATTTATTTAAGTATTTTTTTTTGTTATAATAATACTCGTAATACATTTGACGCATTTATCGAGACGTGATTACCTCCAATGGTGGTTAGACTGTACCGGTAAGGTAAGTCTCTCACATTACTGTACAAGTAAAATATAAATAGTAAAATATAAGTGCTTGTAAATATTTCGCACGGAAATCGACTCTTCAACACTTAGATATTGTTTGTATTAACCACTAAGATAAGCTGGCTAAGATATTTTTTAACTATAATATTTTCAGATATAACAACCGTATCAACTTATGAAAGACTAGCTTTTTCCCGTGACTCCGTCCGCGTGGAATAATGACTTCCCGCAGAATTTGGTTATTCCTCCCTTTACACCCCCTATTTTCCAAAAATCCTCTCTTAGTGGTAGCCTACTCCCCCCAACAAACACACGTGCCTTTCAGCTCTCTACGACCAGTAGTTTCGGCTGTGCGTTGTCTGTCTGTCAGTCAGTCAATCAGTACATCACTCAGTAACGGAAGATAGAAGAAGACTACGATAATAAAGTATAAATAACATCTCCCACAGCGCCCAATCCGCCTCAATCCTCACCAACATGAAGACCTGGTGGCCCACGGGCGCTAACCCCGGGGGCAACACGTGGCAGGCCGTGCTGTTTGGGGCCATCGCGGGGGGCTCCAGCGCAAGGGTCGTGTTTGAAGATATACCTGTGTCTGTCGGCAATTATACCAGTCAGAGTAAGTGTGTGGATACTGTACTATTTCATTTGCACGTTGTTGAGACATCGTACTCAACACGGCATCATCGGCGGCCCGACCGCGCCACCGCTACACATCTGAAGGGTCAACGAGAAGAGCGAGACGGGCGCAGGCGGACTGACCGCGCCCGTCTCGCTCACACGCACCGGACGACTGACCAGTCGTGATCCAAGCCCTACACGCAACGCCGCGCATCATGAAGTTGTAGGTAAAAATTGCGTCCACACTTCGAATACCTACTTGAAGCATAACCTATATGTATCACTATCGCGTTTCTGTGGGCAGGCTCTCTCTTTCTAACTAAGGTAACCTCTAGAAAGAGGAGTCCACGCTAAAAAGAGAGATCGGCTCACAGAGAAGTAGGTATTTGACTCAAGCCGTTGTTCCAAGTGTAGGCTCCATTTTTTACCTACAACTTCATGGTGGATACTGTTTCATTTCCACGAAGATGTCAAACTTTTTGTATTAGAAACTCTCACGACGAAGCTATTGCATCAAATCTTTGAGCAACTATACTTCAATTGACACAATAAAATAATTTATGGATAATGACGTCATTTGAATATATCAATATAATATATATCAACATATCAATATGGCGGACTTCTAAAGATGGGTGTTAAATGAATCTTTTTTTTAAAAACCTTCAGAAGATGAAGGAAGCTTGAGACTGCCGAATCTCTTAACTAATTTTCTAATTTTGGTTAGTTTTTAGTTTCATTTGTAGTATTATTTTTAATTATGATATACCCACTAATTATAAAACAACAACCTTTTCAAAATGGGCAAACTATGAAAGTTGGTTTCTATGAAGTCGTCTAAGTATAACCTAAACTTATTTTTTTTCTACCCCCAGTCCGGCCGCTCCTATCAATAGATTCAGCTACTACCCTCATTTCCCCTCACCGCTGGTGTACCACATCTGACTATGAGCAGACCAAGTGCTCGTGGGTGCGAGCAGCTGCCTACACCCTGGGGATACAGCCTACCATCAGCTGTCTCCAGAAATCGAGGGTTTTCGACTGCTTGAAGGATATCAGTGATGGTGTAGCTGATTTCATCGCTTCTCCTTCCAATTATGGATATATTGCTAGAGAGTAAGTTTTAAATTAAGTATTTTATAATTACACACTATAGTTATTTGTTATACAAGAGTGCAAAGTTGCTTTTTAACCGGGGCTCCAGTGGAGGACCGAGCCATCGAAGGATTCTAAAATTGAATCACGAGCGCAGCGAGGGATACCAATATTTAATCCATTTCTCATTCCAGACACTTCAAACTCGCCCCAGTGAAGATGGTGCAGAACCAGAGAGCAGCAGCCACTCGCATCGCGGCGTTCGTCAAGGAGACAGCGTACCAGACCAACAACATCACGAGGTTTGAGAACCTGCGCGGGGGCAAGGCTTGTTTCCCGGAGTATGGGGGGCTTGGTGAGTGATAGAAGACTTTTCTCGATTTTGTCAAAAAAAAAAAGGTAGCACTCCGGGAGTGCCGGCAGAAGTGAAAACTTCAATATTAACGTTGTGTTTAATTATAAGTATAAAAGTACTATCATTTATGAGGTAGAATACAATGTTTATTTATTGCGCTATCGTACACAAATATGACAATTTATATGTTCCTCTCCCTTCCCCTCGATCTTACGCTTTTTCGATCAGCATCACGTGACCCTGACGCGAGTTTGAAAGTTTTTACCCATACAAAAAAAAGTGCTCAGCGCCGCTAAAGAAGTTTTCACTTCAAAAACATTTATTGCCAAAACGAGAACTTAAGCTAATTACATATATATGTATTTTATAAATTATACGAGTACGTTTGACAAAAGGAAATCCCACCAAAAACATTCTGTAAAAAACTAGCCAAGTCTCGATGGAGCTGCTTGCTTATCACTAAAAAGTAATGAAATCTAGACAAACTCGTGCCAAGTTTAAGGTTCCTTACCGCGATTTCTTTCTTATTATAGTTAATGTTGTGTGACTTGGCCGTTGAAGGGTACACATGTACTCAAGAGTACAAAACTAGGTGCTCCATGATACTATTGCACCAATCTGTCGCCAGAACCGCTACCCATTGACGATAGAAAATTGCCACTTTCAATTTTGATTCAATATCCAGTCAATTGTAGGCTCGATAAAGCTGCGTATTTTAATAATGTTGTAACATTACGTGTAAACTAAATTGACTTGTACCCACTACTAACGTTATAAACAATGTTCAACGGCCAAGTCACACAACATTAACTATAATAAGAAAGAAATCGCGGTAAGGAACCTTAAACTTGGCACGAGTTTGTCTAGATTTCATTACTTTTTAGTGATAAGCAAGCAGCTCCATCGAGACTTGGCTAGTTTTTTACAGAATGTTTTTGGTGGGATTTCATTTATTTTTGTTGAATCGTGTTTATATTGATTTATTTTATTAGATTTTCTTATTTGACACATTTTTTTCTTTTTAGGAGTAGTATTTTATTATTAAGCGCTCCGCGGTTTCACCCGCGTAGTTCCCGTTCGCGTTTCTGTGGGAATTTCGGGATAAAAAGTATCCTATGTGCTTTTCCTGGTTTTAAGCTACCTCCCCACCGATTTTCAGCCAAATCAATTCAGCCATTCTTGAGTTATAAATTCCCGTTCCCATTCCCGTGGGAATTTCGGGATCAAAAGTATTCTATGTTCTTCTCCTGGTTTTAAGCTACCTTCCCACCAATTTTCAGCCAAATCATTTTAGCCATTCTTGAGTTATAAATTCCCGTTCCATTCCCGTGGGAATTTCGGGATCAAAAGTATTCGATATTCTTCTCCTGGTTCTAAGCTACCTCCCCACGAATTTTCAGCCAAATCATTTCAGCCATTCTTGAGTTATAAATTCCCGTTCCCATTCCCGTGGGAATTTCGGGATCAAAAGTATTCTATATTCTTCTCCTGGTTCTAAGCTACCTCCCCACCAATTTTCAGCCAAATCAATTTAGCCGTTCTTGATTTTTAAATTCCCGTTCCCAATCCCGTGGGAATTTCGGGATTAAAGGTATCCTATGTCCGTTTCCTGGTTCTAAGCTACCTCACCACCAATTTTCAGCCAAATCAGTTCAGCCGTTCTTGAGTTACAATTCCCGTTCCCGTTCCCTTATAATTCCCGTTCCCGTTCGATTATCCTGGTTTTTATAGTTTTCCCTTTATGTGGCCATTAAACCCTAACTCTGTACCAAATTTCAGCTCTCTAGGTTTATGGGAAGTAATAGTTCTATTTTGATGATCATGAGTGAGTGAGTGAGTGAGTGAGTGAGTGAGTGAGTGAGTGAGTGAGTGTCTGTCATAAATACGAAACTTTGCATTCGCTTAACTTCGCAACTAAATGACCTACAGACTTGAAATTTTATTTTAAGTATGTGATTGTATAGCTTACTGGATGACGAAAATTTCAGCTTTCTGGGCTTATCCAGAGGTACTCAAATAGGGGCCTGAAAATGCGGCGAAATGGTTCCTGTAAAGGATGGTACGGCAGTGTTTGCTTCGCGCTCGACTTGGCGGGGGGCACTGCCGTGCCCCCAGATGTCTCAGCACATGCTGCATGAGATGTGCATCCCAGGCAGCGCTGATTTTCAGACACCCCTACCCCTAAGATGGTTTATTGGGGTTGGCCTGCTTTTCTCTTAACTTCTATAATGAAAGTAAATTACTTAAGTACTTATTTAATATTATAAACGAAAAATCAAAATCAAAAAACAACAATAAAAATAGAAATAGAGTGGTTGTATGAGTATGTGTGTCTGTCTGAAATATACATAAACTTATTTTCAAATGTTTTTGTCAAATAAAAGTTTGCCTGTGATTTAAAATAAGTAGGTACTTCCTACTTATTTTAAATCACAGGCAAACCACACACAGGATTTTTTTCTCACGATTTGACAATGGTGGTAATCCTAATCCTTACTAATATTATAAATGCGAAAGTCACTGTCTGTCTGTTACCTTTTCACGGCTAAACTACTGAACCGATTGACTTGAAATTTGGGACAGGGGTAGCTTATGGTCCGGGAAAGAACATAGGCTACGTTTTATTGTGAAAATCTCACGGGATCGGGAACTACGCGGGTGAAACCGCGGGGCACAGCTAGTTATTAATAATTATTAGTCAGATATTTAATTTTATAATACTTTTATTGTATTTTTTTCTCCTTCTTCCCAGCGTACGTATCCTTCGTGTCTGCTGGCCAGAAGATCGGCGTGCTGGGCTCGGAGTGTGACTACGCCCGACTGGTCGGCGAGTTCTTTGACGGCGCATGCGCACCCGGCGCAGTCGACGCCTCGCACAAACTGAGTGATAGTGTGAGTATTATTAAATGTTGTTGGGATTCGTATTTTAAAGTTACAGTTTATTTTAAGTTTAAACCATGAAGTTGTAGGTAAAAATGGAGCCCACACTTAGAACAAACGCTTGAGGCAAATACCTACGTCTCTGTGGGCCGATCTCTCTACACATAGGTTACGGTAAATCATACCCTTTAAGGCAATATTGATATTGCTTCTAATATTATCCACAAAAATATACAGACATGAAATAATACAAAATTCAAAATTCTACGGTATTTTTTGTAAAAATATACTATGCACTATGTTCACGCATGTGTGCATTCACATGGGCTATCCAACACTATTTTTTTCTATTTGATCCAGTACTTAGTTCTGGATATTAGCGATAGAATGTTCAACCAAACAAACTTTTCACCTTTATAATATTAATAGCTGCGCCCCTTGGTTTCACACGCGTAGTTCCCGTTCCCGTAGGAATATGGGGATAAAATTACCATTCTCTTGAATTACTCTATCTGTTACTGAAAACCGCATCAAAATCCGTTGCGTAGTTTTAAAGATCTAAGCATACATAGGGACAGAGAAAGCGACTTTGTTTTATACTATGTAGTGATCATGAAGTTAAAGGTAAAAAATGGAGTTCACACTTCCAATACCTACTTGAAGCATACCTATATGTATGTAATTATGTATCACTATCGCGTCTGTGGGCAGGCTCTCTCTTTCTAACTAAGGTAACCTCTAGAAAGAGAGTCTGACTAAAAAGAGAGATCGGCCCACAGAGACGTAGGTATTTGACTCAAGCTGTTGTTCCAAGTGTGAGCTCCATTTTTTACCTACAACTTCATGGTAGTGATACCTACATATGTAGGTAAATGCGGGCAAAAGATTTTGCTTGCTCCCGCGCGATTTCTACAACATTCTCGATCAATGTTTTAATGTTTCTTTACTATTTCAGACGTTCGACACCCATTCTCTCTGCTCTGTCTGCAAGCCGTTGGTCTCTAATGCAGCGCAAAATGGAACTGACTGTGAGTAGTATATTTATATATACTACTTGTATATTTATTATCTTAATATTAGTTTTTATCTGTACTTTTACTCGAGTTGATTTTTAACCCCCGACGCAAAAAGAGGGGTGTTATAAGTTTGACGTGTCTGTGTGTGTGTATCTGTCTGTCTGTGGCATCATAGCTCCCGAACGGATGAACTGATTTCAGTTTAGTTTTATTTGTATTAAAGGTAACGTGACCATTTATTTTTTTTGTCAGAGCGGGACATCTGCGGAATTAAGTAATAAAAAAGTTAGGTATTAGTGTTGTACAAGTTTTTTTAATATAGAACATATAATAACTCAAAATAATCAAAGCAAATAAGTAGTGACGTGAATTCTAGTTTGTATTTTTTAACCCCCGACGCTAAAAGAGGGATGTTATAAGTTTGACGTGTCTGTGTGTGTGTGTGTATCTGTCTGTCTGTGGCATCATAGCTCCCGAACGGATGTACTGATTTCAATTTAGTTATTTGTATTAAAGGGGACTTACGTGCGAGTGTTCTTAGATAAGTTTGATGAAAATCGGTTGACCCGTTTAAAAGTTATGGGGGTTTGAAAGTAATTGTGTTAAATTTTTAATTTAATTGTTATTTTCATGTAAGTACTTACTTATTCCTATGTTCCAGTTACTTGCGCGTGGGACTACACCAACATGTACTACGGGAATAACGGGTCGCTGGCGTGTCTCGCGGACCCCGACACAGATGTCGCATTCGTCAACACGCAGAACATTAATGGTGAGGGATCTTTACTAATGTTATGTACCCACATATAAAGAGAAGATTGGATTGTTTTTTTGCGTTGAATTGGCTCGAAAGTACGAGACATACAATTTGCTGCGTATTTTTTTTTAACCGCCGGGGAGCGGGGCCCCCGCTACCGAAGTTATGCTTTAGGTAAATTTAAAGTAGATCGGTTTTTGGACTTTAGTAATGTTATTCCTATTGAAGCGTCGGTGGCGCAGGGGATAAGGCCGTTGACTTCCGATCGGAAGGTGCCTGGTTCGAACCCCACCGGTCCCGCCACGTACCAATGTGTTTTCAATTTACGAATTCATATTATGTACGTTAATTTCGACGCTCTTACGGTGAAGGAAAACATCGTGAGGAAACCTGCACACACCTGGGAAGAAATTCTAAGGTTGTGTGTCGACCAACCCGCACTTGGCCAGCGTGGTTGACTAAGGCCTAATCACCCTAATTCAGGGTAGGCTCGTGCCCCTCGGTGGGGACAATATATGAGCTGATGATGATGATTCCTATTGGAAATTTTGGTTTATGACAAACAATTACAAAATAAAGTCCGTCCATTATGCTATACATATACACCCTTATTTTGAAATTGCGATACCTTATCTCACAGCTAATGTAAACGACGGGTGACAATATAATAGTGAAGTTAGTTTTTTTCTTTTGCTTTTATTTAAAAAGTTATGATAAGTCAAAGATTTTCAAAATCCCGCCGAATTTTATTGTTATTCTACACCGAACGCTGCGATACACAGCTGTGCGCGGTCATCGACCCGAGCCGTCACAGAATACTTGATAGCTAGTGTGCCGTCTGGTAATACGACATTTATTTGGTATTTTTTAAAGATAAGTAATCGACTATCATTTTTGATATTTTTATTGGATATATGGATTCAGTTACTGCTACAGATATTCTGATTTTAATAAGTCCCATATTTTCAAAATAGGGGTGTATAATAGGGATGTCGACTGGGTAAACAAAATGAAATTCTAATTAGTCCGTCAGATAGATTTCGAGAAAATATTAGACACGTATTTTTTGTTTTATCAAATTAATAAAACTGACTTATTATAACGCATTAAAGTTCAGGAGTGGAGGCTTGTGACGATGATTCTTGGTAAAAAATGTATGTAGCTGTGACGTCACACGAGTTTTCTATGCACTATATCGTCTTAATTATTTGTTTGTATAAAAAAACAGAAAATACGTGTCCAATATTTTTGCGAAATCTATCTGACGGACTTATTCGATTTTTTTAGTCGACATCCCTATTTCATTAGGCGGCAGTGTAAATTGATCCTTAGATACCTAGAAATTCATAATTCATTTATTGGTTCATAAACAAAGGTATTATAGAAATAGAAATATATTTATTTCATAACTTAATGGCTAGAGTACACCAAATTTTATTTTATACAAGTTGTTAGGTACATACATTGGTTATTATAATGTTAGTACAGCTATGTTTCGTCTGTTATACGTCGCGCTGACCTCGATCGCAAGCGCGACGAATTGAAAGCCCGACCACCTGCGGCTATCAATTACAATTACGTTGATGGAGTGCTCACATGCCCTTCCTGTGAGAGGGTCTTCACCAATAAGATTGGCTACGTAAGCCACATGCGAGTGCATAAAAGTCGTGTGGAGTAGTCAAGCAGTCGCCAAGGCCGATAACGGTCGGGATATATATATATATACAGCTATGTTTCACCATTGTGGCATATGAACACATTTACAAGATACTAAGAATCTTATTTTTTTTTCTTCACAGCCCACCTGACCGCTCTGAACCTACAGCCGAACCAATTCCGAGCTCTTTGCGTGAACAACACGATAGCTCTCAACTCCGGAGTGGCCATAGACGATGGATGCGAGCTGGCTTACGTTGTTGACGCGGAGATCGTTACTCGAAGGTACATATTTGTTTATTTTCTTAACTTAAGGTCTTAATATCTTTATTAAAGTACTAGCAGCGCCCCGCGGTTTCACCCGCGTAGTTTCTTAATTTCGGGATAAAAGGTATCCTATGTTCTTCCCGGGACCATATGCTACTCCTGTACCAAATTGGATTGGAATTCAAGTCAATTGGATCAGTAGTTTAGCCGTGAAAAGGTAACAGACAGACAGACAGAGTTACTTTCGCATTTATAATATCAGTTCAAACAGCTTTAAAAGGATTTTTCTAAAATACAATGTATAGTCTGGATGTGTGCGTGAATGAGTGTGTGCGTAGTTTCTGATACCCTAGACACAAGTTACGAACTTAGGGGTCAGTTACTGTAATGAGATGATGTAGTGAATGATTGTGTTATAATCATGTAGAAAAAATGATCGTCACCTTAAGATCTATTTTCGTTTGTTCAGTATTAAGCGATAATCTTATAAGTATAGTGTCATAATCTTTTCTGTGCCGGTGGCCAAAATTGGAACTAATACTGTCATTGTGACTCTAATGTCATTTATAGAATCACCAAGTTTTCTGTGCCGGTGACAGCGTCGCTGTAATCGCATCTTTTGGTTGTCAGTTTATTGGAAATGTATGCAAATGACATTGGAGTCAAAATGAAAATAGTAGCTTCCACTTTTGGCCGCCAGCACAGAAAACTTGCTGACTCTATTGATACATTTCAATAAATTGACAACCAAAAGATGCGATTACAGCGACGCTATCAGCGACACAGATATGATTGTGATTATTCCAATATTGCTAAAATGTGGGGATAAAATTATACTAAAAACCTTCCTTTTGAATCACTCTATCTAATAAAGAAAAACGCATCAAAATCCGTTGCGTAGTTTTCAGCATAGGTGCGTAGGGACAGACAGCGGGAAGGGACTTTGTTTTATACTATGTAGTGATATATACCTTTATTTCTTTTCCAGAAACGACCCCTTATTCAGCAGCATAAACGTGCTCCTAGATTCGCTGGACAACTACTTCGGTTACAACGCGGCGACCGGCACACAGCTTATAAACCTCGAAATATTTTCATCCTTCGATGGAAACAGTGACTTATTATTCAAAGATTCCACAATCGGCTTAACTGAAGCCACTGTTGACAGTTCTCATGAACCGGCCAAGAATTATATAGAGTTGTTCAGACACTTGGACGCTTGTAGCAGAGCGCCTAACGTCACAGGGATGGCTAACCAGTCTATATATTCTTTAATGTCCATGTTTTTGTTAGCTGTGATCACTAGATTTGTTTTGTAATTTAGTTTTTTGTGAGTCTAGGTTTTGTATATATGTCGTATAACATTGTTATGTAACAATTTTAATAATTTTCTGACGTTTCGGATTCTTTACAGAACCCGTGATCACAGAAGACCAAGATGGAAGACGTCTGTACAAAGTAATGTAAAAAGTTTAATAAAGAAAAAAACAAAATATTGAAGGCAGTAAACTTTTTACATTACTTTTTACAGACGTCTTCCATCTTGGAATAATAATTCTAATCATGTTTGGTTATGTGTTATATATTATATATTTTGAAAACGTTGAAGTGTTATATAACAAAGTTTTATAATATTACATAATCTAGACTTTTTTTTGTGTGAGGTAGAAATGGGAGATTATTAAAAGTGTCTTAAATGTGTAAAACTATCAGAAAAACTCTAAAATACGTTAAAGTTTTGGAATAATAAGTATCTTATTTGTTATTTTAGTTTATAAGGAACATCTGTACCAAATTCTACTTAAATCGGTTCAGTAGTTTTACTTGAAAGAGGATATTTTTTTTAATACAAAGATACTTCTCCCTACCTCAACGCTTCAGTTTAAGCATTTTGGCGGGAAGTTTGACGTTTGACATTAGACAGATTCCAAAATGGCGTCACTTAATTTAATTTCCCGTATTTTCTAGTTTTTTATTGTATTTCGATCCAGTGAATGTTTTTTACCACCAAAAATATCGATATTTTAATAAATTACATATATTTTAAGTAAGTAATGAACTTAGTTTAAAACTTATGAAGGCAATTTATATTTTTAATTAAAATACCTTATTTTTATATGTTGCAGTTTTATTTTAACTTTAATTTTATAGATTAAAGGCTTATTTCAGCATCTTCACGTAACGTTCCGAGTACTTACTCGCAAGTTTTGTCTTTGTCACTTGACATAAAGTAAGAGACAAAACTAACTTTACTTGGTGAGTAACTTTAATTGAAAGGTCGTAAATAGGAACCAAGTTTTATCCAGAATTGTTTCAGCCCCCCTAGCATGACTGTGCGTGATAAAATATATCGACACCACGAAATAATATCGATTTCGCGAGCATGACCAAATGAATTATGGCGTGGTACGATATGAAAAATTAAATATGGCGGCTATATTTATAATATTTTGACAGTTGGATGTCAATAAATAGCTATATCAATTTCGCGAGCATGACCAAATATCATAAAATTAATCATGTGGTAAAATTCAATATGGCGGGTATTTTTATCAAATTTTGACAGTTGGATGTCAATAAATCGCTGTATCTATCGCGTTTTCGAAGTCATGCTAGCCTAGCAGGCTATATACGCCCACGGGAAAGGGTAAAGCCGCGGGGCATTGTTATTAAAAATAAAACAAAAAGATCCTTTATAAACATTATTTTATTCATTAATATATAAAATACAGTGCCTAAATAAATAACTTAAAAAGTATGTATTATAAGTATATAACAACAGGAATCAGTCTAGGAGCTAAAGTACCAGAAATTTTGAAAAAAAAAACCTTTTTACAGAATATTTTTTATAGAAACTTAATTTTTTATATTACACAATTGACGAACATAATAGAATTTTATTTTCTGATAATTTTCACTATTAGGGAAGGTTCATATCTGACGGAACATGCGTCGCGTATTATCGGCCGCGTAACGCCAGAACAGACAAATGTATAGAAAAACACGGGACTGTTCACACTCAACCGATTATACGTTAGTGCGTTGAGTGTGAACGGCCAAATGTTTTTCTATACATTTGTCTGTTTTGGCGTTACACGACCATGAAGTTGTAGGTAAAAATGGAGCCCACACTTGGAACAACAGCTTGAGTCAATTACCTACGTCTCTGTGGGCCGATCTCACTTTTTAGTGTGGACTTTGCAGACTCTCTCTTTCTAGAGGTTACCTTAGTTAGAAAGAGAGCCTGCCCGCAGAGAGCGCGATAGTGATACATAGGTTATGTTTCAAGTAGGTATTCGAAGTGTGGACTCCATTTTTACCTACAACTTCATGTACGCGACCAATAATATGCGACGCATGTTCCGTCAGATATGAAACTTCCCTAATCCAAAAATTAATATAAATCAATGTATTAGTTTAAGAGTTGTATAACTTTAAAATGAAATAGAACAACTTTATTTCGTCATAAGGCTGATTTGTCCGTCGCCAGATAACTTTTAATCTTCTCTGTGCCGGTGACAGCGTCGCTGTAATCGCATATTTTGGTTGTCAGTTTATTGAAAATGTATCCAAATGACATTAGAGTCAAAATTACAATAGGAGCTTCCAATTTTGGCTGCCAGCACAGACAAGATTGTGACTCAATAATTTAGAAATTTTGACAGTAATTTCATACATAAACTGCCAAACGTCAATTTTATTCCTCGAATAAAGTTATCTGGCGATGGAAACATCAGTCCTTAAGGACCTATTTCACGACCTTCAAGTAAAGTTACTCACCAAGTAAAGTTAGTTTTGTCTCTTTCTTACTTTATGTCAAGTGACAAAGACAAAACATGTGAGTAAGTACTCGGAACGTTACTTGAAGATAGTGAAATAGGCCCTAAGTTTTATTTCCTTCGCGCAAACCAAAATACGATTTAATTTTAAAGAAAAACATTTAACTAAATCATTTAACCACCTAAAGTTACGTTAAAAACTAAATTTACATTATATTTACAAATCTATATTTAATTAAATCTATAGTTTTTGATAAAATTTATTTATTTATGTGTTAGTGTTACCAGACCTATAGATCGATGGTAGAATTACGCAAATATTAATATTCAATCCTAAGCCACAAGATTGATATTGAAGATTGATTTCATTCATATTTTTTGACATCATCATCATCATCAGCTCATATAATGTCCCCACCGAGGGGCACGAGCCTACCCTGAATTAGGGTGATTAGGCCTTAGTCAACCACAGGCCTAGTGCGGGTTGGTCGACTTCACACACAACCTTAGAATTTCTTCCCAGGAATGTGCAGGTTTCCTCACGATGTTTTCCTTCACCGTAAGAGCGTCGAAATTAACGTACTTATGAATTCGTAAATTGAAAACACATTGGTACGTGGCGGGACTGGTGGGGTTCGAACCAGGCACCTTCCGATTGGAAGTCAACAGCCTTATCCACTGAGCCACCGACGCTCCCATATTTTTTGACGTTTACCTATTATTGGCAACCACAGAATTGGGAATACTCTATGGTAAGTAAAGAAGTCTGACAGACGCGTGATATTGTCGCCGCAAAGGTGTCCCATAGGACACCATTGACACACTAGTATTGTTAAATTTTTAAGCTATTGCATAGCTTCTATCGAGGGCCTTGAGCGCGGGGACCGAATCCAGAAATTCCGTAACGAAAACAAAACCTCACGTTTTTATTATTTTATCGAAAACTTTTTTTTTGTAAATTTTCCAAAAAGTTTTTATAGTATTGTAGACAAAGTTTTTATTGTATGAAGTCCCAAGTACGACATCAAAATTTCTAAGGTTAGGATTGCAAAACAAAAATAAAAAAACAATTAGTTGATAAAATTGCTATGCAATAGCTTTACCGCGGCAGTCCCCGAGTGCCACACGTTTTTTTTTTGTTATAGTATGTCAATGTGTTGGTCACTGTCAACTGGCGGCACGCGTTCCGATATAACCAGAGAGTAGATAACATTTCTATACTTACCATACCCCTCGTTTATACTATGCTGCAGTGAGCAGGAAAGTGACGAGGAAAGTGGGCAGTGGCATAGTGTAAAGGGGTCACTCGTGCTGCTACTCGACGAGTAGCAGCACGAGTGACCCCTTTACACTATGCCACTGCCCACTTCCCTCGTCACTTTCCTGCTCATTGCAGCATAGTGTAGATGGCGTACTGCCGCGGAAGTATTTTGGGAAATATTTCCGGTAGCGCGAGTAACAGGAGCAGGAGCATAGTGTAAACGAGGGGATAGAGTATTCCGAGTTCTGTGTTGACAACCTAACGTCAAATACATGAGCCAGATAAAGGATAAGGTCGGTGTGTGTCGTATGGGGGGGGTGAAGGAGGTCTTAGATAGGGGAAGGTGGAGGGAGTTTTACCTGTAACACACAAGAGCACCGCTCTTAAGGTGATAATGATAAACATCAAATAATATGAATAAAATCAATCTTCAAAGGCAAAATTTAATCAGTTATGACCTCAATGAGGCAGTTGTAAACGTCAAATTAATTTTAATTGTATGGATTATGATTGAATATTAATCTTAGGGAAGGTTCATATCTGACGGAACATGTGTCGCGTATTATCGGTCTCGTAACGCCAGAACAGACAAATGTATAGAAAAACACTTGACCGTTCACACTCAACCGATTATACATTAGTGCGTTGAGTGTGAACGGTCAAGTGTTTTTCTATACATTTGTCTGTTCTGGCGTTACGCGACCAATAATACGCGACGCATGTTCCGTCAGATATGAACGTTCCCTAATGCGTTAGTCGATGTCGATCGATGGTTTCTACCACATTAATCTAATAGGCATCTATCAACATCGATCAAAGCCATTGATCCATTAGTCAGCCGCTGCCTTATTTGCGTTGCATTTTTAGTCTGGTTTAGCACTAAACCAGGTTTTACAATCAATTTTGAATACTGTCAAAGTGACAGATTTGACTGACAAGCTGTCAAATGCTTACCAGGTTTTGTTAAACCGGACTAGAAATGCAACGCAAATAAGGCAGTCGATGTTTTATAAAGTCAGCGTCATATAGAAGGTACCTTCTTTCGGTTGCTCATTCTATGATCCGTGATCATATCTAACTGAGCATTACCAAGGGAGCTAGGTACCTGTTATCTGACGTTGGCTGTACAAAATGGTATCCGTCGATCGATCCATAGTTCTGATAACACTCTTACGAGGCTAAAACATAGGATACAGGCTTTTGCTAATGATATATTAGGATACAGCAGCGGATATAACTAACGCCTTTAATGCAGATGATTTCACGTGACAGCGAATCTGCAAAATATATATACGTTTTATTACATTAAAGACAAGCGCACACAAGACAGTGTTTAAAAAGCTTGCGAGCTTGCTATGTTACTCCTTACTACATCAGCTATCTGCCTATAAAAGTCTCGTCAAAATAGATCCCGCCATTTCAGAGATAGCCGGAACAAACAGACAGAAAGACAGACAAAAAAATTTATTTTGGTGTGTGTACCGTATATAGGCTAGGCGTACACTGAGACGCGGCGACGCAGGGCAGAGCAGAGCAGATTTTGTGTAGCATGGAACGTCATTAAATAGCACAGGACAGACACATGTCTGCGTTGCACGTGCCTGCGGCCTGCGTCTCAGCATACGCCTAGCCATATATTCATATGCATGTAGTAAAAACATTAAATAAAAAAATAAAAAACCCCCAACACAATTACTTTCAAACCCCCATAACTTTTAAACGGGTGAACCGATTTTCATCAAACATGTCTAAGAACACTCGCATGTAAGTCCCCTTTAATACAAAAAAAACTAAATTGAAATCGGTTCATCCGTTCGGGAGCTATGATGCCACAGACAGACAGATACACACACACACAGACACGTCAAACTTATAACACCCCTCTTTTTGCGTCGGGGGTTAAAAAGCGGTTATTTCTATATTACAAACAGGCACTCCAATTTTATTTATATGTATAGATGTCAATATTACCTCCCCCCTAATGGTGCAGCGTGTGATGCGGCGTGAGCACGGCGCCGCCGGCCGGCAGCACGGACGTGATGACGGGCGCAGACACGCCGCTCACGCCGCCCACGTTACCGCCGCAGAATATCACCTGGAAACGATCAGTCAGTCAGGTACTCTATACATAGAGGTATTATAGAGCAAGGGAGCCAGGTCCCCAGTTGTCCCTCGGTTAGAAAAAAAGAGACGATCGCGGTACCCTATAAATGAGAAATTGAGTGACTTGAAATATATACATTTTAACAGCCAGTGAGTAGGTTCTAACTAACTCTACCATAAAAATACAATTAATTTATTATTTATTGTATTGACGTCGTCACCTTTACAGTTCAAATACATTACCTCCTTTATCTAAAGTCGGCTAAACATATCGCGGGCTTCAAACCAAAGGGGCGTATACGCAAAAATCCAAAAAAAAATTTATTACGTCAATGTATTCTAATTATATCGACACATCTACTGACTTTATTTCATAATTATCGGTTAAATATTTTTTAAGATAATAAACAAAATAATATTAGACGTATGTCTCTGAGTAAAATATTTTTCCGAACCAGAAAGGCGTACTAAAGACGAATCACGAATCGTTTGTGTTTATTTTCATTTTTTCTTTTTATTATTGTTGTTGAACTTAAAAAAAATATTTGAGAATATTATTTGTTTTATTTTCACCTTCACAAACGTGAAATTGATATACTTACGTCTGTATTGGAATAATGTTATTTTCCTATTTTTGACAAGCCAAATGGACGTATAATGAACGAAAATGGTGGTGAAATAGAGGACTTTTTTAAATAATAAATGACTGTAATAAAATATTTCTCATCATTTATATAAACTTCATTTGGTTTTTTTTATTTTGCGTTACAAATAACAAATTTGTTTTATACGTCCATTCCTTGAAAGCATTTTCTTGGAAAAAATAACAATCAGTTTATCTAATACTGTCGAACCATATAGACGTAAGCGCGATATTATGGGTAACAAATTATATTTTTCAATAAATAAGCCTTTCACATAATAAAGAACGTAAATTTATGCAACACGTAAAAAAATTCAAAAATGTAGGTACATTACAAAAAAAGTTATTAAGTTTTTTGGCTCTCCTGAAAAGTGAGGGTTTTGCTTGTACGCCCCTTTGGTTTGAAGCCCGCGATATCTTTAAATACTCACTTGTGAAACGGGCGTGGCAGGTTGTCCCGGCGCAGCTAGCACGTACTGCTGTTGTCTTACGCCTCCTACCTACAGGGATTAATATTAGTATTAATATATATTTTTATGACAGACTAGCGGCCCGCCCCGGCTTCGCACGGGTCCAATTTTCCCGTTGATTTTCGTGTTTTTACATAAGAATCTTAAATCCGAAGAACCCTAAAAAAATAATGGCGGGCGACTTCTATGCCAAAATCTTCGTAGTATTTTCAAATCTGTGTATCCACCCAAGCCCAAAGTCACCTGGGTGCTTAAATTGTACGCTATTTTGATATCAAGTAGGGTCATATAAGTATGTACCTGGTGTATCTGTTGCGGCTGCTGCTGTATGGTCTGCCGGTGCTGGCTCTCCGATTCTACCACCACCTGCTCCATATACGAACCGCTTGTACCTGTATAATATATTTTTATTAAAATTACTTTAACGGATCTCATTTTTAACCCCCGACGCAAAAAGAGGGGTGTTATAAGTTTGACGTGTCTGTGTGTGTATCTGTCTGTCTGTGGCATCACAGCTCCCGAACGGATGATCCGATTTTAATTCATTTTTTTTTTGTATTAAAGGGGACTTACGTGTGAGTGTTCTTACTTGTTTGATGAAAATCGGTTGACCCGTTTTAAAGTTATGGGGGTTTGAAAGTAATTGTGTTGGGGGTTTTTAAATTTATAATTTTCTTAAACTAGGTTTAGAAAACTTATATGTACATCTACACTAATATTATAAAGAGGAAAGATTTGTATTTTTGTATGTAACGAATAAACTCAAAAAGTACTGGACCGATTTTAATAATTCTTTCACTATTAGAAAGCTACATTCACCCCGAGTAACTAGGCTATATTTTATCCATGGGAACGGGAATCACGCGGGTGAAATCGCGAGACGCCGCTAGTAGTTTATATTTAGGAATATCTTACCAGTATTATTAGTGTTGGTCGTGTTCTGCGCGTTGTCGCATCCGAACAAACAGTGCTGGACTGTCCACCGCGGCTCGAACGGGATGTGCGTTTTGACCTATAAATCATAACAAAATGTTTCATTGTATTTAATAGGGATGTCGACTGGGTAAACAAAATGAAATTCTAATTAGTCCGTCAGATAGATTTCGAACAAATATTAGACACGTATTTTTTTGTTTTATCAAATTAATAAAACTGACTTAGTTATAACGCATTAAGGTTCAGGAGTGGGGGCTTATAACGATAATTCTTGGTAAAAAATTTATGTAGCTGTGATGTCACACGAGTTTTCTATGCACTATATCGTCTTAATTATTTGTTTGTATCAAATAAATTATAGTTTAAAAAAACTAAAAAACACGCTTTTTATAGAAAACCGAACTAAAAAATAGAAAATAAAAAAAGCGTGGGGTGCATGGTGTCAATATTTTAAAAAGCACCCCACGCTTTTTTTTATTTTCTATTTTTTAGTTCGGTTTTCTTTAAAAAGCGTGTTTTTTAGTTTTTTTAAACTATAATTTATTTTCTACTTTTTAGTTTGGATTATTTATAATAGCTTGTTTTTTTAATTTGCAAATTGAAAAATGGAATAATTTTATCAAATTAGTGTATTGTCATCGGTCCTCAATAAATCTACAAAGTTTGAACGAAATCTGGCCGTTTAAAGTGGGTCAAAATAGCGCCCAAAGAAGTCGGTTACAAACAAACATACAAATATACAAACATACAAACATACAGGTGAAGCTAATAAAAAGCGTGTAAAAAGAGAAAATACGTGTCCAATATTTTTGTTAAATCTATCTGACGGACTAATTAGATTTTTTTAGTCGACATCCCTATTGTTTAAATACTTTATCGTCTTTTTTTAGGTTAAAGTCCGGTCGGTTCACAGAAAATATAGTACGTTGACTGGTGAGCGGGACGCATTATAATGTACACAGGTGCGACAGAGATAGATAGCTACAGGTCAACGTACGAGATTCTCTGTGAATTACGACCAGATGAAACAAACAAAAACGTGTCTAATATGTTTTCGAAATCTATCTGACGGACTAATTAGAATTTCATTTTGTTTACCCAGAAAACTACCGTATTCCGCAACTCATTTTACAACACAGAAAATTACACACGTTTGGCCTCTTAGGGCTTATGCCTACTTATGCGGTTGTTAGGGAAATCAGGGCCCTGATTCTCTAAACTATTAAGCTGTGATAATGCTACTCAAATGTGTTTTAATATCAACATTATGGCCGTTTTTTGTCATTTGTTGTCATTTTGGTATTCTCTTAGTGACAACTATTCAGCTGACTCAATAGCTCCATAAAACTTAGATGGTTGTCATGGAAACAGTATCCTGACGTTTATTTGTCTAAATTGTTATATGCAACAAAGACCACTGAGACACCATAGCTATATGAATAAATTTTAGCAGAATACCAAATTTCTGACACTCTCGTTATGGTGCCTCAATATCAACATATTGTCTGATCAATAATGTCAAATTGCAGACTTAGGCCCCAGGCCAAGTGCGGGTTAGTCCAAAGACCTAAATAAATGTACCAACGAACCTTCAACTCAGTAGTCAACATGAGTATATGTCTGCACGGCAACTTGAACACCTTGCTGAACAGACACGAGCATTCCTGTGTCGACGTGCCGTATTTACAAATGGCCGCGCTGCTGTGACGTCTGAAAATACAAATATAACATTAATATAGTTTTTAGAGTTTATTAGCTATCAAATTATTATGATACTGGACAGGGGAAAAGCCGGACGGGGTAGGGACGGGGAAGATACTGGACGGGGTAGTTACTGTAAGGGGGAGTTACTGGTCGGGGGAGTACCCGGACGGGGGAGTTACTGGACGGGGTAGTTACTGGACAGGGGAGTTACTGGACGGGGGAGTTAGTGGACAGGGGAGTTACTGGACGGGGGAGTACCCGGTCGGGGGAGTCACTGGACGGGGGAGTCACTGGACGGGGGAGTTAGTGGTCGGGGGTGTACCCGGACGGGGAAGTTTCTTGACAGGGGAGTTACTGGTCGGGGGAGTACCCGGACGGGGGAGTTACTGGACGGGGTAGTTACTGGACGGGGGAGTACCCGGACGGGGGAGTACCCGGACGGGGGAGTACCCGGTCGGGGGAGTCACTGGACGGGGGAGTCACTGGACGGGGGAGTTAGTGGTCGGGGGTGTACCCGGACGGGGAAGTTTCTTGACAGGGGAGTTACTGGTCGGGGGAGTACCCGGACGGGGGATTTACTGGACGGGGGAGTACCCGGCCGGGGGAGTTAGTGGTCGGGGGAGTTACTGGACGGGGGAGTACCCGGGCGGGGGAGTTACTGGACAGCGGAGTACCCAAACGGGGGAGTACCCAGACGGGGTAGTTACTGGACGGGGGAGTACCCGGACGGGGAAGTTACTGGACGGGGAAGAGCACAGACGGAAAAAAACCTCTTTTTACTATAAATGATACAAAAATTGAAATAATCTTACCTGCCAGCTCTGTCATCCAAACATTTCTGTGCCAGTTTCGTTTGATGGCTCATCAAATTGTACGCGTATTGAGTTATTGTGTCCGTCGGTGATTGTTTCAACGCTTCTGTATCCTGGGGAATGAGAGAGTAATGTAAAAGGGTGAGGTTTGGAGTCAATGACATGGGTTGGGTAAGTGTAATTAAAGAGTGTTTCTAGGGGACTAGACCAAAATTATCTGCACGTTGTTTCGATTGATGAAATTTATCTGGACATTGTTAATGATAGAGTAAAAATACCCAAATGTTGTTCAAAATTACCCAAACCTTGTTCAAGATAGATTAAAATTACCCAGATGTTATAAAAATAGATTAAAATTACCCATAACTTGATCAGATAAATTCAATGTACCCAGATCTTGTTTAAGGTAGACCAAAATTACTCATATTATTTCTAAGATCATAGTTATTCGGACCCCGTTATAATTAGACCAATAACAATATTACACTGCCCTTTCCATTCCAAAAATCCAAACAGTTCAATATTACATAATTACCCAAACCCAAGGTAGAACAAAATATGCGCAATATTTTTGCAGAGTAGATCAAAACTACCCTTTTTATTTGCGGTAGATCAAATCCCTACTAATATTATAAATGCGAAAGTAACTCTGTCTGTCCGTCTGTCTGTCTGTTACCTTTTCACGGCTAAACTACTGAACCGATTGAAATTTGGTACAGGGGTAGCTTATAGTCCGGGAAAGAACATAGGCTACGTTTTATTCCGAAATTCTCACGGGATCGGGAACTACGCGGGAGAAACCGCGGACACAGCTAGTTTTTCCATAAAATGTTATTGATAGATAATATATTTATCTATAATAGAAAAAAAATACCCGCACCTCCTTAAACATAGACCAAAATTACAAATACAAATACAAATACAAAAAATTTTTATTTGTGACCAATATAACTTACAATTAAAAAAAAAAACAAAAAGTACATAAAATAGCGGCCACAAAACGGTAGCAACTCAGCATGATACTGGACTATTTGCATAGACCAGCGCTGATCTTCCGCTGCAACCGGTTGATGGAGTCACGCTACGGCAACAAACACAGTACATATAAACAAACATTTGTTTGAGTGGGTAAACTACCTATAAATAGCTGATTACTGACATACATAGAATATAATTTATAAGATTAATAATATTGTTTATAATATGTATTAAGTAATCATTTATTTTCAAATTTGAAATGGTGTTTGCTAGTTTGATATGCTTGATTCATTATTTATATTAGTGGCTGCAAACACCATAAAATATGAAAAACATGGAAAAGGTTCTACTAAGAGTAGACATAGACAAACATAAAGAATCAATGGCGGATGTTATGTATAGTGGATAATGATTAATGACCACAATAGTAAAACTATAATAACACCCAGTTCAAGAGCAAAGAATAACTGTGATACAATTAATAGATAAAAACTTCTCAGGATTTTACAGGTATGTGGTTAATACATGTTATTGCTTAAAATTTATCAAACCTATTTATTACATTACACAATTACACATTACAGAACAAGACAAGAAACAGGCTACCAGAGTAGACCAGCAAGGATCATCATTATCAGAAAACGAGACAAATAAGAGCATACAAACAACAATGGCATAATATTATAAAAAGCAAAAAATTATAATACCTACATAATACAAAGAATAAAATTGAAACGGTTAAGAAGGTAAGTTCAAGAGAACACTCACTACATCAATGTAGACTTTTTTGTACTTACCCAAAATTGTGGCGTGTGTGAACGTGTGTGTGTGTGTTATAATAGGCTAACCTCGTGCAGGAGCGAAGCTTGCATTACCTGACCATCAAACAAATACTTCTTTAACCTATACTTAAATGTTGCAATATTTTTCAGGTTTCTCAATGGAGGTGGGATGTTATTCCAGCACTTAGTTGCCGCGTACCGAAAACTGCCTCTGAAAACGGCCGAACTATGACGCGGCACCGAGAGTTGTGGCATACAAGAGCGCTTAGCAGAATGTTTGGATAACCAAGTTAATTTATGGTAAAGATAAAGAGGAGTTTGCAGTTTGATAACGCCAAATAAGAGACAAGCTAAATGAAGCTTTCTACGGTGCTTCATTTTAAGTAAACTATGTTTATTTAGAAATGGCGTCACATGGGCCCTTGACGGAATATCAAAAGTAAATCGAGCGCAAGCATTTTGGACACGTTGTACAAGTTTTTGCGTACGCGCTAGTAGCCGAGGGCCAATAACTGTGTCCATATAGTTTAGCTTGGATAGTAACAGCGATTCGGTGAGCTGAATACGTAATCTCTCAGACAAGTGTGGACGCATCTTGTACAGTACTTTTAATCTGTAGAAACAGTCTCTAATATTGATAGCAACATGCTTTTCAAATCTCAAATCAGCATCCATCAGCAAGCCCAAGTTACGTGCTTCATATACACGCTCTACTGGTTCACCTAATAATTCTACTTTCAAAGTTGGGTACACACGAGACAACAAATGTTTCCCACCAAAAATCAGGTATTTTGTTTTGCTGGGATTTAGAAGTAAACAGTTCTTATGTGACCATGAAGCTATGTTTGCTAGATCCTCGTTGAGTTTGGATATTGTTATGTCTATATCTGATGGTTTGCATGAGATATAAATTTGAGTGTCATCAGCATATATGTGATACTTTGAGTGAGCTATGTGGTTGACAATGTCGGCAGAGTACAGGATAAAAAGAATTGGACCTAGAATTGACCCCTGGGGGACTCCTCTGTCTACACTAGATCGGTCGGATAGCAACGAAAAACCATCATTACAGCTTAGTTTGACATACTGAAAACGAGTTGTGAGGTAGCTTCTGAACCACTGGAGTGCACCATTGCTGAATCCGTAATATGCTAGTTTGGCTAAAAGAAGTGTGATGTTTAAGGAATCAAATGCCCTGGAGAAGTCTAATAAAACTAGCAACGTACACATGCCCTCATCTTGTGCGCATAAGATGTTATCCGTTACATCCAGAAGTGCAGTAGTGGTGCTGCGTCCCTTTCTAAAGCCTGACTGTGCCTCTGGCAAGATGTGATTCTTCTCCATAAAATCCGTCAGCTGCGCACACACCACCTTCTCAATAACCTTTGACATACACGGTAATATACTGATCGGTCTGAGATGTGTCAGGCTTACAGGGTTCGATATTTTAGGCAGAGGCACTACTATGGCAGTCTTCCAATCATCAGGATATGTGAAAGTGCAAATGGACATATTAACTATGTCTTTGACTATATCTAGAGTGTGCGGAAGTGTCAGTATTAACATATCCAGACTTATGGCATCATTTCCTATGGCTTTGGATTTTAGGCTACGAATAATACTGTAAATTTTATCTTGAGTAACAGGTGCTATAGAGAAATCTGCAAAGCCATGCCTGTTACTCTCAAAGTAGGATATTTCCAATTTACAGGCCTCTGAGCTACCAGAAATATTTAAAAAGTGGTTATTTATAATGTTAGGGTCATTGAATAGTGATGGAAGCTCGGAGTTATTTTTAGGTAAAATGTTATTTTTGATATTTCTCCAGAGCACCTTGGGGTTATGTATGTTATTGTTAATATTATGTTTGAAGAAAGCTGACTTCTCATAAAACAATGATTGGTTTACAAGAGTTTTCAAGGTTTTGTAGTATTCCCTCTTCGCATCCGTACGATTTTTATGGTAGTCCTTTGAAGCCTCGTCCCTCAATTGCATCATAAATTTGATGGTTTTAGTGATCCATGGGTAGGACATATCCTTCACAACCATTGTTTTAGTGGGTGCGTGTAGATCATAAAGGCCTGTAATAGTATTGTTAAAAGCTGATACCATATCATTGACGTTGCCCATTGAAGATATCAAATCCCACTGCACACTTTGCAATTGATTGTTAAAAATATCTACATGAATGTCCTGCAAAGGTCTAATTGTTATGGTACGAGGCATGGGTTTTACACGTGTTATGTTGAACTCTGCTACCACTAGACAATGACCAAACAGACTTCCCACTAGTTCCAAACGGATGTGTTTAGCTATTAAGTCAGTACAAACGACATCAATAAGGGTTTGGCTAGTGTTAGTAAAATGTGTAGGTTCAGTTATTAATTGTGATATGCTGAGACAAGATAAAAATGAATTAAATTTAATAGTATTTATGTCAGTTGTATTTTTTAAATTAATGTTAAAATCTCCTACTAAAATTAAGTGATCGTAATATGTAATTGAACTAATTGAATCTGTAACTGCGTCAAGAAACAAATCTACACCTAACCACGGCGGGCGATATGCCGTCCCTATCGCAAGCTTCTTTCCGTCAAGAGTCATAGTGAGCCACATTTGTTCCACAGAGGTATGCGATGGGTCTACCGGGTGGGGCCAGGTCCTGACGCTAACATTACGTCTAATATAAAATCCAACGCCTCCACCGCGCGAACGTAGGTTTCGCGGCCGCGGTATATGGCGTAACCGGTAGCCTGGCACAACTGGCGCACGCCCTTCTTCACCCGATCTCAGCCAGGTCTCATTAATGGCTATTAAGTCGATATCATTGCGAAGTATTGAATTTATCATATTTTCGTGGTTCGTACCAAGAGATCCTGCATTATACAAACCTACTTTTAATTTATTTTTAATCATTTATGAATATATATAAATTTTATAAACCTAGTACGAGTATAAGTATGTGTGAAATAATAATTTATAGAGTATCTCCCAAGCATGGTTAAATAAAATATACACTTATTATAATAACAAACAAATATACACAATGCTGGGGTAAAAAACTTCAATATATTATTAAATTTATGTCTATTATGTAAGATGTGTGTAATGTATAGAGTCATAGCAGTGATAAGCAGCATAGTGTTATTTGAACCTTCATTTAAACACAAAATAAAATTACAGTAAAATATATTATGCTTTTTGTTGTCTACATAGTATACAAGTAAATCTATAATTAAACAAACTACGAAATTAAAAACAAATATAAAACTAATTAAAAATTTTTTTTTTCAGCCTGTGATAGAACCTTGGGAGCAGACAGTTCACCAAATAATTTATTGACATCCCCAACTGATCCGAATTGGCGCACTGAAGAGCCTTCATCCTGCCTGGCGAACACGCGACCACGTTTGGTCCACACATAGCGCCAATGCTTCAAACGGCATTCTTCGCGCACGCGATGAAACAGCTGACGATTGTGGCGCGTCAACCGCTCGTTGACGTAGATGCGACGGGCCGGCTCGCCAGGCGCCGATATCGTGCGGCGAGTACGCGCCGCCTGCAGCAGCTCGTCCCGTAGACGCCGGCGCGCCAGCCGCACCACGAGGCGGCGCGGGCGCCGAGCGCCCGGCGCGCCGTCCGCGGGCGGCGGCCCCACGCGCTCGGCGAACACCACGTCGCGCTCGTCCAGCGCCACGCCCAGCCGCGTCGCCAGCACCTGCACGGCGTGCACCGCGCTCTCGCCGCGCTCTTCCGGCAGCTCGCCGATGTCAAGGTCCGACAGCAGCGCATCCTGATCCCGATCATTGAGTTCGCGCCTTAAGACTTCGACGGTCCGCTCCAATTCGACGATGTTGGTGTCTGTACCAGGAAGCTCACGTTTCTCGACCGCCTCAAGTCTGCGCTCAAACCCGTCGAGGCGCTCTGATACACCGGCCCAGGATGAACGGAGCTCCGCCATTTCCTTGCGAAATTCTCTGATCTCGACCATCCACTCCCGGATCTCGACATGCATCCCGTGGACATCAGTCAGTGCGGTCGGGACTTGAGCCGAGATGGTGGAGGCCGCTAACGGCGGAGACGGCGCTCGTGGCTCCCCAAGCGATTTCACTGGAGTACTGCTGTTGTCGCCCTTCCGTGTCTTCTGCTTACAACATGGACATACCCAGTCCTTGTTAACCACTGCACTATCCGAAAGTGATATGCATCCTTTGTGAAAGGTGAGAGGGCATACACTGCATTGCGCCGCTACGGACGCATTTAAAAATTTACCACATCCGGAGCACTTAGCCATACTGGAGGTATGAATTTAGAGCCAGACGAAACGTCACTGTCAATCTAAGGGCGACTTGGGGCGACTGCCAATGAATAAAACGTCACTGTCAAAGCCAAAGCTAGTGACAAGCCAAATATTATATGTGTATGTCAGTGTCAATTGAAAAGAAGTTAAAAATTGTCTAATTTATTTTATTACTACCTGCGTTATTATTAGAGAAATTATCCAATTATATCACCAAACCCAAATTATTGCACTTCTTTACCGCGATTAATCGAAATTATCAATCAATTTCCGCGATTATCACACAAACTTCACAGTGTTAAGACGAGATGCGAAAAACAACGTAAGTTTCCAGTAAAAAATTGCAAAAAAACCGGCGAGGTATCAGTACTTGTTTGCTTCCGAAACGTCACTCCTAAAATTACCCAACCCCCATCAACCATAGACCAAAATTACCCACCCAACGAGGGTGAAACCAAACAACTCACCCGTAACCGAGTCAGCGCGAAGTTCCGCCTGCCCTCTTCCAATTGATTGGCGATATTGAACAGTAGAGATATGAACTCGTCCGGCTGCATATTGGACCGTATTGACGTCGTGAACTTACTGAGGAGACGTTCTAAGCCCTGTGAATAAGAAAAATAAATAAGGTTAATTTTAAAAATTGAATAAATCCCTACTAATATTATAAATGCGAAAGTAACTCTGTCTGTTACCTTTTCACCGCTAAACTACTGAACCGATTGACTTGAAATTTGGTACAGGGGTAGCTTATATTCCGGAGAAGAACATAGGCTATGTTTTATCCCGAAATTCCTACAGGAACGGGAACTACGTGGGTGAAACCGCGGGGCACAGCTAGTAACAACATAGTCATCCCCTCCATCATCTCATTACAGTAACTGACCCATAACTAAGTTCGTAACTTGTATCTAGGGTATCAGAAACTACGCGCACACTCATTCACACACACACAGACCGAGACAAACATTTGTGGTTCACACGAATATTCAGAATGTACGGGAATCGAACCCGCAACCTTATGGATGGCAGTGCGGCATGGTAACCACTCTGTCATCGAGATCGTCGTATAAAATGGGGATATATGTATTACTAGCTATTGCCCGCGACTTCGTCCGCGTGGAATCTTTCATCCCCTATTTTGTCCCCTTGGGGGTAGAATTAATCAGAATCCTCTCTTAGCGGATGCCTACGTCATAACATGTACCTGCATGCCTTTCAGCCCGATTCGTCCAGTGGTTTGGGCTGTGCGTTGATAGATCACTATGCCAGTCACGACATTTGTCCCGTAGCGTTTCTGTGGTTTCAGGGTGTGTGGTCCAGTACCCAATCCTAACTAATATTATAAATGCGAAAGTAACTCTGTCTGTTACCTTTTCACGGCTAAACTACTGAACCGATTGACTTTAAATTTGGTACAGGGGTAGCTTATATTCCGGAGAAGAACATAGGATACTTTTTACCCCGAAATTCCCACGGGAACGGGAATGCCAGGCGCTGCTAGTAAACAATAAGAAACTAGGACGTCTAGGACTTACCTTATGCAATATATTAGTGTAGTTGTCCGCCTCTAGCCACGAGTCCAGTCTGACGATGGCCCCGTTGGGTCTGGTCACTATGTCCCATAGCCTCAGCGTGCCTGCTCCCGTGCCGATGATTGCCCGTTTTAACACCTGGGATTGAGTGATTGTATTTAATATTTAAGTAATTTTTATTTATGAGTAAGTTGAGTCACTATTGGTATTGGTGATTGGGTAGATTATTGGTGATGGGATTGGTGATGAATTAAGCTAAGATTAGACAGATGACGCTACTTTTGAAAATTTCGTCACTTATGCGAGCTACTTAGGTTGCGGTCTGCAATTCGTATAAATCTACCGATAGATTTGATTTTGTTGGTAGTTGAAAGGTAGAGTCAGAAAATATAATGAGTAATTATAGTCTGGTCGTAATTCACATGAAATATCGCACGGATGCAATGGTGAGCAGGACGCATTATAATTTACGTAGGTGCGACAGAGATAGATAGCTACAGGTCAACGTATAAGATTATCTGTGAATTAAGACCCGGCTATAGTAGAATCGCAGCGAGCAAACTTGCTATGTGATCGAAGCTTAAGATCATTTTCATCACCTAACAAAAACAGAATGTGTCATCGTATGCTTGCTAATTAGGACAACAACGACTCTAAGTAGATTTTTCGAAGTCATTGCTAGGCAGCTCATCATCACGGATGGTTAGCCTGCAGCAGTGCAAGCGCGTACGAGCTGATAGGTAGATATTATTAGTGTAATTTCCTGGGTAAACAAAATGAAATTCTAATTAGTCCGTAGATATTATTAGTGTAGTTTCTTCGGTAAACAAAATGAAATTCTAATTAGTTCGTCAGATATATTTCGAAATAATATTAGACACGTATTTTTTTGTTTCAGCAAATTAACAAAACTGACTTAGTTATAACGCATTAAAGTTTAGGAGTGGGGGCTTGTGACGTCAACTGTTGCTTAAAATTGCAGCAACCTGTGAAGTTTCACGTGTTTTCGACGCTGTATCATCTTAATTATTTGTTTATATGGAAAATAAAAAATACGTGTCCAATATTTTTTGAAAATCTATAAGACGGACTAATTTTTTTAGTAAACTACCCTAGTTTTGGTGTATAGTGATAGATTATTAGGTAGATCTTCTTTTTCTTTGCGTATCGATTCAAGTTTTTGAGGACCAAAACTCGGCCACTGCTATATCAGTGGCCTTGTCATTAGGTAGATTTCTCAGTTGAACCATCACTTTCCCTACCTGCAGTTGCTGAGGTGCATGATCAGCCCTCAACAACGCCAGTGCGTAAGTATGAGCTCTCGCCGCCACGTCTGCTTCTCTCAGCGCCGCGGCGTCGGGCCGGCGCGCCGCCGCCGCGCACAGCGCCGCCGCGGCGCGCGCCGCCTGCCACGCCGAGCACGATATGTGCACTGAGGGGAAGGCTGTGGATGCTGCCTGGGGACGAAAATATTCAAAATATAAGTACAGTAATACCCCGACTTACGCGAATTCGGAGATACGCGGTTTAACTTTATGACCACTTACGACAAACTCGAACGTGTTTCTTGTGGAAGTGGAAAAACAATTCTAATTCCGTAAAACAGCAGCGCCCCGCGGTTTCACCCGCGTAGTTCCCGTTCCCGTGGGAATTTCGGGATAAAACATATAGCCTATGTCCTTCCCCGGACCATAAGCTACCCCTGTACCAAATTTCAAGTCAATCGGTTCAGTAGTTTAGCCGTGAAAAGGTAACAGACAGACAGACAGACAGAGTTACTTTCGCATTTATAATATTAGTAAGTTTTTCGGATGAAATTAAATAGAGTGTTTATTTACTAATTTCAAATTCCTTTAACTCATACCTGATGACATTTAACAGGATCGCATACAACGCAGCGCACCTGTCTCCACGCGGGATTGCACGATTTGAACGTCTCCAATAGCCAGGTCAGGTCGTCGCCTATTAGTGTTGATATACCTGTAACATAATATAAAAATTTACATATATTCAGAAAAAAATGTTTTTGAAAAAGGTATACTATTTTTTGCTTAGATTTAAAATGTTCATTACATTACCTCGCACGAGAATCGAACCCGTAATTCTTTGTTTGGCAGTTATAATGACCACAATGCCTCATGTATCGTCAAATAAATCAACATAAAGACTAGGTTTACACGCTGCTGTATTTGTTTATTTTTAACAAATTATTTCGTTTATTAATAATTTTGTGACTTTTGTAACCTAATTTGAAATCTTTATGACACAAACTAAATCTATATATATAGCCGAAACTACTGGTCATAGAGAGCTGAAAGGCACGTGTGTTTGTTAGGGGGTGTAGGCTACCACTAAGAGAGGATTTTTGGAAATCCCCCCCCCCTAGGAGAAAAGGGGGAAATACCAATATTTTGCCTGAAGTCATTATTCCAGCCGGACTAAGTCGCGGGCAAAAGCTAGTAAAATATCAGAATTAAACATATTCCTCACCGGCACTAACAATAACGGACTTCCCGTTTCCATCTTCAGCTAGGAACAGGGTGACGTTGTGCTTGATGCTCGGCGACACGGTGGAGCCCACTGTCGGTATCGTGCTCACGAATTCGATGCCTGGGGAGAGGAAAAATATTAGGAAATTGAGTAGTTAGGAAAATTGTCTAAAATAATTACTGTATCGATTTAGATGAAAATGTACAGTAAACAATATACATGACAATAGTACAGACATTGCCTATAACTAGGAATAACACTTTTTATCCCAAAATTCCCACGGGATTGGGATATACATAGGCAAAACTGGGATACAGCTAATATTTATATTTACCAGTCTCAATACACAGAAACTGCGGCACTGCGTTGAAAGCTAGCTGCATGCTCGGCGTGGTCATGTAGACACATTGCACGCAGCCGGACGCAGAGTGCTGGAGTTTGACTCCTGCGTCTGCAAATAAATATACATGTTATGGGTAAGGACAGACAGACAGGAAAGGAGTAATCAGTGACGGATTAAGACTTCGTGATGCCCTAAGCAATCCAAGCCTTTGGGCCCCCAGGGCTGTAGAATGAAAAAAGAAGGTCAGCCAGCTTACACTCGCTCTATTCAAGGTAGAGCATTTGTCATTACAAGCGTAGCTACGGCCCTGGGCTCCCCAATCCCTATCCTTATGTCAACTAAGAAGTTTTCTGGAGTCCCTTCTGGTGTTTTCCGGTGTCCCCCCAGACGTAGTGCCCTAGGCAATTGCTTAATTTGATTAAGGGTTAATCCGAGACTGGCAGTAATGCGCGGTGTTATTGTAATTGTAACCGCCGTGTAAATGATACACAAATTATTGAATTTTGGATTTATTGTGGTAGTTTAGACATAGATAAAACAGTTGAACAAAATATTAGAAATACTTAGTAAGTAAAATAGTTGGATGTTGAGGGTAAGCTTGACGGTTATTATCTCAATGACGTATGCGCTTGCGATCCCAGCGCAGGGCGCCCTCCCGCGGGTCGCGGTAGCCTGCAACCGCGTTCTCGTGGCCCGGCCGCCAAGGTGCCGAGAAGGCGAGAGGAGTTTTAGTCGGTAGGGCCCCACCGCTCCATCTTAGTGACGGCGAGTCCGACATACCCCGTCGCTCCCTTTTGCAAGCGGCGGGGACCCGTCAAAAGAATTTCTCCTCTATATAAGCCGGTTGGCGTGAACAATAATCGTTCGTGTATGAATGCGATGTGATTCATCGATGTATTCAATTTTATAATAAAATCCCCCGGGTAGTGACTGGGCTCACTGATGGAAGGTTCCGATCACACGTTAAAAACATTCTTGTAAGCAAAGCTGATGGCGATTCTTCTCGGCTGATGTAATTCCGAATCGGTGGTAGATTCATTGACCTTCATAAGTGCCTCATTGAGGCCTGAATTCCGCCTTAGGGGAAGGAGGCCGCCTTAGATAGGGGCCTCCATCTGCCCCTATCTAAGGCGGCCTCCTTCCCCTCCTTATAAGTACGACACGACACCGACCCTATCCCTTATCTAACTCATGTAACTTGAACAAGATATTGAAAATCTTGAAGGGAAAAGTGGAAGGAAGAAGAGGAAGGGGTCGGCCAAGAATAAGTTAGCTATGCACTTACCAAAATTAAGCTGTAACTTCCTAGCGACCTGGTCGTACTTCTGGTTGAGCCAGCGCACGGCGTTCGCGCCGAGCGCCACTAGCTGGTCCTCAGACGTTATTAGTTGTTCGTCTGTTGCTCTGGAACATTAAATGAGATCAGTAACTTTTGAATTCTAAAACCAACGTGCTTATTCAATACTAGTAGCGCCTTCCTGCTTCACCCGTGCATTTCCCGTTCCCTGAGTATACAGGCGCGGCCTCACCGCGGCGCACGATACCCACAGACACACAGGAACGGATTTTTGTAGAAGTTATAATTTTCTTTTACATTTCTAATGTTTCATGCAAGATTACCTCTCGGGAGCCTCAGCTGGGTTCTCAATAATGGCCACCTCGTACTCCTGCTGTCCGTCGACCTGCGGAGTGGTCGATATCTCGTACTGCTGGTACGTGTTCGGCTGTTCCTCTTGGACTTGTTGCTGGGAGTATAAAAATGGTTAAGATTTAAAAGAAAAAGCTTTATTTATATTAACACTAGCACCGCCCCGCGGTTTTACCCTCGAAGTTCCCGTGGGGGATAAAATATAGCCTTCCTTGATAAATGGGCTATCTAACACAGAATGAATGATTCAAATCGGACCAGTAGTTGCTGAGATTAGCGCGTTCAACCAAACAAACTCTTCAGCTTTATATATTAGTATCTTAGATATACAGTAAGTATATAGATTCAATGCATTTGTCGAGAATTTATTTGTCATGCTAGTCAAAAACTTTGTTTTGGAAGGAAAGGTCTCTTTCTTTCAGATTATATGCACATGTAAAATAGGAAAAAATCATTTTTTTTTGTAACATACCAATGTCTTAAATTCAAAATTATTGAAGAAAAATGATTGTAGGGGACTTTATTAGAGCTACATGGTATAAAAAGTTGCTTTCTCTGTCCCTATGTATGCTTAGATCTTTAAAACTATGCAACGGATTTTGATGCGGTATGTTTTAATAGATAGAGTGATTCAAGAGGAAGGTTTTTAGCATAAATTTATCCCTGAATTATCAAGGGAGCAGGAACTATGCGGGTGAAACCAAGGGGCACTTCTAGTAGAACATAAAAAAAGTTTTAAAAATAATTGTCTAACTGAATATTACTATTTACTTTTGACAAACGGTTGCAGAATATATTCTCATGTAGGATAAGTGTGATCCACAGATGTTTATCTAGGTCTGTGTGTATGAATGTGTGTCCGTAGTTTGTGATACCCTAGATACAGGTAATGAACATAGTTAGGGGTCAGTCGGTGTAATGAGGTGATAGAGGGATTAATTATGTTATTATGTGTGATCCACAAATGTTTATCTCGGTCTGTGTGTATGAATGTGTGTCCGTAGTTTGTGATACCCTAGATACAGGTAATGAACATAGTTAGGGGTCAGTTGGTGTAATGAGATGATAGAGGGATTAATTATGTTATTATGTGTGATCCACAAATGTTTATCTCGGTCTGTGTGTATGAATGTGTGTCTGTAGTTTGTGATACCCTAGATACAGGTAATGAACATAGTTAGGGGTCAGTCAGTGTAATGAGATGATAGAGGGATTAATTATGTTATTATGTGTGATCCACAAATGTTTATCTCGGTCTGTGTGTATGAATGTGTGTCCGTAGTTTGTGATACCCTAGATACATAGTTAGGGGTCAGTTGGTGTAATGAGGTGATAGAGGGATTGATTATGTTAATTTGTGGGATCCACAAATGTTTATCTCGGTCTGTGTGTATGAATGTGTGTCTGTAGTTTGTGATACCCTAGATACAGGTAATGAACATAGTTAGGGGTCAGTCAGTGTAATGAGATGATAGAGGGATTAATTATGTTATTATGTGTGATCCACAAATGTTTATCTCGGTCTGTGTGTATGAATGTGTATGTCCGTAGTTTGTGATACCCTAGATACAGGTAATGAACATAGTTAGGGGTCAGTCGGTGTAATGAGGTGATAGAGGGATTGATTATGTTAATTTGTGGGATCCACAAATGTTTATCTCGGTCTGTGTGTATGAATGTGTATGTCCGTAGTTTGTGATACCCTAGATACAGGTAATGGAAATAATTAGAGGTCAGTTACTATAAAAACACTCACTGTAGTGACTTCAGTGTTATTCTGGACAAAGTTATTAGAGTTTTCTTCTTCCGGTTCACCTTTCACATCGTAAATAGTTTCCGCCATTACAATCCTTCCGGAAGAATCCATTGTCCACATCCCGCCAAAAGCGAAACTAGATGGATTCCCGTTCTGTTCATATAATATTACTGTGTTTGGACCCAATTGTACCGGTTCGCCCTTCATGTTGACGAAAACTGGCTGTTCGAAATTTCCCTCCACAATTTGACCAGCGTGAATTATTTGTTGTCCTTGTTCTACAGGCACTTCGACGACTTGATTAACAACTTCCAATTTTTCCTTCTCACTCTCATTTTTTCGCACCATTATCTTCTTTTTACTTTCACTCTCGGCCGGTTCGTCACTTTTACGTTTAACTACGGCTTTCTTTTTGTTTTTCTTGTCCATTTTTACACTTTTACGGGACTTTAGTTAGCCGAAACCGTGAAGAGTACGCCTCGCCCGAAAGGCATTTTAAACATTGTTCACTGTACGTTTATCACAGAAAACCTTATTACACTACACTTTTGAAGCTTTCAGAGCATTTACAATCTCTAAATACGATTGGGAGCTAATTTATTTCGAGTTTATTTTCAAAATATGCTAGTGCGAAAAGGACAACTCAGAAAGACGCCATTTTTACTTGTCGAATTGACCTCTCTTTCTAGCAAACGTATGTTGTCTCTTTTACTCATTTAGTCGAGTATTTTCTGTTTTAGTCGATTTATCGATTGGAATCACTACAAGTGCTGTCATTGCTGAAATGTTACATGTTCTTAATCGTCACATTAAGCGTTACTTCTACATACTCTTTCTCTCTCTAACTTTATAAAATAGAAAGAGATAAAAATAAATAGCTGTCAAAATCATTGACATATAACATGGACGGGGCATACCTACGAAAAAAACGTGTATACCTATACTTCACTGAGAGCGAAAAATGGCGGCTAATAGTGCAGTCCCTATCGATATGTCTGAAAAATAACATCGATAATAGATTGTAAGTATGTTTTCTTACTTTGATTAATTTTAAGTTTTATAAATAGGTCTTACTGTAAAAGAACATTATAGATAGTTTGTAAAATATAGCTTGATCATTGTGACATACAGAGTGGCCCAAATAGAACGCTCAGTAAGGGGAAGTATAAAACTATAAGATATACAAAGATTTGTTTTTAGGATCCATGTCCTCGATTTTAGTAAAAAAAAAGTGCATTCATAGATTTAGAAAAAAAAACTATTACTCTCTTTGAGAATCGAACCCGGAAATTTTTAAAAATTTAATGTTCATTATTTTAAACTAGAAATGGATTGTGTACATCTTTAGCAGTAAGTAAATGTTACTAAGAAACATCATATCTAAATTCATTAAAATGCATTGTTTTTAAATGAAATAGTTTGGTACAAAACTCGCCAAGACATCATTAAAGTTCCTTCCCAGTTAATATCCCATTTCAACACAAATTCACCATTTCAAGATACAAAATGCAATAGTTTGTATATACGGCCGTTCGTTCTAGTTACAAATAATTAAAAATATTTTTTTCAAAACTTCCGGGTTCGATTCCTTTAGTGAGTTATAGTATTTTTCTAAATCTTTGAATGCAATTTTCATTTTAACTAAAATGGATGACATGGTTCCTAAGAACAAATCTTTGTATCTCTTATAGTTTTATACTTCCCCCCACTGACTGTTTTATTTGGGCCACCCTATATATCAAACTTTTATTCATTATACTCTAGTTGCCGGGATATAAAAATGACGATAGAAATTATCGACGTTTCGTACTATAATCGATACTGATGTAACATTTAATTGGGTTTTATTTAATTACAAACGTTAGGCATTCAATTAAACGAATATTTCAATATGAATACAGATATTCTCAAGAGCAAACCTCAAATCCATGGTTTCTTATGGTATACTACATGAGAATCTGAAAATTGGACTTTATATACTTACTCACTATTATTTAAGATCATATATGCACAAAATGTAAATAAAGTTTATGAAATAAAAATAAACACCAAAATTAAAACGTACTTGAATAAGTGTTTAAATAACGTTTTATTTAAAATATCGATAGTTTATAGTCTGTGGTCACGATGTTTCATTGCCCATCACTAAGTAAGTTGTAAATCCTTTTGTTATAGCTAGAAAATAATATGGCGAATATGGCCACGAGTAGGTATTTCAATGAGACTAAGAATGACAGATGGCTATTATAGTAACTGTCAGAAATACTGTTGTCCTTTTTCCCTTACGCAAAATTATGAACGTTAAAAAGAGACGGCTATATTTTTATAACTTTGGCGTCGATAAGCCTCATACTTCTATAACTATTTTTTCTATAGTCAAACATGCGATGTCCATGTTATATGTCAATGGTCAAAATTTACGAATGAATGAATGATGAAATGTACACAAACAGCTGACGAAATTCGTTTCGACCTAATTTTCCTTGTATTTATATATTTAAGCCTTTGTTTTTAATCAACCTTTGCGGTTAATAACATTCATTATTTATGTACAAGGTCAACCGCAATCAGTTTTCATGCTCATACTTAATACTTTGTCTATCCTCATACAAGTTTCGATTATAGTTTTTGTGTCGCTAATTTCTATGAATATTATTCGTTATTTCACTGGTGTAACTATTAAAATGGCTACAATTGCTCCTGCTGTGTTCGTTAACCACGGTGGAGGTCCTATGCCACTTCTGGGGGACAAGGATCACGCTGGATTGACGATATTTCTTCGGGACGAGATTCAGAAACATGTCAATCTTAAAAACTTAAAAGCGATCATTTTGGTCACCGCTCACTGGGAAGAAGACGTAGTAACAATATCGTCGAACAAACACCACGATCTATACTTCGATTACTACGGTTTCCCGCCAGAATCTTACAAATATAAGTACGAGGCGCCAGGCGACCCGAAACTAGCCGAGCGCATCCACGAAGTTTTGAAAAAAGAAGGTGTTCGTTCGAAAATGGATCCTCACAGAGGTTGGGACCATGGAGTTTTTGTTCCAATGATGCTTATAAATCCATCAGCCGATATTCCTATCATCCAAGTTTCTGTATTATCTAACCAGGATCCCGAACAACATTATAAATTAGGTAGCATTTTACACCAATTCCGTAAAGAAGGAATCGCTATATTTGGTTCCGGCATGTCCTATCACAATATGAGAGAGTTTATGTACAGCCGTAATTCAGATACAGTTGTTAACAAAGAGTTTGACGACTTCCTATTCAAAGTTTGCACTTCCGAAGAGGCTATAAGGAAAAAAGGTTTGTTATCATGGAGAGAACAGCCAGGAGCGAATGATGCTCATCCTTTAAGAGCGGCCGAGCATTTCATGCCTTTGGTTGTGGTAGCCGGGGCTGGAGGTCAGAAACCGGGAAAGAGAATTTTTAACTGGGATATGAGTGGCACTTTTAGATTAAGCGGATTTATATGGAAAGATGAATAGTTAAGGACACAATTTTGCAAGAAGGTTGATTGGTTAAAAGTCTTTTAAATTATGTTTTAAAATTATTAATACACAGTGGAAATTACTAGCCAAACTATTTTGTATATTCCTGCTTTGCATAGTCATAATTGTCATAAATAATAGGTCTTTTTGGACTTTAATTGCATAATATAATGTGTTTTGATTACGTAATATGTCAGCCTATCTTGAATAGATTGCAATTTTGCAATGTTTCATAATTAAAAAAAGATTAATCTTAAAAAATCTTCAGAACTTGGATTATGACCGCACGAAATTGTGACGCTGGATCAACCTTATTGATCATCAGAAAAAAATCTATAATGGCTCTATGGCAGTCAGGTGATATCTATTCATACATAATTTTGTGACTTTTACTTAAAAATATGCCTTGAAAACTGCCCCAATAAAATTTTAAAATGTCTGCCATATTGTAGGTAGGTATATGGATGAATAAGAAAAAGTATGTATCATCACTACATATTTAGTATAAAACAAAGTCGCTTTCTCTGTCCCTATGTATGCTTAGATCTTTGATAAGGCTTAGATCTTTAAAACTACGCAACGGATTTTGATGCGGTTTGTTTTAATAGATAGAGTGATTCAGAGGGAATTATAATTTACGTAGGTGCGACAGAGATAGATAACGACAGGTCAACGTACGATATTTCATGTGAATTACGACCGGACTATATCTTATATTTAAAATTCTCGTGTCACAATGTTCGTTCCCGTACTCCTCCGAAACGGCTTGACCGATTCTCATGAGATTTTGTGAGCATATTCAATAGGTCTATAGGGTGAGAGTCGGCCAACATTTATTTTTCATCCTGAAATTCCCACGGGAACGGGAACTACGTGTGTGAAACCGCGGGCACAGCTAGTAAAAGCTATATTTACTTACGTAATTAGTATGAGGCTAAGCTAAAAGCCGCCAAATTTACTCGAGCAGCGATAATAGGAATGTCGACTGGGTAAACAAAATGAAATTCTAATTAGTCCGTCAGATAGATTTCGAAAAAATATTAGACACGTATTTTTTGTTTTATCAAATTAATAAAACTGACTTAGTTATAACGCATTAAAGTTCAGGAGTGGGGGCTTGTGACGATAATTCTTGGTAAAAAAATGTATGTAGCTGTGACGTCACACGAGTTTTCTATGCACTATATCGTCTTAATTATTTGTTTGGATCAAAAAAGAGAAAATACGTGTCCAATATTTTGCGAAATCTATCTGGCGGAATAATTAGATTTTTTTGTCGACATCCCTATTATAAAAAAGCAATAATTTTTTGCGAAGTATTTTTAGATTTCTTGGGACCATAGAACACAAATATAATTAGTTATAAAGAACATGTTTTTATGTAATTTATTAATCATAAGTATTAAAAGTTGCTTGTTATTGCAATCAAAATGTTTTAATAATAAATGTTATATTAAAAAAACATTGTTTTATTTCATTTATCTGAAAATACTCATCCTTACTAATATTATAAATGCGAAAGTAACTCTGTCTATTTGTTACCTTTTCACGGCTAAACTACTGAACCGATTGACTTGAAATTTGGTACAGGGGTAGCTTATGGACCGGGGAAGGACATCTATAGACTTTTATCCCGAAATTCCCACGGAATCGGGAACTACACGGGTGAAACCGCGGAGCGCTAGTAATATTATAAAGCTGAAGAGTTTGCTTGAACGCACTTATCTCAGGAACTACTCTACTTGATTTGTATTTTTTTTGTGCTATCACTACATAATATAAAACAAAGTCGCTTTCTCTGTCCCTATGTATGCTTAGATCTTTATAACTACGCAACGGATTTTGATGCGGTTTGTTTTAATAGATACAGTGATTCAGTGGGAAGGTTTTTAGCATAATTTTATCCCCACATTCCTACGGGAATGGGTACTACACGAGTGAAACCGCGGGGCGCCGCAAGTATTCAATAAAATCACTCTACATCGATGTATGTTCGTTACTCTTTCACGCAAAAACTAATGTATCGATTTAGATGAAATTTGGTACAGATGTTCCTTATATTTAGGAATAACACATAGGATACTTTTTATCCCGAAATTCCCATGGGATTGAGAACTACGCGGGTCAAACTGCGGGGTACAATTAGTACTTATAAAGAGGTTACTCTACCAAAATACTATCACAAAATATTAATTTCCAATCAAATGTCTACCAAATAAATAAACTTTAACATTTTCACTCGCTAATAAACATTTCATACATTCATTTCTTCACAATCACTACATAGTATAAAACAAAGTCACTTCCCGCTGACCGTCCCTATGTACGCTTAGATCTTTAAAACTACGCAACGGATTTCGATGCGGTTTTTTTAAATAGATAGAGTGATTCAAGAGGAAGGTTTTTAGCATAATATTATCCCTACGTTCACACGGGATTGGGAACTACGCGGGTAAAACCGCGGGGCGCCGCTTTATTCATGTTATTATTTATTAGGCGCGCTTTCATAGATTTTAGTTCATTTTCTACCTTCGTAGCTACTACACGCTACGGCTTGCTACGGAATATTTCGGGTAAATTACTACGGTGAAAACTTTTAATTAAAAAAGTTTTTTTTAATAAAACTTTTGTTTTTGGAATTACTTTTGTAAGTATTAATTATTCTTTTAATTAAAACTTGTTTTTTGGAATGTATTTTATTACTTTTACAAGTTGTACATACGTAAATAGCTATTCAGATATTCGTTTGTTTCATAAAAAGTAAAAGTTTTCTTAGTCGTTTGCAAGTTCAATAATCAGATATTATTTATTTGATTAAAAAGTTTCGGTAAGTTTATTTTGTTTATTTATTATCTAGCTGTGTTTCGCGGTTTTGCTCGCGTCAATACCGGATTTCTAAAAAAGAGCGGGATTTTTAGAGGAACGTGTTGTTTGGATATGCTATTCTCAAAAATTGCTAATCCAGTTTTTGCATTTTTAACCCCCGACGCAAAAAGAGGGGTGTTATAAGTTTGACGTGTCTGTGTGTGTGTATATGTCTGTCTGTGGCATCATAGCTCCCGAACGGATGAACCGATTTCAATTTAGTTTTTTTTTGTATTAAAGGGGACTTACGTGCGAGTGTTCTTAGACATGTTTGATGAAAATCGGTTGACCCGTTTAAAAGTTATGGGGGTTTGAAAGTAATTGTGTTGGGGGTTTTTTAAATTCTTAATTTAATGTTTTTTATACACTATAAAATTAGAAGTTATTCTTTTTGATTATTCAAGAGATAGGTATAATTACTTAATATTATAAATAAAAAAGATTTAAATAGTTGTTTGTTTCCGTTTTACGATTGAAGCAAATATTTCACTCTTTGAAATTTATATTTTACTAAGTAGTGGCCCGCCCCGGCTTCGCACGGGTCCAAGTTTCCAGTTTGCTTTTCCAGTTTTTTTTTACATAAGAACCTTCTCCTGACATTAACAAACACAGCAAAAAAAGAATTAGCCAAATCGGTGTAGCCGTTCTCAAGTTATGGCGTGACAACGGGAAACGGGTTTCATTTTTATATATATATATACTAGCAGCCCGCCACGGCTTCGCACGGGTCCAATTTTCCCGTAAATTTTCCGTGGTTTTTTTACATAAGAACCTTCTCCTAATAATAACAAATACAACAAAAAAAGAATCAGTGAAATCGGTCCAGCCATTCACGCGTGATGCCGTGACCAAGGAAAACGGGTTTCATTTTTATATATATAGATACTTAGATCAGCGAGTATAAAAATAGGCTGTACCTATTTTACCCGTATTCCTTCGGGAACGGGACTTACGCAGGTGAAACCGCAGGGCGCTGCTAGTAGGTATGTAATAAGTATGAAAGAATTATTTATCCTAGTGGCTTTAAAAACCATTCAAGTATGTACCTACACAAAAGCATCTTAAGGGTGAGGCCAAACGAGCGTAATTTTGTGAGTTGTGAGTCGCGTAGAATGAGTCGCGAAATTTACGTTCAACTGAAATTCGGTTAGACTGCCACACGGACGGATGTATTTTCAGTTGTAATCTGAAACATTTGTACGGATCATTGTATCGTACAAGCTACCCACCTCACCCCGACCGAAATTCAGTTGATATTATGCGTGTGAGTCGGCAGACAACTCATTTTGCGTCGCCGTGTGAATCAAATAGGACTTTTCTATGAAACTGAATGCAGCAGAATTTCTGCGAACGAAATTCTGCGACTCAAGACTCACAAAATTACGCTCGTTTGGCCTCACCCTAAGAGTAATAGTAGTTCATATTCGTTCACACTCATTCTTATTCAAAATCCGCCCCCTACACCTATACCTACGATACTTTCGACGATTCCCCCGGGAACTAACAACTGTACCAATTACAGTGTAAAGTTTGACCTATTTTGATAAACCACTTACTATTTAATTGAAGTTTGACATGCATTTATGTTGTGATAGCTGACTCAGGTGTTATATTATAATCTACTAGCTGTGCCCCGCGGTTTCAATCGCGTAGTTCCCGTTCCCGTGGGATTACGGGGATAAAATATAGCCTATGTCACGCACTGATAAATTAGCTTTCCATTAGTGAAAGAATTTTTGAAATCGGTCCAGTAGTTTCGGAGCCTATTCATTACAAACAAACAAACAAATCTTTCCTCTTTATAATATTAGTATAGACTAGCTGTGCCCCGCGGTTTCAATCGCGTAGTTCCTGATCCCGTGGGAATTTCGGGATAAAATGTAACCTATGTTCTTTCCCGGATCATAAGCTACCCCTGTACAAAATTTCAAGTCAATCGGTTCAGTAGTTTAGCCGTGAAAAGGTAACAGACAGACAGAGTTACTTTCGCATTTATAATATTAGGAAGGATATATAATATTAGGATTAGGATAGGATAGAAAATATAAAATTCATACTATTTTTTTCTTTTTTTTGTCATATCTTAAGCTAATATTATTCATGTTTAATTGTGTTTTCCTATTATCTTTTTTTTGTATTGTTTTCATTTTTAATTTAGTTGTCTGTCATGTATTGAGTGTTGTGCATGCCTGTAATTGGCACACACACTAGGACTTAGTTTATAAGAGATATTTTTGTAATTTTTAATTGTATTTAATTTATTAAATTATTATTTTTTACCTATTTAAATCAGGTTTTTTCTTTCATAAAAGATATTTTTAACCCCCGACGCAAAAAGAGGGGTGTTATAAGTTTGACGTGTCTGTGTGTGTGTGTATCTGTCTGTCTGTGACATCATAGCTCCCGAACGGATGAACTGATTTTAATTTAGTTTTTTTTTATTAAAGGGGACTTACGTGCGAGTGTTCTTAGATATGTTTGATGAAAATCGGTAAACCCGTTTAAAAGTTATGGGGGTTTGAAAGTAATTGTGTTGGGGGTTTTTTAAATTTTTAATTTAATTGTAGGTGGTATCCTTAAAATTCATTAAAATAATTTCTATGCTATAATTATTACCTAACATAATTCTAGACTAAACTTGTTATTTTTCTAAACCTAAGTATTTTTTAATGTCCAGCAGTGGATGAATACGGGCTGACGACGATGATGATGATGAAGCATTTATTAGCAATCGCGATTTTTGGTTTTGTTTATTATACCTATTTAAATCAAGTTTTTTCTTCTAAAAAAGATATTTTTAACAAACAATTCTTTAGGTATAAACCGCATACCACCATATTATACCTACCTAATCATAAATGTCTACATTTCCATATCGCGTGCTATCCCTATTTCCCGGTACAACATGAGTTATTCAAATTATAATGGGAGACATTCCATGCGCCGCATGCCAGTTCCCGTGGGATGAATTATTTATACATTTAGAACCTTCTTTGTTGCTGGCTCGATGACATCAAATTATGAGTTGTTTTTAAACTGTTTTTACGTTAAATTGTGATGTTTTTCTTTGTTTATGTGTGTTGTGGTCACAGAACTCTGAGTATTCTATGGTAAGTAAAGAAGTCAGACAGACGCGTTATTCCATGCGGACGAAGTCGCGAGCAAAGCTTGTCTATAAGTACTAATATTATAAAGAGGAAAGATTTGTTTGTTTGTTTATTTGTAATGAATAGGCTCCGAAACTACAGGACCGATTTCAAAAAATATTTCACTAATGGAAAGCTAATTTATCAGTGCGTGACATAGGCTATATTTTATCCCCGTAATCCCACGGGAACGGGAACTACGCGGGTGAAACCGCGGGGAGCTACTAGTTTATAATATAGATGTATAGATAATATAAAAAAACCCCCTGACTGAAATCGGTTCATCCGTTCGGGAACTGTGATGCCACAGACAGATACACACACACACAGACACCCACACCCCTCTCTTTGCGTCGGGGGTTAAAAAGTTGTACTTACCAAAGATATCGTATCGCCTCATCATTATTTTGCCAAATCTAATACAAATCTAGTTGTGTTTTGGACTACAAAATGTTGTACTTAGTCGGCAGTGACCCTGCCTTCTTTGCCAAGGTTGCGGGTTTGACTTCCGCTCAAGACTAACAACTTGTTTGTATTCACCACCCTAGGCGAAGGTTTTTAACCAATGTCACTATACCAATCAAAATTTGTTTTAATGTGAAATGTTTATGTATATTTATTAGCGTCGCCCTGCAGTTTCACACGCGTAGTTCCCTTTCCCGTGGGAATTTTGGGATGAAAAATAGATGTTGACCGATTCTCAGACCTACTGAATATGCTCACAAAGTTTCATGAGAATCGGTCAAGCCGTTTCGGTGGAGTACGGGAACGAACATTGTGACACGAGAATTTTACATACTAGCAGCGCCCCGCGGTTTCACCCGCGTACTTCCCGTTCCCGTAGGAATATGGGGATAAAATTATGCTAACGGATAGTTAGAGCCATCAAAAGTCAACATTTGTTTAACCAAAAAATGTCGTTTAGCCCTCTGGGTTGTGAAGGTCTGATGGCAGTCGTTTCACGTAAAATACTGACACTCCGCCAAATCTGGTTAAACTGACAACCGACCCCAAATAGACATGGGATAAAGGTTCGGAAGAAGAAGATATAAGTACTTACAACTGATTTTAAAAACTTAAAATAAAGCCTAAAATCGATGTAAGCGGTCACTTTCTAGGTCAACTGCAGCCCCGGTCATAACTACATAAAAACATATTATTTTATGTACACATACATAAGTAAACTAGGTCAGAATTATCGACAGACAATATTTATTTTGAGTCACCCGTCACTTAGATTTGGAAGGTCAGTCCATCCAGGTCAAGGGCAGTAACACCTTCTAGACATATTGAGATACTCTAGAATGTTTACAGGTGTTCAAATAGCCTTCACGAGGCTCAAGGACAAGCTACTAATTTGTATTAATGGTTTAGGAGCCGTAGAACATTGAAAAAATGCTACGCTATGAAAAAATAACCTAATTCATAAGTACTTAAAACACAAAGATATATAAGTACTGAAAATTTCAACTTGGATAGTAAAAAAGTAAGTTTTTAGGAACTTTTCATATGGAACAAAACATCATCGTGATAAGTTCTAATAAAGTCGAAACTAGTTGATAAACATTTAGCAAAATACGAATTTGTGCCAAAGTACCCACTGCGGACGGACGTGGTCGTGGCAAGTTCGAGTGGTAAAAATTTAGCAAAATCGCCCTGCAGGTTTCATTCTGTTATAAAAAAAATATTTGAAAAAAAAATTGAAAAAATTTGAAAAAAAATTGAAAAATTTGAATTTAATTGATTAATTCCATATTTGACAGGCCGCTTTTTATCATTCCGCAAATTTATAATAATTTTATTTTTTTGTAATTTTATTATTAATTAAATTATAATTTTAGTATTAATTAAATATAATTTTGGAATAATTTTATTTAATTGTAATTTTAAACTTATGTATCTGTAAAAAATAATGTAACTTGACTAACATACTGTAAGAAAGACTAACAAATATTGGATTGTTTTGATCTGAAATAAATGATGATTATTATGATATATGAATGATTATATTATTATATATTATAACTACGAGTATAACACTGTACAGGGGGTCAAGTCTGCTATTTGAATTAGTCCGCTTAGTTAGGGGTCAGTCACTGTAATGAGATGATGCAGTGAATGATTTACATAAAAAAAAAACGCGAAGCACAGTTTATGTTTTAATAGTAGTAAAATATCTATTTCCTTCTATGTTTTCAGAATATGGCTAAAAAATCTGGATATATCAGTAAAATAGCTTCAACTCTACTAATAACAATCAACCTTAAAGTTATGGTAAGTATTACTATCAATTTATTCCTTAGCAGAACCTGTGATTATCCCAGTTGTACCTCGGCCTGTCTCGACCGGAGCAGTACCACACTCACACTGATTTATCGGCGTCAAATGGTAGTGAGAGCTATTTGTATATTAAAAATACCGGCCGAATTGAGAATCTCCTGTTTTAACCCCCGACGCGAAAAAAGGGGTGTTGTAAGTTTGACGTGTCTGTATGTGTATGTATGTGTGTGTGTGTATCTTTCTGTCTGTGGCATCATAGCTCCCGAACGGATGAACTGATTTCAATTTAGTTTTTTTGTATTAAAGGGGACTTACGTGCGAGTGTTCTTATAGTACGAGATCCGGCTGCAGGATTACTGCGCTCATATGTTTTTCGCTGGAAACCATTTTTTTATGTATATTTAGAATTAGGAGAATACATATTTACCAGGTTGCCTAGCAAAATTTGGCCGCAAGTACTTTTAAAATCATAATTTTCTCATGTTTATGCTTATAACTTCTTTAATATTAAATTTAGGGCAAAAAGTTGTATGAACATATTGTAGGTAAAGCAATTTGATACAAATAATGTCTTTTCGATTTTTTGTAGGACGCATAGTTTCCGAGATCGCGAGTTTGCGTCCCTGCATTTTTAACAGCCAGCAACCCTTATTTGCGGGCGGATTTGATTAGACAACCATATATGACAATAAACAGAGAAAAAATAGCTTTTATTTGATACATAAATTGAAATGTTTCCCGAAAGTCAATAGAACATAATTTTATTAAAATTACTTGCGGCCAAATTTTGCAAGGCAACCTAGTAAATATGTATTCTCCTAAATGTAAATATACATAAAAAATTGGTTTCCAGCAAAAAAACATATGAGCGAAGTAATCCTGCAGCCGGATCCTAGACTATTAGACATGTTTGATGAAAATCGGTTGACCCGTTTAAAAGTTATGGGGGTTTGAAAGTAATTATGTTGGGGGCTTTTTAAATTTTATTTTTGAAAGTCGGTTAGAAAGAAAAAGACTACGTCGTAGTCTCGTAGCTACGTAGCGTATACGTTATTTAGGCTATGCTCTATGGTCTATGGGTATGTGAGATCCCATTGGAATTTCAGGATAAAACATAGCTTATGTCCTTCCTCGGACCATAAGCTACCCCTGTACCAAATTTCAAGTCAATCGGTTCAGTGGTTTACCCGTGAAAATGTAACAATGTACACAGACAGAGTTACTTTCGCATTTATAATATTAGTTAGGATATCATGATGATGATTATATAAGCTAGTTACTAATGAAATATTTAAAATTTTCAGATACTCTGTATACTGCTATTTGCAATCAGTCTGTGGATGATATCATCACCATCAACTTTGATATCTGTCATTCATAATTATGGAGGGATTACAATTAAGGTATGAAATATTTTTATTTATCTAGACCTTAACAGGTCAGTGGCTTTGATGTCGTTTGGCCTCAAGATGCCGTAAGTTCGAACCCCTGCGATTGCACTGTTAACGTGAATCTACTCCAGACACAAGCATACCACATACTTAAGGATTAACAAAATCTGTACTAATATTATAAAGCTGAAGAGTTACAAGAATTTGTTTGGTTGAACGCGCTCTTGAAATTACTGGTCAGGTTTGAAGAAATATTTCAGTGTTGAATTGCCCATTTATTGAGGAAAGCTATAGGCTATATAATATCACTCTGAGATCATTAGGAGCGGAGATAACGCGGGTTGAACCGCGGGGCGCAGCTAGATTTAATACAACACAAAGTCATCGTTAAAAAATATTAAGTTTTATATTATACGTTTAACAATTAAAAATCCACTCCATTTAATAACCAAAGTATTAGATAACAATCATAAATAAACAAATTAAAACAAACAGATCTCTATTATCTACCGATAGTAATCATAATTGCTCTAAAGTGACTCGCTCACTACGCCAATTATCCGGTATCCGGGTCACTAATGACCGAGCAATAACGAACAATGCATGACCCGGTTTAACCGGGTATTCTGTTCAATTGTTGGAGTTATTGTTAAAATGTTGAACTAAATATAGTTTATCAATCAGTTGGTCTATAGAAATAAACCTTACAAAAAAATTAGAATAAAAATTTTATAGCATGGCTCACACCTATTTACCAAACCACAAAGCCAAGCAGTAATGACTGCACTTGTTCGGCTGTACCCGTTAATAATAAATATTATAACCGTGGCTGTACCGATAAAAAATACAAAAATATTACTTAATGTTGTATGTTCCGGTGTGTGTGCCAATTACAGGCATGCACAACAATAAAATAATGAGACAGACAACTAAAAAATATACTTAAATATAAAGAAAAACACAATTAAACATAAATAAATTAAATAATCAATAAATTAAAAATTTAAAAAACCCCCAACACAATTACTTTCAAACCCCCATAACTTTTAAACGGGTCAACCGATTTTCATCAAACATGTCTAAGAACACTCGCACGTAAGTCCCCTTTAATACAAAAAAAACTAAATTGAAATCGGTTTATCCGTTCGCGAGCTATGATGCCACAGACAGACAGATACACACACACACACAGACACGTCAAACCTATAACACTCGTCAAACCTATAACAACACTTTTTGCGTCGGGGGTTAAAAATAATTATTAAGATTAATGAGACAAAAAAAAGTCATAATATAATATAAGTATCTAAGTAGGTACTAGTTTATTATAGTTTATTTTTATTATTTTAGGAAAATCGTCATTGAGTTTTTTTTCATTGACATATGGGCAAGGGGTATTTGTTCATTGTTAAATGGGTTTAGTTACTGTTATAGATATTCCCATTTAATTTTCTACAAATTTAAAAATTTTGGTGCACCTATAAAAAAAATTGCATTTCACTTCAGAACGGCCTATGTATAGTATATAACAAGGTAAATACATGTTTTGTGTCCGTAATGTTACAAACAAATAAAATTGCACTAGTGCGAATTCAGGGCGATAAGATTGCTTGTATGCACTACTAGGTGTAACTGGGAAAATGTACTTTTAGTTTTCTGTAACTACACATCCCTACTAATATTATAAATGCGAAAGTAACTCTGTCTGTCTGTTACCTTTTCACGGCAAAACTACTAAACCGATTGCCTTGAAATATAGAACAGGGGTAGCTTATAATCCGGGTAAGAACATAGGCTATGTTTTATTCCGAAATTCCCACGGGATCGGGAACTACGCGGGTGAAACCGCGGGTCACAGCTAGTTTTATCATATAATATTGATTATAGGTATTATGTTTATTCATTATGGGAACACAAACTGATTTTAAAAAATATACAATTTGGAAATAATAAATAGAAAATTACGTGACATACTTCATCGAGGTACAAATTGAACAATAATGAACAGAATAAGTAATTATCGACTATCATATCTCGGTTTAAAGAAACTTTATTTTCAAAAAGAACTTACAAAACAGTTCACTTATATGAGAGAATTTATACATAAAAAAATATATTCTTAAGTGTATATTTATTTGGTATATTAAGGTTGCGGGTTCGATTCCCGTGCGGGGTGAATATTTGTGTAAACCACAAATGTTTATCTCGGTCTGGGTGTGTGTGTGTGAATGTGTGTGTGCGTAGTTTCTGGTACCCTAGATACAAGCTCCAAGCTTAGTTAGGGGTCAGTTACTATAATGAGATGATGTAGTGAATGATTATGTTATGTTATGTTATTTATTTTTTTAGGTCTCTAGTGACAAATGCATGCAGTAAACAAGCAAAATAAAATACAGTATAATATCTACTTATCTAAATTTTGAATCATTCTGATACGTAAAATACAACTATGTCTAATAACCAAATCGAAAACTAAAACTCGAATTCAGAAACCATCCCTTTCAAAATAAACATAAAATTTAAACAAAGCCTACCCGAATCCATAACTCAGTCCAAACCATTTAAGTTAATTCAAATAAATATTGGTAGATAAACATCATGAAAATACCCGGTTAATTTCAGCAGACAAATAATATAATATTCCACGCTAGTGCATGTCACAGGCCGGTACAAAGCGACCTGGTTCAACGAGCATGTGTGGGTATAACCGGGTATGTGTGGGTTATAACCGGGTACGTGTGTGCTTAGAACCGGGTGTATTTGAATGTGTGTGTGTATTTGTCTTTATGTTATTGCATTATGGATTTTTAGGGAATGTACCTAAAAATATTATTGTTTCTTTTTTGTGATTGAGTTGTTACCATGCCGGACTACGAAACAATGGAATGCAGGTTCGATTCCCGTGCGAGGTTAATACACATTTGTAGATTCTGCCACCTTCATTTTCGTATAGCAACAGCCCCTATGTAAATTTCCTGTATCCATAGGAAGTATAAAATAAACCAAGACAAACATATTTTATGGAATTCAAACGCTTACCTCGCATGGGAATCGAATCGCCAGCCTTTGTTTGGTCGTTCGGCACTCCAACCATTAGGTCGAGAAATATGGAATATTTAATACTAGCAGCGCCCCGCAGTTTCACCCGCGTAGTTCCCGTTCCCGTAGGAATATGGGGATAAAATTATGCTAAAAACCTTCCCACTGAATCACTCTATCTATTAAAACAAACCGCATTAAAATCCGTTGCGTAGTTTTAAGGATCTAAGCATACATAGGGATAGAGAAAGCAACTTTGTTTTATACTATGTAGTGATTTAATTATGTATTTCTGTTACAGGCCTTGCTCCCCCATCCAGTGCTATCCATCCAAACGGGAATAGGGATAGCTATGATCTCCATTTTCGTGTTCTTCATAGCGTATATGGGGTTTTATGGAGCGATTACACGGTCAAAATTCTTATTGTTTATGGTAAGTTATCTATATTAATATAATAATATTAATTTATTTTTCAACACACTTGCTCATAAAGGGGCTCTTATTTGTGCAAAAACAGTTGAATAATGACACGCTTGATTCACTAGTGAGTTATAGTTTTTTTTTAAATTGTTTAGTTTATAAAAGTTTCGATACCAAAAAAAATCGTGTCCATACATTTTAAAAACAAACTTCAACTATGTTGCCTTACTTTTGGTAGGTCTATGGTCGATTCCATTCCTTCATTCATTCGATTTTTTTTTTTATAAGTATATTTTTCAAATCTATGGCCGATCACCATTGTTGTGTTGGATGCGCGCGAATAGAAAAACTGTTTATTTATTAGCGAAAAATGATAATTTCTTCGCAAATGTGTTGAAAAACATTGTATGGTACACGCGTGTATTGATGATTACTATCCTCGGCTATCTTCTGACCCTCGCCTGACGGCTCGGGCCTCAATAGCGCCTCGGAAGTAATCACCAACTTACCTCGCTTGTACCATAAATAACTATATTTATAATATTATAAAGATGAAAGATTTAAGCGCCGTTATGTAGTTGATTTATAAAAGCGTCCATCGGTTTTACCCACGAAAATCTCAATTCCGTGGGAATTTCGAGAAAAGAACTTAACATTTTTATTTAATAATCATCGGTTTTTTTATTCCGATAAACCATTTTTTTATTTTTTTTTTATTTTTTCCAATACCGTGAGATTTTTTTAGAAAAAAACCTCAATAACATCCTGTTTTATTTCTGGATACAACTGGATACATTCGTATCATATTTCATCGAAAACGGTCGAGTAGTTTTTTCGTGAAAGAGTAATAGAACAGAGAATATTTGTATATTTTTTATTTATTATTTTTCAACCAAAATTTCCATGGGATTGAAATTCAAATTTAAAACTTTCACGTTCGGAATTCATTGTTTACATAATTTACAAGTTTCACCATCTTCAAGTAAAGTTCCGAGTAAGTACTCACATGTTTTGTCTCTGTCACTTGACATAAAGTAAGAAAGAGACAAATCTAACTTTACTTGGTGAGTAACATTACTTGAAGGTCGTGAAATAGGCCCTTAATTTAAGTAATAGAGATTACGTCTCTTCTAGTACTTTTATGAATTCTTTACGTTCTCTTAAAAATTACTTTGTTACTGAAAACATATATTTTTCTTTTTCAGTACACATCGTTAATTCTTCTACTGCTTCTCCTAGAATGTTCGTTGATTTACTACTTTACATCGAATTTGATCGAGGTAAGAAACAAACTTAATTTAAATCTTTTCTTCTCTCTAGATAAAAATATGTCTACACTAATTATAATAAAAAGAGTAACTGCTTTTTCTTGACAAAACAGTCATTTTTTTTAATTTTTATTAAAATCAAATTACAAAAAAACTATTCCCAGACGTGTTTGAAGCATTCTAATTATATTTCTAGTATCCTTATCCTTGCCCTAAACATAACCAGACAAAAGTTTTCACGTTACATGCAAAAAGTGTTTTTTGTTGACTAGTGTTATTTGTACTTTTCGTACGTTCTGCCGATTGATTGTGACAAACACATTAAATATAACAACACTAACATTGTGCTGAAATCATTGATAAATATTTTTTCAACACACTTGCTCTTTTTTGTGCAAAAACAGTTGAATAATGACACGTTTTATTCACTAGTGAGTTATAGATGGTTTTTTTAAATTGCTTTGTTTTTAAAAAGTTTCGATACCAAACAAACGTGTCCATACATTTTAAAAACAAACTTCAACTATGTTGCCTTACTTTTGGTAGGTCTATGGTCGATTCCATTCATTCATTCATTCGATTTTTTTTAATAAGTATATTCTATCCTCGGCTATCTTCAGACCCTCGCCTGACGGATCGGGCCTCAATAGCGCCTCAGAAGTTACCTCGCTTGTACCATAAATAACTATTAACGGGTAGCTTTCAAAAGTCAGTTGGTTTATCCAAAAAATGTAGTGTCGTCCTCTGCATGGCACAAAGAGAGTACTGCAATAAAAGGTGCCCCTGTCTTGTGGTGTTCTAATGGACCCAGATCCCAGAGCCACCAGACTCACGTACTCGTATTGCGCTCTGTGAAATAAGTGAAGTAAGCAATGTTTTTATGTACCTTGATCACCTCATCATCATCATCATCATCAGCTCATATAATGTCCCCACCGAGGGGCACGAGCCTACCCTGAATTAGGGTGATTAGACCTCAGTCAACCACGCTGGCCAAGTGCGGGTTGGTCGACTTCACACACAACCTTAGAATTTCTTCCCAGGAATGTGCAGGTTTCCTCACGATGTTTTCCTTCACCGTAAGAGCGTCGAACTTAACGTACATATGAATTCGTAAATTGAAAACACATTGGTACGTGGCGGGACTGGTGGGGTTCGAACCAGGCACCTTCCGATCGGAAGTCAACGGCCTTATCCCCTGCGCCACCGACGCTTTTCCTGCGCCACCGACGCTCTTATCTTGATCACCTAATATCTGTAAATTGACCGTTTGATGAAGCTAGCAAGTAGGCATACGATCGTAGTACATACTAACACTACCCAATCGTCCACATTTCATCCGGGAGAAAATACGTGAGGTCTGGCGGCTCTGGGATCTCTCTCTATAAGTAATAGGTGTCGTAAAATACTGACATTCCACCAGACACTAGAAACCAACCTCAATCATATGAAAAAAAATACTTAGTACTCTCGGGATCGTGTTCGGATCAGGGGGTTTCTCTAAAATAAATAATAACGATAATTATGATTAATATTTATATTTTAAATAATAATTTCAATTTCACTTAATACAAATTAATTCTTCTGACACTCGAAACATTCTGTCATTCATATCTTTTTATAACGAAATATTCTACTTACTTCTTAAAAAGTTTGTATTAGCGATATAAGAAGGTTCATATCGCTACAGTACTTAATGTTTTATATTTACAGAAAGGTATCCAAGACTCAGACGGAGTGTGGGCCCATGTACTCAGACTTGCATTCCATTGCTGTGACTACCATAGGTAAGTCCAAAACCAAACCATTTTAATATAAATGAATGTATTTAATATTCCGACCGGGTAAGTACCACACTCCCAATGAATAACGACTTTAAGTAACTGCGTATAGCACGGGGAGGGAGAAGGACGAAGACTAAATCTCTTGCCCTCTCTCTTTATTCCTTTACTCCTCACTGTGACTCTTTTTGCGGAGTTTAGTATCTTTTCTGTGCCGGCGGCCAAAATTGAAAGCTCCTATTGTCATTGTGACTCTAATGTCATTTGGATACATTTTCAATAAACTGACAACCAAAAGATGCGATTACAGCGACGCTGGCGGCACAGAAAAGATTTTGATGTGACTCAAGGCTGGCTCTTTTTACGGAGTCTGGTATACATGGTGGTAGATGCACTTTCGACGTTCATGCCCCCTAGCATGACATATAGACACCACGAAATAATATCAATTTCGCGAGCATGACCAAATGAATTAAGGCGTGGTACCATATGAAAAATTAAATATGGCGGCTGTATTTATTATATTTTGACAGTTGGATGTCGATAAATAGCTATATCGATTTCGCGAGCATGACCAAATGTCATAAGATTAATCACGTGGTAAAATTCAATATGGCGGGTATTTTTATCAAATTTTCAAACTCAAAACTCAAACTCAAAATAATTTATTGCTTTCATGTGTATACACAGGTGTTAGGTACAAAGTATTAGTAGAATCAACATGAAGCCCGGTTTGGGCACTGCAACAATAATCTTAAAATCTAGTTGTTCACATTTAGGTACAAACACAGTAGTAAGTACTTATAAAATCTACAAGAAAATTAGGTTCTACTACTTATAATTTTAGGACATACTTAACTTGTTAATTACAAAACAAAATAAAATATGAAACAAAACAATTAATAAAATTTACACAAACCAAAAAAATTAAAACAAGAAATGATAACAAGAAATTTATAAAACTATAGTTCATTCATTTGGCCGTGAGACAAAATGTAAACAAAGAAATACTGGTTGTCAAACTTTTAGCTCTTTTAGGCGAAAAATATATTGTTTTTTTAGAGTTATAAATATGAAAATAAAATAAGACTAAGTAGGCATCTTTGATAAATCGTCTATAAGTAATTTAGTTTAGTGTAAAAATCAATAAAAGGTAATAAACAGGATGAGTTGAGTACAAGTAAAAACAATTCATGTAAGTACTTACCTGAATTGTTTTACTACAAAATAAATAAACAACTATTTATTGGTGATCCTCAGAAGAAGAAGAGCTCCAACATGGATTTTCCTTTTTTTCTATTACAAATCGGTAAACGGAGGCTCGTGAAGTCGTTATATACAATAATTTTTTTGTAGGGATACGAATCTTTGGCCAAGTCTCTTCTACGTATTTAAATATATTAATAACACCTTGGTGTATGTTTGCAAGCGCTGTTTGTACCAGGTACACTTATTTTCATCAAATCAACGTTCAGATAACAGAAATTTAACGATAACTGAATATAAAACATAATACAATAATTACTTTAAACAAAGAATTATCAAAAATTTACAATATACTTTACTATATAATCGGGAAGAAAACACTCACGTCAACAAGTTGATCAAGAGTAAAAATGACGGGTACAATCCGGCTAAATACGAAAACTATTTATTTTACTTTCATTACTTACAATGACTGTTCAACTTCATTTAGTAGTGTTAAAATGTATACATAGTTTGAGATTCACAGCATTTTTAGGTTTTAGTAATGTCAATTATCATCGTCATTACTATTACTACCTTAGATGATGAATTGGTTTCGCTGTGTTTGGTAGGTATCGCCGACGTAGTCAAATGCGGCAACAAATACTACACACCCGGCGTATCCAAGCCAGTCACACTGCAAGCTGTCTGTGAGGCGTATGTTCCTAATGTTTTATTAAATTTTGAACATAATACGTAGTAAAATGTCAGTTTGCGTGGTGAAACTGTGTAAAAATAATTCAAGAAACAAATTTCGTGTAATCATCAAAAACAGTATACAACAAAGTAGCTTTCTATGTCCCTATGTCCTGATGTCCCTATGTATGCTTAGATCTTTATAACTACGCAACGGATTTTGATGCGGTTTATTTTAATAGATAGAGTGATTCAGTGGGAAGGTCTTTAGCATATTTTATCCCCATATTCTTACGGGAACGAGAACTACGCGGGTGAAACCGTAGGGCGCCGCTAGTCTATATATATAAAAATGAAACCCGTTTGCCGTTATCACGTCATAACTTGCGAAAGGCTAGACCGATTTGGCTTTTTCTTTTGTAGTTTTCTAAGACTCCGTAGAATGTTCTTCCGCAAAAAAATTAAGAAAATATCTCAGTTAGATTATAAAAAATACATTTAATTTTGCATATTTAAAAAAACGCGCGTAACGTATGTCAATCATTTGATTCGGGCTGTTGTATATACTTCGACAAAAAATCTCCGAGACGCATTATCAGTATTTCATTAAATTTCCAGGTATTTTATGGCCAAAGTGGCTTATTCCCTACCAATTGCTCAAAGGTAGTGATTTCCAGTTTCCAATATTTCTACGCTGTTGCAAGCGCCATGATCACGGATGAACTGAACTGTTCATCCGTGATCATAATAGTTACTCGCTGGCAGTGTGAACATGCGAGTAACTATTAATAATATATGTATCTCATCAGGTATCGCGGAATCTTTCATCTATGGTTACTAAATAGTACTTATAAAACAAAGTCGCTGTCGCTGTCTGTCCGTCCCTATGTATGCTTAAATCTTTAAAACTACGCAACGGATTTTGAAGCGATTTTTTTAATAGAGTGATACCAGAGGAAAGTTTATATGTATAATACATGCATGATATTGTAGAGAAACACCGATAAATCTAGGGGTTTCTAATGTGATGTCGTAAAAAACACATTTTTTGCGCTTACATTGCAAAAGTATTTAATCTAAAAGACATTTGCCTTTTACATGATTTGATTTCAATAAGTATCTTAGAAGATATCTTAGTTTTAAAATAACATTACAGCAAAATTATGAGCAAGGCCACAGATTACTAAATAGTTACTACGACAAGGCGACCCGGCTAGTGCACGGCGGCACAGAATAACTATTTTTTCACCTTCTACATAAATGAAGTCGCGTGTTAAAATAATTATTACACGCGAACGAAGTTGAGGGCTAAAGCTAGTATGTTATATATTCTATATTTCAAAGATTAATTAAATATCAAGTAGTCAGTAGGGAGTAGTCTATGTATTATTGATAAAATATGACATACAAAATAACCTTTTTCATGGTTTGTTTACATTTTGTCTCACCGCCAAATGAATAGATTATAGAAATTTATTTGAATCGTGAAGTGGACTCAAAGAACTCTTGTAATGTGTAGAAAGCTTTGTTGACAAGAAATTCTTTTTTTACAGTTGGATGTCAATAAATCGCTGTATCTATCGCGTTTTCGAAGTCATGCTAGCCTAGCATAAGTGCTTAATCGAGGTCCAACCTGAAATGATTTTGACTATTGGCTATTTATAGTTTCTGACCAAGAGGTTACCTGTTTGCTACATACGTTTCAAAAAATAATTTGTGCTGAGGAAATGCAGCTGAAGGGTAAATTTTCAATTAAGTACCTACTTATATTATAAAAAATATATTTTTTTCAGGAAAGGTTTAAAGGAAGAACTGCCTCCATGGTCTTGCTGTGGCTCCGAGTACCATCCAAGCAACTGCACACAGTCGGTCGTTCATGAGAAGGTACCTCATCATTTTGCATTCAGTTTTTAGTCGATTCTTCTCGACTGATTTAATTTCCTAATCAGTGGTAAAATACAAAGGCTTTGTCCTAATTAGCTAAGTGATCGTACGATGACACAAACTCGTTTTCGTAAAACGCATCGTGCCTTCGTACGACCATTTGCTAAATAAAACGACGTTGCCTTAATTAACTAAAGGATGTTTAAAATTAAGATTGATTTTTGATTCACAATCTTTCCTGTGCCGGTGACAGCGTCGCTGTAATTGCATCTTTTGGTTGTCAATTTATTGAAAATGTATCCAAATGACATTACAGTCACAATGACAATAGGAGCTTCCAATTTTGGCCGCCGGCACAGAAAAGATTGTGGCTCTATACTTATAACTTATTGTATGTTTTCAGGACTGCCAAACCACAATTACAGAATGGCTGGAGAACCGCCAATTGATAATTTACACGTCACTAGCTGTCATCCATATTGTGTTGGCGTTCTGCTCACTCCTAAGGAGATCGAGCAGTGCGTCTCGCTCTAACAGCTAGCGATCGCAGCGCCGCGGGAGCGGCGGTGAGTAAAAAAGGAAGTTTCTTACGTTCTCTCTTCGCTTATTGAGTCACAATCTTTTCTGTGCCGGCGGCCAAAATTGGATGCTAGCTACTCTGTATACCGCGGTTTAACTATGAAGTTGTAGATAAAAAATGGAGCCCAAACTTGGAACAACAGCTTGAGTCAAATACCTACGTCTCTGTGGACCGATCTCTCTTTTAAGTCAGACTCTCTCTTTCTAGAGGTTACCTTAGTTAGAAAGAGAGAGCCTGCCCACAGAGAGCGCGATAGTGATACATATAGGTATGCTTCAAGTAGGTATTCGAAGTGTGGACTCCATTTTTACCTTTAACTTCTCCGTTCCACGGGATTTTTAGTTCAGGATAAAAAGGATTCTAGCTACATTTTAGACCGATCCTGACCTGATGAAACTTAATTTTTATATATCTTTACAGCATCAAAGGACCCAACTCCTAAAGAACGAAAAAGGGCGTGGCATCCTCGTGTCTCGCCGAGCATCGAACCTGCGACTGATGACGTACTTATGGTAGTGCTAGGTAGGGGAAGATTGGGGTGGGTGGAGAAAAAATGACGACACAAATCTAAATTTTATATAGATAAATAGATATATTGATTAATTAAACATAAACACAATATTGTCAGTTGTCTATATACATCTAAGTATATATATAAAAATGGGGTGCGCCAAAGTTCACCTAAAATTTCAAGTCCGATAATTGGAAATCCGAAAATTTTCTTCCTAACATTTTTTATCCTAACAATCGCAACTCCTAAAATCTTTGTCACTAATGTTTTAATTCCGAAACATTTGTTTTCCTATATTTTCTCAACATAACCATCGTTCATACTATTATTCAAAGTCATATCTTTTTTGTTTAGATTTATTTTTATTTATTATAATCAATATTATATACATAAATTTTTCGTAACTTTGTTTTTACATAACATGTAGGTATAACATATAACGCACGAGCCGAGCAAGCAAAACCAGAGTCCTGCTCCAATCATTCAGTCAAGTTCCAGTAACGAATCGGTCCTATTCCTAATTATTGGTTTAGGTTATGTTAGAACTGTGACCCCAACGCACGAGCCGAGCGAGCGTAGCGAGCGTGCCGCGGCAGCGGCCGGCGAAGTGCCAGAACCGAATTGGTCCTTTAGTTATGGTTATGGTAAACTCCCAGGCCATAAGCATAACCCTAAACGAGTCGTATAATAATCATTAAAACTATAAATATCATCTTCTACCCGTATATATTTTTTATTACACTTGGTAAATGTTTCTTTCTGAGCATGAGTGAAAATATTATGGTAAGTATGTTTAGGGATAAAAGCGTTATGATAAAAAACAGTAGGAGTTTAAATATATTTACATTAATGATGTTAGTAATTAAAATTTTAGGACACATCAGTGTTATGAGCATCGTCGATAGTACTACAAATAGTATGAATTAAAACTTTAGGATGAAAAATTTTAGGAAGAATGATCATTCGGACTACAAATAGTTAGGAAAAACATTTTCGGGTAAAGAACTTTAGGTGAGCCAATATGGACCCATAAAAATGAAACCCGTTTTCCTTGGTCACGGCATCACGCGTGAATGGCTGGACCGATTTCACTAATTCTTTTTTTGTTGTATTTGTTATTGTCAGGAGAAGGTTCTTATGTAAAAAAAACTGGAAAATCAACGGGAAAATTGGACCCGTGCGAAGCCGGGGCTGGCCACTAGTTAATTATACAATACAATAATGTTAGGCTTGTGCGGGAATCGAACCCGTATACCAATATTAAGTTGTGTATTTGTATTTATTCACACTTAATTTAAGAAATGGGACCTAAATTGCTCATTTAAATGTTATCTGCTCATAAATTAATATAAATAAAGCTTATATATTTATCATAATTATTTATAAATTGTAATACAAAGAATAATTAAGTAAGTATTTGTTTCATTTTGATATCCATCTTTATTTAAGTTTAAGGTATACTTACAAAAGTTATACATATAAATAAATTTGATTTGATACTTACACCAACCTCTAAATAGTAGTTTCACCATAGTTTTAATAAATATTGTGTTTTTAAGACAATCAATGTGCAATAAATGAGAAATCTTTTATATAAAAAGGGGTGGGTATCAAGTAGCAGAATTGCCTGGTTATAATTATTAACATTTCAATATTTTAAGCGCTTATCAATAAAGTCTTAGCAATTAGTAAATTAAAACTAATAACGTCGATTGTGTATCTGTGGTTCAGAATCCAACATGGCGGTCAATTCCTTCACTCTGACAGTTTCAAATGACTCCTTTATCTGTGGAAACAATAAAAACAAAATTAAAATACAAAAGGGACTTGGTTTTAATATACTCGAACTTTTTTTAAATGATCACACTCATTCAAGGTAGGCTCAAGCCCATCGGTGGCGACATATTCGAAAGAAGGACACTTAATAATCACTACTAGGAGCCCTAATTCCTTATTTTAACGGGGACGGGGGGGGGGGGGGAGGTTGGCAGACTTGGCCATTACTCTCCCTACCAATGATATTACTTTATACATAAAGAAATTTTATGATATTTATCCTTTTTTCATTTGCGGTGTGACAGATTTTGATTTTGAAGAAAGTCATTAGCAAAGACGACTAAAATTTAAAAGCCTACTATCATCTTTGTAATTGTCTCGGGTCTACCATATAAGGTAGATTGTACTGAAAAAATTTAGGGAAAAAATCAAGACATCTTCATACGTTATGCGTGGTCTTCTCCTGATGTTGAACAGACACAGTTCTGCAGACCCTCGTCATGATGAAGTACACGATCTCCACGAAGCTGATGAAGCTAGCGCCGAGGAACAGTCCTGCTGCTCCACCGAAGGATACTGCCAGGAAGATATAGATTACGTCCTTAAAAATCATATCATCACATCCCGGGATATGAACCTTATCCTACTAATATTATAAAGCCGAATGTTTGTGAGTGTGGATGTTTAGATGTGTTGATGTTTGTTCCTCTTTCACGCAAAAACTACTGAATGGATTTTAATGAAATTTGTAACAGATGTTCCTCATACCTAGGAATAACACATACATAGGATACTTTTTATCCCAAAATATCCACGGGATAAGGTTCGTAGGGCACAGCTAGTTATCACTACATAGTATAAAACAAAGTCGCTATCTCTGTCCCTATGTATGCTTAGATCTTTAAAACTACGCAACGAATTTTGATGCGGTTTGTTTTAATAGATAGAGTGATTCAGTGGGAAGGTTTTTAGATAATTTTATCCCCATATTCCTACGGGAATGGGAACTACGCGGGTAAAACCGCGAGGCGCCGCTAGTTAGCAATAAGTTAGATAATATACAGGTGATACAGGTCAATGAGGTTGTAAATCAACGGGTTCGATTCGAGCGAGGAGTAATGATTTTTCAAAAATCTAATTATTGGTCATTTTTTCGAGACTCCTATTAGCATTTTTTGCTTTTATAGATAGTTCCTCTTCCACGTTCATTTGAAAAATTCATCTCTGAACTAGATCTCATTTTGAGAATTTTTTTTGAGCTAAGTTTGAACATGAAAGACAAACAAATATACATACCGATCAAATCCTGGAAATGGAACACAATTTCTCTGGTATATCTCGTCCTGGGAGGTTGCAGAGTGAACCTGACTGTACTGCTCTCCTTAAACGGTCCTGTGTCCCTGAAAACCATGGGAGAATATTTAAGAATACATACAAACATGTTTGTCTTACACGGGAATCGAAACCGTAATCTTTTGCAGGGTCACTGCGGCCCCCCACATTTCTCGCCCTCGGTACCAGTAGTCGAGGACGTCTTCACTTCCGGAGAGGTCCTCTCAAGGATTGGGGCGCCGCCTTTAGTGCGGGCCCGGCGTTGGAGTGCCGTGGGAGAAATCCGCCTCGGGATCCTACGGTACCTCAATGTAACGCGGACGGAACGAGCTGTGTTTTTAGTGGGTAGGCCCAGCCCTTCTGGCTGGGAGAGCCCTACACGCCCCGGGGGTCCTCCCAATCTTGGCTCATGGTGCATGTTCTATGCATTTTCACCGCGAAAAAAAAACAAATGAAATATCAAACTGATTTCATGATTGTACAGGATTGGGTAAGTACTCGTATGTATTTTTATCTATGTAGGGCTCCCACGCAAAACCGCGAATTCGCATCGCATCGCAAATATTTGCGAATTCCCACTTAGAACCTTTTATGCGATTCTGCATCGTACTGCAAATTCTTGCGATGCGATTCGAATTCGCGGTTTTGTGTGGGAGCTTTGTGGGAGCCCATAAGATACATTTGTTTTTTTAGTATGTCGTTCTATTTGACATCTTGCATATTTAGGTTTATTGCCATAGAATAAGGATCACGACCAGGATTCTCTCTGGTCTCTAAGATCCTTGTTTATTACTGTACTAGTGTTTTAGAAACTAATCGGTCAAAAATACTAAATCAATCTCGTTTTCGGCAACTATTCATCGTTGCATAACAGGTCTTAATCGCGTAAAAAATAATTATTATTTACCTCGACGTTTCGACCGGGTTACACCGATTGTGGTCACGAGAAGACTCCAAAAAAAGAATTATGTGTTACGCGATTAAGACCTGTAAATTATGCAACGATGAATTCCGATAGCGAATGTTTAAAAAGTGTATTTCGACAACTATGATAATAAATTCACAATCTTTTCATTACATAGCTAAGTAATACTCTACCAAACAGTATCCACAGTATAATCCTCCGTAAACACAGCGTAGATACACTGCGAGCTACAAGGACAGTTGACCCCATCGTTGTTCGCTAGCTTGTCTGACACGCGCGAGAGGCAGGCCATACCGGATGAAGTGCATTGGGGGCCGTCTGGAATATAATCATCTTCATCATCATAATTATCACCATCACTATCACCACCGTCCTTAGAGCATAAAATTCGTCCTTTAGAAACGAAATTAACGTATTTACATTTAATTCGAAAGCATATTGAGCGTCAGTGGCGCAGGAGTCAAAGCCGTTGACTTCCGATCGGAGGGTGCCTGGTTCGAACCTCACCAGTCCCGCCACATACCAATGTGTTTTCAATTTACGAATTCATAAGTACGTTAATGTCGACGCTCTTACGGTGAAGGCAAAACATCGTTCAGAAACCTGCACACACCTGGGAAGAAATTCTAAGGTTATGTGTGAAGTCGACCAACCCGCACTCGGCCTGTGGTTGACTAAGGCCAAATCACCCTAATTCAGGGTAGGCTCGAGACCCTCGGTGGGGAAATATATGAGCTGATGATGATGATGATTGGTACGGTCAGCGTCAGATAAAAGATACCGTCCCATGGTTGGTATACCAAAGTGCGCATTAGCAAGGGGGGTATGAGGGGGAGCAAGTGGTGATCTAACCAGGCACATTCCGAATGAAAGTCAAAGGCCTTAACCAATACGATATTGACGTCGAAATGGGTAAACATATTGGTTCTTTTAATATAAGTATTTAGTACCTGGGTGGTACCGAGCTTTGTTCGGTAGATTTATATAAACACGTGATATGGTTTTTCTTAATAAATTATTAAGTAGGTATTTGTATTTAGACTATCAACGCCATCTATTAGGAATGGTGATAAGTAACTGCAAGTTTGTAACTATCGTAGAAAACTAAAATCTTGTTAAAAACAAAAAGAAACCACAGTGCGATTTAGTTATTAAAATTTACACTAATAAAATTATAGATAGCGCTAATTTTATTAAAAATATTTCTTTTTACAATAAATGCGTTTAGAGTAATTGCAAGTATGCAGTTGAATTTAAAATGCAAAACTGCATCGGTATGCAAAATTTCATCAAAATCGGATAAGTACAAGAATTGCTCGTTTAAAGTATAGGATTTTCAAACAATATCAAAATATGAAGCGTATGTTACCTTCGTAGAAGTAATAGAAGGGTATACAGCCGCAGTACTTGAGAGCCACTTTACTTCGGCAGTTCAGGATACAGCTGTTGGTGCTGTAGATCTGAAAATAATATAAAAATCCCCAATTAAATATTATCCTACTAATATTATAAAGCCGAATGTTTGTGAGTGTGGATGTGTATTCCTCTTTCACGTAAAAACTACTGAATGGATTTTAATGAAACTTTACAATAATTTAGCTTATATATCAGAATAACACATAAGATACTTTTTATCCCGAAATCACGGGAACTTCCCGATCCCACGCCTTTGTCCTTCCCCAGACGATAAGCTACCCCTGTACCAAATTTCAAGTCAATCGGTTCTGTAGTTTAGCCATGAAAAGGTAACAGATAGACAGAGTAACTTTCGCATTTATAATATTAGTAAGGATTTACTGGAGGTACCTGTCTCCCTCTAAGCACAGGCTCGTCAGTATACAAACATCCTCTGCGTTTCTTAGAGAGGTCTTTGATGCCTCTCCCGGCTGACGTTTCTAGGACGCTGAGTTCGACTCCCTTCGTGAGACCTGGATACATCTCTATAGGAGGGGTTGCTATTTCCAAAATGTCGTAGGGTGAGTGGATGTAGAACTGGAATTGGTTGATTGATTAGGAATTTTATCGAAAATGTAAATAATTCTTTTCAGGGTTCCGTACCCAAAGGGTAAAAACGGGACCCTATTTTATTTTATTTTTATTTTATTTTATTTATAGCACAAAACAAAATACAACTCTTAAAATCTAGAATAAATTACAATCAGTTCTTAACCTAAGTTGTATCTCAAAAATATGTGCATCTGAAAATACTAATTATTTAATGTCGCACATAACAGCAAGTGTTACAATTAACATAATTGAAACGTGTTTCATCAGTACGTATAAAATAAGGAGAAAGAGAAACATATAAAATGAGGAACAATATTACTGAGACTTCGCTGTCCGTCTGTCACCAGGCTGTATCTCAAGAACGGTGATGGCTAGACAGTTGAAATTTTCACAGATAATGTATTTCTATTGCCGCTATAATAATAAAATAAAATAAGTATTTTAGATGGGCCCATACTACAAATTTGTTTTTTTTTTCGTTTTTGGTACGGAACCCTTCGTGCGCGAGTCCAAGACGCACTTGGCCGGATTTTTATTTTAAATGCTTTTCCATACCTGACTGAATCCCGGTATCTCGAACATGAGGTAACATGTCATCGCGGAGTACGTGCACTTGATAGGGAACTCTTTAGTGTCGTTCAGGTGGAGTTTACTGAAAACAAATGGAGTTCAGTTAAGGCTGAAAAAAATTGCTGACATTGAACCTTATTTTATTAAAATGTGGACTTAAACCAATCCATCCCTCTCCATCACAAGTCATTTAATTTTAAATATGATCCACGCAGGATTAATGCCATACGCAATGATGATCAATATCACTCCCATCCCATCCAATCTAATCCCATCCCATCCCATCCCATCCCATCCCATCCCATCCCATCTTATCTCATCCTATCCCATTATTTTCCCAAATTATCTCCATTAAATCAATACACATACACTATAGCCACGTCGCTAATAGCCATTGAGTTGGTGGAGTAACAGGCGCCGGTTTCAGTCATCACTTGCGTCCACCTCAGCTGGGCGTTCACAGAGGATAGCGACTTCGATTCCAGGTCGGGTATTATCTGAAAAGTTCATACATTTTTAAATTTGCCTAAATTGAACTTTATCCGTAGGTATTTAAGTTCGATGATCCAAATGGCAAAGTGGTCATCATACCGAACTGGCCCATACCCGCAACCCTATACACCCCTATTTTGAAATTACGGGACTTATTAAAATCAGAATATCTGTAGCAGTAACTGAATCCATATATCCAATAAAAATATCGAAAATGATAGTCGATTACTTATCTTTAAAAATACTAAATAAATGCCGTATTACCAGACGGCACACTAGCTATCAAGTATTCTGTGACGGCTCGGGTCGATGACCGCGCCCAGCTGTGTATCGCAGCGTTCGCCTGTTGTTCGGTGTAGAATAACAATAAAATTCGGCGGGATTTTGAAAAACTTTGACTTATCATAACTTTTTAAATAAAAGCAAAAGAAAAAAACTAACTTCACTATTATATTGTCACCCGTCGTTTACATTAGCTGTGTGATTAAGTATCTCGAATTCAAAATAGGGGTGTATATGGCTACAAGTTTTGATTCCCATATGAGGTAAATTTATGTGATTCACAAAATGAAATAAATGTTATAAAGACTTATAAACGCATTATAAACTTTGTTTTTTACTGATGTCCCTTAATACCAGGAATACCTCATAATAGAATACTTATCTTCCCGAAATTCGTATCATCACAAGCGAAGCACATAAGGATATAAACCCTATCATCCCGTTTAATACTTACATCAACCACCAGATTGTATAAATCCACATTCAAGTCCATATTTTCAGCGAATTCCTCATATCCTTTAAGATTAAGGATGTTGGAATTAGCTACTGTATCAAGGAATTTCACATAATATTGATATTTATCGTCTGAAGAATCTATGTCCCAGTAATTTTTGATTATTTCTTGCAGTTTCTTCGGGTCTGCGCGGTTCTGGTAAAGAGAGAAAGGTGTTGCTAAGTTTTAGCTATTTGGGTTATCTGTTTTTTTTTGAAGCGCTCATGGCCCAGTGCTACCCGCGGATCACTTGTGATCCGCCCTAGAATTCTCGCGCCCCTTACAGCACGTAAGGGGCGCGAGAATTCTAGGGCGGAAATTTTTAAAGGGGCAGCAGATTTGACCATACAGAAATTTCGAGATTACATTTGCGTGTCGACTCATATTTTAGAGGACCAGAATTCGGCCACCGATATGGCACTGTCAGTGGCCTTGTAAAGGTCCTCGCGTGTGCAGGTGTAGGGACACGCACGGCAAGTTATTTGCCGTTGAGTCAGCTGATAGTACGAAATAGCTGACAGAAAAAGGCATAATCATCGGCAGAGGGAAGACCAAATTGAATAGCTGACGTAAGGCCGTTTCGTAAATTCGTAATTTACATGAAAATTTCACTAATTCAAAATATATAGACACCACGAAATAATATCGATTTCGCGAGCATGACCAAATGAATATGGCGTGTTACGATTTGATAAAATGAAATATGGCGGCTATATTTATTATATTTTGATAGTTGGATGTCCATAAATAGCTATAACGATTTCGCGAGCATGACCAAATGACTTAAAATTTATTACGTGGTAAAATTTAATATGGCGGATATTTTCATCATATTTTGACAGTTGGATGTTGATGAATTGATTGTTTTCGAAGTCATGCTAGCCTAGCTGATAAGACTTTTTTTACCGTAAACACGCGGCCTTACTCTGCTTCTATTTATATCTAACCTTATGACACACAGTAATCCCTGGGAGACTGAACTTCCACGATCTGAAGTCCTTCTCCAGCGTGACGACGGTGGGGTTCTCATTGTACCGCTGTAGCTGGCCCAGAGACACGCTGAGCGCGCCCCAGATAGCCAGGCTGAGGACGATGATCCATAGTAGCCTGGAACAATCCTTATCCTTACTATATAGTAATACTCGCTGTGCCCCGCGGTTCCACCCGCGTAGTTCCCAATCCCGTGGGAATTTCGGAATAAAACGTAGCCTATGTACTTTCCCGGACCATAAGCTACAGACTGACAGAGTTACTTTCGCATTTATAATATTAGTAAGGATTAGGATTAGGATTATAAATGCGAAAGTAACTCTGTCTGTTACCTTTTCATGGCTAAACTACTGAACCGATTGACTTGAAATTTGGTACAAGGGAAGCTTATAGTCCGGGAAAGACATAGGCTAGGTTTTATCAATGTTACTGTAATGAGATGATGGGATGAATGATTATGATTACTCACCTTTCAACCCAATGTCGTTTTTCCTCAGCAATATGTCTAAATCCGTGTATACTGGTTTCAGCGCAGAAATCTTTACCCAATTTGACGAGCGGTCTAGCAAGAGACTTGCCGAGACGAACCGCTGACGAGCGACGCTTGGTTTTGTACGATTTAGGGGAATTATAATATGTATACATTATAAAAGGTTTTTTTTTTATGAAGTAGCGTGGAATATTGTATCACTACATAGTATAAAACAAAGTCGCTTTCTCTGTCCCTATGTCCCTTTGTATGCTTAGATCTTTAAAACTACGCAACGGATTATGATGCGGTTTCTTTAAGTAGATAGAGTGATTCAGTGGGAAGGTTTTTAGCATAATTTTATCTCCATATTCTTATGGGAACGGGAGCGCGTAGTTCCCGTAGTAGAAACTGCGGGGCGCCGCTAGTTATTTAATAATTGAGCTTAACTTTTATACGGTTTAATTTAATTTTAAATTTCTGAATTAACTTTAACAATTTTTCAATTCAAACTAGCAGTTCCTGTATGTAAATAAAACTTCTTTCATAGTATTAAATTAGTATGTAATAAAAATAGGGATGTCAACTAAAAAAATCTAATTAGTCCGTCAGATAGATTTCGCAAAAATATTGGACACGTATTTTCACTTTTTTGATACAAACAAATAATTAAGACGATATAGTGCATAGAAAACTCGTGTGACGTCACAGCTACATACATTTTTTACCAAGAATTATCGTCACAAGCCCGCACTCCTGAACTTTAATGCGTTATAACTAAGTCAGTTTTATTAATTTGATAAAACAAAAAGTACGTGTCTAATATTTTTCCGAAATCTATCTGACGGACTAATTAGAATTTCATTTTGTTTACCCAGTCGACATCCCTATTAGATATATGTAACTTTCAAAAGTATATAGATTCATATCATTATAATTATATCAAAGTACATGAAAAACCTTTTAACAAAATTTCTACTAATTACTGACATTGCATGCAAAATTGTTTTATATTTCAACTAGCGGCGCCAAGCGGTTTCACCCGCGTAGTTCAAATTCCCGTAGGAATATGGGGATAAAATTATGCTAAAAACCTTCCCACTGAATTACTCTATTATAACATTAAATTAAAAATTTAAAAAACCCCCAACACAATTACTTTCAAACCCCCATAACTTATAAACGGGTCAACCGATTTTCATCAAACATGTCTAAGAACACTCGCACGTAAGTCCCCTTTAATAAAAAAAAAACTAAATTGAAATCGGTTCATCCGTTCGGGAGCTATGATGCCACAGACAGACAGATACACACACACACACAGACACGTCAAACTTATAACACCCCTCTTTTTGCGTCGGGGGTTAAAAAAATCTGGAAAAGCAAACGGGAAACTTGGACCCGTGCGAAGCCGGGGCGGGCCACTAGTCAGGTAAATAAAAAAACATCGAAACTGACTTTAATTTTTTATTGACTTATTTTATTTATTAAACTTACAAATAATAATTAAAATAACATTTAAACATTGACGATAACACAATAATATAATCATTTTTTTACTAGCTGTGCCCTGCGATTTCACCCGCGTAGTTCCCGATCTCGTGGGAATTTCGAGATAAAACATAGCCTATGCCCTTCCCCGGACCATAAGCTACACATGTAGCAAATTTCAAGTCAATCTGTTTAGTAATTTAGCCGTGAAAAGGTAACAGGCAGATAGAGTTACTTTCGCATCACTTCATAGTATAATACAAAGTCGCTTTCTCTGTCCCTATGTCCCTTTGTATGCTTAGATCTTTAAAACTACGCAACGGATTTCGATGCGGTTTTCAGTAATAGATAGAGTAATTCAAGAGGAAGGTTTTCATTCAATTTTATCCCCACATTCTCACGGGATCGGGAACTACGGGGGCAAAACCGCGGGGCACAGCTAGTTTATAATATTGGTAAAATTATTATTTTCAAAGAAAAAATAAAATAATAACTATAATAAAATAACGAACACTTGAGATCTTAGTTAAAGGTCCATTATTAGTATTATTTATTTTAATGAATTTGTCATCATTACTAGAATTATTATTAAAAACATTTTCAATATCATCATTTTCAAAATTTCTATCATTAACATGAATTTTATCACTTTCAAAATTTTGATCATCTTCATCATCATGACTTTTATCATTATCCAAAGTTCTGATACTATCATTAACACAAATTTTATCATTATCATGATTTCTACCATTACCATTTATACTATCATTAATATTAATTCTAGTGTCATTCTTTCTACGAGAACTTGTCCGTCTATGATTATCATGCCGTATACGATGACTATTCTTTCCATGAATATCATTCTCAAAATTTGTATCATTATTAAAATTTCTATCATTATCATTTAATTTATCGTTGTCATCATTTCCATTATCTCCATTTTCAGTCTTATTACCAATTCCAAATTTATTAGCCCATCTCATTTTAACAGCATCAGTAATATTAGGATTAAATTTGTGTATTGTACCACTTTCTAAATACTTTAGAATTTCGGCTACAGTTGTTTTAATAATTTGAGTATTAGTGTTGTTCTTATCAGTATCATTTCCATTAATTCCATCAGTTTTAACAATTCCAGCTATACTTGTTCCATTACTTTCAAAAGTTCCATTATTATTACCAATTCCAACAGCATTTGTTCCATTATTTCCATCAGCGCCAATAGTTTTAGTGATATCTGTTCCATTATTTTTATCAGCACCGATTATTTTAACGATTTCAACGATATCATTATCATTAATTCCATCACCTTTGAGTATTTTAAGGATGTTAGTGAAATCCGTTCCGTTATTCAGGTCGGCTGGCATGTGTAGCTTCTGTACTATACATGTGTAGCGTATTTGAGAGATCTGAAATCTGAAACAATTAGTTATTTTTGAAGAATCCTACTAATATTATAAATGCGAAAGTTTGTATAGTTGCGTAGTTCCCGTTGCCGTAGGAATAAGGGGATAAAATTATGCTAAAAACCTTCCCATTGAATCACTCTATCTATTAAAACAAACCGCATCAAAATCCGTTGCGTAGTTTTAAAGATCTAAGGATACATTGGGGCATAGGGACAGAGAAAGCGACTTTGTTTTGTACTATGTAGTGATAGTGAATAGTAAAGATAGAAGACCTATATTTAAATAACATAACATAATCATTCACTACATCATCTCATTACAGTAACTGACCCATAAGTCCGTAACTTGTATCTAGGGTATCAGAAACTACACTCAGTGAGCCTATAGTATTTTCAAATATATATATTTACAATATATAGCATATATACAGTATATAGCCTATATTTACAAACTTGCGAACTCGGTCATAAATCATGTTTTTTAGCTATCTCGCTCACACTTATTGAATTATTGGTCCTCTTGCTCGCACGCCTAGTGTTGTGTGTAACATGGAAAATGGGATTTGTCGATAGGTCGATACTTATAAGGAAAACGTTTATAAAATAAATAGCGGCGCCCCGCGGTTCCACCCGCGTAGTTCCCGTTCCCGTGGGAATTTCGGGATAAAACATAGCCTATGTTTTTTCCCGGATCATAAGCTATCCCTGTTCCAAATTTCAAGTCAACCGGTTCAGTAGTTTAGCCGTGAAAAGGTAACAGACAGACAGAGTTACTTTCGCATTTATAATATTAGTTAGGATAAAACTGTACTGTTTAAATAAGTACAGTTCGCGCTACGATAACGCAGATTTGTATGGGATCAAATCAGCGCCATCTTCTGGAGATAAATTAACTAAAACTAAATTATACTTACAGCTTTCATGATAAACCGCTGATGTTTATTAATATGAGTGAATCTAGCGGCGGAATAGACGTTGCATCTATGGTTGTTCCTCGGCGCAGTAGACACTACGCCTCGGAGGAAGTATCTGTACGATTCGCTCAAGATTTCAGGGATTAAGAAACCTCCGCCGCTGTCCCCGCGACAAACGGCGGTACCTAGAAAAAAACATTGTTACAGGTGTGGCTTTGTTGTGCTCGCAAGGTTTTTAAACTAAACAAAAATCTTTTGCCCACGGCTTATGGTGAAAACATCTTTTTAATTTCAAACACAAAATTATATTGAAACGATCCTCTACACATCTAGTCATGAATCGAAAAAGCATGGTTAAATATCAATCTGTAGGCTGTATTTTTCTGTATATTTCTGATATGTACCACAAAACTGTATAAATCGTGTTAGGTGCCAAAATGAAATCCAGCTAGGCTAGCATGACTTCGAAAACGCGATAGATACAGCGATTTATTGACATCCAACTGTCAAAATTTGATAAAAATACCCGCCATATTGAATTTTACCACATGATTAATTTTATGACATTTGGTCATGCTCGCGAAATCGATATAGCTATTTATTGACATCCAACTGTCAAAATATAATAAATATAGCCACCATATTTAATTTTTCATATCGTACCACGCCATAATTCATTTGGTCATGCTCGCGAAATCGATATTATTTCGTGGTGTCTATATCATTTATCACGCACAGTCATGCTAGGCAGTCAGAAATCTTACCATTATTGTACCCAGCACATATCTTGTCGCTGGTGATGGTGGAGAGGTACCCGGGCTCGGTGTTCTCGATGCACTTCTCAATGTCCACCACCGGCAGCTCGGCCACGCGCAGCACCTGCGAGGGCGGCCCGTCCTCGCTCGTCAGGCCCCAGCCCCCCACCTGGGGACACACGGAGATAATAACTCACCGAGAGACATCAAAATCACATGTGTCATTACAAACTACGGACACAAAAATTGACAAAAACTTTTTTGGTAGTAACTAACTCTTGCATGATTCCGTCTGAGCGGGTACTACCACATTGTCAGATATTTTACTGCCAAACAGTAGTGTGGAAACATAACTATGCTCCAGTTTGAAGGGCAATATAGTCAGTGAAATGCGCACACGAGCGAGACTCTGATGTCTCGGGGTGATGAGCGCAGTACAATCTTGTACACTGTGTCTGTAATGGGAGACTCACCAACTGATGTCTCGGGGTGATGAGCGCAGTACAGTGTTGTACACTGTGTCTGTTATGGGAGACTCACCAACTGATGTCTCGGGGCGATGAGCGCAGTACAGTGTTGTACACTGTGTCTGTAATGGGAGACTCACCAACTGATGTCTCGGGGTGATGAGCGCAGTACAGTGTTGTACACTGTGTCTGTAATGGGTAGGCGTGTTGCGCTCCATCAGGTGACCACCTAGCTAGTCTTTTCCCTTGATCGCAATAAAAAATACTGAAAAAGAACTTACTTTTCCCTTCCTTCCATGAGTCAATTGTGTCTCATCAAAGTCATATTCAAAGTCCAAGCATGCCGGTACCACGTAAATTGTTTGTTGGAAAGGTGTCGACGCGAAAACGAGAGCGATATCGTCTTGAAAATTGGTAGCGACTCCTTGGTACCGGGGCGGGATCCTGATTTCATCTACCTGCATTAATAAAATTTTACTTTTTATATATAAACATAACATAATCATTCACTTCATCATTTCATTACAGTATCTGAACCCTAAATAAGCTCGAAGCTTGTATCTAGGGTATCAGAAACTACGCACACACTCATTCACACACACACCCAGACCGAGACAAACATTTGTGGTTCACACAAATATTCACCTCGCACGGGAATCGAACCCGCAACCTTACGGATGGCAGTCCGGCATGGTGACCACTCTGCCATCGAGGTCGTCAGATTTAGTAAGTACTTACATCCGAATACTGGGCATCAGGATCTTCCCTGTCATTATAAGGTCTAAATATCTTGCCAGCAGCCAGTGCGTAGTTAGCAGCTGGTTGCTTCTTACCCACGTCAGTCCAGAAGCAATGAGCAGCTGGAAAATAATTAAAAATAATCCATAAATAAAAAGTTTATTGACTTTTTGACTTCTAATCGGAGGGTGCCCAGTTCTATCCCGGCCAAGTACCGATGTGTTTTCGATTTACGAATTCATTTATTATGTACTTTATTCGTAATTGTTATGGTGAAGGAAAATGTCGTAAGAAAACCTGCACACATCTGTGCAGAAATTTTGAGGTTGTATGTGAAGTCGACCAACCCGCACTTGGCAAGCGTGGATGGCTCAATTCTATATGCTTACTATATCTCTGTAAAGATAACTTAGCATAATCATTCACTACATCATCTCATTATAGTAACGTTAGCCGTCCGCTAGAATGGACGTTTAATATAATGTCATTCGTTCGCTAGTCGGATGAATAATATTAGTCGTCCGAATTACTGGACGACTAGACACTTCGTTATAGTAACTGACCCCTAACTAAGCTCGAAGCTTGTATCTAGGGTAAAGTGTCAAAAACGTCGAAAATATATAACCAAAATGAATCATCATCACCTGATATCACAAGCTGCGGGGCCACAAGCGTGCCCCCACATATCTGCATGTAAGGTTTGGTGGTCTTCTTGTACACTCCCACGTGCCACGGCATCTCCTTCTTCCCGGCTCTCCTGCCTCCAGCTACAGACGTGGTTACTATTCTTGGAATCTCTCCGCATGCTAGAAAATACAGGTTAGGTTATTTCATGCCCCGTGTTAGCTTAGCTTCGCTCCTATTGGTTGCCATATGATGTTATTGAGCCACAATCTTTTCTGTGCCGGCGGCCAAAATTGGAAGCTCCTATTGTCATTGTGACTCCAATGTCATTTGGATACATTTTCAATAAACTGACAACCAAAAGATGAGATTACAGCGACACTGTCACCGGCACGGAAACGATTGTGGCTCTATATTTAAGTAAATGTCTACAAGACGCGCGACTTAGGGCCTAGTATTTCACCACCTTCAAGTAACGTTCCGAGTAGATAATCACACTTCTGTCTTTGTCACTTGACATAAAGTAAGAAGGAGACACAACTAACTTTACTTGGTGAGTAACTCTACTTGAAGGTCATAAAATAGGCTATCTATTAGAACTTGAAAGCGGCTGGACCGATTAGGCTAATTTTGGTTTGCATTATTTGTGGAAGTCCACGGAAGGTTTAAATGTGAGGATTTTTTTTTATTTGGATATTTTTACTATTTTAACTTTATTCCAGTTTATATAGATTTTATTGGCAGTATAAAGTTCGCCAGGTCAGCAAGTCAACAATAAATGTCCTTTTCCCCACTTACTAAGATCCGTTCCCTGCTTGGTAGTGATGCCAACTCCCTGAAGAGGCACGAGACATCTTGACTCCTTGTCAGTTTCACCGTCACCACAGCTGATCAGTTCAGGCGTTGATTTCTTGCATAATGCTGTAACAATTAAATTTATTAGCTCAGCCCCCCTAGCATGACTGTGCGTGATAAAAAATATTGACACCACGAAATAATATCAATTTCGCGAGCATGACCAAATGTATTATGGCGGCCATATTTATATTTTGACAGTTGCATGTCGATAAATCGCTCTATCTATCGCGTTTTCGAAGTCTTTTAGCATATTGCTATACTTAACAATAAAATTACTATGACTAATATATTAAAAAAATAAAGTTAAAACAAGCCCAAGCACACTTAGCTTACTGCAGTATTTTTCAATCTTTTTTTCGCGACCTTTTTCGAGTTTAAAAAGCAACCCCATTTGCTATTGCCCCCAACACAAACGATATGGTTAATGTAAAAGATGGGGTGTGCACGGAAGGAGCCTCCCCGAGTGGCGCATATAACAAGCATGCGCCCGGCGCACCCCGGGCAACGGTCTGCGGACGGCAAGTCGGTAACGCAGACTAGCCGATCCTTCCACCACGACTCAACGGCAAGTAACTTGCCGTGCGTGTCCCTACACCTGCACACGCGAGGACCTTTACAAGGCCACTGATAGTGCTATATCGGTGGCCGAGTTCTGGTCCTCAAAAATATGAGTCGACACGCAAAGAAGAAGAAGATCTAAAAGATTAATCATTCATTATCAATATTTGTACCTATATAAATAAAGGCTCTGCACGAGTCTGAAGGAGATATGAAAAAAAAAAGATTTTTATTGGCGTTTCCTTTTGGCGACCCCTGAACAAGGTTTCGAAACCCCCTTTGAGTCGAGTCGTGATCCACAAATAGATAGATAGGTCACTCTCATAACCCCGATGGAACTGTTATGAGGCACCCCGAGATGTCTTTTTTAAAAAATAACAGTGTTCACTGTTCACCACAAAAAGAAGAAAAGTTTATTTTAAATTAATTTACGTTTTTACAATTTTTTTCGGACCTCACTATTCTTTTAAGTTATGGGTTTGAAATTTGGATTTATAATGAATGTAGCAACCCCCGAACACGCGGATTTATACTATTTATATAAAACTACAAATGCAATGTTTGCGTTTCATACAATTAGTATGTGGATATAACAGAACGAAATAAGTTAAAAATATGAATAAAAATCAACTTACGAACACACTCAGGCATCTTATCGTTCCTGCCTCTCCAGTCGCAGCCCACCAGGATCCAGCCAGTCAGGAAGTACCCGCGGTCACAGCTGACATCGATGACGTAGTTATCCACCAAGTCACCCACCTTTGGGCGCTCACCTTTACCGAGAATGTGCATTTTTCCGTTCTTAGGCGGCGGCGGAACTACGCATGTTGGAGGCTGGAGATGAAAGTTTATTAATTAACTAGTAGCTCCCCGCGGTTTCACCCGCGTAGTTCCCGTTCCCGTGGGATTACGGGGATAAAATAGTGAAAGAATTTTTGAAATCGGTCCAGTAGTTTCGGAGCCTATTCATTACAAACAAACAAACAAATCTTTCCTCTTTATAATATTAGATAGAAAACAAATGTATACTAGGAGTATTATCGGTCGCGTAACGCCAGAACAGACAAATGTATAGAAAAACACTTGACCGTTCACACTCAACCGATTATACGTTAGTGCGACCGATGATACGCTCGACGTATTTTACGTCAGGTATGAACCTTCCCTTAGGTTAGCGTAGATTGAAGACCTCAATGGCAGAGTTGTCACCATGACGAACTGCCATCCGTAAGGTTGCGGATTCGATTCCCGACAAATGTTTGCCTCGGTCTGGGTATGCATGAATGAGTGTGTGCGTAGTTTCTGATACCCTAGATACAAGTTACGAACTTAGTTAGGGGTCAGTTACTGTAATGAGATGATGGAGGGAATGATATCTTCGTAAAAAAATAAAAAATAAAAAATAAAAATAAATAATAAATAAATAATACTCGTATAAAATTCTCGTGTCACAGTTTTCGTTGCCATACTCCTCCGAAACGGCTTGACCGATCCTCATGAAATTTTGTGAGCATATTCAGTAGGTCTGAGAATCGGCCAACATCTATTTTTCATCCCGAAATTCCCACGGGAACGGGAACTACGCGTGTGAAACCGCGGGGCGCAGCTAGTACTTACATATTATTATGTTATATGTAATGTTATATTGAAAAATGTTGAAAGGAGTCTCGAGACTTTGATAAAAACTACAACTGCCTGCATCATTAGATTTTTGAAATATCAATACCTTTGGCAAGGACGGCAAATTTTAATAGCCTACTGGAGCTTTTATAAAGGGTTTATATGACACGACATCGAATGACATTTAAGCGAAAGCCATTTGTGCGACGGCAAATATAGAGTCACCAAGTTTTCTGTGCTGGCGGCCAAAATTGGAAGCTCAAATTGTCTTTAACGTCATTTGGATACATTTTAATTACACTGTCAATCATCTGACAACCAAAAGATGCGATTTTATTATTAAACGAAACGTACGTCATCATATATAATTATTTAACAAAACGGGATGTTAGTACGCATAATACACAGTGCAGAGCGAGACGCCGACGGCGCGGGCGTATCGCACTCCTCCTGATGAAGGCCACCGGACGTGGCTGAAACTAGTCGAGGATTTCGACTTAAATAAGTACGTACTAACATCCCGTTTTGTTAAATAATTATAAAAGATGCGATTACAGCGACTCAATCACCGACACAGAAAACTTGGTTTCTATGCATTGTCAACGCGTAATAAAAATAAAAAAGTAAGTATATTACCGGGGCTGTGGTCGGTGGCACTGTGGTATAAGCTGGTCCTTCTGCGGGCCTCTTTAAACCAGGCGCAAATAATTGTATATTCGGGTCTTTGTTAACAAATGTATCGGGCGGGTCGGACCTGAAAATAACATAATCATTCACACATCATCTTATGAAAATTAGACAGTGGGGGCTTATTAAAATGTACTCAAAAGTGACGTCATACGAACTAAGTACTAACAGCGACATCTATCCGCAACTGTGGGAAATAAACTGAACAGTCCTGAATCGCGCAAACGAAATTTACAGCGCAATTGACTATGTATACGAGAGCCCGACTACAACCGTCGGGCAGCTGCCCACCAGACATAACACCCGTCTGGTAGGAGGATCCTCCTTTTTCATGTGTCTATGGGGATTCCCATCCATTCCATAGACACTTCCCTATAGTCAGAATATGTGATAAAAATTATCTCGGTCTGTGTGTGTGTGTGAATGAGTGTGTGCGTAGTTTCTGATACCCTAGATACAAGTTACGGACTTAGTTAGGTGTCAGTTACTGTAACGAGATAATGTAGTAAATGATTATAAAAATACTTACTTCCTATATGCCAAGACATCCTTTGAAAGTGCAAAAATTACTGAAAAAAAATATATAAAACATTAGAAAACTTTTCATATTCTTTTTATCTTTGACGGCCCAAGTGGCAGAGTGGTTGCCATGTCAGCCAAATAGGAGGTTGCGGGTTCGATTCCCGTATGAGGTACTTATAGAGACTTGTTTGATAAACAAATTTTAATGTTTATCTCGGTCTTTGAGTACGTACAAAGTCAAGGGTCAGTTAGAGCGAGAATCGAACTCGTAACCTTCGGTAAGGTTAAGGGTAGGCAAGGTCGTCGGTCGGACACTACTTCGTCGTCGGTTACCCAGAACGGGAATCGAACCCACACATACTACTAACAACCCTCTTTTTGAAAAATCTTGCAATAATTGATTGTTTAATAATAAAACTTACCTAGGACTATAAATACAAGTAACTTCATTTTTCTTATTTAATTTACTAAAACACACAAAACATCAAATTCTTTAGAAAAAACAAAATTCAAATTTTGATTAAACAAATTCACAATTCATACAAATAATAACTCAAAAATCGTTAAAAGAAGACAAAAAAATACTTTTAAACAAAGCTACTTTCAAAATATTTTAAAAATCGTTAAATTCACAACAAAAAACCTTTCAAACGAAAACTATTTTATTAAAAATCTTAAATAAAACTAAAACTATTGAATTTATTTATTAAAAGATCCATTATTATTTATTTATTATCAAAAGTATTACATAATACGCGTCTATACCCAGTAAAATCTTAATAAAACTACTTAGCGCTAGACATTCTTGGTCAAACATGTTTTAATAGTGTATTATACAAGTATTTTCCTCAATGTACAGTCGTGGTAAGAAAAACTTCCGTCTGTTATAACATTCATTAAATTGAATGTCGTAATAATAATCATTCCCTCCATCATCTCATTATAGTAACTGACCCCTAACTAAGTTTGCAGCTTGTATCTAGCTAGGGTATCAGAAACTACGCACACACACCCAAACCGAGACGAAATGCGAAAGTTTCTATGTTTGTGAGTTTGGATGTTTATTACTCTTTCACGCAAAAACTACTATGTATTGATTTTGATTTTTAGTACAGATGTTCCTTATTACTAGGAATAGCACATAGGATACTTTTTATCCCGAAATTCCCATGGGATTGTGTATAAGTAATCGTATGTTTTATTGTAACTTTTTGTAGTCGCAAATCCTACCAATAGATTGCGCTGTTACTTAATTTTTTAACACACGATGGTGAATTGTGCCGAGATTGTATGATACTACGAGCTACGCATTCTCACGGGAGCGAATACTACGCGGGGCGCTGCTAATAGTTATATATTTTTGTCTCTGACTGTACTACCAAGCGATAGAAAATAAACGAACGTTATGTTTATTAAAAAATAATATTATCTGAACTTTAAATGTAAACAACTCATTATATAAATTATGTACTTAATATAATAATATAATTATTTATATTGATTTAAGTTTTCCTCAAAATCTTCAACTAGTATGTATGATTAAGATAAATTAACATAACATAATCATTCACTACATCATCTCATTACAGTAACTGACCCCTAACTAAGTTCGTAACACTATATCTCAGTAGCGGGAACAAATGGGAGAACCGCGGGGCGCTACTAGTAGAAAATAAGTAATTTATGTGGTCTAATTTTTCCGTAACGGGTTCGATTCCCGCGCGGGGTGAATATTTGTGTGGACCACAAATGTTTGTCTCGGTCTGGGTGTGTGTGTGAATGAGTGTGTGCGTTTCTGATACCCTAGATACAAGTTACGGACTTAGTTAGGGGTCAGTTACTATAATGAGATGATGGAGTGAATGATTATGTTATTTCCATGGAAATACCAATCTCAAAGTCTACTAATAATATAACTCATGGGAAAAACCGTTTTGTAACTGATCTTATCCCGTCAAACTAGAATTACCTATAACCACAGATAACTAAATACAGTGAAACCTGGTTAAGTGAGACTCCAAGGGACCTGCAATGTCGTTGCACTTATAGAGGTATTCCACTTACCCAGTGTTTCAGATATCCAGGTATAAATTAATATCTGTCTCATTTACAGAGGGTTCCATTGATAGAAGTGATATACGATAAGTGATATAGTGGGAAGGATTAGAATGAGTAAACAAACAAAACGATATTATCTCAGTTACAGAGGTTTATACGTATAAAATTCACTCGCTGTCTTAGTTATAGAGGTAACTATGATGATAAATCGAAAGAATAAATCCCAGATATAGAGGTTACCTCATCCCACTAACAGAGGTAATTTAGTGCCAAAGTGTTGGGACTTTAGCATGAATTCCAGTTATGGAGGTTTCTCACTCATCCAGGTCCCACTTAACCAAGTTTCACTGTAGTTACTATGACTAGCTGTGCCCCGTGGTTTAACCCATGTTAGCTCTGCTCCTATTGGTGGTAATGTAACATGATTTTATTAATATAGGGTGCCATTCCATCACAGCCATGCTATGCTATCAATACTGTATTAGTAACTAGCAGCGCCCCGCGGTTTCCCCTGCGTACTTCCCATTCCCGTGCGAATACAGGAATAATAGTTATTTATGGTACAAGCGAGGTAAGTTGGTGATTACTCCCGAGGCGCTATTGAGGCCCGAGCCGTCAGGCGAGGGTCTGAAGATAGCCGAGGATAGTAATCATCAATCCACGCGTGTACCATACAACGTTTTTCAACACATTTGCGAAGAAATTATCATTTTTCGCTAATAAATAAACAGTTTTTCTATTCGCGCGCATCCAACACAACAATGGTGATCGGCCAAAGACTAAAATAATATACTTATTAAAAAAAATCGAATGAATGAATGAATGGAATCGACCATAGACTTACCAAAAGTAAGGCAACATAGTTGAAGTTTGTTTTTAAAATGTACTAAATGAAAGCAATTTAAAAAAACAATCTACAACTCACTAGTGAATAAAACGTGTCATTGTTCAACTGTTTTTGCACAAATAAGGGCCCCTTTATGAGCAAGTGTGTTGAAAAATATATGTTACTCAGAGTCAATGTAGCTTTCTAATGGTCAAAGAATTTATGAAATCGTTTCAGTAGTTTCGGAGCCTATTCGTTACAAACAAACAAGATGACAGTAGTTCTTATTAAAATAAAACAACTTTTTTTAACGTTTAACAATATGTTTATTGTCTAAATTATTAAACAATAATTTTAACTTAAAAATTAAAAAAACAATAACAATTATTTCATTTTTAACCCCCGACGCAAAAAGAGGGGTGTTATAAGTTTGACGTGTCTGTGTGTGTGTGTGTGTCTGTTTATCTGTCTGTCTGTGGCATCATAGCTCCCGAACGGATGAACCGATTTTAATTTAGTTTTTTTTTATTAAAGGGTACTTACGTGCGAGTGTTCTTAGATATGTTTGATGAAAATCGGTTGACCCGTTTAAAAGTTATGGGGGTTTGAAAGTAATTGTGTTGGGGGTTTTTAAATTTTGAATTCATTTATTTTTCAACACACTTGCTCATAAAGGGGCTCTTATTTGTGCAAAAACAGTTGAATAATGACACGTTTTATTCACTAGTGAGTTATAAATTGTTTTTTTAAGTTGCTTTCATTTTAAAAAAGTTTCGATACCAAAAAAATTGTGTCCATACATTTTAAAAACAAACTTCAACTATGTTTCCTTACTTTTGGTAGGTCTATGGTCGATTCCATTCATTCATTCATTCGATTTTTTTTAATAAGTATATTCTTTTAGTCTTTGGCCGATCACCATTGTTGTGTTGGATGCGCGCGAATAGAAAAACTGTTTATTTATTAGCGAAAAATGATAATTTCTTCGCAAATGTGTTGAAAAACGTTGTATGGTACACGCGAGTATTGATGATTACTATCCTCGGCTATGGTCAGACCCTCGCCTGACGGCTCGGGCCTCAATAGCGCCTCGGAAGTAATCACCAACTTACCTCGCTTGTACCATAAATAACTATTATTTGACGCTCTTACGGTGAAGAAAAACAACAACAACAAACTCAATAAAAAGTTTATAAAAAATCTTAGTCCAAAATATTCAAGAACATGATTGCATAAAACGAAAATTAAAAAAAATCAACATAGGATCCATTTTTTGCTTTTATTTTAAATCTTATAGCTAGTTTGTCAAGTCTCTGTTTCCATTAATTATGCAAACGGGTTTTTACTTTTAAAATATTTTCGTGTTGGAGATTACCATTCACGCTTTGCTTACATTTTTTGTTTGCTTCACTCGACGCATTTTCGTTATTGAGTCACAATCTTTTCTGTGCCGGCGTCCAAAATTGGAAGCTACTATTGTCATTTTGACTCTAATGTCATTTGGATACATTTTCAATAAACTGACAACCAAAAGATGCGATTACAGCGACGCGTCACCGACACAGAAACGATTGTGACTCATACGTTACGTAATTTGGCTCTTATGCAGTGGTCCCACCGCGGGCGAGCGAGCGATGAACTATCGGCGAGTTTCTCGCCCAAGAAAAGGACAGTGAATGTACGTTCTGTGTAAACGAAAGAGATGCGATTAATAGTTACTCGCTGGCTGTTCACACTGCCAGCGAGTTCTCGCATTCCTAGATTTGCCGCTGCCGACTTGCTCAGCGAGTTGGCGAGTTTAATTTTGTCGAAAAAACTAATAACGCGAGTACTCGCTCAACGCCAGCGGTGGGACCACATACCCCTCCACATCCTCACATAAAGGTACAATTCCAAGATGGGCCGCAGACCGCAAACACCAACCGCAAACTGCAAGCGACAACACTTGTTTCTATCAACAGCTATGAAATTGACTCCGAGCCCGGCTACACTGCTATCTTAAGGCGCGACGCGCTCGGAATCAATTTCATAGCTATTGATAGAAACAAGTGTTGTCACTTGCAGTTTGCGGTTGCAGTTTGCAGTTTGCGGTTTGCGGTTGCAGTTTGCGGTTGCAGTTTGCGGTTGCAGTTTGCAGTCTGCGGCCCGTCTTGGAATTGTACCTTAAGGCACTTTGTTCCAAATATACAAAAAATAATGCTTTCAAAAAAATCAGTAGCTATACTGCCACCTGTCAACATTATGCGGCCATTTGTAAATTAGACTTGGCACGTAAGTGTGGTACACAGTGCCATAGTGCCCTTGTGAGTGCACTTCCTCTGAAATTATAGGCACCGGAATCTGAGGGACGTTTCGACTACTCAATTTGTGAGTCTCATCAGCATGTTGACTTTCTTTGACATTGTGATGGCGTTTCTCATCATTATGATGATTTAACTTAACATTATGATGGTGTTTTAGCTCGACAATTGGACGACCGGATTTAAACTTGACATTTTGATGGCCCAAGTTAAAAACATCATCAGCATTTTGGTGATTTTTCAAAATATTTGTAGGTTGTTTGTCGAAGTCGACTTCCGAAGTAAGTTTGGAATGTATATCGACATGATGACCAGTTTTGACATGTTCACTAATGTCAGCACGTAAGTCGACATTTTGGTGACTCCTTTTGACATTTTGATTGAGTTCGGGATGTAAGTCGACATTTTGTTGGCTAATTTTGTCATTTGGAACATGTTTTTGGTTTTCAACGACTTGGGGACTAGGCTTAACATTTTGACTTAAAACGATATTATGATTAAAATCACTTTCATAGCTTATTTTACCATTTTGATTATGTTGAGGATGCAATGCGATGTTCGAATGGCTTATTTTAAAACTAGATATAAGTGGTTGACCGAAATCATCATTTTTGTCACTGAATTTAACATTTTGACTAAGTTCTGGGTGTAAATCTACTTCATCAATTTTGATATTTAAGTCAACAGGTTTCAGTTTTATATTCTGATTCAAATCAACATCTACTTGCTTTATTTTGACATTTTGAGTAACTTGTTTATTGAATTCGACATTTTCGTGTCCAGTTTTAGTGTCGTGATCTTTTTGCGGCGTCATATCCATATTTTGATGTGATGATTGCCTATTTGTTTTAGCGTTAAGAATAACTTTCTGATGATGTAATGGTACATTTATATCTTTATGGCTTTTGATGTTAGTATTTGGACTATTCTGTTTTGTATGAAGATCTTGTTCAAGGCTTTGTACTGACGGATTGAGACTTGATTGAGGATTGAAAAGAAATTCATGATTTGTTGGCATATTTTGAATACGCGGCCAGTTTTTGTCATTAAAAGAAATATCATCGTCTTTGTTGTTACCAGCTTGGTAGTTATTATGAAAAACTAGCCAAGGATGGTGCTGTGATGGTAAAGTATGAGTTACCCAGTACTGCGATGGGGGTGTAACTATAATTTGATACTCTGGGTTCTTAGTTTCTTTTATTTTTATAGGGATCGGAGTAGTGTCTGTAATATACGACGACGTTGTAGCTTTTGGCCTGAAATTAACATTATACACCATTTTTGTGGACACTTTTTTGAAAACATCTCTAAAATCTGTTGTTGCTTTTTGGGATTTATTAGTATCATGTAAAGTTGCATTTGGCGCGTTAGTTTTAGTACCAATTGTTAAATCATGATTGAAATATGTTGAGTCGTCAAAAATAGACGGCAGATTATCTGCTGGTTTAATAGGAACACTAAATTTATTATCATCGTTCTTTTTATTATCATCTGGTCGTACACGTTCATTCTTTATTCTTGTTATATTATAATCACGAGATACATAATGATTGCTCATATCAATAATCGCTTTGTCAACTGTTTTGTCTTTTTGTACTATTTTTGGGCTAATATCAACATGAGTTGATTTGTTAGGATCACTTTTAGGAATACCTTCACCAGGAATTTTGACATAATTAAATGTTTTACTTGTCGTAACATCAATTTTAGTAGTTTCTTCCGGACCACTGTTGTGATTTTTAGTATTTTCGTGATTATTGTGAGATATATCTTCAGGAACAGCTGTAGTTGTATCTAAATTGATATTTATAGGTAAAATAGGACAGTTATCTTCATTATCATCTTCTTCACTTGTATTTTCATTATATTTTGAATCATTATTCATTTCTCCAGTTTTATGACCATTGACGTCACTTTTATGACCACCTTTAACGTTCTCATGTGATATACCTTTTCTAATATTAGTTACGATCCGATGAACCGGCTCATGGGTGACTGGAGTAGTTGTTGGCTTTTTCGTTGTTGTTGTTAAAACTTTTTGTTTTGGTGGCCATTTTATTTCTCTTTCAGTTGTGTCTGCTAGCTGAAATTTTATAAAAGAATATATTTATTACCTTTGAGTATGTATATTGTATACTAATGACATCAGAGACAAAACATATTTATAGATTTTATTTTAAATACATTCTATTCATTGAATTGAATTTTTAATTTTGAAGACGATTGTTGAGTTGTGGTGAATATTTGTGTGAACCGCAAATGTTTGTCGGTTTGTATGGTGTGTGTATGAATGAGTGTGTCCGTAGTTTCTGATACCCTAGATACAAGTTACGGACTTAGAGGTCAGTTACTATAATGAGATGATGGAGTGAATGATTATGGTATGTTTTAAAGACAAAACTTACCGCTTTCCTAATAAAATGTGCATGTTTTATAACATGTGTGAATGTAGCTACAGCGAATGTATTACACAGATGGTCGTTCTTAGGCGCTGTAGAGACTATACCGCGAAGGTAATAACGTTCTGCTTCTCCAACTATGTCTGGGACTGCTAATCCTCCTCCGCTGTCTCCTCGGCAGACTGCAGTACCTGTGTAGGAATAGAAAGAATTTAAAAACATGTGTATAACTACACAATCACAAAGCCAAAAATCTCAGCCAGCGGCAGGCAGCCATTATTTGATGGATGGAGATAGCACGGGTCACTTGTGGTCATTTTTTTTCAACCACAAATGTTAGACTTTTGAGTGCTCTAACTTCTCGCACCAATTTTATCCATTATATTACTGCGCCAATGAGGCTAGGCGTATGCTGAGACGTAGGCCGCACAGGTCATAGCAGAGCAGATTTTGTAGAGCATGGAACGTCGAGAGAAAAAGCAGGACAGACGTGCGTCGCACGTACCAACGCCGCAGCGTACGTAGTTTAATGACGTTCCATGATTTACAAAATCTGCTCTGCTCTGCCCTGTGCAGCCTGCGTCACCTATGTCTCAGCATACGCCTAACCTTAAAAGTACTACTAAGTAACACTAGAGAAAAGTACTATTAAAACACTAGAGTAAAACAAAAAATCATCTATACTCACCATTAGTAAGTCCAGCGCATATCTTGTCACTGGTGATGGAGACCACAAACCCTGGATCTGATGATCTGATACACTCTTCGATACCAACCGACGGCATTTCAACTACTTTCAGTACGTGGGACGCAGTTCCATCTTGGCTGGTCAACCCAAATCCTGCTACCTGAAAAGTTAGAAAGATTTTATGAGAGCTATATTGGAGAAAAACTTACTAATTTGAATATGTAAATTAAGATCTCAAGAAATATCTATCTTTCCAACAACTATCCCTTACCCTGGCCAGTTTCCCATGAGCTAACTGAGTCACATCAAAGTCATAATCGAAGTCCAGACAAGCGGGAGTCACGAAGGTGGTGAACCGAATCTCTTCTTTGGTGATGAGCAGAGCAATGTCGTCTTGGAAGTTGGTAGCTCTGCCTTGGTACCGGGGCGGGATTCTGATCTCTTGAACCTGTGGGAGAGAAAATAGTTCAAAATTAACTGACTACAATAAGTATGGTTACGTTATGGATGGGAGGATATTTAGAGGATATGTGTGGTTGTATTCCATCTACTATTCCACAATACATCGTTACAGAAGTAAAGTCTGGCATATGACTACTATTCCAAAATACATCGTTACAGAAGTAAAGTGAGTTATCTGACATACGACTACAGCATTTGTAATCCTACTTCTTCTTCTTAGCGTGTCGACTCCAAACAGATAAAAAAATAAAGGAAACAATGATATTGCCCGTTCAACTGTTTTGAACAACGGAGAAATAGATAATCCTACTAATATAGGAAATTTGAAAGTTTGTATGCATGTTTTTCACTCTTTCACGTAAAAACTACTGAATCGATTTAGTTAAAGGTGCAGTTATTCCCCGTAACTTGGATTACCGCGTTACTTGTTATCGTAAAACTGCCACGGCATTGGGATTGACGCGGATAAAACTGCAGCAAGAACATAATAATTTTAACTGAGTATATTTTTAACCCTCGACGCAAAAAGAGGGGTGTTATAAGTTTGACGTGTCTGTGTGTGTGTGTGTGTGTGTGTGTGTGTGTGTGTGTGTATCTGTCTGTCTGTGGCATCATAGCTCCCGAACGGATGAACCGATTTCAATTTAGTTTTTTTTGTATTAAAGGGGACTTACGTGCGAGTGTTTTTACACATGTTTGACCCGTTTAAAAGTTATGGGGGTTTAAAAGTAATTGTGTTGGGGGTTTTTTAAATTTTTAATTTAATGTTATCTTGTTTATAATAAAAGTCTTCATTCCGTAAACACTTTGTTAATCTACTATCAATTCGGAAATTATCGCCAAGAAACACTGTGTTATTTTTAATTTTCCTTTCTAAATCTTGTTTTCAAGCTAAATAAATGTTTGATGAGCTTACCCCACTCCTCTGCGCGTTGATATCATACTTGTAAGTCCAGGACCTGTACAGCTTGCCGACGGCCACAGCGTACAGCGACGCGGGCTGCTGCTTCGTCAGCTCGTTCCAGAAGCAATGAGCAGCTGGAATTTAGACGTGAATGTTTATAACGGGATATGTGAGGACATAGTTATTGAGTTTATACACCCCTATTTTGAAATTACGGGACTTATTAAAATCAGAATATTTGTAGCAGTAACTGAATCCATATATCCAATAAAAATATCAAAAATGATAGTCGATAACTTATCTTTAAAAACTACTAAATAAATGCCGTATTACCAGACGGCACACTAGCTATCAAGTATTCTGTGACGGCTCGGGTCGATGACCGCGCTCAGCTGTGTATCGCAGCGTTCGCCGGTTGTTCGATGTTGAATAAAAACTTTGACTTATCATAACTTTTTAAATAAAAGCAAAAGATAAAATCTAACTTCACTATTATATTGTCACCCGTCGTTTACATTAGCTGTGTGATTAAGTATCTCGAATTCAAAATAGGGGTGTATGTTCTTCATATAGTAACTGATCCCTATTAAGATTTGTTACTTAGAGTATCAAAAACTGTGTATGTTTATAATTTTTAACGGGTTTTTGATAAACCCTTTCTTATTTCAGGTTCCAGGATCTAATCCTGGGTTGAGACTTTTCTAAGCTTGAGTCCTAGATTCAATGCCTGCGTTATGCGTTGTTGGTATGTTTTCTATTACTAGGATAGGACGGAATTTAAATCACCAACATGATTTGAGCAATAGCGTGGTGATTACGCATATTCTGATTCACGGTTGTTTTCCTATAAACATGGCTCGGATTTGAGATCACCAACACGCTTTGAACAAGCATAGTGATTACGTCTAAACTACTAAAATCTTCAGTAAGAGAGAGAGAGAGAGAGAGAGAGAGAGAGAGAGAGAGATCTTTGCCTTGCTCTGGGATCTTAGTAGATTTTGCATATGTTGTACACGCGTCACACAAAAAACTAAGTACTATTTAAATGAAATTAGTTACAGATGTTCCTTAAAACTTAAGCTAAGTATTTGTGTGCATAAACATTTGTCTTAGTCTGACTTTAAACAATACCCATCTTATTGTCACTCACTCTCACTACACTAAACATTTATAGATCACATTTTTTTAACCTCTGGAAACGAATCCAGCACATCCAGAAATCCAGCATAATGATTTCTACCCAGCCCGAGCAAGACGCCGTAAATATAACATTTAACATAATCATTCCCTACATCATCTCATTACAGTAACTGACCCCTAAGTTCGTGACTTGTATCTAGGGTATCAGAAACTACGCACACACTCATTCACACACACACACACCCAGATCGAGACAAACATTTGTATACATCCCTCGTTTGATTTACAAATAAAATAGATACTATTTCAATTTCAATTTTCAATTTATTTAATAAACATTTTGTTACAATACAAATACATTTAGCGCAATTATCGAGACTTTACCTCCCAAACTAGTTTAAACTGTATCATGGTAAGGTAATGCCTCTCAAATTACGCGCACATATAAAATATCATAACAAAATAAATAAATACACATACATAATATTTTACATAAATACCTTACAGACTAACATAGATACAAAATATAAAACTTAAAACTAATGTGTTCACGTTGTGACGGCGACGTGAGGCGCAGGTCTGGCGTGGCCCGGAGGTCGTCGACGTCCCCGGTACTTCCGGAACAGAACTCCCTTCGGCCACAGCTCCTCCCTCAGGAAGGTCGATAGCAGCTCGGTCGGCACGCGCACAACAAAGGAATTGAAGTTCACACTGTTGCGCGACTCCAATTGCTCGACCGTCAGACGGTACTTCGTCTTGGCCACCAGGTACTCCACGATGTCAGCGGCCTTCGTGGTGTAGTGGAGGCGGGACACGTACACGTACGTCATCGGGATGGCGGGACGCAGGAGGTGGTTGTGTCCAGTCGGTGCGGTGCCACATAGGTTGCGACAAAGAGGCTTTTTCTTCTTCCGCTCTACTTTGATGAAGCCGTCTTTGTCGGGTAAGCTCTTCTTAGAGCTCAGTGACTCCACACGTCGAGAGGGTTCAGCGCGAGACTTCCCGTTACCTCTCTCCTTGTTGTTGTTTGTCCGCGCGGCGGGAGGCTGGCGGGCTGCAGCGGTGGCGTAATCACGGCGAGGTGTCGACGTGATGACGCGGTGCGGGGCCTCCGCGGGGGGAGGCGCTGAGCAGGCGGCGCGCGGGGCGCCGCTATCACGTGCGGGGACGGCACACGGCGACGAGTCCAGTTTCGCTGACTCGAAACTCGCTGTCGAAGCATTGCATGCCCCGCGACGAGTGTTGATGTTGTCGACCTCAGGTGACCTACATACCGACGTGTTGTTACGTAGACTTGCAACTTCAGCACGTAGCTCACTGATGACATTATGTGAGGTTTCCAGCTTCAACACCATCTCCGCCAGGGTTGACTTCAGGGTTGTGACATCCATCATCAACCTGGTGACGTCGACGCGGTCAAACGCGACCGGCGGCAGCTTGTGCACGTTCTTAGTCACGAACGTCGGCACGTCGTCAGGGTCGGTCTCCTTTAAAAAGGAAATAATGTCCTGGAGACTTCGCTCTCCCTTTTCATCCCTCCTGCGGGACGGCATCTGGTCGATCTTGCCGACCGACCGAAATAGGAGGATTTTTGCAGAGCTAATATCCTCGGACTTGTAGAAGGACTTGCCGATCTGTGTAATATCGAACTCGTCCAACGTGTTAATTACGTGCTGTACGAACGCCAACACTTCGTTGGCTATAAGTTGGGAACTCATAGCCATTGTAGCGGGCGGCGGCTGACGCCGCAAAATCGCGAATATTCAAATTCGTGTGTGCAGCGGACGCGTCCGTCACTGACCGCGTTGCGCACTGCACTGATACTAATACCTTTTTATTAAATAATAATATAAAAAATGATGACAACAATACCTGATATAACAAGCCTGTTGCTGACCAGCGTTCCCCCACACATCTGCATGTAGGGCTTAGTGACCTTCGTGTAGACGGTCACGTACCACGGCACCTCCTCAATGGAGGCTATCCTTCCACCGGCCACGGACGCCTTCACGACGTTTGGTATCACTCCGCATTCTGGAAGCATAAATTTAAAACGTCTGTAAATTTTATGTAGGTATAAAAAAATCTTTGAAGTAAGTACCTAATTTTCATAATTTTTAAAATTATTTTTCCAACCAAAGAGCAATGTCAAAAAAATACAAAAAAACGAATACATTTCAAAATAATGTTATGAAAAAAAATTGAGTTCTCTTTTTAGTTTTCAAAAAATCAAATAGTTTCATGAATAAGGGAGTTATGAGGTCACGAATATTTAATAAAAGAATCCGAACAACTGTTTGATGACCTATCTTACTTTCGAATTACAAAGTGACAGGCGACGACAAAAGTCGCGATTTTAATTTCGTTTTCTCATCATCAACAACTTCAAACCCCTGAATTCATATTCTTCTTTCATCGGAATATACACCCCTATTTTGAATTCGAGATACTTAATCACACAGCTAATGTAAACGATGGGTGATAATATAATAGTGAAGTTAGTTTTTATCTTTTGCTTTTATTTAAAAAGTTATGATAAGTCAAAAACCTTCCCACTGAATCACTCTGTCTATTAAAACAAACCGTATCAAAATCCGTTGCGTAGTTTTAAAGATCTAAGCATACAAACCTTTGTATGCTCCTATGTCCCTACATAGGGACAGAGAAAGCGACTTTATTTTATACTATGTACTATGTAGTGATAAATTAATAAATTAAGTAGTAAGTAGTAGTTTTTAGTTTTTGTTAGGTTCATAAAATCTCAATTGAAGTTCAAACTTGATATTAAACAAAACAACAAGTGTATAACACTTACGTAATTTCTTCCTAACTTTGTTGGTGCTAGGTGAGCTGCCTGTCGTCTCCTCTGGGAGCAGACACCGGGACACCTCGTTATTGTAGCCCAACCCGCAAGACATTAGGTCTGGAGTTTCTTTTTTGCAGATCGCTGAAAAGTAAAATTACGAAACAGCTCTTGTGAATAATTGCAATGAAAACATCACAGTTAGATAACATATGTCATTATGTGCCTAAATGCGGAGAAATAAGAGGCACTTTATGAGCAAGTGTGTTGAAAAATAATTTACGATCGTACCACTAACTATTTTTAAACCGACAACGAACTGTGCCGTAAGGTAATGCTAGAATTTAATACACTATCTGTGCGATTCCATGATAAAAGGTAACCCGGCGGCATCATAAGAGGCTGCACTCCAATAACTGGCACAGAACTGCAGAGGACCATTTTAACTGTAACTGCAAATTCTTCGCACTAAACTGCTTAACTCTTGCTTAATCCACTGTCATACCCCGTCGATTATACATGCGATTATTTAGCGCGACAATGCCGCCGGCATAGTTTATATGAAAGCAATAGGGATTTCGACTGGGTAAACAAAATGATATTCTAATTAGTCCGTCAGATAGATTTCGAAAACATATTAGACACGTATTTTTTTGTTTTATCAAATTAATAAAACTGACTTAGTTATTACGCATTAAAGTTCAGGAGTGGGGGCTTGTGACGATGATTCTTGGTAAAAAATGTATGTAACTGTGACGTCACACGAGTTTTCTATGCACTATATCGTATTTATTAATTGTTTGTATAAAAAAATACGTGTCCAATATTTTTGCGAAATCTATCTGACGGACTAATTAGATTTTTTAGTCGACATCCCTATTGCATGATAAAGGATAGAAAGTAATTTCGTGAAGAAAAGTCTTAATATCTTAATACTCACGCACACACTGCGGCATTTTATCCAGCAGTTTGTCGGTCACACACTGCACCAAGTAGAACCCAGTGAGGTGGAATCCAGGATCACAGGTGACCTTCAGGACGAACGAGTACGCTCTGTCACCTTCCTTAGGAGAGGGGTCCCAGTTACCTGTGTAATTAAGATATAAATAGTTTATTTTTATACAAGAATACTATTTTGCAAAAAACATAGGATCGCGAAAAGTTGCGTTTTTTAGTCATATCTTTTAAGGAAAAACATAGGATCGGCGACAAGTTCTTTTAACTTTAAAAAAGTTTTGCACTTGACTGTAACTAACCTGATGGAAAGCGATGATACAGCCTAAGATGGAACGTGCTCGCATAGAAGATAATGCTAGTGTTTACTCGTTACCGTATAGCCACAATCCTAGCATTCAAGATAAGGCCTCGGTAGCTGAGTTAGAGTAGTGCCACGATTCAGCAGAGTTCAAATCCTGAGGTGAACCTTTTGAATGTATTTTTCAAAATAGAAGATTTCGATTCACTGGTGACTTAGACAGAGCTAGATTGTAAATTTCAGGGAACAGAGAAGCTGGCAGGGAGTCGTAGTATGTCACTCAGTAGTAAGTGTAACATAACATAATCATTCACTACAACGTCTCATTACAGTCCTAACTAAGTCCGTAACTTGTATCTAGGGTATCAGAAACTACGCACACACTCATTCACACACACACAGACCAAGACAAACATTTGTGGTTCACACAAATATTCACCCCGCACGGGAATTGAACCCGCAACCTTAGGGGTGGCAATCCGGCATGGTGACCACTCTGCCATCTAGGTCGTCTTGTAAAACGAGTGTAAAACTATAAGATCCCAATACGGTCCAAAGATCTCTCTGTCACTGACGATATTTAAAGAGCCAGTAACTGTAAAGGCTAAGGATTGGTGATCGAGATGTCGTGGATTTGATCCCCGCATCACTGCATCGTCAGAGGCACATATTAAAAGCCTCTCTTATAATATTTTAAACTACAGAATCCCACAATACAAATGCTAAAAATAATTACCTTCAGCAACGAAATGTCCATTCTTAATTTGTGGAGGAATTATACATTTATCCTCCTCATTTTGATACGGGGAAGTCGTTGTAGTACTGAAAACACATTAAATTAAAAATTAAAAAAGACCCCCAACACGATTACTTTCAAACCCCCATAACTTTTAAACGGGTCAACCGATTTTCATCAAACATGTCTAATAACACTCGCACGTAAGTCCCCTTTAATACAAATAACTAAATTGAAATCAGTACATCCGTTCGGGAGCTACCTATGATGCCACAGACAGACAGATACACACACAGACACGTCAAACTTATAACATCCCTCTTTTAGCGTCGGGGGTTAAAAAATAACAGAGGCTAAAGTTATAGTTATTAAACTAGCAGTGCCCCGCGACTTCGTCCGCGTGAATAACGTGACATGACTTCCGGCAGAATTTGAGTTTTTACCCCGCTTTTCTCCCGCTAGGGAGGGAATTTCCAAAAATCCTCTCTTAACGGATGCCTACGTCATAACATCTACCTGCATGCCTTTCAGCCTGATCCGTTCAGTGGTTTGGGCTGTGCGTTGATAGATCACTATGTCAGTCAGTCAGACAGTCAGTCACCTTTGAGTTATATACCTTTTTTAAAGTTAGTTATATAAGTAATTCTCACCTCGCAGGCTGTATTTGTCCAAAAACTCCATTTAACAATACTGTAAAAAAGAAAATATGAATAATAAATACTGGTTTTAGTATTTAGGGTCCCGATTGTCACTAAGGGGAGTTAGCAATAATAAATGAATTGAATTGAATTGAAACACACAGCACTCGAACAAGAAAATGTGCTTCTTATTTTGCTAGGAGGCTATAAATGGGGGCTTGCAAGATTTTTAAACTCTGCCTTTTGAACTGTGGAAACTTCTTTTTTATTTCAATAACAAAACAACGATTGTCTGCACGTCGGTATTGAGAGCGTCGGTGGCGCAGGGGTGAAGGCCGTTGACATCCGATCGAAAGGTGCCTGGTTCGAACCCCGCCAGTCCCGCCACGTACCAATGTGTTTTCAATTTATATAAGAATTCATAAGTACGTTAATTTCGACGCTCTTACGGTGAAGGAAAAACATCGTGAGGAAACCTGCACATTCCTGGGAAGAAATTCTAAGGTTGTGTGTGAAGTCGACCAACCCGCACTTGGCCAGCGTGGTTGACTAAGGCATAATCACCCTAATTCAGGGTAGGCTCGTGCCCCTCGGTGGGGGAATTATATGACATAACATAATCATTCACTCCATCATCTCATTACAGTAACTGACCCCTAACTAAGTCCGTAACTTGTATCTAGGGTATCAGAAACTACGCACACACTCATTCACACACACACAGACCGAGACAAACATTTGTGGTTCACACAAATATTCACCCCGCACGGGAATCGAACCCGCAACCTTACGGAGCTGATGATGATGATTGTCTGCATATCGGGAAAGAGCACTACGCGGGTGAAACCGCGGGGCGCTCTGCTAGTAGGCAATACTTTCGCATTGATAATATTAGTACCTATTCATTCAATGTACAGTCTCGGAATGAAAAGGTTCGTCAATTTTCAAATTGATTCGTATAATGTGCCGCGAAAACATATTACCTTTTGAAACTATGTTACAGAATAGACTTGGGTTAGGGAAAATAATGTTCTACTGCTCGATAATAAAATTCAAAATTATTCAGATCAGAGTTGTTTGACTATTTATCTTGTCAACAAGATGTTTATGTTTTATAAACTAAAACCTTCTTGTTGGTTCAACCTGCCATTATTATTTCTGTTAAAACTATTGTCAATCGGTCAATGTCATCATTGCAAAATATCAAAAAGGTTTTTATATGCCGCGCGCACAAGGCAGTGTTTAAAAAAGGATAGATAAATCAAGCAAAACCTTATTCGATAGCAAACGTCATTCTATTTATTCAAATGTTAGCATCACTGTTTCTTACACATGTATGTTGGTATTATTGTTTCTTGCAATACTAGTGCAAGTGAAAACCGACTCTAAGGTGACGAACCTTTTCATTCCGAGACTGTACTTATGATCATTTGTAACGAGATTCACAAGTCATGACGTCAAAACAGACTTTATATTTTTCCCGTGGGATAATTTCAATAATAACAAACAATGTTTTATCTTACAGTATTATTGATGTGATATCAATAATATAACATTATCACTGTGTCCCGCGGTTTCACTTGCCGAGTGGTGTAGGTGGTAGTGACATGCCTGCATGTCGAAGGTTACGGGTTCAATTCTCGCTCTAGGTAAAAACTATTGATGCGATTTTCAAATTGTTTTATTGAAATTCTACATTACATTAAACTATAAACCTATGCTTACTAAGTAACAAAGACGAGTAAAACAACGGCACACAGGTAGTATAAAATACACAAATATTTAAAGAGTATATAAAAATAGAGAGAATAAAAATTAAACCGTTTTAAATGAAATTTCGTACAGATGGTATTTATAACCAGGGGCCTAAGTCTGCAATTCGACATTATTGATCACACAATATGGTGATATTGTGGCACCATAACGAGAGTGTCAGAAATTTGGTATTCTGCTAAAATTTATTCATATGGCTATGGTGTCTCAGTGGTCTTTGTTGCATATCAAAATTCAAATATTTTTTGTCAAATTATCAAATAAACGTCAGAATACTGTTTCCATGACAACCATCAATGCCAAAATGCCCCCCTCCCCCCCAGAGTGGGATTTACGCGGTTAAGCTAATTTTTTTAACTAACGCCCTGTGGTTTTCTCGTGAGATACGGAGATTAAATACTTATAGGCTGTTAGCCGTGCTCCACGGTTTCACCCGCGTAGTTCCCGATCCCGTGGGAATTTCGGGATAAAACGTACTATGTTCTTGCTTGTTAGGTACGTACTATGCCTATGTTCTTTCCCGGACCATAAGCTACCCCTGTACCAAATTTCAAGTCAATCGGTTCAGTAGTTTAGCCGTGAAAAGGTAACAGACGGATAGAAAATTTTTTCTCCCCAAAACCTCACAAACTGCTCTAAGTCTTTATAATACATACAAGCTGTGTCCCGCGATTTTACCCGCATGGAACCTTATACCGTGGGAATTTTGGGATAAAAAGCATCCTATGTGTTATTCCTAGGTATGAGGAACGTCTGTACCAAATCCATTCAGTAGTTTTTGCGTGAAAGAGGAACAAACATCCACACATCCACACTCACAAACATTCGGCTTTATAATATTAGTGGGACTATAATTGAATATTAATTAAATTATAATTCAATTTATAATAGGTCCTATGTGATTAAATTAGGTAATTATGGGTTGACAATGATGATGATATAATTAAAAAATAATAATAACACTGGTCAACACGATTTTTGCCACACGAAGTTTGATAGCTAATTTTGTTTTATCAATCTACCCTCATTATTAAATCACAATTTCCATATGTCAATTAGCCTCATATTTGTTGTGATACGGTAATACTCATAACTAGTCCTACGGCAGTAAATTAACAGAAACGCTTACAAGTAAATCGTTATAAAAATATTTGTCGTTGAATTTAAACACTTTTTTTGTGATTTATTAACCCTGTGATCATGTCAAGGAAGTATAATAATGATCCTAACTCTTTTTGTGATGTATGCGGAGAACTTACATTCAAAAAACAACGACGAAATTTTACGAATCTTGTGTTGGGAGTATACTTGACAAATATGAAAGAAACCTATGAAAATATGAAACATTACATAAAAAAATAAATTACAGTACATATTCCTTCAAAATCTGCGGTGATCTTAAAGTTGTTGCACTATTATCTGGACTTCAGCTGGGTTATACTGCTGCTTTTTATGTGAATGGGATAGCCGAGACAGAACTTATCACTATATAAAAAAAACATGGCCTAGGCGTGTATCGTTAGTTCCTGGGCAAAGTATTTGCCCTTTGTACAGCCAAATAATGTGCTTCTACCACCATTGCATATAACATAACATAACATAATCATTCACTACATCATCTCATTATAGTAACTGACCCCTAACTAAGCTCGAAGCTTGTATCTAGGGTATCAGAAACTACGCACACACTCATTCACACACACACCCAGACCGAGATGAACATTTGTGGTTCACACAAATATTCACCCCGCACGGGAATCGAACCCGCAACCTTACGGATGGCAGTCCGGCATGGTGACCACTCTGCCATCGAGGTCGTCAAATATAAAAAAAAACATATCAAATTAGGATTAATAAAAAAAATTGTGAAGGCAATGGATCGCAATGGGAGTGGATTTTTGTATCTTGGGAATAATAAAAGAATCTAAATAATAATAATTAAAAATGAATAAATAACTTGGAAACTTACCACAAAACAACACAACAATATTCGTCAACATTTTAAAAAACACTGTTCAAGTTTTTAACAGAAAAATAACAAAATACTTCCTATATTTACTTAAAGAATATACTTTAACTTTTATATACTATTTACTACGAATACTACATATATTATTGTATATTTTATTTCAAATTTTGTACATAATTAAATAATTATGGTGACATTTTTTATTTAATTGATATCTTTGATTTACACGAATACTACACATTGAAAAAACTACATTAACGGATTTTTATCGCGGTTATAATTTCATTATCATAATGGTAACATCTACGTGAGATTTTATGTTGTTATAACTAGTGGCCTGCCCCGGCTTCGCATCCAATTTCCCGTTGATTTTCCAGTTTTTGAAGTGAAAACTTCTTTAGCGGCGCTGAGCACTTTTTTTGTATGGGTAAAAACTTTCAAACTCGCGTCAGGGTCACGTGATGCTGATCGAAAAAGCGTAAGATCAGCATCACGTGACGTTTATGATAACTGAAGTAAGAAACAAACATTGTATTCTACCTCATAAATGATAGTACTTTTATACTTATAATTAAACACAACGTTAATATTGAAGTTTTCACTTCTGCCAGCACTCCCGGAGTGCTACCTTTTTTTTTACATTGGAACTTTCTCCTGGCTATAACAAACACAACAAAAATGAAATGGCCGTTGTTGAGTTATAAAATTAGATTTTTATATTGATATTGATTTATTTTTACATTAAATAATAACCAGAAAAAAATCTATTAGTTTTATATCAATTTTTAATTACGTATTTTTTTAATATCTATATATTTATCACTAGTTTTAAAAAACTATTAAGCATCTATCACAATACAACGAAATATTTGTTTCTCTGTCTTGATAATATTTCATTTAAGTAAACTAATTAATCAAATATTGTATAATATTAAAGAAAATTTATGTTTTTAAATTTTTAGTGACATTTTTATTTGCGTTTTTTTAAGTTCGTAATTTATCACTCACTCACTCACTGCAGTTCTATTAAAACTGCGCGCCGATGTAAAATACTTGAATCTGAGTGTTTTTCTCGCTGAGCCAGTGTCGGACTAAGGCAGCGCGTATGTAGAGACGCAGGCGACGCAGGCCGCGCCGGGCAGAGCAGGCACATGCGACGCAGACATGTGTCTGTCCTGCTCTCTCTTACGACGCTCCTGACATTTATTTCTCCTGCTCTCTCTCGCGACGTTCCATGCAACACAAAATCTGCTCTGCTCTGCACTGCGCGGCCTGCGTCGTCAACATACGCTCGCGCTAAGTGACAGATCTATAGGGTAAGCTAATGTCTGTCTACATATCATAGCAGCATGTCATAGCAACACATAACTTTATTTAGTTTTACTTTTATTTAGGCCCTATTTCACGACCTTCAAGTACAGTAACTCAACCAGTGAAAGGAGTTTTGTCTCTTTCTTACTTTATATCAAGTGAAAAAAAAACTTGTGAGTAGGTACTTGGAAATTTACTTGAAGATCGTGAATAGGCCCTTAGACTAATAAAGTAGTTTGTTTATTCGGTAATCTTGGGAATCTAGTTAATTTGAATATGTATACCTAAGAATGTTGTTGTCTGACGAAATTCTGGTATTTCCGTCAGGTGATACAAAAATATGACTAAAAATGATTATTAAATTTGGAAGTAAATTGGAGGCAAAAAAATGCGTCACAGTTGTGTATAAAATGTACTCACACATGACGCCATGTGCTACTTTGACTCAATTTATCTTCGCAATTTTTAGACGACTAAGGCCTGATTTTTCCATCGCCAGATAACTGTATTCGAGGAATAATTTTGAAATTTTAACAGTTATTTCATACAAAACTGTCAAACGTAAATTTTATCCATCGAATAAAAGTTACGTATCTGACGATCGAAAAATGGCTCTAAGTAGTATGTCAAAAACGAAAAAATACGTTTGGTTTTTAATAAAAACTATCTGCCGTCTGTCCCTCTTAGATCTTTTAAACTACGCAATGGATTTTAATGCGATTGTCAGTATAGATAGAGCGATTCAAGAGGAAAGTTTTATTACTTATCCAACTTTTAATGTACGTTCAAATTGTCGATTATCCCCTGTTTAACCCCCGACGCAATAAGAGGGGTGTTATAAGTTTGACGTGTCTGTGTGTGTGTGTGTATCTGTCTGTCTGTGGCATCATAGCTCCCGAACGGATGAACCGATTTCAATTTAGTTTTTTTTGTATTAAAGGACTTACGTGCGAGTGTTCTTAGACATGTTTGATGAAAATCGGTTGACCCGTTTAAAAGTTATGGGGGTTTGAAAGTAATTGTGTTGGGGTTTTTTTTTTTTTTAATTAGGGCGATCAGTTCCTAGACCTCAACCACAGACCGAGTGAGGAACTACATATACAACCCTAGAATTACTTCCCAGGTGTGTGCAGGTTTCTTAGCGATGTTTCCTTCACCGTAATAGCGACGAATAAACGTTCTAATTTAAAATTCGAAAACACATTAGTGTGTGACGGGAATCGAACTAGCGTTTTCCTAAATGATAGTCAAATGCCTTAATCACTACACCATTGACGTACATTAAATTAAATTAATTGTAAAAGTAGTTAGGAAATGTAAAAACCATTACTTAATGCGGCCCTGTATTGTTATGTCTATTCATTATGTAAAGTATTTAATAAAATAATAATTCAAAGAAAGGTTACCATAACAATAAATATATTACACAACAATCAATCCCTCTATCACCTCATTACACCGACTGACCCCTAACTATATTCATTACCTGTATCTAGGGTATCACAAACTACGGACACACATTCATACACACAGGCCGAGATAAACATTTGTGGATCACACATAATAACATAATCAATCCCTCTATCACCTCATTACACCGACTGACCCCTAACTATGTTCATTACCTGTATCTAGGGTATCACAAACTATGGACACACATTCATACAGACAGACCGAGATAAACATTTGTGGATCACACATAATAACATAATCAATCCCTCTATCACCTCATTACACCGACTGACCCCTAACTAAGTTCTACTAATCGATTTCGCGATCATGACCAAATGTCATAAAAAATATCACGTGGTAAAATTCAATATAGCGGGTATTTTTATCATATTTTGACAGTTGGATGGTCGATAAATCGCTTTATCTATCGCGTTTTCGAAGTCATGCTAGCCTAGCAGCATTACAAGTAAGTACATATACGAGTACACGATTTTTCACGCCCGCACTGAACACGGCCTTATGCTACTTGTAGTAGCATAAGGCCGTGTTCACAGTACGAAAGTCTTGTCTGATTCAAATAAGATAACATTTTCATAAAATAAGTACCTAAATGAAAATAATTTTGTCGAGTCTACGTAAGTTCTTATATTATCGATAAAACATTAAGGAATTGAATCGAATTTGAACTGTCCCTCCATCGGAAACGGGGGGAAATCTGTCACCCCAGTGGGACAGAGCAGGGCCCTAAGTCTGTAATTTGACATTATTGATCAGACAATATGTTGATATTGAGGCACCATAACGAGAGTGTCAGAAATTTGGTATTCTGCTAACATTTATTCATATGGCTATGGTGTCTCAGTGGTCTTTGTTGCATATCAAAATTCAAATATTTTTTTGTCAAATAAACGTCAGAATACTGTTTCCATGACAACCATCTAAGTTTTATGGAGACATTGAGTCAGCGAAGTAGTTTTCACTAAGAGAATACCAAAATGCCAAAAAAACGGCCATAATGTTGATATTAAACTACATTTGAGTAGCATTATCACAGCTTTATAGTTTAGAGAATCGGGGCCCTGGAGGACAGAATAATTCGTTTTAGACAAGAATAACATAACATAATCATTCCCTCCATCATCTCATTATAGTAACTGACCTCTAAGTTCGAAACTTGTATCTAGGGTATCAGAAACTACGCACATTCACATTCACACACACACAGACCGAGACAGACATTTATGGTTCACACAAATATTCACGTCCCCGTACGGGAATCGAACCCGCAACCTTACGGATAACCTCACACTGTTTTTTATTATCAATCTACTTGGATGATATTATGATAAACTGATATGTTTGGTACTGCATAACTTCGATCGGACTAAGATTTGGACATTGACTCCTTAGTAACTATTGTTCTGCTCAACTATGGCTATCCAACGATATATTACACAGCTATTGGAGGGGGTACCAATATTGGCATCATCTTTTAATGTTATCTCAATAAGACAAGACAAATTTCTCTGTGAACACGGCCAAAAGTGGTTCAAAAGACTGTAATACACACACAGTAAACGTGTTTTTACGATGTGTGATGTTTACAAAAAAACACGTCACTGCAATTTAACTAGATTAAGGAAAATACAAGTAACATTTACGTTTAACCACCGTTCTTAATGTCAGTTTAAGAAAACCTGTTCAAACTTGTAACCTTTATGAATAACAGTGTCTTGCTGTTTCCCGTGGGCATACCGAGATGAAATACAGCCTACTAGCTGCGCCCCGCGGTTTAAACCGCACAGTTCTGGATCCCGCGTGAATTTCGGAATTAAACATAGCCTTTGTCAATGTCCTTCCTCAAACCATAAGCCCCTGTACCAAATTTCAAGTCAATCGGTTCTGTAGTTTAGCCGTGAAAAGGTAACAGACAGACAGACAGACAGAGTTACTTTCGCATTTATAATATTAGTAAGGAAGTAAGGATAGAATTATTGAACTCAAATTGTTTGGCCTCGTGGAGTTGGCCTAGTTATAAGGAACATCTGTACCAAATTTCACCTAAATTAATACAGTAGTTTTTGTTTGAAAGAGTAACAAACATCCAAACTCACAAACATACTTTCGCATCACTACATAGTATAAAACAAAGTCGCTTTCTCTGTCCCTATGTCCCTATGTATGCTTAGATCTTTAAAAAAGGAACTACGCGGGTGAAACCGCGGGGCACTTCTAGTTTATAATATACTAGCGGCGCCCCGTGGTTTCACTCACGTAGTTCCCGTTCCCGTAAGAATATGGGGATAAAATTAGGCTAAAAACCTTCCCACTGAATCATTCTATCTATTAAAACAAACTCCATCAAAATCCGTTGCGTAGTTTTAAAGATCTAAGCATACATAGGGACAGAGAAAGCGACTTTGTTTTATACTATGTAGTGATAGTGAAGTAGTAGGATACCTTTCAAAACGTTCACATCATTAGCTGACGAGTAAAACTGACCAATCCAGTAACCTTTACATTAAAAAACAACTAGACCTACTATAAGGTATTCAAAAACAAAATCAAATACACAGAAGTGTAATTATGTATGTATGTGCTTGTAAGTAGGCATTTTTCCGCAATTAGACCAGTTTTTTATAGTCGTTTGTGCGTGCTGCAATATTTTTTAGACTTTTGTAGGTCTTGTCTTCTTTTCTTTTCCAAATCCCATGTCTTTTTGGGGTCGGTTTTCAGTTTAACCAGCTTTGGCGGAATGTCAGTATTTTACGTGAAGCGACTGCCATCAGACCTTCACAACCCAGAGGGCTATACGACATGTTTTGGTTAAACCAAATGTTAGACTTTTGAGGGCTCTAACTACCCGTAACGACTGTCGATGATGTTAGTACGACAACCGGGACCGACGGCTTTACGTGCCCTCCGAAGCATGGAAACGCTTATGAAATTAAAAGTCATTTTTAATAATGACCCATCACAGTCATGACGGTGCCAGACGTTGCTTAACCGCACAGATCACAAGTGATCTGCGGGTAGCACTGGGCCATGAGCGCTTCCATGGGGTTTTATAAACAAGTAAATAAATAAAATTGAAAACTGCCCGTAACGACTGTCGATGATGTTAGTACGACAACCGGAACCGAATAGAATGAAATTAAAAGCCACATAATGGCAATTACAATAATACTTAATTAGCTAACGATGCTCGCAAAAATTAATAATGACAAAATAATAGGTTTAAATTAAATTAAGTACAGTGAAACTTGGTTAAGTGGGACCTGGATGAGTGAGAAACCTCCATAACTGGAATTCATGCTAAAGTCCCAACACTTTGGCACTAAATTACCTCTGTTAGTGGGATGAGGTAACCTCTATATCTGGGATTTATTCTTTCGATTAATCATCATAGTTAGTTACCTCTATAACTAAGACAGCGAGTGAATTTTATACGTATAAACCTCTGTAACTGAGATAATATCGTTTTGTTTGTTTACTCATTCTAATCCTACCCACTATATCACTTATCGTATATCACTTCTATCAATGGAACCCTCTGTAAATGAGACAGACATTAATTTATAGCTGGATATCTAAAACACTGGGTAAGTGGAATACTTCTATAAGTGCAACGACATTTCAGGTCCCTAAGAGTCTCAGTTAACCAGGTTTCACTGTACTTACTTACCTATCTACTAACAATTATGCCAACCAAATCGCGATGGAACGATGAAATAAAAAGATAAAATTTGTATCTACATATATGTATTCATCTCTCGCTGGCAACAGGTAATCTTATGCACAGTCAAAGACCTATTATAGACAAAAATTTTTGTATCACACGAATATTTTAGCTCGCAAGGGAATCGAACCAGCACCCTTTTGAATGCTAGTTCAGAGACCACAGAACCAAAGTTGCTTATATTATGTAAAATAGTTTTGTACTAATAGTGGAAGTATCATAACCAGTCGTCCGAAAACGGCCATTTTGCATCACACAGCGACTTCTTATCTCTAATATATAAAATTCTCGTGTCACAGTTTTCGTTGCCATACTCCTCCGAAACGGCTTGACCGATTCTCATGAAATTTTGTGAGCATATTCAGTAGGTCTGAGAATCGGCCAACATCTATTTTTCATCCCGAAATTCCCACGGGAACGGGAACTACGCGTGTGAAACCGCGGGGCACAGCTAGTAAACTTTTACAAAAAACTATTTAAACTATCTAAACAGGTTTTTACAAATATTTACCTCCCACGGGAATCAAACCTAAGCATCCCTTTGTTTGCCAGTCCGGCTTGGTGACCACTCTGCCTTTTTTTACCGCTGTGAATATGCAAAGAGTTGCATACCACCGAGAGCCGAGATCGGGAGGACTCCTGGTGGTTATGTGGGGCTCTCCCAGCCAGAAGGGCTGGGCCTACCCACTAAAAACACAGCGACTTCCGTCCACGTTACATTAACATAATCATTCACTACATCATCTCATAGTAACTGACCCCTAACTAAGTCCGTAACTTGTATCTAGGGTATCAGAAACTACGCACACACTCATTCACAGACACACACACACCGAGACAAACATTTGTGGTTCACACAATTATTCACCCCGCACGAGAATCGAACCCTTACGGATGGCAGTCCGGCATGGTGACCACTCTGCTATCGAGTTCGTCTAATTGGGGTGCCGTAGGATCCTGAGGGGGATTACTACCACGACACCCCAACGCCGGACCCGCACTAAGGCGGTACCCCCTTGACTACTCTGCCAAAAACTTAATACATTCAACTTTTTTAATACCTAATTGTTGTTAGTTTTAAAAACCCCAAAAAACCTGATTTAATAATTTCAATAAACACATACCGTAGAATAAGTAACTTTTTATATAAGGAAAAAATAAAATTAAAATATCTTCGAAGACCTCACGTCAGTTCAAGTGTTATAGCTCCGAGGAGCGCCTGTGTCGCCATCTTGGATTATATGAATAATTTAAGTGGAAAATATGTTTATTAAACTAATAATTTTTCCCGGTAAGTTTCTTTTAAACTATTACTCGTTTTGTTTTGCGGTTTTTCCCTTAATTACCACGAAAGGTGAGTTAAATAAAATGTCGTAGGTATATTTTCAAAACTGTGATTTGATAATGTTACTAACGACTTAATTTTACCGGTAGATTGTCAATCGACTTTATCACTACATATTATTGAGCCACAATAATCTTGTCTGTGCCGCTGACAGCGTCGCTGTAATCGCATCTTTTGGTTGTCAGTTTATTGAAAATGTATCCAAAAGACATTAGAGTCAAAATGACAATAGTAGCTTCCAATTTTGGCCGCCGGCACAGAAAAGATTGTGACTCAATAAAATAATGGTTTTGACAATATACCTGTGGCATAAGTATAAGTAATAAATCACATTATGATCACATTTATAATCGTGGTTTTTCCCTTAATCACCACGTTTGACTAATAAACAAAGTAATTTATTATTTATTAAATCTCATATCACTACATAGTATAAAACAAAGTCGCTTTCTCTGTCCCTATGTATCCTTAGATCTTTAAAACTACGCAACGGATTTTAATGCGGTTTGTTTTTTTTAGATAGAGTAATTCAAGAGGAAGGTTTTAGCCTAATTTTATCTCGGCATTCTGACTGCAGCGGGAACTACGCGGGTGAAACTGCAGGACGCTGCTAGTTATTCATAAAATCTCATTTAGTCGTCAAATTATCATCATTATTTATTGCCTGTCTATTAAATTATAATGCGTCCCGCTCGCACGGATGCAATGGCGAACGGGACGCATTATAATTTACGCAGGCGCGACAGAGATAGATAGCTAGGGGTCAACGTACGATATTCTCTGTTAATTACGACCGTGCTATAGTTTAAAATATATGTATTTATTTATTTTCTTTTCTTTTTCAGTATTACTTCATACAGTTTTCAGTCAAAGGCAAAACCTAACCAGGTATGTTTATTTATCAACTAGCAGCGCCCCGCGGTTTTAACCCCGTAGTTCCCGTTCCTGTGGGAATACGGAGATAAAATATATAATGATGTAGTGAATGATTATGTTATGTTAATATTAATTTCGTTTTTTTCTTTATTAGTTTACTGCAATCATTTATAAAACCTAGCCCGGACTGCGTCGTGCCCTCGCTGAGCTTGGAGAATGGGAATCTAAAATTTATTGGTAAGAACTCGAATATCAACAGATTATCATTAACTGTTTACTGAACGCATTCCTCTCTCTGTCCCATTCCATGTACAGTCTCGAACGAAAAGGTTCGTCAATTTTCAAATTAATTCGTATAATGTGTCGCGAAAACATATTACCTTTTGAAACTATGTTACAGAATAGACTCGGGTTAGGGAAAATAATGTTCTACTGCTCGATAATAACTTTCAAAATTATTCATCAGCGTTGTTTGACAGGATAAATAGGTATCTTGTGAACAAGATTTTTGATAAACTAAAACCTTCTTGTTGGTTCAACCTGCCATTATTATTTCTGTTAAAACTATCGTCAATTGGTCAATGTCATCATTGCAAAATATCAAAGAGGTTTTATATGCCGCGCGCACAAGGCAGTGTTTAAAAAAGGACAGAAAAATGAAGCAAACCCTTATTCGATAGCAAACTTCATTCTATTTATTTAAATGTTAGCATCACTGTTTCTTACACGTGTATTTTGGTATTATTGTTTATTGCAGTACTAGCGCAAGTGAAAACCGACTCTAAGGTGACGAAGCTTTTCTTTCCGTGACTGTACCTAGAAAGCCCATAACCAAAACATTTGCAACACCCATCTGCAGGACGAACATAGGCAAACACGCACCCATTCCTCGTATATGTAACTGCTACAACGAATTTAACACTAAACTGCCTGACCTCGACATATTCTTTAACTCCCTCAATACTTTTAAGCATAAAATTACCAAGTAGTTTAGCCGTGAAAAGGTAACAGACAGACAGACAGAGTTACTTTCGCATTTATAATATTTGTAAAGAAGTAAGGATTTAAATTATTATTTTAGGACTTAGAATTTCATCATCTTTGTTCATCATAAATTTATCTGCTTAAGATCTCTTTTGTTTAGTTTTATACACCCCTATTTTGAATTCGAGATACTTAATCACACAGCTAATGTAAACGACGAGTGACAATATAATAGTGAAGTTAGTTTTTGTCTTTTGCTCTTATTAAAAAAGTTATGATAAGTCAAAGTTTTTCAAAATCCCGCCGAATTCTATTGTTATTCTACACCGAACAACCGGCGAACGCTGCGATACACAGCTGAGCGCGGTCATCGACCCGAGCCGTCACAGAATACTTGATAGCTAGTGTGCCGTCTGGTAATACGACATTTATTTAGTATTTTTTAAAGATAAGTAATCGACTATCATTTTTGATATTTTTATTGGATATATGGATTCAGTTACTGCTACACATATTCTGATTTTAATAAGTCCCATCATTTCAAAATAGGGGTGTATATACCATTTTTATTTTTCTTTTTTTTTAAATTTTATTAATTTCATATTTTTGTTTCATTTTATTTTCATTATGTTTAACTTGTTAAGTTGTTTCTGAACCTTTGTAAATGCTATAAACATCTGTTATTGGCTTTATACATCAGAATTTTGATTTTGTTGTACATTTATAAAAAAATGTTTAATGTATGAAGCTGTTGATGTTTTTTCTGAATAAATAAATAAACAAACAGATGTACAGTCAGCATTAGATAAAAAAATACCCCTCTTGGTAATGCTCAGTTTGGTATGGGCATTGTGGCGTGTAGACGCGCCACATCATAAAATAAAATGGGCAACTAAAGGAAGGTTCATATCTGACGGAACATGCGTCGCGTATTATCGGTCGCGTAACGCCAGAACACACAAATGTATAGAAAAACACTTGACCGTTCACACTCAACGCACTAACGTATAATCGAGTGTCGAGTATTTTTCTATACATTTGTCTGTTCTGGCGTTACGCGACCGATAATACGCGACGCATGTTCCGTCAGATATGAGCCTTCCCTTAGGGACTAATAATATAATCTGACGCTGACTTTACAACGCCACAAATATTTCTGTTCCGGTGGCCAAAATTGGAAGCTTATACTGTCATTTTGACATTAATGTCATTTCTATACATTTTCATTACGCTGACAATCATCTGACAACCAAAAGATGAGATTACAGCGACGAGGCTGTCACTGAAACAGAAAAGATTGTGGCACTATCAGAGACCAGAGAGAATCTTGGTCGTGATCCTTATTCTATGGGCACTATACACCGAATACAGGTATCATAAACTACGCACACACTCATTCACACACACCCAGAATGCAGGGCCGAGCCGACCTCCCACAGCGCCTGTGTGCAAAACCTATGAAGCGCCTGTGTGCAAAACCTATGAAGCGCCTCTTTTTTAACTGTCCCTATGTATGCTTATCTTTTAAACTACGCAACGGATTTTGATGCGGTTTTCTTTAATAGATAGAGTGATTCAAGAGGAAGGTTTTTAGTGTAATTTTATCAATGCATTCTCACGAGAGCGAGAACTATGCGGGTTAAACTGCGGGACGTTACATCTCACTTTAAAGTCTATTGAGTCATAATCTTTTCTGTGCCGGCGGTCAAAATGAGAAGCTACTATTGTCATTTTGACTTTAATGTCATTTGGATACATCACTACATAGTATAAAAAAGTCGCTTTCTCTGTCCCTATGTCCTTATGTCTTTATGTCCCTATGTCCCTATGTCCTTATGTCCCTATGTCCTTATGTCCCTATGTCCTTATGTCCCTATGTAAGTATGCATAAATCTTTAAAACTACGCAACGGATTTTGATGCGGTTGATGTTTTAATAGATAGAGTGATTCAGTGGGAAGGTTTTATCCCCATATTCCTACGGGAACGGGAACTACCGCGGGTGAAACCGCAGGGTGCCGCTAGTTTTCAATAAACTGACAACCAAAAGATGTGATTACAGCGACTCTGTCACCGGCACAGATATGTTTGTGACTCAATACTCGTGTCCTATACCAATCAAGGCCGTTTGAGGGCAAACGCCTTTCTATAAGATCTATAAGAAAAACCCAACAAGGAAAAAACATAAAATCATGTTTTTACATTTTTTTATTTGGAAATTTGAAACATAATTTATTTAAAATGAACTCATGATTTTATGTTTGCTTTATTTGGATTTTTTAACTTTACCTTTTTTCGAATTAGGTACATAATTTATTCAATTTAGACCTTCAAAGAAGCATTTGTGAATGTGAAAAAGGATATTGAGTCACAATCGCTTCTGTGTCGGCGACAGCGTCGCTGTAATCGCATCTTTTGGTTGTCAGTTTATTGAAAATGTATCCAAATGACATTAGAGTCACAATGACAATAGTAGCTTACAATTTTGGCCGCCGGCACAGAAAAGATTGTAGCACAGTAATAATTTCAATTGAGAAACAAATTATTTACTTGCAATTACTGCAAATAAAAGTGAAATACTTAATTACTTTAATAATTTACTCATATACTTAGTTATAGTTATTTTAATGGTTTTAAAGTATTTAAACACTAATGAATGCTTGTTTGAAACCCACATTTTTTAAATATATTTAAATACTAACTTCCTGTAATTAATATTAATAACTAGCTGTGCCCCGCGGTTTCACCCGCGTAGTACCTGTACCCGGCAATTATTCGAATTTTTCTCACCTTTTAAACCTTCCCTAACATTTCAAGACCAAGATAAGATAAATCCGTTCAGCCGTTCTCGAGTTTTAGCGAGACTAACGAACAGTAATTGATTTTATATTTTATTATAGCTGGTTATTATCGAGGTGACTAATAAATTATATTGCGATTATTTTATTATCTATTAGGTACATACATACTTGAAAAATACATTTTATTATGTCATGAGGTCATGACGATCGAATAGCAGAGTGGTCATCAGGCCGGATTGCTAAGGTTTGCGGGTTCGATTCCCGTGCGTGGTAAAATATTGTGTAAACATGTGTATATTAATTATTTGTTTCATCAAATGAATTTATTTATACCCACTTCAAGTTCGCTGGTTTAAAACTAGCAAAAGCTAAGCTAGATATCCTTTGTGGGGGCTCGCAAGCTTTGTAAATATTGAGTCACAATATTTTCCGTGCCGGTGCCAGCGTCGCTGTAATCGCATCTTTTGGTTGTCAGTTTATTGAAAATGTATACAAATGACTTTAGAACCAAAATGGCAATAGGAGCTTCCAATTTTGGCCGATAAGATTGTGACTCTAAAATTATGTCAAATATCAAATCTGTAGGTGATGCAGTTTTTCCGTAAAATGTACAACAAAACTGTATAAATTGTTGCGTTCTTCTTCTCACTCCCTCACTCACCCTAACAATCCTCTTTTCCAGCCTTATTCCAGCCAGGATCAAATTCATCGGCTGATCCAGTGGAAGGTGACAGGGTGGCCTCTTATTTTGTCAGAGCGAGCTGCAACCCTGGCTTCCAGGTGGTGGGGACGAGAGACCTAGTATGTCCTGACAAAATAACTGATTCAAAAAAGGCTGCGCCGGCGCCGCCGCCTCAATGTTTGCGTGAGTCATTTTGAACCTTGTTTTGGAGTGAAAAGTTATGCCGTGGGGAATCTATACTAATACATATTAAAAACATTAAACTTAAAAAACCCCCAACACAATTACTTTCAATCCCCCATAACTTTTAAAAGGGTTAACCGATTTTCATCAAACATGTCTAAGAACACTCGCACGTAAGTCCCCTTTAATACAAAAAAACTAAATTGAAATCGATTCATCCGTTCGGGAGCTATGATGCCACAGACAGACAGATACACACACACACACAGATACGTCAAACTTATAACACCCCTCTTTTTGCGTCGGGGGTTAATAAAGCGGAAGAGTTTGTTTGTTTGTTTGTTTGAACGCGTTCATCTCAGGAACTACAGGTCCGATATGAAAAATTATTACGATATTAGATAGCCCATTTATCGAGGAAGGCTATAGGCTTTATTTTATACCCGTATTCCCACGGGCACGGGAACTACGGGGGTAAAACCGCGAAGCGCTGCTAGTTTGAGATAAAATATATCCTAAGTTACTCTCTGAAAAGTAAGGTCCAACAGTGAAAGAATACTTCAAATCGGTCCAGTAGTTTCGGAGCCTATTTGTTTTACCCGCATGGAAACTTATAGCGTGGTAATTTGGTATAAAATATGTCTGTGTCTATTCCCGAGCTCTCGGTACCAATTTAATTTATTTGAGTAAGGGCCGATTTTTCCATCGCCAGATAACTTTTATTCGATGAATAAAATTGACGTTTGACAGTTTTTGTATGGAATAACTGTCAAAATTTCAAAGTTATTCTTCGAATAAAGTTATCTGGCGATGGAAAAATCAGCCCTAAGTATAAAATTTCAGTGGTTATGGAGTAAAGTGTAGTAGACGGTCAGAATTAGGGCCTATTTCACGACCTTCAAGTAAAGTTATTCACCAAGTAAAGTTTGTTTTGTCTCTTTCTTACTTTATGTCAAGTGACAAAGACAAAACATGTGAGTAGCTACTCGGAATGTTACTTGAAGATGGTGTAATAGGCCCTTGGTTTCATTAGTTTCGTCTCTCTGAAACGGCTGGACCGATTTTGAAGGGATTTTCAGTGGCAGATAACTAATATTTGAAGGAGTAACTTACTTTTTATCTCGAAATTCCCACGGAGTCGGGATTTTAGTAATTTCCTGCATATACACCCCTATTTTGAAATGATGGGACTTATTAAAATCAGAATATCTGTAGCAGTAACTGAATCCATATATCCAATAAAAATATCAAAAATGATAGTCGATTACTTATCTTTAAAAAATACTAAATAAATGCCGTATTACCAGACGGCACACTAGCTATCAAGTATTCTGTGACGGCTCGGGTCGATGACCGCGCTCAGCTGTGTATCGCAGCGTTTGCCGGTTGTTCGGTGTAGAATAACAATAAAATTCGGCGGGATTTCGAAAAACTTTGACTTATCATAACTTTTTAAATAAAAGCAAAAGAAAAAAACTAACTTCACTATTATATTGTCACCCGTCGTTTACATTAGCTGTGTGATTAAGTATCTCGAATTCAAAATAAGGGTGTATATTCTGATTTTGATTACGCCTATTCCTCCTCACTGTTCTAATGTCATCATTAAGAGAAATGATTTTGCCCTTCACCGAGATCTTACTAAATTTACTTTTCTATAGCAATATGCAAGCAAGAAAATCCAGAAGTCCTGACTTGTGGAGCCAGCTCTGATAACGAAGTCTCCAGATGCGTGATACCTGATGATGGATTCGGATTCTCATCACTTTCCAGTAAGAAGAGGAAGAATTTACGTAAGTTGCTATCATCATCATCAGCTAGGCTAGCATGACTTCGAAAACGCGATAGATACAGTGATTTTTTGACATCCAACTGTCAAAATTTGATAAAAATACCCGCCATATTGAATTTTACCACTTGATTAATTTTATGACATTTGGTCATGTTCGCGAAATCGATATAGCTATTTATTGACATCCAACTGTCAAAATATAATAAATATAGCCGCCATATTTAATTTTTCATATCGCACCACACCATAATTCATTTGGTCATGCTCACGAAATCGATATTATTTCGTGGTGTCTATATATTTTACGCACAGTCATGCTAGAGGGGCAGCTCATATACATATGTCCCCCACTGAGGCGCTCGAGCCTACCCTGAACGAGGGCGATCACGCCTCAACCACGGGCCGAGGGTTAGTCACGGAGCACACAATCTTAGGATGTCTTCCCGGGTGTGGGAACGATGTTTTTCTTCACCGTAAGTGTCCTCATCAAGACCAGTAGAGACATAATATGGACTGGTGATGATGTTTATTTTGTTGAAAACGCTCATCTAAATGCTACTTCACAAAAATTCAGGGCCCTGATTCTCTAAACTATTAATTCAATTCAATTCAATTCAATTCAATTCAATTTATTATATATAAATTTGACACAATACATTATATTTGGCGCAATTATCGAGACCTTACCTCCCGTGCTAGTTAAAAACTGTGTTACGGCAAGGTAAGGCCTCTCAAACCACGCACACATATAAAATATCATACAAACTAATTACACAAATACCTTACAAACTAACATTTATATAAATTATATAAATAAAATACATAGTTTAGGGAGTTTTTTTCTGGATCGCCTCCCTATAGCGGCGGTACACTACTCCTGTGGGCCAAAAGTCGGGATTGAGGAACATGTCCTTGTATTTCGCTGGCACTTGAAGTACGTAGGACTTGAAGGACGTGCCCCTCGTTGACTCGAGGCGCCTCAGGTTGAGCCGGATCGGTTCTTTGGTCCAAAAACAGACCCTCTGCTTAACATACCCCAGGACCTCTTCACCTGTAGTGTTGGGGTCCAACCTGGATATATACAAGGAAACGGTGGGCTCCACAACACGGAGAGTGACCTCAGATGCTGTGGCGTCGGCGGTACCACGTCGGTTGCGAGACTTCTTCGGTCGACGTTTCTTCTCCACCAGTGTGAAGCCATCTACGTCGACTCTCTTCGCTGCATTGACGGGTTTCTTCGGAGCCACCACGCACTTAACCCCGGGTGGTGGGCGAGACACTTGCGCGTAGCTCTTCTGCTTTGGGACACGTGTTGCAGAAGAGGACGCAGCTGGCATGGGTGTCGGTGCACACGCCGCGGCGATCGAGGTCATCGGGGCCGGGCGTTCATTAACCTGTGCAACGCTGTTGCCAGTCGCGCATGCATTAGTAAAAATGCTAACTGGTGAAGTATTCGCATTCCATGCACCGCGCCGCACAAACACGTTATGTGCTGACCGCGGTGAAATCGACGTCACTGGCTTGCCACTGTTGCACAATGCCGCGAGCTCGGTCTTGAGTTCGGCAACTACGCGTTCTGATACCTCCAACTTAGTTTTCAAAACGGTAACTTCAGCCTTCAGCAAAGAGAAGTCTTGCAGTAGGGTCTTGATGTCAAATCCGCCCTGGTCCTCGGAGGAAGGAGTTTCAATTCGCTTTGCACTCGCCATTTTAATAGAAGTGCAAAAACGATGATTCGGTCAATACATTGAGGCAGCCGTTGCGACACGACTGCTCATGTTGACGGATCGTACGCGAATGGATATTAAGCTGTGATACTACTGATATTAGATAGACTGTGATATACTGTGCTAGTCAATGTATTTTAATATCAACATTATGGCCGTTTTTTGACATTTGTTGTCATTTTGGTATTCCCTTAGTGAAAACTACTCCGTTGACTCAATGGCTCCATAAAACTGAGATGATTGTCATGGAAACAGTATTAACAGTAGTGACTGACGATTTTTATTTGAATTTCGATATGCAACAAAGACCACTGAGACACCATAGCCATATAAATAAATTTTAGGAGAATACCAAATTTCTGACACTCTCGTTATGGTGCCTCAATATCAACATATTGTCTGATCAATAATGTCAAATTGCAGACTTAGGCCCCAGGCTTCTAGTTTTATCCACAACAAAGTTATAGGCGGTCAGAATGGCCTGAACTATTTCGAGAAAATGATGGTACAGCCGATATTTGCTCGACTTCTTTAGTAAGATCCTTCATGTTCTTGTTTCCCGGTTCTAGAATGTGGTGTTGCAAATACCGTGTCGGCGTCCGTGGCGGGCGGGAGGAAGGCGGGCCAGACGGACGTCCCCTGGCACGTGAGCGTGTACACCAAGAAAACCCAGCCCTTCATGCAGACCTGCGGCGGGACCCTCGTCAGCGCCAAACTCGTCGTATCTGGTATGGTATGACAGGGTAGGACTTTCCCTGGCACGTGAGCGTGTACTCCAAGACATACATATTTCTTCAGGGTCTAATTGCCTTGACACGATAGTACGATATAAGAAGTCGTCCTGATGAAAACGCATCGTGCTATCGTGAGTTCATTGGCAGTAAGAAAAGGCCCAAGTTGAGTTTGAAGAGTTCTGTAATTGTAATTAAATCCGAGTACTAATCCTATTCCTCACATTCCAGCTGCTCATTGCTTCTGGAGCGACCTGACGAAGCAGCAGCCCGCGGCCGACTACGCGGTGGCCGTCGCCAAACTGTACAGACCATGGAACGATGAAAATGATGTAAACGCGCAGAAGTCTGATGTAAGTTAAACTTTTCTGCTTATTCTGAAGATTTTTACTAAAGCTACCAATCACGCAACTGTTGCTACGCATCACGTGACTGATGTTACGAATCAAGCGACTGGTTCTACGATGCCTTGAAATTCTGGTTGAACCATCAAATGGTGTGTCCTTAATAAATCGGTGTTTGAATTCATCGCACGATAGAAACGTATCATACAAACTCTCTAAATCTCAGTGATTTTTGGCGTACTGTTATTTGTATTTATTTAAATAATAAATTTAAAAAAATGCCAATTACGACTATGCCTATGTCAAATAAAAAAGTCATCCTTGAATCCCCCCTTCTTCCGCAGGTTCAAGAGATCAGGATCCCGCCTCGGTTCCAAGGTGGAGCCACCAACTTCCAGGACGACATCGCTCTGCTCATCACCACTAACGCGTTCCAATTCAATAGCTTCGTGACCCCCGCTTGTCTGGACTTTGATTACAATTTTGATACGACTCAGACAGCTGACGGGAATTTGGCCAGGGTAAGAAATAGTAGAACAGCCATTATCGTAATAAATATCACTAATATCTGGCGTAAAATCAATGTGGTATCCAACATTTTTGATAAATATACAGGAAAATTTACCTTGGCAGCTTACTGGATTAAACATATTAACAGAAAAGGCTTTGGATTCACATCTCCGCTAAGGAATTTTTGAAATGTCTCTTCTAATCATATTTTTGAGATTCCAAAGCCTTTATTTACAAAATTCAAGTTGATACCAACTTCTCCATTATGGATCTAACAAAGTCTTTCTGACTTTTCAGGTAGCAGGGTTCGGGTTGACGGGCCAAGACGCCGGCGCGTCTCCCGTCCTGAACATGGTCGAGATGCCGACGGTCGGCATTGAGAAGTGCATCAGCTCTTCAGACCCAGGGTTTTTGGTCTCCATCACCAGCGACAAGATATGTGCTGGGTTTAGAAACGGTAAGGACGATTGACTTGTTTATTCACCACCATTAACAGCTTATATTATTAGAAGGTGCTTTAGCCTACTCTGAATCAGGGCGATGCTTGTTATTTTCCAATAAAAAAATAAAGATCCATTTATTGCTTATACATACAATACAAAAGATAGGTAGTAAAATACAAAAATATTTTTTTTTGTTATACACCCCTATTTTGAATTCGAGATACTTAATCACACAGCTAATGTAAATGACGCGTGACAATATAATAGTGAAGTTAGTTTTTTTCTTTTGCTTTTATTTAAAAAGTTATGATAAGTCAAAGTTTATCAACATTTAAGCCGCCGAATTTAATTGTTATTCTACACCGAACAACAGGTAAACGCTGCGATACACAGCTGAGCGCGGTCATCGACCCGAGCCGTCACAGAATACTTGATAGCTAGTGTGCCGTCTGGTAATACGGCATTTATTTAGTATTTTTTAAAGATAATTAATCGATTATCATTTTTGATATTTTTATTGGATATATGGATTCAGTTACTGCTACAGATATCCTCAAATTAATAAGTATCTCGAATTCAAAATAGGGGTGTATAAGCAAAAGGTGATGGCTCAGCTTTGTGCTACTCGGAATAGTGTACTCCGAGTTGCGCTGGTTTTCAGCCACCCCCGTAATCCCTTAGCTGTAATGCAGGATATGGTACAGTCAATAATGGCTCTTGTTTTGAGATCACTAACACCCATCAGTGATTATGCCTGATTATGCCGTGATTAAGCAGGAGGAACATTTTGCGAAAAACAAATGAATATCATTTGTTTTTCGCAAAATGTTCCTCCTGCTCTGGGTGAGTGTATGAATGTGTGTGTGTGCATAGTATTAAATACTTACCCTAACTAGTTAGGGGTCAATTAAGATGAGGATGATAGAGTGACTAATTTTGTGATGATATGTTTTGCTATTTCACAATTGATTGAAACGGCTCATGTTTTGGGATCACCAACATATTAGATCGTCATTACAAGTATTCTCCATTTTTCTATTTATATTGCTACTTCAAACTTGTATGTACGTATTCCAGGCACGGCGGTGTGCCGCGGCGACAGCGGCGGCGGGCTGGCGGTGCCCTCCGAGGGCGAGGACTCGTTCCACTACTTCCTGCGCGGCGTCGTCTCCTCCGCGCCCAAGAACGACCACAGCTGTAACGTGTTCGCGCTCGCCACCTTCACGCACCTCATCAAACACGAACACTTCATTAAACAAGCGGTCAGTTATATTTCCATTTAGATTAAAAATAAGTTAATGTGAACTCATGACATGTTTATCTCGGTCGGTGTCCGTAGTTTGTGATACCGGTAATGAACATAGTTAGGGGTCAGTCGGTGTCGGTAATATTTACCCTTATAGATCTTCTATGAAATGTATACAAAATTAATAATGTTCAAAAATAATAAATAACTATTGTTATATTACAATTTTATGAAATCAAAAATAATTTTGAAATAAATTTAATAAATATGTAATCTTATATAACATAACATCATTCACTACATCATCTCATTACAGTGACTGACCCCTAAGTCCGTAACTTGTATCTAGGGTATCAGAAACTACGCACACACTCATTCACACACACCCAGACCGAGACAAACATTTGTGATTCACACAAATATTCACCCCGCACGGGAGTCGAACCCGCAACCTTACATAAGTACTATTAATATCTATACATTTTAAGTAAATAAATATTATCTTCCAATTTCAGCTAGCAGACGCAGCTAACATAAAAACTTCACAATCAGTTACAGCTGAGCCATCATTTGGTATCGGTGCTGTAAATGCTTCAAAACAACCTGCATTTGGCATAAACTTACCTGTTCAAAACGAAGATGGCGGCTTAAAAACTAACCTCGAAACTACAACTGAATACGTATACCCACCAATATTAATAAATACGGAGACGGGACAAAGATTTTATTATGACAATCAAAAACCGAACGCAACCGACTCCAGTACTACTACTCAAGCAACGGATGCAAATATCGATGCTGATCTACAAGAGATATTCGTTCCTAATAATTCTGCAGAGAAAACTCCAGATGTACCTACAGCAGATACTAGGGATACAAATGCAGCTGTACCTATAGCAGAAGTCGAAGCTAATCCTTTGAGTAACAATGAGGAAATACCGTTGGCTATTCCTTCTACAATAATTACTCCTAGTCCTATAAGTAATATTGAACAAACACCGACTCCAATAACTTCAGTTCCATTACAAAATTTGCCGACCGCACACCCCCCATACATTCCTGCTATGGAACCTCAAAACAATGGACCTTTTTATGATAAATTTAACCATGGAGATCACCATCATTCTTACGATGATAAAGGTGGCTGTCATCATGATGATTATGAAGGATCTTATCATGGATATCATCACGGATATCACTATGATCACCCTCATGCACCATTTCATCATCACAACAAAAATTATCACCAATATCCACAATTTGGTCATCAAAATGTTCAACCAAACCAACAAAATGCTCAATCTCAATTTGGCTATCCAAATGGCCAATTAGGTAATCAGAATGCTCAAATAGGTCAATTTCCTCAATTGAGTAACCAAAATGTTGACTTTAACCAACAAGACCCTCAAATTAGTCGCTTAAAACCTCAAAATACTCAATCAAGCTATCAAGAAACTCAATTTAGTCATTTAAATGGTCAAAATGGCCAATCGAGTAGCCAAAATGTAGATTTCTTGCACCAAAATGCTCAAATCAGTCAGCAAAATGCTCAAAATACTCAATATGAACATCAAAATGGATACAATTATCACAATCCTTACAATAATCCGTTTCATCATGGACACTTCCATGGATATTATTGATGGAGGACTTCACACTTCTTATTCACACATTCATTAGTTTTATTTAATTGATTATCAAATATTGATGTTTAGGAACTAATGTAACTTATTAATAAAGTTTTTGAAAGTAGCAGTTTTTTAATATAATATTCCTCTTCCTATTAATAGTAAGTTTTGTTTTGTCTTTGCCTCCAATATCATATACTTTTTTGCTTCTGTATATGTCATCACTAGATAATATAAAACAAAGTCTTTTCCATTCACGGGACTATTAAGGAGTCCCGGTCTTTTGGAAGGCTAGTATGGGGCCAAAGCCAACACACGGAAGCCCTTTGACATATTTAATCTTGTGTAAAGGGTGCACAATCCGGCGACTATCCCTGTATAACACTATAAAATGCATCCAAGGACAGTCCCCGGTTCTGCTGGGACTATTGCAAATATATGGAAAACTACGACTGGGTTATGGGAATGGGATGTTTAATGGACTGGATATTGGGGAACTATGGGGACTATGGCACCCGCCGATACAATGCTATAAACACGTACAAAGTGGCGGGTGGAGACTTGCCAGCTCTATAACTGGGCCCCCCAAACAAGTCGCTCGAGTCGCAACAAGGGGGCAACAAGAAACGAGCGGCTTTGAGAGTGGAGCAGACGCCCTGGGTTTTAAACCGCGATCCACTGAGCCCGAGGGTCCAGCTTCATGCTAAGCCAACTCACCACTTACGCAACGCCCCTCACTCTCCGAGCACCAAAGTGCTCTCGCGGGCTCCACTCCGGCCGGCCAATGAAGGCAAGCACGGAGGTCGTCTTATTATTAAACGAAACGTACGACATTATATACTTACACAAAAAAACGGGATGTTTGTACTTACTTATTTAAGGCGAATCCCTCGACTAGTTCGGCGCGGGCGTATCGCACTCATTCTCCTGATGAAGGCCACCGGACGTGGCTGAAACTAGTCGAGGGATTCGACTTAAATAAGTACACGACGTACAAACATCCCGTTGTTTTGTATATAAAACAAAGTCGTTCTCCTTGTCTGTCTGTCCCTATGTATGATTATATCTTGAAAACTACGCAACGGATTTCGATGAGATTTTCTGTAATAGACAAAGTGATTCAAGAGGAAGGTTTTTAGCAATGCATACCCTCATTCTTACGGGAGCGGGAACTACGCGAGTGAAAACGCGGGGCACCGCTAGTAACTAATAGTAATATTTTAGGGGGAGAAGACTTTCCTTTGTAATTTAAAAACTACTGGAACCTCTAAAAAGTGCCAAAAGTCCTCAAAATAAGGATCAAATCTAAAGCTATGAGAATTACACAGATAATTTAAGTAGTAATCTAATAAGAATACTCGAATTATTATTATTAACGGGATATTTACCGTGTATATTTTTATTTCGAGTTTCCGATATTTCGACGCTGTTGTGATATACATGGTAAAGATCCTGTTAATTATAATAATTTGAGTGCTAAATAACCATGATAACTATAAAAACAATAAGACATATCCAACCAACTAGATTAAACAAGCCACCAAATTATTTGATCAAAATTTTCGTGTAAATATTATTTTATCAAATTAAAATATGACTTTAATAGGCGCTATTTTGAAGAAAGTTAAATCTAAGGATTCCATGAATAAGAAATATGGCTCGCCCCCACCGGAGTTAGTGGATAAAGTGATTGTTAAGAGGAAACGACCAGTCAATAAGGTAAATGGCTGTTGCTAGCCGTCCGCTAGAATGGACGTTTAATAGAATGTCATTCGTTTGCTAGTCGGATGAATAAGATTATATTAGTCGTCCGTAAATTTTTCATTTCAAATATGAATTAAATATAAAGTGTTTTGGTATTAAATTTACATTTGGTAATTCGGACGACTAATAGTTATTTATGGTACAAGCGAGGTAAGTTGGTGATTACTACCGAGGCGCTATTGAGGCCCGAGCCGTCAGGCGAGGGTCTGAAGATAGCCGAGGATAGTAATCATCAATACACGCGTGTACCATACAACGTTTTTCAACACATTTGCGAAGAAATTATCATTTTTCGCTAATAAATAAACAGTTTTTCTATTCGCGCGCATCCAACACAACAATGGTGATCGGCCATAGATTAAAAGAATATACTTATTTAAAAAAAATCGAATGAATGAATGAATGAATGGAATAGACCATAGACCTACCAAAAGTAAGGCAACATAGTTGAAGTTTGTTTTTATGGACACGACTTTTTTTGGTATCGAAACTTTTTTTAAATGTAAGCAATTTAAAAAAACAATCTATAACTCACTAGTGAATAAAACGTGTCATTATTCAACTGTTTTTGCACAAATAAGAGCCCCCTTATGAGCAAGTTTGTTGAAAAATAATTTTATTCGTCCGCATTACTGGACGACTAGACACTTCGAAGGTAAATAATTATTATATCATATACTACATCATCATCACCAGTAGCCTTTACATCTGTAACAGATGATTTAAGCAGTGTGTAGTGATGTTTAGCGACACCTTCTACGGTGACTAGTTAAACCGATGTGGGAACATAAGGTTAGGTTAGTATACAGGGTGTCCCAAATAGAACGGTCAGTAGGGGGAAGTCTAAAACTATAAGAGATACAAAGATTTGTTCTTAGGAACCATGTCATTGATTTTAGTGAAAATAAAATCTGCATTCATAGATTTAGAAAAAAACTATTACTCACCCGGAAGTAATGAAAATTTTAATGTTCGTTAATTTTTTTTCAAGAAATCAATTGTGTATGTTTAAGCAGCAAATATTACTAAGAAACATGATATCTAAAATGAATAAAATGCATAGTTTCGACTGTCTATGATGTTAGTTAATCCTATCAAATAATTAAAATAAAACATTCTCTTTCCTAATTAGTACAAACATATAAAAGCCCAGGTAGATACCTCAGCACCATTATTGGACGCGTCAATCAAACCAAGGAACCTGCGATCTTGGCACAACAGCATCAGTAGGACATTCACGGACAATATCAAACTGCTTTATAATATCAGAAGTTTTCATTTTACTGGGGTAAGTATATAATATTAATCAAGTAGAAAAGCTAGCTAGAATTAGAAAGTACTTTATGCTAAAAAAATAAGCTGTACTTATTAGCCTAATCTATGGAGGGTAGAGGTCAGGAGAATCATCTCGAACATGAAAAACTGTCTTCGAAATGCTTTAAATTAGAGTGGCGCCACATTAGCATCAGGGTATATTATTAGAGTAGGACAGAGATACATTCATATATTAATAGAGTAGGATAGAGGTATCTCTACCTCACACCATAACCTGTATCTACACCAGCTCCATTCTAAAAGGCTGTTATAATGACATTCATAAACCTGTTATTTACTGCTTCCAGCTGGACACTTTTTTCAATTTTCTACCATAAAAGATGACTCTCCTGACCTATATCCTCCATAGCCTAATGTTGGACGATCTAGATGGCAGAGTGGTCACCATGCGGGACTGCCATCCGTAAGGTTGCGGATTCGATTCCCGTGCGGGGTGAATATTTATGTGAACCACAAATGTTTATCTCTGCCTAAGTGTGTGTGACTGAGTGTGTGCGTAGTTTCTGATACCCTAGATACAAGTTACGGACTTAGTTATAGATAGGTCAATTACTTTAATGAGATGATGGAGTAAATGATCATATTGTTATGATAATTATCTGTTATCCGCTAGGGTAAGGTAGACTGCCGTTGGAAGGTGCAACCTGAACGCAGCAAGCGACGATACGAGAGCCGATGTATAAAGTTACGACAGATACAACACTTCAACAAAATTATGTATGATCGGATTATTAATACGGTAAGTGCTTAAATTATTCAACGATTTTTATGACATGGGTTTGGGGCAAGGGCTTGCTCTTCATAGCTGGAGAAGTGAACAAGACTACTAGTTATGTGCAACACAGATCGAGAGGTCGTGAGTTCGGTGCCCACCCATTGCACTATTGACGTGAACCAGCACACTCAAAAATTATTTGTAAGTACAGTCACGGAATGAAAAGGTTCGTCCTTAGACTCGGTTTTCACTTTCACTTTTCATTATGAACTTTATTATCGAGCAGTAGAACATTATTTTTCCTAACCCGAGTCTACTCTGTAACATAGTTTTAAAAGGTAACATGTTTCCGCGACACTTTATACGAATGAATTTGAAAATTGACGAACCTTTTCATTCCGAGACTGTACATTGAAAAATGTTCTCCTCAGCTGACATTTGAGCCTTGGGCAAGTACACGTTTAGGGGTTAACTAGGCTACAGTTACCAGTGCCGTGCGTGTCCCTACACCTGCACACGCGAGGACCTTTACAAGGCCACTGATAGTGCCATATCGGTGGCCGAGTTCTGGTCCTCAAATATATGAGTCGACACGCAAACAAGAAGAAGACTAGCAATGTGCAAAAAACATTGCTAATATAAAAATTCAATTGCTGTTCGTTAGTCTCGCTATACTCAAGAACGGATGGACCGATTACGCTAATTTTGGTTTTGAATTATTTGTGAACGTTCCTGGAAAGTTAAATTTGTTGTTTTATTTTTTTCATTTATTGGCAGACCAAAGTTCGCCGTTCAGCTTGTTTGTAAGAAAATCCTGGCACAACCTTAATATAATTTTTAATGTGTATTTGATGTTTTTTTTATATTTCTATTTTTGTTGAAAATGCTTAAAGATTTTGTCATATGTAACTTTAATAGCTACACCCTTTCATTTATTTTCTTAATATAGTTTTGTTAGATAGATTTATTACTTGTTGATGTTCTTACTTGACAATGCTGTACACAACCATAATTGGTTTACATATCAGAACCGTTCTTTAAATATGTGTATTCTGTTTTAATGCTTAATATGTTAAACTGTTGTTGTGTCTTTTTTCAATAAATAAATAATTTACCAGGAACCCAAAGTAGTATCAACCAACGCCTTGCTCCGCGACTGGACCCGGAACAGAGCCATGATACTGGAGCTGTGTGAGATGCCGTTCATCCTGTTCCCGCCTGTTCCCAGCGAGATTGTCGAAGACGCCGCCTTTGGGCCCCCGCCTGGGGTTAAGAGGATGAGGTTTGATGTCATTTTTAGTATAATTTTGGTTTTAACTGCCTTTAAAAGTAGGAAGATTATCAATTCGGCTTGTCTTAGGGTGTTACGAGACCAGTCGATCGATCATCGATCGACGGCATCGATTGATGGTAGAATGGAAAATACGACGTCGATCGATAGTTTCTACCAGACCAGTCGGTTCTTTCATTTTACCAGACCAGTTATTTCTTTCTTTCTTCTTCTTCTTTCTTTCACATGTGCCAAACTGCATTAACGAGTTGCCTCTGTGTGTTTTATGGTGCCTATGGGTCTCATGCAAAGCTTGGAGACGCCCAGCGTGCAAGGAATATACTTAGCATTTCCCTGTGTGATCGAATACTTAATAAAAAAGACCGCAGGAAAATGTCTTCTATCGTTAAAAATAAATTAAAACCTTGACAAAAATTCGTTGGAGTAATTTTATTTCAATGCAAGTTTGCATAAATCAAAATAATCAACAAGCACTTTTAGTAAGTGTATTTGAAAGAGATCAATCATCCTTTCTATCTGACGACTTCGATGGCAGAGTGGTCGCCATGCCGGACTGACATCCGTAACGTTGCGGGTTCGATTCCCGTGCGGGGTGAATATTTGTGTGAACCACAAATGTTTATCTCGGTCTGGGTGTGTGTGAATGAGTGTGTGCATAGTTTCTGATACCCTAGATACAAGTTACGAACTTAGTTAGGGGTCAGTTACTATAATTAGATGATGGAGTTAGTGATTATGTTATGTTATTTCCCTCAGGGTCAAAATCAAGCTCGGCATCAAAGGCTACTCCGCCCTGGGTGAGATGACAGTGGAGCTCTTCACCGAGGCGTGTCCTCTCACCTGCCAGCTGTTCCGGGACCTGGTAGGGGGAGACGGCGTCGGCTACGGGTATATCGGGACACGGTTCTTTACGTACGTCATCTTTGTTGTACTTTTTAATATCAAAAAATAAGCTCGTTTAATATAATAAAGGTTCAACAGGATAATGATGCTTAACCATAAATTCTTCTAGTTTAAACATTCAAAAGTTTTACTGTAGCTGGGATGTGAACCTAGAACCATGCTGAACTGTAAGAACCGCTGTAAAAAATTAAAATAACCCGTTACATTCGAAATTTCTACCTCAGTTGGATTTGAAGTCAAGATCGTGTTGATCCATGCACCACATTAAAAATGTTACATAGCCACAATTGGCCAAGAAAGGTTTATTTATCACATTTTATCCCGATATTCCCACGGGATAAAATTCAGTGCAGATCAAACCGCGGGATGTATAAAATATAGCTAATTTTATAATAGACAAAAATGTATATTTTCCTTTCAACCTTTTTATACTTATAGATAAGTTAAAAAACCTTCTTAATTAAAACCTTTAACGTCCGACGTTTTAACGTCAGAAAAAAATAAAGACACGTCAATCTATTTTAATGACAAACTAAAAACACTTTTTGAGTATTTTTTCACAAGACTACTGTTATTACTTTATTATTTCTTCATAAAAATCAAGTTATTAAAGGCTATATCATAAAATGTTGGTATCAGACTCAGTGGTAAACGGGAACAATGAAATTTTAATCAAAATAGTCAGTCCTGAGGGTGCAATTTTCAGTGCCTACTTCGCTGAAGACACCCTAATTGAGGAAGTAAAGAACCGAGCATTAGATTTCTTCTATCCATCTGGTGAAACTGGTTCAAGCAGGTTTAAAATCGTCAGAGTTTTTGATACAACAACTTTGCATGATTTTCTGACTCTCTCTCAAGAACAAGTCGAAGCTCAAGAAGAATTACTGCTTGTTGAAAGAAGAATTCCAGAAGCTGGAACGCTATGGGACCTTGGTGCAGTCAGAGCTCCCCAACCTGGCACAATAGCAGCTGCCACAGCGTCTTTACCAACTCCACAAAACGCTATCAGACAACCAAACTTACAATCCTTGCTGTCAACAAACGAGCTATCATTTGAGCTGCGCAAAATTCTAATATCTCTCATAGAAGCTGGTGCCCGTTTAGCAGCTTCAGGCAGAAACTACGAAATGACTCTAGCTCAACTATCAGCTGCTTTAGACGAACCCAGAAGGACGCAACAAGGAGTTATCCAGGTTATAACTCCAGAAGATTTAGCTGCGCGATTCAATGATTCTTTGCCTTCAGATCCGGAGCCTTCAACCACTAAAACGGAAGGCGATGAAACTTTTAGAAGAGCAGAACATCTGCAAAGGTTTCTAGAGAAATTCCGAGCATGGAGAATAAGAATAGCCGAGCCGCCGCAAATAGAAGCAATTGCAGCGCTTAAAGATTTAGGCTTTTCTTACGAAGATGCAGATAAAGCGCTTAGGAATACTGGCTGTAACGTCCCAGCAGCTGCTTCTTGGTTGATTGGCGAAAGAGGGTCCAGTATTTTTGAGCTAATTAACGGATTACCAGACGGATTAATACTGCAGACTTTGTTGAAACAACCGCAGATTCAAAGAGGATTGCTCAATACTAGAATGTTGATAGCTTTTATAGCGATGGTAGGACAGACTGGCAGTTCGTCCCTATGGCTTAATTCCCCCCATGGGAGTCCACTTCTGTCCCAAATATCAAGGACGTATCACTCAGAAAAGTACTGTTTAGCTGTGAATCAGTTTTCAGAGGAGAGAAGAGAACAAACGTCTCCTTCTTACCCTTCTACTTCTAGACAGAGGAATTGATAGATTTGTGGTATTTTGAAATGTTTGAATCATTAAATATTGTTTTTCTGTTACTAAATGGGTTTGTTACTTTATTTTTCTTATAAAGTTTGAATTTTCCAGGATCCTTTATCGATGTTACTAAAGAATATAAAGAGGCAGTTTTTGGTTTAGATGCCCTATTCTTAAACACTACTAATCCGATTTGTAATGGTTTTTTAAACTTTGTATGGTAATAATTGTAGTCTTTTACAGGTAAATTTTCCTCCCGTTCCTTAATAACCTTCCTTAACCCCAACCTACTGCTAAATCTGGTAACAAACCACTACTAATAAAGCTCTAGACAGACAGACCGCATTTCTACTGCAATCCAACCGCGAATTGCAGTTTGAATGCAGTTGAAATGATGTCTGTCTGTCTAGAGCCTTAGGCTCCACTTAAATTCTCTCCAGCAAAGTCCCAGGACTCTACTGGAGCGGTGGTGACGTCATCTACAACAATGGCTTCGGCTGCTACGCGCAGGTCGGCAGGACCACGCCGATTGGCGCGGAGAACTATCACTTCCCACACTCTATGCCAGGTGAGGCTTTGGCTGGCGGCCACAATATATCGGCTTATTCCAATCTGTCCGATAAGTAGTTCGATCATCTAACTACTTGGACAAAAATGTTCCAAATAGTTAGCCCGAGGTGTCGAACTGTTTGGACACACATATTTTATTCCAAGTATCCGACAATGAATTTTACGGTACACTCAAATGGGAAAGGCTTATTATATTTTATTAAATAGCTCTATACATTGTAAGATAAGTAGTTCGATGATCGAAGTAGTTCGATGACCGAAGTAGTTCAATGATCGAAGTAGTTCGATGACCGAAGTAGTTCGATGATCGAAGTAGTTCGATGATCGAAGTAGTTCGATGATCGAAGTAGTTCGATGATCGAAGTAGTTCGATGATCGAAGTAGTTCGATGACCGAACTACTTGTCGGACAAATTGGAATAAGCCACAATATCAACTTAGGTTTTAACCTAGATTAAGAGTGAATTTACCTTCACTAGGTAATTCACTCTTCTGTACATATAGGATGGATGTCTCAAGTGGGCGACCAAATCCGAAACTATAAGGAACTAGCTGTGCCCCGCGGTTTCACCCGTGTAGTTCCCGATCCTGTGGGAATTTTGGGATAAAAAGTATCTTATGTTCTTTCCCGGACGATAAATTACCCCTGTACCAAATTTCAAGTCAATAGGTTCAGTAGTTTAGCCGTGAAAAGATAACAGACAGACAGACAGAGTTACTTTCGCATTTGTAATATTAGTTAGGATTAGGATAGTTAGGATTAGGATAGTGACAAATGTTAAAAGCAGTGTTACTACGAATCAACTAGTTCGGATCCAGCTCAGGGCCCCGATTCTCTAAACTATTAAGCTGTAATGCTACTCAAATGTATTTTAATATCAACATAATACATCAGCAGAATACCAAATTTTTGACAATGTCGCTATGTCTCGTCAAATAGCGGACTTAGGAGTATTAATTTTTCAAAAATACTATGATTATGTTTTCGTTTTTATCAAATTCCGCCTCGAGGCTCCGCATTTTTCGCTATCGATATTTATAGCGGTTACAGGCTTATGATGATGATGATGATGAAGTTGCGGAATATATTTTCAGGCTTACTATCGATGAAGATGACCCGTGATTATGAAATGTGCGGCAGTTTCAACATTACGTTCAAGCCGATGCCTCAATTTGATTTGAAAAATGTTGTTTTTGGACGCGTAAGAACATTAATGACTCCAAATACTGCATTGTCTGTCTACAGTCAGAATCAAAAGTAGAATCGATAAATCATTAAAGCTGCGTTTCCATCAGACATATGCGAGGATGCGTAGTCAGGGATGTGTTTATTAGGAGCCCCCACAGACTTACAATTGCAAATTGGCCAACTCCAACTACTATATCGCAGAGTAAGCTAAAAAATACATAGCTGTGATCCCGCACATCTTCTCAAATTAGTTAATTTGACACCAAGGAGATTAATACACGTAGGTACAATAAAAAAGTTGGCCAACTAAATAGTAAGTTTGCAGTTGAACGATAGTTGGCCAACTTACACTTGTATGTCTGCGGGAGCTTTAGAATTCAATTAAGTACCTAAAGAACTTATTTCCAGCGACTCTTGCCTATTTTTTTTTTCAGATCGTCCGTCCCTGCCACACTTTTGAATGTATCCGAGACTTAGGGTCTGCGCTCAGTACACATCCAGTCGTCGAAATAATAGAATCGAGAACTAAGAAACACGGACAATGGGTGTACGGCCTCCCTAACACACAACTTATTGAGAAAATGAAAAGATTAAAAGGACATTTATAATATGTTTGTGTATTTTTTCTAGATTTAAGCTTTAACCCGCGACAGCTCCGCTCCCATTTTGGTCGTAGCGTCATGTCATGCAGCCTAAGTATAACCTTCTTTAATAAATGCTCACTTTGGTAAATATCTAACACTAGCAGCGCCCCGCGCTCAATTATATTATAGATATTATGTTTGTTATTATAAACTTATAAGTGGCGCCCCGCGGTTTTGCCCGCGTAGTACCCGCTCCCGTGAGAATGCGTAGCTCGTAGTATCATACAATCTAGGCATAATTCACCATGGTATGTTAAAAAATTAAGTAACAGCGCCATCTATTGGTACGATTTCCGACTACAAAAAGTTACAATAAAACATACGATTACTTATACACAATCCCATGGAAATTTCGGGATAAAAGTATCCTATGTGTTATTCCTAGTTATAAATTAAATCAAAAACCAAATTTAATCAAAATCGATACAGTAGTTTTTGCGTGAAAGTGGAACAAACATCCAAACTCACAAACATCGAAACATACATACTTTCGCATTTATAATATTAGTAGGATTGAGAGATTTTTTAAACCGGACCGGTAGTTCCTCCGATTACCGCTCTCGTTATGGTGCCTCAATATCAACATATTGTCTGATCAGTAATGTCAAATTGCAGACTTAGGCCCCTGAACGATGTTTTCTTCACCGTAAGAGCGTCGAATAAACGTTAACACAAATTTCGAAAATAACAAACAAATTGGATACATAATGAATCCACTAAATGAAAACACATTGGTACATGGCGATGTTCGAACCAGCGCTTTCTGAATTAAAGTCTGAATTAAACCTTAACCACTTCGCCATTGATCACTCATTTGTTTATCCTACTAATATTATAAATGCGAAAGTTTGTATGTTTGTGAGTTTGGATGTTTGTTACACTTTCACGCAAAAACTACTGTATCGATTTTGATTAAATTTGGTACAGATGTTCCTTATAACTAGGAATAACACATACACAGGAATACTTTTTATCCCGAAATTCCCATGGGATTGTGTATAAGTAATCGTATGTTTTATTGTAACTTTTTGTAGTCACAAATCCTACCAATAGATGGTGCTGTTACTTATTTTTTTAACTTACGATGGTGAATTGTGCCGAGATTGTATGATACTACGAGATACGCATTCTCACGGGAGCGGGTACTACGCGGGTCAAACCGCGGGGAGCCGCTAATACATTTATAATAACTAACATTTAATATCTATAATATTATTGAGTAGTTAAACCAGTTTGTTCACGTAAATACACAGGAAACTAGTTTTTAAATTAGTTTTATTATTATATTGTAAATGTAACCAGTGCCGGATTTATAGTAGGGCACCCTGGGCATTAGCCCAGGGCAACGAATATGAAGATTTTCATTTATTTTGTTAATATACACTTGAGAGCAAAGAAATCGCACACCTGCTCAATTTTCATTTCAAGGTTGTTTTATTTTTAAATGCTTGTTTTTTTATTTCCGTTTATATACTGAATTAAAGTACACACTGTTAGCTTTCAGATAACACCTTAAGCTATTCCATAACCCTTAAATTAATTACAGTAAAGCCAAAAGAAAAATTGGATCGGAAATCACTCGTTTCAGGTAGTGCTAGTTGAGCGTCTTAGAGCGGGTATAAAAGGTGAAGGGGTGGGTGAAACTTCATCATCTGTATATCAAATCGTAGCTTGGAAAGTCAGCTATAGAACACGATCACATCCAAAACAAGAAAATGGATACCTCACCAGAAATATCAGGTCAAGTGGTTGCGCTAATTGAACCTGGCCATAACCAGTTTCAAATAGCCAGGCAGTTGAATTTAAGCCATTAAATGTTCTGCGAGTATATCAGCGTTATTGAGAGAGTAGTAGCTTTAGTCGCCGACAGGGTTCTGGCCAAAAACGTACAGCATCGGAGCGTGATGACCATTTTTTTGTGACTTCGTCATTAAAAAATCGCCGGTTGAATGCTGTTAAGCTCTGTCAGCAACTCCAGGAAGTGAGAGGAGTTGAAATTATCCAGTGGACAGTTAGAAGAAGACTAGCCGAAGCAGGACTGATAGCGCACAGATCAACTATCGCTCCAGAATTGACCACAGGTCACCGACAAGCACGACCACAATTCGCTACAGAACATTTGGATAGGACGATGGACCAATGGACAGCGGTACTGTACTCAGACGAGTGTAGGATGTCTCCATGGCAACGACGGACATGAAGGAGGCTACCAAAGACCAAATGAGTGATTCGCCCCGTGTTGCTTCTCAGAAAGCGTCTCGTACGGCGTAGCGCTCTAATCAAATGTTCTCGGGCAAACTGTAGTTGTGCTTGTCGGTGACCTATGGTCAATTCTGGAGCGATAGCTGATCTGTGTGCTATCAGACCTGCTTCGGCTAGTCTTTTTCTAACTGTCCACGGGATAATTTCAACTTCTCTCACTTCCTGGACTTGCTGACAGAGCTTAACAGCATTCAACCGGCGATTTTTTAATGACGAGGTCACAATAAAATGGTCATCACGCTCCGATGCTGTACGTTTTTGGCCAGAACCCCGTCGGCGACTAAAGCTACCACTCTCTCAATAACGCTGATATACTCGCCGAACAGTGTATTGGCTTAAATTCAACTGCCTGGCTATTTGAATCTGGTCATGGCCAGGTTCAATTAGCGCAACCACTTGACCTGATATTTCTGGTGAGGTATCCATTTTCTTGTTTCGGATGTGATCGTGTTCTATAGCTGACTTTCCAAGCTACGATTTGATATACAGATGATGAAGTTTCACCCACCCCTTCACCTTTTATACCCGCTCTAAGACGCTCAACTAGCACTACCTGAAACGAGTGATTTCCGATCCAATTTTTCTTTTGGCTTTACTGTAATGAATTTAAGGGTTATGGATTAGCTTAAGGTGTTATCTGAAAGCTGACAGTGTGCACTTTAATTCAGTATATAAACAGAAATTAAAAAACAAGCATTTTTAAAAAAAATCAACCATGAAACGAAAATTGAGCAGGTGTGCGATTTCTTTGCTCTCAAGTGTAGTTTTGTTAGATAGATTTATTACTTTTTGATGTTCTTACTAGACAATGCTGTACACAACCATAATTGGTTTACATATCAGAACCCTTCTTTAAATATGTGTATTCTGTTTGAATGTTTAATATGTCAAACTGTTGTTGTCTCTTTTTTCAATAAATCAAATAAATAAGATTTAGATACGTGGATATTTGTGCGATCCACGTAGTAATATGTTTATTTCAATCTGTGTGTATCCGTAGTTTGTGGACATAATTATGGGTCAACAGTCCTGGATTAACCCTTAACTAAAAATGACTTTTAATTTCATGAGCGTTTCCGTGCTTCGGAGGACACGTAAAGCCGTCGGTCCCGGTTGTCGTACTAACATCATCGACAATCGTTACAGGTAGTTAGAGCCCTCAAAATGTCTAACATTTGGTTTAACCAAAAAATGTCGTATAGCCCTCTGGGTTGTGAAGGTCTGATGGCAGTCGCTTCACGTAAAATACTGGGGTGCGCCAAAGTTCACCTAAAATTTCAACTCCGATAATTGGAAATCCGAAAATTTTCTTCCTAACATTTTTTATCCTAACAATCGCAACTCCTAAAATCTTTGTCACTAATGTTTTAATTCCGAAACATTTGTTTTCCTATATTTTCTCAACATAACCATCGTTCATACTATTATTCAAAGTCATATCTTTTTTGTTTAGATTTATTATAATCAATATTATATACATAAATTTTTCGTAACTTTGTTTTTACATAACATGTAGATATAACATATAACGCACGAGCCGAGCGAGCAAAACCAGAGTCCTGCTCCAATCATTCAGTCAAGTTCCAGTAACGAATCGGTCCTATTCCTAATTATTGGTTTAGGTTATGTTAGAACTGTGACCCCAACGCACGAGCCGAGCGAGCGTAGCGAGCGTGCCGCGGCAGCGGCCGGCGAAGTGCCAGAACCGAATTGGTCCTTTAGTTATGGTTATGGTAAACTCCCAGGCCATAAGCATAACCGTAAACGAGTCGTATAATAATCATTAAAACTATAAATATCATCTTCTACCCACATATATTTTTTATTACACTTGGTAAATGTTTCTTTCTGAGCATGATTGAAAATATTATGGTAAGTATGTTTAGGGATAAAAGCGTTATGATAAAAAAACAGTAGGAGTTTAAATATATTTACATTAAAGATGTTATGAATTAAAATTTTCGGAAAAATGAGTGTTATGAGCATCGTCGGTAGCACTACAAATAGTATGAATTAAAACTTTAGGATGAAAAATTTTAGGAAGAATGATCATTCGGACTACAAATAGTTAGGAAAAACATTTTCGGGTAAAGAACTTTAGGTGAGCCAATATGGACCCAAAATACTGACATTCCGCCAAATCTGGTTAAACTGAAAACCGACCCCAAATAGACATGGGATAAAGGTTCGGAAAAGAGAGAGTCCCGGATTAACCCTTAATCAAATTAAGCAATTGCCTAGGGCACCACGTCTGGGGGGGGGGCACCAGAAAACACCAGAAGGGGCACCAGAAGCACCAGAAAACTTTTTAGTTGACATAAGGTTAGGGGCCCCAGGGCCTTAGCCATGCCTGAAATGACAAATGCCCTTGAATATTTGAATATAGCGAGATCAGAGGGCATCATGAAGTCTTAATCTGTCACTGTGGATCAGTTGGATTGACCACTCACTTTTTAGAACCTTACTGGGTGAAAGAGGAATCGCTTTATTTTTAAATTAAGCTGTTTTTTTAATGTTACATTTAGTGCACTTAGGCGACCCTAAAATTAAATCCGACCCTGAACATGCATGACTCATAAAATCATTAATTTCCCTGAATGTGACTCATAGGTACAAAGTCATCATTTATTCAAAACTATCAGTTTCGCAGCTTTGACCACGTAAATCCCAATCCCTTGGGAACTTCGGGATAAAAGTATCCTATGTGTTCTTCCTAGTTATAAGGAACATAGAACCTAGTTATAAGGAACATACTTCCTAGTTATAAGGAACATCTGTAACAAATTTCATCTAAATGGATACAGTAGTTTTTGCGTGAAAGAGTAACAAACATATCCATATCATGTTTTCGCGTTTATAACCAGTATTTTTTATTCGACCTTGCTAATGACGTAATGACTCATACAAATCATTTAATTATTAGGTATTCAAGATGCTAGTTTACGAGATTTATTATGTAATCAACTAATATGTTTGTTGTTGCAACCTTGAGTTAACATTAATTAATTCTACTCTATCCTTACTAAATATTATAAATGCGAAAGTAACTCTGTCCGTTTGTTACCTTTTCACGGCTAAACTACTGAACCGATTGACTTGAAATTTGGTACAGGGGTAGCTTATGATCCGGGAAAGAACATAGGCTACGTTTTATCCCTAAACTCCCACGGGATATGGAACTGCGGGTCATACCGCGGGGCATAGCTAGTTAAAAATATAGCGTCTATGGCGTAGTGGTTAAGGCCTTTGGCCATTCAGATGGTGCCTGGTTTGATCTCCAACACGTACCAATGTTTTTCGCTTTCGTACTTATTCGACGCTCTTACAGTGAAGGAAAACATCGTGAGGAAACCTGCACACACCTGGGAATAAATTCTAAGGTTGTGTGTGAAGTCGACCAACCCGCACTCGGCCTGTGTATTGACTGAGGACTGAGCCCTCATTCAAGGTATGGCTGAGTCAATAAAATACACCCCTATTTTGAAATGATGGGACTTATTAAAATCAGAATATCTGTAGCAGTAACTGAATCCATATATCCAATAAAAATATCAAAAATGATAGTCGATTACTTATCTTTACAAAATACTAAATAAATGCCGTATTACCAGACGGCACACTAGCTATCAAGTATTCTGTGACGGCTCGGGTCGATGACCGCGCTTAGCTGTGTATCGCAGCGTTCGCCTGTTGTTCGGTGTAGAATAACAATAAAATTCGGCGGGATTTTGAAAAACTTTGACTTATCATAACTTTTTAAATAAAAGCAATAGAAAAAAACTAACTTCACTATTATATTGTCACCCGTCGTTTACATTAGCTGTGTGATTAAGTATCTCGAATTTAAAATAGGGGTGTATATTTCAGGGTAAAGAATAATCTTAAAAAAAATACAAATTCATTTATTAGTTATACTTATAATAAATATGTAGATCACAAAGCAGGTATTCTGCCCGCGGACGGATTCCTCACTATAAATATTTAAACAAAATAATGTGGCCATGTTTGAGTTGAGTCACCAATGCAAAACATTCACAGGCAAACAGACATTAAAACTGTATTTGTATATAAAAGTGTCAGTAAAATGGCTCCTTACTAACTATTTTAAAATTGACTATTTTTATTTACAATAACTCTATTAAAATTATAACTATACTAGCTGGGCCCCGCGGTTTCACACGCGTAGTTCCCGTTCACGTAGGAATTTCGGGATGAAAAATAGATGTTGGCCGATTCTCAGACCTACTGAATATGCTCACAAAATTTCATGAGAATCGGTCAAGCCATTTCGGAGGAGTATGGCAACGAAAACTGTGACACGAGAATTTTATATATTAGATTAATGGCTGATTTATACATTGCAAGCTGCTGACTAGACTGTAGAAATCCAATAGGATCTACTCGTATGCTAGTAGCTTGGCTAGTCTAATCGGTCCTTAAGATAATACAAATATTTTGTTAGAACAAATTTTAAATTATTTTTTGAATAGATTCAATCAATAATATACCTGAATATTTTTATTATCAAACTGAACAGGTGGGTTTTGGTAATTGTACTGAGTATCGTGATGATACAGGTGAACATTGTGGTGACTATGATGATTCTGACCATTTTGTTCACTAGTTTGAGAATTTTGAGCTAAGAAATCAACATTTTGGTGACTCAATTGAGCATTTTGACCATTTGAGTGACTAATTTGAGAATTTTGTTTGTTTAATTGCAGTTCTTGGTAACCTAATTGAGCATTTTGAGGGTTGGGGCGACTTACTTGAGCACCTCGGTGATTGAAGTCAACATTTTGTTGAACAGCTTGAGTATTTTCACCATTTGGGTGAATAATTTGAGCATTTCGTTCATTAACATCAAGATTTTGTTTGCTAAATTGAGCACTGTAATCATTTGGGTGACTAACTTGAGTGTTTTGTTGGTAGAACGCAACATTTTGATAATTTGATTGAGGTTGTTGACCATTCGAAGGACTGATTTCAGCGAATCGATTATTTAATTGAACATTTTGATTGCTCAATTGAGCGGTTTGAGCATTTGGCTGACTCAAAGGGTTTTCATTATTAAACGCAACATTTTCCAAAATTACTTGAGGGGTCTGTCCGTTTGGTGGTCTCAAAGCATTTTGATTATTCAATATAACATTTTGATTGCTCAATTGACCGTTTTGAACATTTTGTTGACTCAATGGGTTTTGGTTATTAAACGCAATATTTTCAAAAAATATTTGAGGAGTTTGACCATGTGGTGGTCTCAATTGAGCATTTTGATTATTAAATATGACATTTTGATTGCCTAATTGAGTATTAGGCTGGCTGATTTCAATTATTTGAGGATTTTGACCGTTAAGAGCAATAAATGGAGGGATTTCATTATTGGGTTCAACATTTTGGATGCTCAATTGAGGACTTTGAGTATGACTGTTTTGTGGAATGAACATGTTTTGGTAAATTACTTCAGGGTTTTGACCGTTAGTAGGTCTGTTTTGAGTGTTTTGAGCAAATTGAACATTTTTGTTACTTTGAACATTTTGAACATTTGATTGACTAGGTACCTGATTATTTAACACAACATTTTGACCGTTAACATGACCAATTTGAGCGTTTTGATTTAATTGTACATTTTGGTTACTCAATTGGGAATTTTGTGCATTTTGATTACTCAAATGAACATTCGGTTGATTTTGCGGACTCAATGGTGAGTTTTGGTTATTATTCGGGATCTGATACTGATATTGTACATTAGGATAATCATAGTGGTACTCGTGATGATAATTATAGTTGAAATCATAATGATTACACCAATGTTTATCATTGGGCGCTTGATTTTTGTTTTTCTCCAAGAATTCTTTACAAAACTTTTCATTTTTCTGAGCTTCTGCTGAAGGTATATTAACTGGATTGTTTTCTATCTTCAAATTTTGTACGAGAGGAGATTTATTAGTCGGTTTTGGTTGGTCAATGCCACTCAAAATCTTGGAAATTATTTCTGTAGGAATCTCAGCTGTATTAACGTTTGAAACTTTCTTCGTCGCATTATTATTATCAATTATTTCTTGTATATTGTCACTTATTTTCTTATTAGACTCAGCTTGTTCTGATTTGGGTATTTCTCTTAAAAATATTCTTTTGCCTGTTGCTAAACTTCTGAATATTGGTTCCTTGTACACGTATTCTTCAGTTGTGGTTTCTGAGTCAGCCATATTGCTTTTTTCTTCATCTATTATTGATTTTTTACTTATAATTTGGTCTATTGTAGGTTGGTCTACTACAATTCGGTCTTCTGCAGCTAGATCTACTGTATTTCGGTCTTCTGCAGCTTGATCTACTCTGTTTTGGTCTACTGAGGGTTGTTCTACTATAGCTTTTTGTGTAGGTTCTATAATACCGATATTGAATGTCGGTTCAGTGGTGATTGGTGACGTTTTTAAATTAGCTGCGTCTTCTAACTGAAAATTGAAAAATAAATATGTTGATTAATTCAATATAACATAACATAAGCATTCACTACATCATCTCATTATAGTAACTGACCCCTATATCAGAAACTACGCATACACTCATTCACACACACCCAGACCGAGACAAACATTTGTGGTTTACACAAATATTCACCCCGTACGGAAATCGAACCCGCAACCTTACGGATGGCAGTCCGGCATGGTGACCAATCAACCATCGAGGTCGTCGTCTTTCTTAATAATAATGATAGTTACCGCTTGTTTAATGAAGTGTTCGTGTTTGATGATGTGCGTGAAGGTGGCGAGCGCGAACACGTTACAGCTGTGGTCGTTCTTGGGCGCGGAGGAGATGACGCCGCGCAGGAAGTAGTGGAACGAGACCTCGCCCTCGTAGGGAGCCGTCAGCCCGCCGCCGCTGTCACCGCGGCACACCGCCGTGCCTGGAATACGATCATCATCATCGTCAGCTCATATAATGTCCCCACCGAGGGGCACGAGCCTACCCTGAATGAGGGTGATTAGGCCTTAGTCAACCACGCTGGCCAAGTGCGGGTTGGTCGACTTCACACACAACCCTAGAATTTCTTCCCAGGTGTGTGCAGGTTTCATTCTTTGCCGTAAGATCAAAATTAACGTACTTATGAATTCGTAAATTCAAAACACAATAGTACGTGGCGGGACTGGTGCGGTTCGAACCAGGCACCTTCTGATCGAAAGTCAATGACCTTAACCCCTACGCCACCGACGCTCTTAAATTCTACTTATATTATAAACGTGAAAATTTGTGTGTTGCATATAAGTTTGTTACTCTTTCACGTTAAAAACAACAACGATGTTATAGATATTTCTTAATATCGGAATAACATATATTCTACTTTTTATCCGTAGATTTACGCGAGTAAAATCGCGGAACAGCTAGAAGAAACATATAGAAATAAATGAGGAACAGGTGTAAATGCTCATATAATGTGAGTTGATGATCTCATAACTCCAATTTTCGAAAAAGGCCGAGATGCATTGCTCGAACTAATCATTAGCTCGTCCTTACCGTTTTTGAACCCAGCGCATATTTTGTCGCTGGTGATGGAGACCAAAAACCCTGGGTCCGAGGAGCTGATGCACTTCTCAATGCCAACCGTCGGCATCTCGACCATGTTCAGGACGGGAGACGCGCCGGCGTCTTGGCCCGTCAACCCGAACCCTGCTACCTGAAAAGATAGAAAGACTTTCTTAGGTCCATAGTGGAGAAGTTAGTATCAACTTGAGTTTTGTAAATGAAGACTTTGGAAACTCATAAATATGTTAGGGAGAGACATTTCAAATTTTCTTTAGCCGAGTTGTGTATAAAAAACTCTGGTTTTACAATAAAAATAGCTAATGTCCATTCTCCTGTATAAAAAGTCAAGCTAATATCAACTTGAATATTACAAATAATAGACTGCAATAATTAAAAACTATTTTTGAAATAATTAAAAGCCTCCTGCAAGGAAAAAGAACACATTTTCCCTTAAGATATTACTTAGAACACTAAAAAGAAAATAAGCGTTATTATTTTGCTTGCCAAATGCGTGTTAAAGCTACAATTCCAAGATAGGCAGCAGACCGCAAACTGCAACCACAAACTGCAAGCGACACACTTTTTGATTCCTAGCGAGTCGTGACTGCGGGCAGCAGTTTTACCGCGTTCGGAATCAATTACATAGACGTTGATAGAAAAAAGTGTTGTCGCTTGCAGTTTGGGTCTGCGGCTCGTCTTGGAATTGTACCTTAAATTGGTGTGAAAATCGAGCTATGTTGGCTCTCAAAAATCTTCAGTAAGTACTGTATAATGTCTGATCCTTACCCTGGCCAAATTCCCGTCAGCTGTCTGAGTCGTATCAAAATTGTAATCGAAGTCCAGACAAGCGGGGGTCACGAAGTCATTGAATTGGAACGCGTTAGTGGTGATGAGCAGGGCGATGTCGTCCTGGAAGTTGGTGGTTCCACCTTGGAACCGGGGCGGGATCCTGATCTCTTGAACCTGGGGGAGAAGAAGGGTCATATTGTATTACTAATTCGTCTGCCTTTGATGAATGGGGGCTATCTTGTGGTCTAAATATAGGTTCCAATAACGAAGACATGTTTACCAAACGAAAAAGTGAAGTGAGGGATGGTCAGAGAGGGTTTAGTTGACATCAACAGTATTGCTGAGGGCTTAGCTGCTCTATAGAGGTTTCTCCAAATCCTGAATGAAAAAATGTACAAATTCTGTAACATTCTTGTTTAACAGTACAATTTATGGGGGGACAGGAGAGGAACAGGGTGTGAAATTCCTCAACCCCATCACGTCGGGGTCACCATTTCAAAAGGGAGGATCCTCCGACCAGGCGGGTGTTGTGTGTGGTGGGCAGCTGCCCGACGGTTGTAGTCGGGCTCTCGTATACTAGGTTAATTGCTCCGTAAATTTCTCTTGCGCGATTCAGGACTCTTCAGTTTAGTTCCTATAGTTGCGGATAGATGTCGCTGTTAGTATTTAGTTCGTTATGCGGCGTGTAGATGTTGCCACAGACTTACATCAGACTTCTGCGCGTTTACATCATTCTCATCGTTCCATGGTCTGTACAGTTTGGCGACGGCCACCGCGTAGTCGGCCGCGGGCTGCTTCTTCGTCAGGTCGCTCCAGAAGCAATGAGCAGCTGGAATATGAGGAATAGGGATTAGTACTGTATTTAATTACAATTAATGAACTCTTCAAACTCATATTGGGCTTCATTCTTACTGCCAATGAACTCACGATAGCACGATGCGTTTTCATCAGGACGACTTCTTACATCGTACTATCGTGTCAAAGCAATTGAGACCCAGAATCTGTATGCATTGGAGTCGTGCCAGGGAACGTCCTACCCTGTCATACCATACCAGATACGACGAGCTTGGCGCTGACGAGGGTCCCGCCGCAGGTCTGCATGTAGGGCCGGGTGGTCTTGGAGTACACGCTCACGTGCCAGGGGACGTCCGTCTCGCCTGCCTTCCTTCCGCCTGCCACGGACGCCGACACGGTATTTGCAACACCACATTCTAGAAACGGGATAAGTAAGATTAAGTGTTTTGTCTTAATATAGTTAAAAGTCTCTAGTTTAAGATTTCCCTTCCTTCCCCCTGCCAGCTAAAGAAGTGGTATTTGTTATACCACATTCTAGAAACAGAAAAAAATGATTTATCTAGAAATATTTCGCCGTCCAGTTTACGAAGCGTCTATAACACGTGTTCCTTATATTCTATTAAAGAACATTTATGCGAAGTTTGAAGTAGATCTGGTTAAGAAGACACATTGTTCAATACAATTGCAAACCTATTTTGCCATCGGATAGAAAAGAACACCCTCCCAAGTCTCTACTGTCAGTAGTTTAGGCTTAGCATTCGTCTATCAGTCAGGACAGAGCCTTAATATATGTATAAATAGAATTATTGGACAATCATCAGCCTGTGTTCGTCCACTGCTGGACATAGGCCTCTCCCAACTCGCGCCAATGTGCCCTGTCGGCGGCACGTCGCATCCACTCTCTCTCGGCTACCCTGCACAGGTCATCGCATAGGACGACTTACAGTACGTATTTAGAAATATCCGCACCCCGCGGTTTCACCCGCGTAGTTCCCGTTCCCGTGGGAATTTCGGGATAAAACATAGCCTATGTTCTTTCCCGGATCATAAGCTACCCCTATTCCAAATTTCAAGTCAATCGGTTCAGTAGTTTAGCCGTGAAAAGGTAACACACAGACTAACAGACTGAGTTACTTTCGCATTTATAATATTAGTTAGGATTATTTGATAACTTACTCAAATTCTTCCTCCACCTGACTCCCTTAGTCAACTGTAGTGACCCAAATCCGTCATCAGGGATCACGCATTGTGCCACTCTGTTATCAGATGGTGCACTGCAGGTTAACACTTCAGAGTTTTGGCGCTTGCATATTGCTGTAAACATAATTAAAGAAATGTATACATATACGCTGCAAACATATACTTATGAAAATAATATAAAACAAATGAAACTTATAAGACCATTATAATAATGTAATTAATTAATTATTATTATTGTCTTTTCCATTCACGGGACTATTAAGGAGTCGCGGTCTTTTGGAAGGCTAGTATGGGGCCAAAGCCAACACACGGAAGCCCTTTGACGTATTTAATCTTGTGTAAAGGATGCACAATCCGGCGGCTAAACTACTAATTAATTATTATTATTATATCAGCAATAGGTGTTGTTTATATGAGACCCCGGTCCCTGAAGTAATGCAAGAAAGCAATGGACTATAGGACGCCTGTCTTTACTTGACATCTACTTATACTAAAAAAAAACAGAAATAAACTAAATTATCATTTCCTGGTCCATCTTTTATCTTTACCTATATTACGCTAGTACTCATTATTATACTGTGCCTATATTTAGAAAGTTTTTATCGAAACGTAAAATTTTCTAATTGCATAGATGCAGGTTACAAACCTAGTTAGGGTTCAAGCAAAATTATTAGGTTGTTATTGATGCTAGAAAATTATTATTTGGATGGCATAGGATTGTTTATGTTATGTTACTTTTAAAAATAACTTACGCAAACATTCAGGCATCACTTCGTCATCCTCCGGCGGGCAGGTGACTTCAGCGGACCCTATCCGTTCGTAGCCAGGGTCACAAGTGGCTCTCAAAACGAAGGTCTTCACCTCGTCACCTGCAACGGGACTGGTGGTCGAGCGTTGCTTGAAAATGAAGCCTGGGAAGGGGTGGTTTAATTTAAATGTATTTTGGGAAACAGAAAAATTATGATATTTTTTTTTTAAATGTGGCCCAAGATCGAGAGTCATGGAAGGAGGAAGGAACCCAAATGAGGAACAACTATGGCTAATAATAATATTTTCATCCCACTAGCCCGGAAAGTATGTTTTTAATCCTCGATATCTGGGGGTAAAAGTCGATTTTAATCTCAAGAGTGGAAAGTATCGGTGTCGCTGTAGGCAGCCCCTGCAGGACTCAAGGCAATTTCGCTAACTGGGAGTAAAAGTCGTTTTTGCGCTCTAGAGGTTAAAGTAAATTTGAATTTAGAACATCGTGTGTACTATTGTGGTGATGTTTTGAATTCACAAACTATCATACAACTTTTTTTTTATTTAAAATTCAAACTCGGAACCTTCTTGGTGTACAAGACTCACTTATTTTTTAATTTGCTTTGCGCGTGATATTTTCTTTTCATTTAATATTGTGATTATTTTATGTTTCCATTTAGTAATTTCCTCGCTGAGGGGGGATGAAAAATAATGTGTTGCACTCGAGTGCAAACAATTTTTAACCTTGTGCTCCTCAAAGGAGCACAAGGTTAAAAAAAAGAAAATATCACGCGCAAAGCAAATTAAAAAATAAGTGAGTCTTGTACACCAAGAAGGTTCCGAGTTTGAATTTTAAATAAAAAAAAAGTTGTATGATAGTTTGTGAATTCAAAACATCACCACAATAGTACACACGATGTTCTAAGTTCAAATTTACTTTAACCTCTAGAGCGCAAAAACGACTTTTACTCCCAGTTAGCAAATTTGCCTTGGGTCCTGCACGGCCTGTCACAGCGACCCCGATACTTTCCACTCTTGAGATTAAAATCGACTTTTACCCCCAGATATCGGGGATTAAAAACATACTTTCCGAGCTAGTGGGATGAAAATAACTATTTTTTGTTGGGAAACATAGATATTTTTTTTTAATGAGTCCTATATATTTAATCACGGTATAATGTATAATGTTAAATTAATGACGAACAATTGGTGACCCTGCCTGGTTTGACCAAGATTACGGGACCGAACACAACCATTGTCTTACCTCATGAGGTCTGTACTATAAGCCCCCTTGATTCAGGGCCGTAGCTAGGGGGGTGCATTGTGAGGCAATTCCCTATCTTAACATCACAATGTCCTACCTCACTCACTCAGACTTGGATCTCTAATACATCCAAATCTGGAGAAAGTTCAACCGTCTTGTTCTTCATCATTAAGGATTTAACTTTTGAATATACCTCGAGGTCAGTGAGCTTTTTTTTCGCCCTCCCTGTAATCAATGCTGCCCAGCCGGTCTAGCATGACTTCAAAAACGCGACAGATATAGCGATTTATCGACATCCAACTGTCAAAATATGATAAAATTACCCGCCATATTTAGGAAAGGTTCATATCTGACAGAACATGCGTCGCGTATTATCGGTCGCGTAACGCCAGAACAGACAAATGTATAGAAAAACACCATTCACACTCAACGCACTGACGTATAATCGGTTGAGTGTGAACGTTCAAGTGTTTTTCTATACATTTGTCTGTTCTGGCGTTACGCGACCGAAAATACGCGACGCATGTTGCGTCAGATATTAACCTTCCCTTAATTTTATGATATCATAGCACGTCATAATTCATTTAGTCATGCTCGCAAAATCGATATTATATCGTGGTGTCGATATATGTTATCACGCACAGTCATGCTAGGGGGACTTCAAATTCGACTCTAGCTACAGCCCTGCCTTGATTATGAGTTATTGAGATTCTCTCTGGGCCCTGATTCTCTAAACTATTAAGCTGTGATAATGCTACTCAGATGTATTTTAATATCAACATTATGGCCGTTTTTTGACATTTGTTGTCATTTTGGTATTCTCTTAGTGAAAACTACTCCGCTAACTCAATGGCTCCATAAAACTTAGATGGTTGTCATGGAAACAGTATTCTGACGATTTTTATTTGAATTTTGATATGCAACAAATACCACTGAGACACCATAGCCATATGAATAAATTTTAGCAGAATACCAAATTTCTGACACTCTCGTTATGGTGCCTCAATATCAACATTTTGTCTGATCAAAAATGTCAAATTGCAGACTTAGGCCCCTGGTCTATGATAAAGTCTACATCCCTCCCCCTTCTTTGTATGATAGCAGTCGAGGCCATCTCAGGCCAAACACCTTTCATTTACAAACGTTACACGAAAAATAAATCATTATTTTTTACCAAAAAACTGGTTTTCAACATGATTTATTCGGTTTGGACTTCATTCCGCTTGCTTTGGAGTTCAAAGTTTTGAATACAAATGGAAATAATAAAATAAATAAACATGTGAGTACGGGGTGAATATTTGTGTGAACCACAAATGTTTGTCTCGGTATGTGTGTGTGAATGAGTGTGTGCGTAGTTTCTGATACCCTAGATACAGGTTACGAACTTAGGGGTCAGTTACTGTAATGAGATGATGGAGTGAATGATTATGTTATGAATTGAAATAAATAAAACTTAAAATAAGTAGTTTTATTTCAGTATGTATATTATAGTTAGCGCGTAAATAAGTGGCCGTTACTAAGTGACTTTTTTGAAATACATAAAGAACTTTCTGACCCAGACAAACAGCCGTTTTGACACATAAATATTTGTCATGAGTAGGAATGGAACCCGTAACCATTTACATAAAAGGCAGGATCACTACCATTCTATTCTTAGGGAAGGTTCATATCTGACGGAACATGCGTCGCGTATTATCGGTCGCGTAACGCCAGAGCAGACAAATGAAAAACACTCGACCGTTCACACTCAACCGATTATACGTCAGTGCGTTGAACTCTCCAGTTACTGAGTGATGTAATGACTGACAGACAACGCTCAGCTGAAACTACTGGTCGTAGAGAGCTGAAAGGCATGTGTTTGTTGGGGGGAGTAGGCTACCACTAAGAGAGGATTTTTGGAAATTCCCCCCCTAGGGTTAGAAAAGGGGGAAAACCCAAATTCTGTCGGAAGTCATTACGCGTACGAAGTCACGGGCAAAAGCTAGTTATAATTAAGATCTTACCTCGTAATGTCAGATTTCCATTCTTCAAAACCAGTGGTGGTATTACGCACTTCACTACCGCGTTTCCATTGTCACTAAGATCAGAAAATATTCATCATCATTAGCTCATATATGTCTCCACCGAGGGGCTCTCCCTACCCTGGATTAGGGTGATTAGGCCTTAGTCAACCACAGGTCGAGTGCGGGTTGATCACGGAGCACACAACCTTAGATTTTTTTGTTTTGGGAAAGCCTTCCCTGAATTCCGGCGATCAGTCTGTGGCGACATCTACACACCACATTAGGAACTAATTACTAACAGCGACATCTATCCGCAACTGAGGGAAATAAACTGAAGAGTCCTGAATCGCGCAAGTGAAATTTACAGTGCAATTAACTATGTATACGAGAGCCCGACTACAACCGTCGGGCAGCTCCCACCAACATAACACCCGTCTTAGTTAACCACGTGCGGGTTGTTCCTACCCTCTATTCTCTATAGTTTAAAGGTACTAGTCCGCCATCTTTAGAAGTCCGCCATATTGTATTTAGAATGACGTCTCTTAATTCTCATTCAAATAGTACCTATGTAAGTAAATGCAAATTTTCAACTCGATACAATACTTTTTATATTTCAAAGTTGAACCACTGAACCGATTTCGATGAAATTTGGATCAGACTAACTCTGATAAACAAGAGAGGATATAGACTACCTCATATCCCGAAATAGGAGGATATAATTGAACTGGTATAAGTGTTTAAAGTACCTAGTTGAATACTGTGTTATATACAGAGACTATACACCCCTATTTAGAAATGATGGGACTTATTAAAATCAGAATATCTGTAGCAGTAACTGAATCCATATATCCAATAAAAATATCAAAAATGATAGTCGATTACGTATCTTTAAAAAATACTAAATAAATGTCGTATTACCAGACGGCACACTAGCTATCAAGTATTCTGTGACGGCTCGGGTCGATGACCGCGCTCAGCTGTGTATCGCAGCGTTCGGTGTAGAATAACAATAAAATTCGGCGGGATTTTGAAAAACTTTGACTTATCATAACTTTTTAAATAAAAGCAAAAGAAAAAACTAATTTCACTATTATATTATCACCCGTCGTTTACATTAGCTGTGTGATTAAGTATCTCGAATTCAAAATAAGGGTGTATAGGTACTCGTAATCTACATTATTATAATTATAAATGAACTTACCCGGTTAAACTTTGACTGATAACATTATGTAGTAACACTGAAAAAAAAACAATTATTATAAGTAGTTACCTAATTGTTTTTATTTATTATTACATGACAGAGTTTTTCGCGATTTCAATTCTTGTTTTATTCCCGGCAAGAATGGGAGAATGCATGTGAGACTGCGGGGCTGCGCTAGTGTAGTATAAAGATGGTTCTAAGGAAGTTCTAAGGTTAAAAAATAGTTAGAAATTAATCTATTTTTACAAGCTTTTATTTAGTTTCACCAGGGCCCTGATTCTCTAAACTATTAAGCTGTGATAATGCTACTCAGATGTATTTTAATATCAACATTATGGCCGTTTTTTGACATTTGTTGTCATTTTGGTATTCTCTTAGTGAAAACTACTCCGCTAACTCAATGGCTCCATAAAACTTAGATGGTTGTCATGGAAACAGTATTCTGACGATTTTTATTTGAATTTTGATATGCAACAAATACCACTGAGACACCATAGCCATATGAATAAATTTTAGCAGAATACCAAATTTCTGACACTCTCGTTATGGTGCCTCAATATCAACATATTGTCTGATCAATAATGTCAAATTGCAGACTTAGGCCCCAGGGGCCTAAGTCTGGCTATCCGATTGAGCTGAAATTTGGCATACTTATGTAAGTCCCATGACAGTGCAATAAAAGCTAAAAAAAGCTGTTTTGTTTTAAAAAGTTGTTTTTAAAAAGGTTTAAAGGTAAACTTTTATTTATTTATTCTTGAATCATAGAAATATAATAATTATTATAGATGTATTAATTAACTACGCCCTAACAGGTTTAATATAACCCGTAAATCTCGTTTCTTTGGGTTTTCCTAATTTCCTTGTTATCTAAATACTTGAGTTGAGGAAAACTAAATACTTTAATCGTTTTTTAAACGAAATTTAACTAAAAATCGTTTTTGAGTTAAATTGTATCGAACTAGTAACGCCCGCGGTTTCACGTAGTTCCCGTTCCCGTTGGATTACGGGAATGAAATACAGCCTAGAGGAAAGATTTGTTTGTTTGTAACGAATAGGCTCCGAAACTATTGAACGATTTCAAAAATTCTTTCACCATTAGAAGCTACATTCACCCTGAGTAACATAGGCTATATTTTATCCCAGTATTCCCACGGGAACGGGAACCACGCGGGTGAACCGCAAGACGCCGCTATACATTATATATTATTCGTTTGTTAATTTATTTGAACGCAATCTTTTGAACATATCAAATTTAAAATAAAACCTTGTATTTTATCACCTCTTTATTGAGGCATATTTAACACGAAATAATCCACGGAAAAAACCTTAAAATAATAATATGCTTTTAAACAAACTTACCACTATAAACAAATAATTTAATAAACATATTTTCCACTTAAATTATTCATATAATCCAAGATGGCGACACAGGCGCTCCTCGGAGCTATAACACTTGAACTGACGAGAGGTCTTCGAAGATATTTTATTTTTTTTCCTGTTATTTATATAAAAAATAGTAACTTACTTACAATAAACTTTACATAGGTGTTTATTGAAATTGTAACTGGTTTTTAAGCGTTTTTTATATATAAAGTTATTTATTAATTTATGGAATCCTACTAATAATATAAATGCGAAGGTTTGTATGTTTGTGAGTTTGGATGTTTGTTACTCTTTCACGCAAAAACTACTGTATCGATTTAGATTAAATTTGGAATAGATGTTCCTTATAACTATAATAATAATAATAAGGAGTTGCGACTCGAGCGACTTGTTTGGGGGCCCAGTTATAGAGCTGGCAAGTCTCCACCCGCCACTTTGTACGTGTTTATAGCATTGTATCGGCGGGTGCCATAGTCCCCATAGTTCCCCAATATCCAGTCCATTAAACATCCCATTCCCATAACCCAGTCGTAGTTTTCCATATATTTGCAATAGTCCCAGCAGAACCGGTGACTGTCCTTGGATGCATTTTATAGTGTTATACAGGGATAGTCGCTGGATTGTGCATCCTTTACACAAGATTAAATATGTCAAAGGGCTTCCGTGTGTTGGCTTTGGCCCCATACTAGCCTTCCAAAAGACCGGGACTCCTTAATAGTCCCGTGAAAGGAAAAGACATAACAAATAATAACGATACTTTTTAGGCCGAAATTCCCAAGGGATTTTTTTTTTGGAAGGATTCACGCGGGTAAAACCGCGAGGCGCAGCTAGTATGGTTATAACTTTCCGTATGTGGATTAATCGCATTTTGCTTATTACTTATTACTCGATGTTATTTAACAAATCGTCGTCGTCGAAGAGCGTCGGTGGCTCAGGGGTTAAGGCTGTTGACTTCCGATCGGAAGGTGCCTGGTTCGAACCCCACCAGTCCCGCCACGTACCAATGTGTTTTCAATTTACGAATTCATAAGTACGTTAATTTCGACGCTCTTACGGTGAAGGAAAACATCGTGAGGAAACCTGCACATTCCTGGGAAGAAATTCTAAGGTTATGTGTGAAGTCGACCAACCCGCACTTGGCCAGCGTGGTTGACTAAGGCCTAATCACCCTAATTCAGGGTAGGCTCGTGCCCCTCGGTGGGGACAATGTAATGAGCTGATGATGATGATTTAACAAATCGTTCTCACTATTATATCTAAGTAAAAAAACTATATACAAAATTATCATGTCATATACGTTTTTTTTAGTTTGTTTGCCAAAATTATAATGTTGGGAAACAATCATCCCGTCACGGTTTGACCTTTTCGATTTTGTTTTCTTTCTTTCTTTCTTTTTTGTGCATATTCGGAAAACGAATGAGGATAAAATTTGGCACACATACTGTCAGGATACTTTAGGATGTTTTTTATATACATCCGATAAAATATTGAAGATGTTATCGTAATCTTCTTTTTTAACCCCCGACGCAAAAAGAGGGGTGTTATAAGTTTGACGTGTCTGTGTGTGTGTATCTGTCTGTCTGTGGCATCATAGCTCCCGAACGGATGAACCGATTTCAATTTAGTTTTTTTTTTTTGTATTAAAGGGGACTTACGTGCGAGTGTTCTTAGACATGTTTGATGAAAATCGGTTGACCAGTTTAAAAGTTATAGGGGTTTGAAAGCAATTGTGTTGGGGGTTTCTTTAATTTTTAATTTTATATTATTTCTATAATAAAACTCTTCCGTTACTGAGTGACGTACTGACTGACAGACAACGCACAGCCGAAACTACTGGTCGTAGAGAGCAGAAAGGCACGTGTGTTTGTTGGGGGGAGTAGGCTACCACTAAGAGAGGATTTTTGGAAATCCCCCCCCCCCTAGGCGGAGAAAAGGGGGGTAAATTGAAAACTACGGGGGTAAAACCGCGGGGCGCTGCTTAATAAATAAATATGTTTGCATTATTACCCGTTTCCTCAGGAAGAGTAAAATATGAGCTATGATATAAAAATAAGGGTTACAGCTGCTGGTAATATAAGTAAATAAAACAATATATTTTACTAAGTGTTTATTAAATCACATAAAATCTTTGTGCATGTTATAATTAATACTGGGTTATATCAAAATCTAACTGATACATACATAAGCGAACTTATTTTCATGAGTATTGAGCCACAAACATATCTGTGCCGGTGACCGCGTCGCTGTAATCGCATCTTTTGGTTGTCAGTTTATTGAAAATGTATCCAAATGACATTAGAGTCAACTTGACAATAGTAGCTTCCAATTTTGGCCGCCGGCACGGAAAAGATTGTAACTCAATAATGAGTTGCGATTACAGCGACGCTGACACCGGCACATACATGTTTGTGGCACTATATTTAAATTTGCCAACACGGTAAAGCAAGTATCAGTTAGTATTTAAAATTAAATTTAACCACTAAAACTTCTTACTTATAATAATATTTAAGAATATCTAATAATATCCTTTGATCGTGACGTTCACAAAATTATGATTATTCCGCCATCTTTGAGAGTCCACCATATTGGTTTTTGAATGACGTCATTTTTTTATTGAATAAGTAGTTTTTTTTAGCGTTGGCGGGATGATCTTACCACCTTCGACAGTAGCTGGTGGGAGACTGCGAAGGATAGGGATGGTTGGAGAAGTTTGGGGGAGACCTTTGCCCAACAGTGGGACATTATAGGTTGACAAAAAAAGTAGTTTATTGTTACTTTTTAAGTAATCTTAAGTTTTATCTTGTAAGGGGTTCGATTACCATTTTAAGTGTATTGGCCGTACCAAGATTTTAGCATACTTATTAGATGAAATATTCTTAAATATTTTTATAAGTAAAAGCAAAAATACAATCATCATACGACTAGATTATATTATTAATTAAATATAATATTATATTAAACTAAAATATATCAAAACTGCCAAAATTAACGCTATTTTATGAAGCCAATATCAATCATATTATTA